>JAQQAC010016209.1:94672895-94732115 GCA_029783875.1 Phataginus tricuspis | reverse complement strand
TATTTGTCCTGTGCTCATTCCTGCTGGCGGGAGGTTGCGCGGGACAATGTATGGCTATGGTTTTTGTTGTATTTATCCTGTTTGGGCTTCACTGAGTTTAATGAATCTGTAAATTTATACATCTCACCAACTTTTTTATTTTCTTTGCTATTTTTTCCTCAAATATTTTTTTTCTGCTCCATTCTCTCTTTTCTTTTCCTGGAATTCAGGTTACACTATATTATATATCTGCTCATTAAATTTTTTTCCTGTTTTTTAGGTAGGATAATTTCTATTGCTCTATCTTCAAATTTCCTGACTTCTTTTTTTCCTGGAATTTACATTCTGCTGTTAAGCCTATTTAGCAATTTATTCTACCTTAAGGTATTGTATTTTTTTTAATACTAGAAGTGCCCTTTTGTTCATTTTATAGGTTCCATTTTTCTAATTAGGTTTCTTTTCATTCTTTGAAGTATATTTTCTTTACAACCCTGGTCATAGTTATAAAAGCTATGTTATAAAATCTTAGGGCTTTGTAGTAGTAAAATAGTTAAAAAAACTTGAGGTTGGTCTTCACTGATTTTCTTTTAGAGTTGGTCATAGCTCTGATTCTTCATATTTTGCATACTTTGGATTGTACATTAAAGCTGAAGTCCTATCTCATGAAGACTCTAGGTTTTATTTTTTATCTTTTTCTAAAGAGAATTATTATTTTTTAAAAACAGGAAGTCAATATGCTTGAACTCATAATGTGGACAACGACTTCCCTGTGGTGGATGACTGCTGAGGTATCAACTTGGTTCTTTTCCCTTAGTGTGACTCTTCACAGTGTCTCACTCATGCGTAGTTCAAGGCTCAGCCAGAGATTTGGTCACAGTATTAGGCATAGTATTTGGACATTTCCCTCCCTGGCTTTCTTCTTTTTTCACTTTTTTCCCCTTACCTTTCAGTGGTTGTGGTTGCCCAGAACTCTCTCTTCTGGTTTTACAAACCAGTTAGACTACAGACTTTCTATCAGAGTATTATCCACAAAGCGTGGGGCCTGCCCTGTAGCTAAAAGCCATTAAAAGAAAATGGAATCTCACTAGTACTTTCATTTTCTTCCAGTTGTCATATCTATCTGCTCCAACTGCTGCTTGTGTTTGTCACGATACAATGCCTTAAAATATGTTTTTAATAGTTTGTATAACCGAGTAGTGTTATCTGTCTAAGGGTTGCTCTGGAAAGGGATACCTGGACGTTACTGAAAGCTGGCCCATCCTCCTTTATATATCTTCATGTGTCTACACATGAGAAGACAGAGTGGTTACACGAATATTTAAGAATACGAAGTTGAGTTCCTCTGTAGCTTTGGCTTCAGAAAAAAAAAACAAACAACAAGGTAGTTTTGATTCTTATAGTTGCTTGCTTTTTCTTTACTAGTAGAAAATTAAGGGAAGAGAGAATTATATGATTTCCCTTCAAAATAAAGCAGAGGAAGTAGACTATATTTGTAGTAAAAGAGGTGTGAAAACAGATATGGTAGTTTTCTAGAGTTGTAAAAACATATTTCCAAATGTGATATGCATAGTTAATTCCAAAAGCATATAATTTAGTGAACAAAATTTTAAATTATACACATAAGTGTATATCTCTTTGTGTGTGTGTGTGTGTGTAGAGAGAGAGAGGATCTTAAGGCACATATTTCTGTCATCAGTCAATTTAATTTAAAATGCATAGACTACTCTATTCACAAGTTACCTGTTCTTATCTTTGAGCATATCCTACTACATCTTGGTTTAGAAAAATGTGTACTTCAGCCTTATAAAGTAAGAACTTTTAAAAATGAGGTTTGCTCTGTATGGATCACTAGGTAATTGAAACACTTATAATTTAGCAAACAATAGTAATTATTATGTAGCATATTATTATGTTTAAGTGTATGTGCTATGAATGAAGAACCACACATAAAGTAGTATACATTTCTCCAAAATGCTAGTGATATTAACAATCATAAAGGTATAATTAAATTTTACTCCCCCTCAGTCAATAAATTACTAATGGTTCCTGTAAAAAACTAGTTTCAGTTTTCTTTAATATTAAAAGTTTTTTTTTACATGCTGATTTATAAATGCAAGGGGTTATTTCATATGGTTAACTTGAATAGAGATACGAAAGTAGTCTCTATTAGTATTTCTTGGATTACTGCCAAATTTTAAAAAATTGCAGGAATAAGTAATTGCTTTCTTTCTCCTGTACTTTTATATAATCATTTATGAGTATTGTCCCCATCAACTAGCTAATAGTGTTCCATAATAATCAGCAAATCCACTTTTCCCAGTTATCCAGGTTTAAAATCTGAGTCATTTCTGACTCTTCTTTCTCACAATCAATACAGTCCCATTTTTACTTATAATGTCCTCCATATCTTCTTTCCTTTAGATTATTATTGAAATTGACCCAGCTCTGAAACTTAATGTCTCATGCCTGTATTACTACCATAGATTTATCATACCTTCCTTTGCTATCACTATCCTTTCCTCCAGTCTATTCTGTATATTGCTACTATTAGTACTAAATATTGCTAATAGCCCTAAGATACTGCTTTTTAATGTTAATTGCTCTGTCATTAATGCTTGATGGTTCATCATTCTATAAAGGGTCCACACTCCTTAAGCTGGTAGGAAACAACCTTCCAGTATGAACCATCCATTTGACCAGTTTAGTTTACTTACTCCTTCCCCCAAGCATGGCATAGGCTATATTTTGCTGCAGGTCCTTTTAGTCCAGTATAGCTCTCTCTTAAATTTTAATGTTTTAAGACTTTATCTTGGTGTTTTTTCATAATTCAGTGGAAGTAAGGATCACCTGCTTTATTCCTAGGCTCCATCCACAAGATTCTGATTCAATATCCTATATATAGGTGGGACCAGGGAATCTGAAGTTTTAGTAGCCATCTTAGTGGAGTCTGATAAAGGTGATCCATGGAACACAAGGAGAAACATTGTTCTGCCCATGTTAATCCTCCTTATCCCCACATAGACAGTATATTCCATTTTTTCATATTAAGCCTTCAGGATTACTCTAGTCAAGTAAACACCTCCCTGTAACATTTACTCATTTAGCTCTCAGAGAGAACTACTATCCTTTCTAAAATAACCATTCCACTCCTCTCTATCCTTTTAACATGCTTTATTTTCCTCTATAGCACTTATCAGTGTTTGGTACTGCAGTATGTCTATTCATCTATTTTCTTATTGATTGTTTTCCCCATTTGAAAATCAACTTCATGAAGGTGGAGGCATTGTGTTGTTCACTCCTACAGTATCACCAGAGCCTAGAACAGCATAGTAGGTACTCAGTAAATATTGTTGAGAAACTGAATTTGACACCATATAGGCCTTTCATGTTTTCTTTTCATGAATGTTCCGAAGAGCCAAAGATATAGTTGTTCTTTAGTGGAGGGCCTCCTTCATACTTCTTTATATTTTATATGTAGCACCCAATCCAATGGTTTGCACAATAAACACATAGCACAGATTTTTTGACATTTATTGTTCTGACATGAGTCTGAAAATTACACTGATAACCGATTTAAATTTTATTCTTTAAGTGACAATGAGGATGGCAAAAATAAATATGTCCCTGTCCTAATCTCCAGAACCTGTTAAATGTGCTACTTTGCGTGATAAAAGAGACCTTATAGATGTGATTCAAGTTAAGGAGGAGTTGAAAATGGGTAGATTGTTCTGGATTATACAGGTAGGGCAAATCTAATCTGATGAGCCCTTAAAGATGGAAAAGCATTATCAGCTCCAGAGAATCAGAGAGATGGTAGAGTGAAAAAGACTAAGTATGGCATTGCTAGCTTTGAAGGAAGAGGAGGAGCACCATAAGCCAAGAAATGTAGGTGTCTTCTAAAGGCTAGAAAAGGCAAGAAGAAATGCAGCTCTATGGATGCCTGGATTTTAGTCCAGTGAGATCCATGTTGCACTAATGACTTACAGAGATAATTTTAACCTACTAAATTTGTGATAATTTGTTACGGTAGTAATAGAATATGAATGTAAAAAATTATAACAAAAAGCACTTCAATCTTATTCTTCTCTCCATATGCTAAATGAAGCAGATCTTTGAAGGGTTGGGAAATTTTCCATATATGTGCAATTACAAGATAATTTTGAATACAAGGAAATTTTCTATTTTCTCAAGGAGAAAACTTTTTTAAAAAACGGGGCTATGGCTAACTTGAATATAGAAACTTGTGCACATAGATGTTAAATAAGCAAATACCTACTTATAATATTGACTTTGAAAATATGTAATATATTAATTATACATATATATTTAAAGCCACATATTTGGAAATGCTTTAATCTCTTTCTTGTTCATTTTTCCTGAAACAGTTTTATTCACAATCTACTGGTCAGTTTAACATTGATTTTTATCATCAGTAAAGTTTCTTCTTGAGTGACCTTACATCGTTTTCCAGGGTATAACATATTCAGGTCTAAGATATTTTAGACAAACGACTTTTTGAATCTACATATGAGCTGTCACTAGAAATCTATTCTAAGTCATAAGTATGTATCTTTTATTTATCACTTCTGTGGTATAACCATTTATATATTTGCTTTTAAAAGACTTGTTTGCCTTTGTACACCACTTCTAGGATAGCAAATTGGTCTAGACATTATAGAAAGCAGTATGGAGGTTTCTCATAAAAAAAAACATGTTGAGGGTAGCGTTGTGTATTTTCCTTGGTTCTTGTCCCCACTGCAACAAAGAATTGAAGGGCAGAGACACAGTGGTAAAGCAGAGTAAAAGTTTTATTTAAAGTTCCTTAAAGAGAGAAAGAGAGCAGCAGGAGACCTCAGGGAGGAGAGGTGCCTTGAAAGGTTCAAGTTTTATTGAAAGAGAAAGGTTATGCACTTAGAAAGTGCGGGTGACCTCAAAGAGAGGAGTGCACTGAAAGGTTGCGGATTCCCCCTTATAAGGATTTTTCAGGAATGTGACCATGGGCTGGGGGTTCAGACTTGTTAAGTGGTCTCTGAATATTTAAAATTAACTTAACACAAGGAATTTACTGCTCTGATTTCTCCCTGAGATATAGGTGCCTTGGTCTGGGAGCATATCAAACAAGATTGCCTGCCCAGCCCCCAATGTGGGCTGAGGTATTGTCTGTTTGCTAAAGAGTAAGTTAAGAATCTTACTTCTTAACTTCTGGGTTTTAAAATACAATCTTATATTTAAGGTGGAATCCTTCCTCTGTTTACTGTGTTGTTTACAGCTGGGCCTGCTTGCTAAATTAGTTGCCCAGGTTGCAAATTACTTGATTAGGGCTGAAGGAGAGAAAAACAGCATATAGGTGAAGTTAAAAAAATAAGCTGGGCCTGCATGATTAACACAATAAAGACATGGGCTATGCTGAGGTACCCTCCTTTATCTGGGGAATATTTAAACATTCCAGGCCAATTTACTCCTGGCCTTTTGAGCTTTAACTGATTAACTTTTTTTGGGCTTTCCTGGCTTTATTCTCTTTCTACCCTGCTTACATCTATTTTCCTGCCTAACAATATGACCCAGCAATTCCACTTCTGGGAATTCATCTAAAGAAAACAAAATCACTAATTTGAAAAGATATATGTACTTCTATGTTTATCACAGCATTATTTATAAGTAGCCAAGATATGCAAGCAACCTAAATGTTCATCAGTAAGTGAATAGATAAAAAATATATGGTACATATATATAATGGAATATCATTCAACCATAAAAAAGAATAAAATCTTGTTATTTGTGACAACATGGATGGACCTAGAGGGTATTATGCTAAGTGAAATAACTCAAAGACAAATATCTTATGATTCAACTTATATTTGGAATCTGAAATAATAAAGCAAGTGAACAAACAAAATATAAGTAAACTAATAGACAAAGATAACAGACCTGTGGTTGTCATGGGGGGTGGTAGGGGGATGTGAAAAATAGGTTTAAGGGGAAAAAATAAATAAAAAGCTTATTTCAACATTGCCATCTGCAATTGTGAGGTCAACTCCCATCTGGAAGGACAATCACTTTAAATTTAGTGTTAGTTTTTTTGTCTTCCTCTTTTATATTACCAATTCTGACTAGTAATTTCTATTAACATCTAAAACTAACATTAATTAGGTTATTTTAGATTAATGTATCATTCCCCAAGTAGTTTTTCAAATAAATTGAGAAGGGTCCTATAATATGAGAGAGGATTTATAAGGATCTCTTCTGTGAGAAAAAAATTTGGAGCTAAAATATTCAGCTTACATTCAAGAAGATAAATAATTGTATTCTCTTGGATTTCTTCCCATTTTATGGATCCTTTAATACAGATATTACAATAATATACTATTTAATGGCTATATGATATTTTTATAGTCCCCTATTAATGAACCTTTAAACTGATTCTAATTTCTAATAACAAAAAATGATGCAATAAACATTACTGTGTATATATTATTATATACTTACTTGAATATTTCTACAGGATAAGTTCCTAGGGGTAGAATTGTTATGTGAAGGGAATAAGCATTACAAATTTGAAAACTATTGCCAAATTGACCTACAAATATATAAAGAAATTTATGATGCCATGCATAATGGCATGAAAATGTGCTTCTCATATTTCCCCTGGTAGGGAGTATAATTGACCTGTGGCCCAGCTACAGCACTTTGAAATGCCTCACTGTGCTTGCTCTTTCCAGAGGCCACTCTTCTTACTGATTACTCCCAGCCAGTAAAGGAGCACAGCAGAAATACTAAGACAGGTTTATTTCTGAGACATTTAGGAGTGTTGTGATGGGGGACTTTGGATCAAGGACTTCCCACTGATCTTGCAGAAGTCTCTAAGAACTAAAGTGCAGTCTAGAATGCTTTCACCCAATTTTTGTTTCTTCTTTCTTTACTTTCTCTTTCATGCAGAAGGCCATATGCATGTGTAGGACTGTGCACATACCTAGGGCCATGCACATGCTCAGGAAACACCCGAGAAGGCCCTAAACCCTCACATCTCATTAACCTTGAGGCTTCAAGCAAGCAGGAAGTGAAATCTAGGTTGAAGTTGTAAACTGCCTGGCTAAATGTTTAAGACCTACCCCAACATACACACACACACAAACACACACAGAGAGCCCTTCTATAAAGACTAGGAGATTTATTGGTTCTAGGTATGTAAATCTTTGTATAATCATTAGCTGCCAAGTATGCAACCTGAGTATGAATGCCAGTAGTCACACATGACAAAGAATACAGTTTTTACTAAATTAGTTTAGAAACTCCATCAAAAAACAAACAACAAAAAATGAGATACCACTACAACACTTATTAAGATGGCCAGAATCCAGAACACTGACAACACCAAATGCTGACAAGGATGTGGAAAATAATCTGGTTTAAAGTTTTCCCACATAGTATTATCTAAAATGTCCAGTTTTCAGTAAAAATTGCAATATATGTAAAGAAATAAGAAAATATGGCTTACACAGGAAAAGAAGCAGTCAATAGGAACTGTCCCTGAGGAAGCTCCAACATTGGACTTACCAAAACACTGAACTGATATTTTTTATTATGTTAAAAGAACTAAAGGAAATCTTGCCTAAAAAACTAAAGAAAATATGAGAATGAGGTCATCAAATAGAGAATATAAACAAAGAAATATAAAGTACTTTTTAAAAGAACCAAATAATAATTCTGAAGTTGTAAAAACAGAAAACCGAAATGAAAAATTCACTAGAAGGACTCAACAGCCAATTTGAGCTGGTAGAAGAATAGGGAAGTGTGAAGATAGCTCAGTTGTGATTACCCAACCTGAGGAAAAGAATATCAGAGTCATGTGACTCAGGAAATAATCAAATGACCATAGCTGGCTTTGAAGATACAAGGGGGCATGATCCAGAAAGAATGCAGGCAGTGAATAGAAACTGAAGAAACATGAGAACAGTTTTTCTCCTAGAGACTGCAGAAAGGAAAACAGCTATGTAAACATCTTGATTTTAGCCCAGTGAGATCCACTTAGATTTCTGACCAATGGAAATGTAGTATTTTTAAAATGGGTTATTTTAACCCCATAAATCTGTGGTAATGTATTACAGCAGCAACAGAAAACTGTTATAGATTTTGGAACATGTTCTCCAGAGTTGACTATATTATAGGTCACAAAACAAGTCATAATAGATATAATGGAGTGAAGTAATATAAGGTGTGATTTCTGACTACAATGGAAAGAAATTTGAAAGTAATGAAAGGAGATTTGGAAATCCTGAAATCCAAACTAAAGAACACACTCTTAAATAACCAAGAGTTCAAGGAAGAAATCACAAGAAAAATTATAAAATACATTGAAATGAATGAAAATAAAAGCACAACACATCAGGACTTAAGGTACACAGAGTAAGCCATACTTAGAGCTAAAGTTATTTTTGCGACTATATTAAAAAAGAAGAAAGATCTCAAAATCAATACCCTAGTATTTTACCTTAAATGAATCAGAAAAAGAAAGAAGAGCAAAGTAAATCCAAAGCAAAGTGAAGAAATAAATAATAATGACTAGAGTGGAAATAAATAAAACAAAGAATAGAAAATAATAAAGGAACTCAACAAAACCAAAGATGTTTTCCTTCGATAAAAATCAACAAAATTGACAAACCTTTTGCTAGACAGATCAAGAAAAAAAGAAGACTGAAATTATTAAAATCAAGAATAAAAGAGCAGATAATACTGCTGGTTTTAGAGATATTAAAAGGATTATAAGGGAATATTAAGAACAATTCTATATAAACAAAATAGATAACATTGAAAAAATCGCCAATTCTGATATTGACAGATTATTAAAACTGACTCAAAAAGAAGTGGAATATCTGAATGGACCTATAACCAGTAAACAGATGGAATAAATAATACATTTTTTCACAAAGCAAAGCCTAGGATGAGAGGGCTTTTTCAATGAATTATACCAACCATTTATAAAAGAAGATTTAACAGTAATTCTTCACTAACTCTTCCACATAATAGAAGAGGAAGGAACAATTTCAATTCATTCCAGCAGTTCAATATCACCATCATACAAAAATAAGGCAAAGAGAGGACTCTGGGAAGATGGTGGAGTAGAGAGAGCCTGAATCAACCTTTTCCCATCTACACACCAAATCTACATGCATACACAGAGCACTTCATCCTGAAAAAGGATGAGACCAAAGTGAACACCTTCTATACAACGAGGGGTGGAAGATCATATTAAAAATAAAAACAAAAAACAGCAGGAAATACAGAGACACAGTAATGGCAGAAACTTCACCCTCAGCACAGCAACCAGCAGAGGGAAGCTGGGGGGGGGGGCGGATATTGCTGAGAGAGCCAGGTGTGGACTCCCTGCTCTGAGGTATAAGAGAAAAAGCCTTGCAGTTTAAAGTGCAACTAGAACATAAGTGAAAGAACCCAGGTTTCAGACTTAAGCATCTGCCACTTGGCAAGGAAAACACTGGAGGCACTCCAGGATTGGAGGAACCAGCCAGAGCCATAGTTTGTTTACCTTCTGCACATTTTGGTGTGGCTGTGAGCAGGGTCTGGGTGCATACACCAATCTCAAATTTCATCTAGGCAGCCCCCTGGAACAGGTGTGCCTGTAGGAGATCCAGCAGTCCTGCCTTGCTGCCTGATGTCACCCATCAGCCCAGTCCCCATAATCAGGACCAGAAAGTTCCTTAGCCCACAAGGAGGGTGCATAAAACTGGGCTGGAACCACTGAGGCAATTCCCCTGTGGCCCAGAACACACATCTGCCACTGGGGAATGAGCACAGGGACTGCCATTGTGCCGCTAGTGGGACACAGTGGGTGTCAATGCATGAATTCCCTAGAGCAGTTCAGATCATTCAAGGGCTGTGTGGGAGGGCACACGGGGCCTCCTACTGTGTTGCCAGCTGGACCAGGTGGGTGCCAAAATGGACCCGGCAGGCACTGATGTGGGAATTCTTCAGAGTGGCCCAGAGTATGCATGGGCCTTCTGGTGACAAGATACAGGGACTCAGCTGGTGCCTATCTAGGAGTTAGGTCAAGTGTGCCCCAATGTATCACTAACCCCCAACCCTCCCCACAACCAGTGAAGAATCCACAGGTATCCACCCAGGACCCCCTCCAGTGGGCCCCCTGGATCATGTCCCAGGGACCACGTCTTGAAAGCACCAGCACCAGGAAAAGCCTGTCTCACACTGACTTGTCCTCCAGTTTGTCAAAACCATGAGTCACATGCAGTTTACATAGGGGACCCACCTACACAAGGCCAATCCTTCACAGGGAGACTGAGCCTTTTCAACTAATTCATGGAATCAAGCAAAGAAAGTCATACAACATGAAGAGACAGATGAATATTGTCCAAATGACAGAATAAAAAAAAAATACTAAATGAAACAGAGCTAACCAATCTACCTGATAAACAGCTTAAAGCAATGGTTATTAATATGCTCACCAGACTTGAGGAAATAATGGCAGAACTCAAGGCAGACTTCAACAAACAGATAGAAAGTCTGAAAAAGAACCAACCAGAGATGAAGAATTCAAAAGAGGAAATAAAAAAATACACAGGAGAGAATGAATAGCAGACTAAAGGATCCAGAAGAATGGATTAGTGACTTGGAAGATAGAGTAATGAAAAGAACTTGAGCTGAACAGCAGAAGGAATAAAGAATGAAAAGAAATGAGGATAGGGTAAGAAAGATCTGAGAAAACATCTGCATTATAGGAGTTCTGGAAGGAAAATATAGAGAGAAATGAGTAGAAAATTTATTTGAAGAGATAATAGCTGAAAACTTCCCTAACCTGGGGAAGGAAACAAACTACCAGGTCCCAGTAAGTATAGAGAGCTCCAAATATGATGAACACAAGGAAGTCTACACCAAGACATATCACAATTAAAATGTCAAAGATCAAAGACAAAGAGAATATTAAAAGCAGCAAGAGAAATGCAACAAATTATGTACAAAGGAAACCCCATAAGGCTATCAGCTAATTTTTCAGCAGAAACTCTTCAGTCCAGAAGGGGAAGACATGATATCTTCAAAGTCCTGAAAGGAGAAAACATCCAACCAAGAATAATCTATCCAAAGGGGAGATCTCATTCAGAATTGAAGGAGAGATAAAAATTTTCACACATAAATGTCAGTTAAAAGAGTTTACTACTAATAAACCAGCCTTGCAAGAAATGATAAAGGACCTTCCTTAAGAGGAGGAGAAAAGACCCTAACCAGAAGCAACAAATTTAAGAAAGAAAAATTTCCACTAGTAAAGCAGACATATAGCAGAAGCAGTAGATCAATTACTTAAAAGCTAGTATGGAGGTCAGGAGGACAAAAGTAGCAACATCAATTATATGTAAAAATTAGTTTAGGGAATCACTAAATAAAAAGGTGTAAAAGAAGATATTAATATACATAAAATGTGAGGGAGGGGGAGTAATAAATGTAGTGCTGTTAGAATGTGTTCAAACTTAAGCGACCATCAGATGATGTAGATTGTTAAATTCATAGGATGTCATATAACAACCCCATTGAAAGAACAAACCAAAAACTTATAATAGATACACAAAAAAGAAAGATAAAGGAACTGAACCATGACACTAAAGAAAGTCATAAAGCACAAGATGAAGAGAGGAAGAAAGAAAGGATCACAAAGAACAACAAAAACAACTAGGAGCCTTTAAAAAAATGGCAGTAAGTACATACTTATCAATTATTATTTTAAATTTAAGTGGACTAAATGATCCAATCAAAAGACATAGGGTAACTGAAGGGATTAAAAAAATAACAAGACCCAATTATTTTCTGCCTACAAGAGACTCACCTTGGACCTTCACACACATACTGAAACTGAAGGGATAGAAAAATATGTGTCATGCAAAAAGTAATTGAAAAAAAGCTGGAGTTGCAATAATTATATCAGACAAAATAGACTTCAAAACAAAGAAAGTAACAAGAGACAAAGAAGGACATTACATAATGATAAAGGGGTCAGTCCAACAGGAGGGTATAACAACCATAAATATCTATGCACCCAACATAGGAATACAAAAATATATAAAACAAATACTAACAGACGTAAAGGGAGAAATAGAGTGCAACACAATCATATCAGGAGATTTTAACACCCCACTTACATCAGATCTTCCAGACAGAAAATAAATATGGAAATCAAGGTATTGAATAACACATTAGACCAGATAGACTTAACAGATACATACAGAACATTCTACCAATAGCAATAGTATACATGTTTTTCTCAAGTGCACATGGAACAGTCTCCAAGGTAAATCACATATTAGGAGACAAAAGGGGTCTCAACAAATTTAAAAAGATTGAAATTATATCAAGTATCTTCTCAGACCACAATAGTATGAAACTAGAGATCAAATGCAAGGGAAAAAACTGGAAAAAAACACAAACACATAGAGGATAAACAACATACTTAAAATAATGGATCAAAGAACAGATGAAAGAGGAAGTCAAACAATATCTGGAGACAAATGAAAACAGAAACACACTGGTTCAAAATATGTGAGGTGCAGCAAGAGTGGGGTTAAGAGGGAAGTATATAGTAGTACAAGCCTACCTTAAGAAACAAGAACAATGTCAAATAAACAATCTAACCTTACAACTAAAGCAACTAGAAAAAGACGAACAAATAAAGCCCAAACTTAGTATAAGTAGGGACAGAACTAATCAGAGTAGAAATAAATAAAATAGAGACTAATAAAATAATGGAAAAAAATCAATGAAACCAAGAGCTGGTTCATGGAGAAGTTAAACAAAATAGACAAACCACTAGCCAGACTTATCAAGATAAAAGGAGAGAGGACACAAACCAAATCAGAAACAAAAAAAGAAAAGTTACAAATGACACCACAGAAATACAAAGAATTATTAGAGAATACTATGAAAATCTATATGCTAACAAGCTGGATAACCTAGAAGAAATGAACAACTTTCTAGAAAAATACAACCTTCCAAGACTGACCCAGGAAGAAACAGAAAATCTGAACAGACCAATTATTATTAATGAAATAGAATTGGTAATAAAAAAACTCCCAACAAAAAAAACCCTCCAGAATCAGATGGCTTCATGGGTTAATTCTATAAAACATTTAAAGATGAGTCAATACCTATCCTTCATAAAGTATTCCTAAGACTAGAAGAGGAGGAAATACTTCCAAACTCATTCTAAAAAGCTAGCATTACTCTAATACCAAAACCAAGACACTACAAAAAAGAAAATTACAGACCAATATCCCTGATGAACACAGATGCAAAAATCTTCAAAAAAATATTTGCAAACTGAATTAAAAAATACATCAAAAGGATAATTCATCATGACCAAGTGGGATTTATTCCAGGGATGCAAGGATGTTACAGTATTTGCAAATCACTCAGTGTGATACACCACATTAATGAAAGGAGGGCTAAAAACCGTATGGCCATCTCAATAGATACTGAAAAAGAATTTGACAAAATCCAACATCCATTAATGATAAAAACTCTCAACAAAGTGATTATAGAGGGAAGGTATCACAACACTTTAAAGACCATATATGACAAACTCACAGCTAACATCATATTCAACAGTGAAACACTGGAAGCTTTTCCTCTAAGATCAGGAACAAGACAAGGATTCCACTCTCACCACTTTTATTCAATATAGTATTGGAAGTCCCAGCCACAGCAATCATAGAAGAAGACATGTAAGGTATCCAAATTGGTAAGGAAGAAGTAAAACTGTCACTATTTGCAGATGACATGATATCATATATAGAAAACCATAAAGACTCCACCAAAAACTATTAAAACTAATAACTGGATTCAGTAAACTTGCAGGATACAAAATCAATATACAGAATCTGCTGCATTTATACTAATAAAAAACTAACAGAAAGAGAAATAAAGAAAATAATTCCATTTACAATTATATAAAAAAGAATAAGACACCTAGGAATAACACTAACCAAAGAGGTGAAAGACCTATAGACTGAAAACTAAGACACTGATGAAATAAATTAATGAAGACAAATAAATGGAAAGGCATCCCATGCTCTTGGATAGAAAGAAATAATATTGTCAAAATGGTCATCTTTCCCAAAACAATTTATAGATTCAATGTGATCCCCATCACATTACCAAAGGCATTTTTCAGTGAACTAGAGCAATAATCCTAAAATTTATATAGAACCACAAAGGCCCTGAATAGCCAAACCAATCTTGGGAACAAAGAACAAAGCTGGGGGTATCATGCTTCATGTCCTCAAGCTATACTACCAAGCTACAGTGATTAAAACTGTATGGTACCGGCACAAAAACAGACATACATCAGTGAAACAGAACAGACATACCAGAAATAAACCCACATTTATATGATCAATTAATATATGACAAAGGAGCCATGAATATGCAGTGGGGGAAAAGACAGTCTCTTCAATAAATGGTGTTGGGAGAACTGGACAGCTACCTGCAAGAGAATGAAGCTGGATTCCTGTCTAACTCCATTCCCAAAATAAATTCAAAATGGATTAAAGAAATAAATATAAGATATGAAGCCATAAAACTCTTAGTAGAAAACATAGGCAAGAATCTCATGAACATCAGCATAAGTAATTTTTTTCTGGATACATCTCCTCAGGTAAGGGAAACAAAAGGAAAAATAAACAAGTGGTACTATATCAAACTAAAAAGCTTGACAGCAAAGGAAAACCATAACAAAACAAAAGGGCATCTGATTGTATGGGAGAATATATTTGCCAATGATATATCTGATAAGGGGTCAATATCGAAAGTATTAAGAACTCATACAACACCAAAAATTTAAATAATCCAATTAAAAAATGGGCAGAAGACTTGAACAGATATTTTCCAAAGAAAATATACAGATGGCCAACAGGCACATGAAAAGATGTTCCACATCACTAATCATCAGGGAAATGCAAATTAAAACCACAATGAGGTACCATCCCACACCAGTCAGAATGGCCACTATCCAAAAGACAACAAATAAATTGTTGGTGAGGATGTGAAAAAAAGGGGATCCTCCTACACTATTGGTGGGAATGTAAAATAGTCTAGCCCCTTGGAAAACAATATGGAGTTTCCTCAGAAAACTAAAAATAGAAATATCATATAACCCAGCAATTCCACTTCTGGAAATTCACCCAAGGAAAATAAAATCTCTAACTCTTAAAAATATATGCACACCTATATTTACTGCAGCATTATCACAATAGCCAAGATATAGAAGCAACCCAAGTGCCCACTGATAGATGAATGTATAAAGAAGATGTACATATACACAATGGAATATTACTCAGCCATAAAAGAAGAAAATCTTGCTATTTGTGACAACATGGATGGACCTATAGGATATCATGCTAGGTGAAATAAGTCAGATAAAGATTTCCTTATATGTGGAATCTAAAATACAAAATAAACAAAAAGAAACAGACCCATAAATGCTGACAACACACTGTTGATTACAATAGGGGAAGGGGATGGAGGATGGGTAATATAGGTGAAGGAGATAAAGAGGTATAAACTTCAAATTATAAACAAAAAAGTAAGACAGTTGCATTAAGAGAGAACTACAAACCAACATCCTTTATTAATATAGAAGCAAAATCCTCAACAAAATATTAGCAAAGCAAATCAAACAACATATAAAAATGATCATATGCAAGTGAGACTATTAAAATGGTGGAGTAGCCATTTCAAACATCCATACCTTCACAGAAACATTGAAAAATAAGCAGGTACTGTTAGACCAATTTTGTTAGACACCTCTGGAAAACAAAGGTTTACATCAAACAAGTGAAAGCTAAATCAAGAAAAAAGCAACTTAAAAATGGTATGAAATATTTGTTCCATTTTTACCTGCACTTATACCACTCTCTTCCTGGCTTAGCAGTGTCAGGCCCTTGTACCTGGTTCTGGAGGGAACAGAGATGACCTTTGTTGTAAATTATAGTATTTATCTGTTCTAACCTGCCTGGGGCCACCTGAAAAACTGACACAAGGTGCTATCTCTTTTGCACACAAATAAAAACTCAGGGCAGAGAAATGCCAGGCATTTCTCAAAAATATTGTAAGCCTAAAGAAAAATCCACAGCCAACTGGGGCTGTAGATTATGGTTGAGCATACAGTAGACCACCTACACCGTGGCAGGAAAATCTGCCAGGTTGAGAGTCTTTGGGTTTCAAATAAGGACATTCAAAGTACCCGAGTACACTAGGGAATTTAGAAAGACACATGCATATCCCAAGACAAGGTGCATGCTCAGAAAAGAGAATGACAGGATTCAGCTGTTTTCTGGCAGTATATAAAAAAACAATCTTGAGGAAAAAAAGATGGCAGAATAGAAAAAGAAACCTCATGCCACAAACACATAAAGGAAGAAACTACAGCAAAAACAACTAAACCTGAAAATGACCTGAAGAATGCAAAACAGACCATGTACACCTGGGGAATAAGAGAAGACCACACAGAAAAAGGTAAAGAGGCAGAACTATGACTGAGCAGTACCCAAGCCCTTCCCCCATCCCAGCCCACAGGCAGGAGGAAGAGGAACACAATGAGGATGTGATAGGCACCCAGGAACAGTGCACACCTGGCCCTGGACATCTGCTCCAGAAGTTCAAGTCCACATTACATTGTGTTCTGGTGATTAGCAGGGCTGGACACCAGGGACAGATGGAGCACCAAGCTGCTCGTGAAGGACAGGCACGCTCCACTGGTCCTGCCAAGACCTAAAGCAGAGGTGGCAGTTTGAAAGACTTACCAGGAGTGGGAGGGGTGCCAGAGGGGCAAGGTTTGGATGGAGCTCTCTCCTCAGCAGATGATACCTCTCCAGACTTCTCCTGGCTCAACAGGTCAGAACTCTAAGGAGCCCCAGATGCTCTATTCCCCTTGCTGGCAACTCTGCCCCAAGGCACCTCCCTGTGCCCACTGCTGCTGAGCCAACACACTTGGCTCAGCAGCAGTGTCAGACTTTGATGTCTGGCCGGCAGAGGGAGACTCTCCCATCTTTCTCAGTCTTGTTTCAGCCCAGCTGGGGAAGTGCCTGCGGAGCCAGCTCAGAGAGCTCCTTGCTCCCCACCAGTGTCCAAGTCTGGTACTGCATGTCCCATCCTGCCTCAGAATCACACAAAGGGCCCACTCCATTAACCCTGAAGCTCCATCATCACTGCAGGGAAGGTAGATGGAGGCCCAGTCCACAACAATCCCAGCAGAGGCCTCTGCTCTAATTACAAAGACAGCTGAGGCAAACTGCCAGTGCTTCAGGCTCAGACCACTACCAGTAAACAGACAGAAAGGTGGCCCCACCCAATGCACACCAACAACAGCTGGGGCTCCTGCAAAGTAGAACCAGGCACTGGAGAGTAGTCTTGAGCTTCTGTGCACCAAAGAACACCTCCTTCATAAAGCTATTATCTTCTAGGCCAGGAACCATAACAAACCCATCTAATACAAAGGAAGAAACACAGAAACCCTGAAAAAATGAGGAAGCAGAAGAATATGTTCCAAAAAAGGCTACAGGACAAGACACCAGAAAGAGGGCTGAATGAAATAGAGATCACCAATCTTCTTGATAAAGATTTCAAAGTAAAAGTTATAAATATACTCATAGATTTAGAGAAAAGTATTGAAGATCTTAGGGAAGATTTCCACAAAGAGATAGAAGAGCTGAAAAAGAGCCACCAAAGCTGAAGAATACAGTAAGTGAAATGAAACATACAATGGAAGGAATGAATAGTAGATGGTTGTAGGTAGAGGAGATAGTCAATGAGATGGAAATTAGAGAACAGGAACACAATGAAGCTGAGGAACAGAGAGAGATAAAAGGATCTCTAGGAGTGAAAGAATGATAAGAGAGCTGTGTGAACAATCCAAATGAAACAATATTCATATAAGAGGGGTACCAAAAGGAGAAGAGAGAGACAAAGGAATAGAAACTCTCTTTAAGGAAATAATTGTTGAAAACTTCCCCAATTTGGGGAAGGAAGTAGACACTCAGGTCATGGAAAATCAGAGAGCTCTTTTCCAAGGAATTCCAGGAATACAACACCAAGACATATAATAATTAAAATGGCAAAGATTAAGGATAAGGAGAGAGTAGTGAATGTAGCCAGAGAAAGAAAAAAGATTACTTATAAAGGAAATCCCATCAGGTTATCAGCAGACGTCTCAGCAGAAACTTTACAGGCCAGAAGGTAGTGGTACAAAATATTTAATGTGCTGAAACAGAAGGATCTTCAAAAAAGAATCCCCTACCCAGCAAATTATCATTTAAAGTTGAAGCAGGGATAAAACAATTTCCAGATAAACAAAGGCTCAAAGAATTTATAACAACTAAACCACCATTATAGGACATGTTAAAGGGATTTCTGTAGATGCAAATGTTCTTAAGGATAAATAGTTTTTTATGAGTGAAAATAAACCCACAGGGTGAAATAAATAAAAGATACAACAAAAAGTGCAGATTATGACATCTAATATATAAAGTGTGGAGGAAGAAGAAAAAAGTACTTTTAGATTGTGTTTGAAATAGAGCAATCAGCACCTTAATATAGTTACATAGTAACAAAGCTATTCTTGAATGTTTGGTAGCCATAAAAGTAAAGCCTATGATAGATACACAAAAAATTAAGAGAGAGAAATCCAACCACAGCATTAATGAAAACCATCAAATAACAAGAGAAGAGTATAAGAGAGGAAGAAAAGAACAGAGAAGAGCTATAAAAACAACCAGAAAACATTTAATAAAATGGAATAAGTACATACCTATCAATAATTTAAATGTAAATGGACTGAATGCACCAATCAAAAGACACAGAATGGCAGAATGGATAAAGAAGCAAGACCCATTGCTGTCTACAAGTGACTCATTTCAGACACAAAGACACAGACAGACTGAAAGTGAAGGGAAGGGAAAAATATATTTCACATAATAACAGGGAGACAAAAGCAGGAGTAGCCATACATATGTCAGACAAAATAGATTTCAAAACAAAGAAAGTAACAAGAGACAAAGAGGACATTACAAAATGATAAAGGGGTCAGTCCAACAAGAGGATATACCATTATAAATATCTATGTACCCAATAAAGGAGCACCTAAATATGTGAAACAAATACTAACAAAACTGAAGGGGTAAACAGATTGTAACATGCATTTTAGGAGATGTTAATACACCAATCACAACATTAAATCAACCAGACATAAAATAAATACAAAAATGGGCACTGTACAATACATTAGATCAGATGGACTTAACAGATATCAACAGAACACTCCACCCAAAAGAAGCAGGATACACTTTTTTCTCAAGTGTACATGAATGTTCTCCAGAAAAGATCACATAGTAGGCCAAAAAAGGAGCCTCAATAAATTTAAAAAGATTGGAATTGTATCAAGCAGCTTCTCAGACCACAATGGTATGAAAATAGAAATAAATTATACAAAGAAAACAAAAAAGCCTACCAACTCATGGAGACTAAACAACATGCTTCTAAATAATCAATGGATCAATTAACAAATTAAGACAGAAATCAAGCAATACATGGAGACAAATTAAAACCAAAACACAACAGCCCACATTCTGTGAGATGCCACAAAAGCACCTAAGACGGTACTACACAGCAGTACAGGCCTACCTCAAGAAACAAGAACAATGCCAAATAAACAGCCTAAACTCACAATTAAAGAAACTAGAAAAAGAAGAACAAATGAAACCTAAAATTAGTAGAAGGAGGGACTTAAAGATCAGAACAGAAATAAATAAAACAGAGAAGGATAAAAAAATAGAAAAAAAAAATCAATGAAAGCAGGACCTGGTTCTTTGAGAAAACATAAAAAAATTGATAAATCCCTAGCCAGACTTATCAATATAAAAAGAGAGAGTACACATGTAAACCAAATCAGAAATGAAGAAGGAAAAGTCACAATGGATACCACAGAAATATAAATTATTAGGGAACACTATGAAAAATTATATGCTAATAAATTGGACGACCTAGAAGAAATGGACAACTTTCTAGAAAAATACAACCTTCCAAGACTGACCCAGAAGAAACATAAAATCTGAACAGACCAATTACCAATAATGAAATAATATTGGTTATCAAAAGAACACCAAAAAACAAAATACCACATCCTGATGGCTTCACAGCTGAACTCAACCAAACATTTAAAGAGGTAATACCCTTCCTTAAAGTATTCCAGAAAGCAGAAGAGGACGAAATACTTCCAAACTCATTATATGAGGCCAGCCTCATTCTAATACCAAAAAGAGACAAAGATATCACAAAAAAAGAAAATATTAGACCAATATCCCTGATGAACATGTATGCAAAATATTAGCAAACTGAATTCAAATATACATCAAAAAGATCATCCATCATGACCACATGGGATTTATTCCAGGGATGCAAGGATGTTACAATATTTGTAAATCAATCAATATCATACATGACATTAACAAAAAGAAAGATAAAAACAATGATCAACTCAATGGATGCTGAAAAAGCATTTGAGAAAATTTAACATCCATTCATGATAAAAACTCTCAACAAAATGGGTATAGAGGGAACATGCCTCAACATAATAAAGGCCATATATGACAAGCCCACAGCTAACATCATACTTAATAGTAAAAAGCTGAAAGTTTTTCCTCTAAGATCGGGAACAAGACAAGGATGTTCACTCTTAGCTCTTTTATTCAACAGAGTACTGGAGGTCCTAGCCACAGCAATCAGACAAAACAAAGAGATAAAAGGCATCAAAATTGGGGAAAGAAGTTAAACTGTCACTCTTTGCAGATGCCATATTATACATAGAAAACCCTGAAGACTCTACCCAAAAGCTATTAGAACTAATAACTGGATTCAGCAAAGTTTTAGGATACAAAATTAATACACAGAAATCTGTCACATTCCTATATACTAACAATGAACTAGTAGAAAGAGGATCAAGAAAGCAACTCCATGTACAATCGCATCAAAAAGAATAAAATACCTAGGAATAAACCTAAGGAGGTGAAAGACCTAAACTGAAAATTACAAGACACTCATGAGAGAAATTAAAGAGACCAATAAATGAATATCTATCCCATGCTCATGAATAGGAAGAATTAATATTGTAAAAATGGCCATCCTGCCTAAAGCAATCTAAAAATTCAATGCAATCTCTAACAAAATACCAACAGCATTTTTCAATGAACTAGAACAATTTGTTCTAAAATTCATATTGAGCCATGAAAGAGCTTGAATAGCCAAAGCAATCCTGAGAAAGAACAAAGCTGGGGGATTACACTTCCTGACTTCTAGGTCCACTACAAAGCTACAGTAATTAAAACAGTTTGGTACTGGCACAAGAACAGACCCATAGATCAATGGAACAGAATAGAGAGCCCGCATATAAACCCACAATATATGGTCAATTAATATACGATAAAGGAGCCATGGACATATAATGGGGAAATGACAGCCTCTTCAACAACTGGTGTTTGCAAAACTGCACAGCTAAATGTAAGAGAATGAAATTGGATTACTGTCTAACTCCATACGCAAAAGTAAACTCAAAATGGATCAAAGACCTGAATGTAAGTCATGAAACCATAAAACTCTTAGAAGAAAACATAGGCAATAATGTCTTTAACATAAGTATGAGCAGTTTTTTCGGGTACATTTCTCCTTGGCCAAGGGAAACAAAACAAAAAATGAACTATATCAAACTTAAAAGCTTCTGTACAGCAAAGGACACCATCAGCAGAACAAAAAAGCATCCTATAGTATGGGAGAATATGTTTATAAATGACTCATCTGATAAGGGGTTAACAAGCAATATATATAAAGAACTAATATACCTCAACTGACAAAAAACAAATAAACAGATTAAAAAATGGGAAGAGGACCTGAACAGACATTTTTCCAAATATGAAATACAGATGGCCAACAAGCACATGAAAAGATGTTCCACATTGCTAATCATCAGGGAAATGCAAAACAAAACCACAATGAGATATCACCTCACACCGGTTAAAATGGCCATTATCCAAAAGACAAGAAATAAGAAGTATTGGCAAGGATTTGGAGAAATGGGAACCCTCCTGCACTCTTGGTGGGAATGTAAATTGGTGCAACTGCTGTGGAAAGCAGTATGGAGATTCCTCATAAAACTAAAAATAGAAATATCATTCCATCCAGTAATTCTACTTCTAAGAATTTACCCAAGGAAAACAAAATCCCTGATATGAAGAGATATATGCACCCTCTAAGTATATTGGCACATCATTTACATGAGCCAACATATATGAAAGCCACCTAAGTGCCCATCAATAGATGAATGGATAGAGAAGAGGTGGTACCTATATGCAATGGAATATTATTCAGCCATAAAAAGAAAATAAATCCTCATCATAGTTGGGTCTAGAGAGTATTATGCTTGGTGAAATAAGCCAGGTGGATGAAGACAAATACCCTATGATTTCACTTATTTGTGGAATACAAAAACAAAGCAAAACAGAAGGAACAAAAAAGCAGTAGATTCATAAATACTGGGAAGTGACTAGTGGTTATCAAGAGGGGAGGGGTTGGGGTGAGTGGGTTGGGAGGGTGAGGGGGATAAAGGTGTAAAATAATTTGCAATCACAATATAAGTTGTTCATAGGGATGGTAAACAGCATGGAGAATATATTCAATAATTCTGTAATATCTTTCTATATTGATAGATAAAAACCACACTGGAGGGAGTGAAGATTTAATAATATGGGTAACTGCACTGTGGTACACATTTGAAACCAATATAAGATTCTATATAAATGACACTTCAATTAAAAAACCCCATAATCGTACCTCTGATTTCCAACAGCATGTTCCTCATTTCTTTCTGAGCCTTTCCCTAAAGTGCCTTTAATGTTCAAATTTCTACCAGTATTCTTTTCATTATGACAGGCAATACATGGATTCCCTAAAATGATACAGGCTTTCTCTATCATGTTTCCTCCTGAGCCCTCACTGGCTGAGTCTTTAACATCCTTATTTCTGTTGACAGTCTGTTCAAGGAAATCTAAGCAGCATCTCATTTCTTGGTACAAAATCTGTATTAGTTTCCTATGGCTTGCATAACAAATTATACCAAACCCACAAACTGGATGAATTATTTAAGAATAAACACAAATTTATCCTCTCACAGTTCTAGCGGCCATAAATCTCAAATCAATGTGTCAATAGGGTCATCCTCTCTCTAGAGGATCTAGGGTATAATTTTGCCTCTTCTAGCTTCTGGTTGCTGACAGCATTTCTTTGCTTATGACCATATAATTCCAGCAGAATCTCACTCTCTTTCTCTCTTATAAGGACACTCGTGATGGCACACAGGGCCTACTTGGATAACCCAGGATAATGTCCTCGTCTCAAGATTCCTAACTTAATCACATCTGTAAAGACTTTTTTTCTAAATAAGGTATCATTTACACGTTCCAGGAATTAAAACCTGATATCTTTTTGGGTCACCATTCAACCTAGTAAATTCTTTAAAAGAGGAATCAACTTTACTTAAAGAGAAATTATAAAGCAAACCCTTAGCCCTACAATCATGTGATTTACTCAGTTACTCTGTTGTAAATAGCTGTCCCTAAGCTGATATAAACAGGAAACCCATTTACTGACTATTGACATTGAGAACAAATTACAATAAGATTAATCTGGCTTATTCTGTGTTCTCAATTTTACATAATATATTTTGCTTTACTGAATTGAATTTTACTAATTGAATATTTTTGAAATGCAGTAAAGTCCTGTTATTGTCAAATTCTTTTATTACAGTTCCTGTCATTATCCATGAGGGCAAATATCTGAGTTTTATTAGAAACAAAGCTAATGAAAGATGTTTTAGATAATTTTGAAAAGCCATAAGACATGGCCAATATAAAAGATAGCAACAGTTCATACATTGTCCCTACTGCTTATCATTTCAGATATATATAAACTTTTTCTCACCTTCTTGTCTACCTTAAACTGTTTTGTTGTTTCATATACTATAAAGTTCAATGAAATTTGTGATTGTTTAAACAGTTGTTAAAATTTATACCTCCCTGTTATTTATAGCTGTTGATAGGAAGTTTGAATTAAATAAAAAGGAGCTTATGACAGCTTCTGAATCTGAAATAAACAGGGAGCTTTGTTTAATTTGACAAATAGAAACCCAGAATTCACAGATTCTCTGCTAGTACTAGGTCACTGGCAGTGTCTCAAGTCATTGCCGTCATCTTACTGCTGAAAAACAGGCATGAGAAGCTTTACTCAAGGTCTATTTGATAGAAAGGCATCATCACCCAGGAACCAGAAGAGCCACAAAAATTGAAGAGCAGAGTACGAAAGTATTGTGGAGGACAGGACGAGGCTATGTAGGGCAGGGTGGTACACATCGGAAAATGTAGGATGGGTTCAAGTCAAACAGAGTAAGGAAGGTTTGGGAAAGGCCAGGAGGGGTTGAGCAGGACCTTTTGCTAAAGGTAAAATTCAGAAAGAGCAGGAAGCAGGCAAGTACACCTAGGACAAAGAAGAGTTGAGCAAGTCAGCAGGGCAAAACAGGTCATGACACAGTATGTCAGGGTGAGCTAGCATAAGGCAGGTAGAGCATAGTAGGGAATTGGTCAGTGTAGGGTTGAAAAAGTAAAATCTGTGTAGTTCTGGGAGGGATAGAGTAGAATAAGTTCATTGCAAAGGTAAGTGTAAGGTGGCTTATGGTGGGACACAACCAAATCTGACAAAATGGAAGAGCTAAATAGGATAGAGCTGGATGGGGCACAGAAGGCTCAGGTAAGGTGAGATGGGGCAAGGATGGGGAATGAATAAGTTCAGTCTGTAAAGAAATCTGAGTCCATGAGGAAACTAAGAACAGAAGTCTCCCATTACTTGGTTAATAAGAATTATGTGAATATAGTGATTGATGTGAGTTTTCAGTATTGGTAGTGCATATTAAGCAGGTCTAAATATAGATTATCCTAATTTCCAAGAGTCCTGCATCAAGGTGCTCATCAACACTCATGTTACAAATCACAGCATTTTGTTTTACCATTGTCCTTAAACCTGTAAAGTTTGATTTAAGAGTATATTCTAAATAAATCAAAGCCTATCATAAGCAATCTCTATGTATTTGCAATTTAATACTGTTTCCTAATTTGAGTGTTAAGAATCACAAGTGGAATTTGTGGAACTATATACTTTAAAGTTGCTCCTGTAATAACAGGTGTGATGAGGTTGGTGCTGTATTATTCTCACCAGATTTTTACAATCAGGAAAAATGAAAACTCACATTGTTGTGTAAAGGTCTAGGAGGAGCCATTAATACCACAGCTGTCATTAGCTACATCTGTTGCAAAGGGAGGACTGTCCAGAGTCTTCTTCCCTGAGATAAGAGGACGGGAGAATGGGAATATATTTAGTGGGTGCAACTCCCTCTTTCTAATAAGTAGATATATTTTCTGCTTTTTTAATGTGCCTAGCATTTGAGTGTACAACTTAATGTAAACCATAAATGTAGGTTACTGTTTTGGTTAAAGACTAGACCATCTAATCCTTGGACTATTGCAAAAATATTCTAAGTAGTCTCCCAGAGTATTATCCCTCTCCAATCTGTTCCTCAAAGCACTACTTTGTAAAATCTTTCAGTTAGCTCCCAGTGCCCATAGGGTATATCGAAACACCTTAGAATGGAATGGAAGAGCACTCTATTCTAGACCACTAATTATGCCCCAAAAATCTATTCTCCCCGCCAAACACTCAGCTAGAATTTATATTTCCCTCCCTTCTTCGCAGGTAGGTAAAATCATATGACTAAGTTCAGGCCAATGGAGTGTGAATGCAAGTAATGTATGTAAGATCTGCATCATTTGCACCTGAAAACAAGTTAATTTCCTGGATTTTGATTCTTTATTCTTCTCAAAGTCTAGTTTGAACCTATGGAGAAGATCAACACCCTGGGAAAGGGTGAAGCAATATGATGGGAGAAAATTTGTTTCCTCTAATCTGTATTCTGGAATCCAGAGGGAAACAAACATGTATCTGATATTATGGATACCACTGTGGAATCCAATATAATTGTGGGTGTGATTGTTAGAATATGGTAACTTTTAATTAATGAATTAATTATTTTCTCATGCTCTTATTTATCAGTGTCTGGCTCACAATATGTTTCTTAAATGAATGAATGGTGATGTACTAATATGTACCAGGCATGTACTACTGAATATATAAAAATATATTATGTGCTATGTCTTGTTACATTCAATTTTTATTTCTAGTTTATACTTCATTTAATGTAGATGTTTTTGCATGACAGATTTGTTTCACAAGATCTTTGTTTGGGGTGCAGCTTTCACAAAAAATTAATTTGACAGTATGACCAATAGTATCAATCTATCCCCATTCTCTTGCCACAATTTGTCTAATAGTACTATTGGAATTGTATCCTCTATATCAATTACAGGGTCTCTAAGAGGTCCCAGTTAGGATGAAAGTTAACACATCAAGCCACTCTTACCCATTTACACCCTGAAATTAATTCATCTTGATGTTATTTTCAAATATGACAGTTGGGGGTTCATTGTCCCCAAATAATACAGAATATGACAGGAAGATTTTATTAGCTAGGCCCCAACCCTGTCTTTGCCACCAACGACTGAATGTCCAAAATTTATACCTAACCAGTACTCACTAATTCTTATCACTCATATGTGCTCACATTGAAAGTTATTAGTTATTGATTGGTGAAACTTTTTTTACTTAAGAATAATATTTAGTCTTGTAATAGGTAATTAAAAATCCTCATAGGTTTTATCCACATTATAAGTGAACCAAGAGAGAAAGTTAAAAAGTAAAAATATGATGGCAATTAATATAGAAGAAAAAGAGAAATGTTTTCTAGACCCTGGTTGGCAATATGTTGAGTTTAAAATGAAAGATATTTTAGTTAAATTAAAAAGATAAAAAATAAGAGATGTACTGGGATAACACTGTCAGAAAGATCACAAGCAATTTACAATGTTAATTCATTAATGTCCCAAAAAGTGAAAAAGATAAACACGTTTTAATAAACAAATGTTTCTGATTTTCATTTTAAAATTGAAGAAAAAAATTATCATATTTGTAGTTTGAATAAAAATTATTCTGACTTTGTCCATGAATCAGTATATTAGATAGTAAAGGGATTGATCTCAAGCCATTTTTTTCCTACTGGAAAGTTACTAAATAAAAAATAATAATTGTTATTATCTTTAAAGGATCTTGATATTCCATATTAAAAAGGGTAGTCTTGCTGGTGAATTTCAAAAATATATTATTGGCCATTGATTTCACTCATCTAAAATTAGCATTAAAAACCTCATTATGAGATGATGATAGGCAGTGGTAAACTCACTGATAGGTAATTTTTACCGTCAATTTTAAATTGAATAAAATGTCACAAATATCTTTCCAGAAGTGGCAGACCCTGTTGGCCATGAACTTAAGAATTCAAATCTTTTCTCTTCTATGGGGTTGCTCATAGTTGAAATCCCTTCTCTGATTTCTGTTGTGCCAAGAACTCTTGAGTGTTTGTACCAATTTACAGCTGTTTCTTGCCCAGATCTTACCCTTGAGATCTACTAAAGAAGATCAGTGAGTATAATAAGTATCACAACATCAATAGAAAGAGGGAATAAAATTTAGATCTTTGTCTTTCTTTGGTATCTTCAACTCTACACACCTTTTAATTCAGACATACCCCATTACACTGATAAGAGAAACAAAGAGTAGCAACCCTCTTTTCTCCACTCCCAAACCTCGAATATTCAACATCATCCCAGTGTGAACTAGTACTGGCCTAATTAAAAAACAGCCTACTTCACTAAAAAGAATCCTCAGACTTAATCTATCCAAACTATTCCCTGTGCCACAAACATACGACCACTATTCTATCTGTGATTTTATTTCTTTTACCAAAAAAGCCATCCTTGCTTTATTCTACTCACATATCTCAAGTATCAACTCAATTACCACCTCTCTGATTGAAGCTTTCTCTGAAAATATCAGTTATGACTCTCTTCCTCCTTTTAAATTGTATAACATTTACTAATGCAGCATGGATGCATACTTATTCCTATTGGTAACTAAGTGCTTATAGTAACTAATTCTGTGTTCCAACTACATTGTGTTTATGTACTTCCAAATCCTCCATAGTGTCTAGTGCAACACTCAGCTAACTGACACTCTTTTCCCATGACAATCCAGCATAAAGCATCCAGAATAATCTTTTTAAAAGCATAAATCAAATTATTCCACACACCTGTTTTCAAACCCTCCAATGACTTTCCATGACAGGCAGAATAAAATCAAATCTTACTATGGCCTACAACACCATGTGTGATCAAAGTGGAAAACTATATTAAGCATTAGCCTTAATTGGTTTTAATCCCATGATTTAGGACTCCTCTACCAATCTTCCTTCCAATCAATACTAAACTGTGCAGTGTACCATTCAAATAAAACCCAGCTCAGCTTGTTGCTACACTAGGAAGGGTATGGTCAACAAGCGCTTGGAGTGTTATTTCACTAATTATTTCATTCAAAATAGGTACTGAACACCAACTATATGCTAGATTCTGTTCTAAATACTGGGGCATAGTAATAAACAAGAACATGTCCCTGACTTTTTGGTGTATTCTAATTAGGGTGACCAACTGCCCTGCTTTAAATGGGAAGGTTTCCTGGGAGTTGGGACTTTCAGTGCTAAAATTTAGGATGATTTGATCACTGTAATTCAAATGGAGGAACCAGGCTATAAATATATACATAGAGAGATGACATCTAATAAATATCTATTGAATCAATAAATCAATTATAATTGAGGAAAAAAACCTTTGCGTATTTCTTAAAACCTTAATTAGTGATCCTGAATCCTGTCTTGTGATTTTCATATGGAATTTACCACGTCTTTTGCTGCATAACAAATTAGCAGCATTAAAAAAAAAAAAGCATTTATTTTCTCATGGTTTCTGAGGGTCAGGAGCCATCTAGGAGTGGCTTCACTTCATGGTTGTGGTTTAGGAAATGCAGTGAGGTTGCTGTCCAGATGGCAGCTAGGGCTACAGTCATCAGAAGCCTTGCTGGGGCTGTGGGATCCTCTATTAAGCTCATGTGGTCTTACATGGTTATTGGAAGGCCTCAGATCTTCACAGATTGGTGGCCAGAGGCTTTGGTTACCCACCATGTGGGACTTTCCATAGACTGCCAGAGTATCCTTGGCTGGTTTCTTCCAGTGTCAGTGATCACAGACAGTTCCCAAGATGGAAGCCCCCAGTCCTTTTATAACCCAATTTAGGAAAGAACCATCATTTCTGCCATATTTTATTGGTGACAGACCAAACACAATCAAATGTGGGAGGGGACTATATAAAAGTGTATATACTGGGAGATGGGTTTGTTAAGGGCCAATTTGGAGGCTGGGTAACACACCAGGCTTCTATCCCTGATCATCTTTGTCTCTGACCATAAACCATTAGTTTTTAAAATTTAGTATGCTAAAGAATCTCCTTTTCAAAATACAGAATTTCAGGGCCCATTCCTAAAGCTTCTGATTCAGTATGTTAGTGTGCAGCATTTTTATGAAGCACCCTGGGTATTTCTGATTTGATGGTGTGAAGACTACACACTGAAAACAGAACTGAGTAAGCCCGCAGAACATTTCCGTTTAGTCCTAGGGTATAAACTACCTCTTATGGAACAGACCAGTGGTTGCTATAGAGGAGGAGGAGAAGGGATGGGTGAAATAAGGGGTAAAATATTAGTGAGAGTGTTTGATATCTTTATCTGGATGATGCTTACATGAGTTACATATGTTAAATTTTATCAGGCTGTATGCTATGATTTGTGCATTTTATTGTATGCACCTCAATAAAAAAGTTTGAAAAAAACAAACTATCTCTTATAGGATATGACTTCCAGATGTATCAATTTTGGTCTAGCTTCAGCATCATCTCAGACATAGTTCCAGGTAGCTAAAATCCATTCTTCCTACTCCCCAGCAACACTTGTTCCATAGCTGTCACTCTCCCTGAATTCCTCAAGGTGACAGATAGAAATACCATTTTTTTCAAAAGCTCAAATGAGAACTCATTTGTTTTGCTAAAACCCCTCATATCAACATACCACAAACCCAATGATTGCATTTTGTTATTATTTTTCTATTTTTCTTCTCCTTTTCCCTTGCCAAGGCCTTAATTCATGCACTTACTGGATTGTTGTCAATAACCTTTTACAGCATACCCGCTGCCAATGCTACTCTTTTTCAATCTATTCTTTATACCACTGCCAGAATTTTTTTTCTATAATACTGATTTTATCATCTTATTTCTTGCTCAATACCCTTCAATTCCACACTTTTCATTACCTTTGGGATAAAGTACAAACTTTGTGCTGTGATATAGAAGGCTCCTTTTACCAAGCCTCTGCCAACATGTCCAGTTTTATCTCTTGACATTCCACCAAATTTCCAATAGCTATAATAAAACTATGTAAAGTTATGGAATTCATTATATATCTTGTCTCCTTGACTTTTTGAAATCTATAAATTTCTATTCATCCTGAGACTCAGCTAAGTACCCCTTCTTCCAGAAATCTTTTTTCTATTGTCTTCACAATAAACAATACTTTCCTCTTAATCCTTTTTTTGAATTTTTTGTTTCTTAATTGAGTGCCTATTAATTGAATAGTAAATGCTGCATAAAATCTTGATTATTGATTGACTGATGAGCAATTTATCAGGGAATATAAGAGGAATTTCTAATTCAGGCTAATGATACATATTCTTTGATTCTGCCCTTAGATTCATAGAACAATGAAAACAGCAGAAATGAAAATGACCTTAAGCTTAGATAAAAGCTAGTTTTTGTCCCATCCTCATTTTGCACATAAGGAAACTCAGATTTGGAACAGTCTGGTTTGAAATCCACAGCAAGTTAGTGAGAAGATGGGACTAGAAAATATTCAGGTAGACAGCATATGTGTAGTGAGTATGAGGCATAAAAAATCCATATCCTTATGCATCCATAGTAGAAGGCCAGTTTTTACTTAATCTGGGATTCAGCTTTATCTGAGCATACCTGGTAATGATTGGTGAGCAAGCTTGAGAGGACATGATTCACACAAAGTTTTGAGAGTTTTTCTTTTAGTGTGTGTCTGGCTGAATGAAAGGTGTAGGAGATGGAAGATGTGGGACAATGCTATATCATTTGTTGGAAAAATTGGCCCCTTGACCTTGCTGTATGAGTTAGCATTTGAGCTTTGTAGAAAAATGGGCTTTAGGCAACAGCTCAAACAACTATTTACTAGAGAGACTGAAATATGGGGAAATCAGTAATACTACTTTAGGGCCTGGATGATGAAGCATAATACATATCAGAAAAAAAGGATATTTTCAAACTTCTGCAGGAGTATGACATAGATTTGACTCATTCAGGTTTTCAAAGGGTAATGTATCACCTTGGCACCCCATAGGCTTGCAGCTGAGAAAGAATTAGGAGATAGTTCCCTGCCATTCATACTATGAATTTGGGAAAAAGACACTGTCAGTTCAGGCTGCAATAACAAATTACCGTAGACTGGCTGGCCTAGAAAAATTAAACATTTATTTCTCACAGTTCTGGAGTCTGGGAAGTCCAAGATAAAGGTGCCAATGGATCAGGTATCTAGGGAGAACCCACTCCTGGTTTGCAGATGGTCATGTTCTCATTGTATACTCACATGGAAGACAGTAGAAATAAAGAGAAAGCAAGCTTTCCTTTGTCTCTTATAAGGGCACTAATTCCACCACAAGGGCCCTATTCTCATGACCTAATCACCTCCCAATGGTCGCATTTCCAAATACCACCACATTGGGAATGAGGGTTTCAACATATGAATTTGGATCAGGGGACACATTCAATCCATAGCAGAAACCATGACCAGGTACGGTCTTCATGTTTTCTTTTTTACTACTAGATATGGTTCAAAAACAAGAGTAGGAATATAACTTGAAAATATTGCTGGTGAACGTGTGTGGGACACCTCAGTTTGGATAAGATTTTTAAAAGATTCAGAAGTCCTGTATCAGTAACTGAGGACATAAACTAATATATGGGTTATAATTATTAATCCCACAAAATTTCTGGCTGGTAAGGCTTGGAGAAGCTTGAATTATAGGCCATCTCTATGTAATCTGGTGAACCCTAGAGTGGCATATAGTATCTATGGTGTTTTTAACAGCAGTGACATGATTATGACTCAGAACAACCAGTATGCAATATTAGATTCACCTAATATGTACTTGTTACTACTTCCTAATAAGTCAAAGATATGTCATTTCAGTTGATCACCTGCTGTGTGCTGAGTACCCAACTCAGCAAAGGTTCACAGCTATGATAAAGTCATTCTAAGCTAAAGCAGCCTAAATGTATATTCTTCCTTTTTTTATACTTTGGTATCATTAATCTACAATTACATGAGCAACATTATGGTTACTAGACTCCCCCCATCATCAAGTACCTGCCACATAACCCCATTACAGTCACTGTCCATCAGCGTAATGAGATGCTATAGAATCACTACTGGCCTCCTCTGTGTTATACAGCCCTCCCCGCACCCCCCACTACATTATGTCTACTAATCATAATGCCCCTTTTTCCACCTTGTCCATCCCTTCCCACCCATCCCCCCAGCCCCTTTCCCTTTGGTAACTGTTAGTCCATTTTTGGGTTCTGTGAGTCTGCTGCTGTTTTGTTCCTTCAGTTTTTTTCCTTGTTCTTATACTCAACATGATGAGTGAAATCATTTGATACTTGTCTTTTTCCATCTGGCTTATTTCACTGAGCATAATACCCTCTAGCTCCATGCATGTTGTTGCAAATGGTAGGATTTGTTTTCTTCTTATGGCTGAATAATATTCCATTGTGTATATGTACCACCTCTTCTTTATCCATTCATCTACTGATGGACACTTGGGTTGCTTCCATTTCTTGGTTATTGTAAATAGTGCTGCAATAAACATAGGGATGCATCTGTCTTTTGCAAACTGGGCTGCTGCATTCTTAGGGTAAATTCCTAGGAGTGGAATTCCTGGATCAAATGGTATTTCTATTTTGAGTTTTTTGAGAAACCTCCATACAGCTTTCCACAATGGATGAACTAATTTACATTCCCACTAGCAGTGTAGTAGGGTTCCCCTTTCCCCACATCCTCGCCAACATTTCTTTTTGTTTGTCTTCTGGATGGTGGCCATCCTAACTGCTGTGAGGTGATATCTCACTGTGGTTTTAATTTGCATTTCTCTCATGATTAGTGATGTGGAGCATCATTTCATGTGCCTGTTGGCCATCTGAATTTCTTCTTTGGAGAAGTGTCTGTTCAGCTCCTCTACCCATGTTTTAATTGGCTTATTTGCTTTTTGTTTGTTGAGGTGCATGAGCTCTTTATATAATTTTGATGTCAACCTTTTATTGGATATGTCATTTATGAATATATTCTCCCATACTGCAGGATGTCTTTTTGTTCTCTTGATGGTGTCCTTTGCTGTACAGAAGCTTTTCAGCTTGATATACTCCCACTCTTTCATTTTTGCCTTTGTTTCACTTGCCCAGGAGGTATGTTCATGAAGAAGTTGCTCATGTTTATGTCAAGGAGATTTTTGCCTGTATTTTCTAAGAGTTTTATGGTTTCATGACTTACATTCAGGTCTTTGATCCATTTCGAATTTACTTTTGTGTATGGGGTTAGACAATGATCCAGTTTCATTCTCTTACATGTAGCTGTCCAGTTTTGCCAACACCAACTGTTGAAGAGGGTATCATTTTCACAATGTATATCCATGACTCCTTTATTGTATATTAATTGACCATGTATGTTTCGGTTAATATCTGGACTCTACTCTGTTCCACTGGTCTGTGGGTCTGTTCTTGTACCAGTACCAAATTGTCTTGATTACTGTGGCTTTATAGTAGAGCTTGAAGTTGGGAAGCAAGATCCCCCCTGCTTTATTCTTCCTTCTCAGGATTGTTTTGGCTATTTAGGATCTTTTGCGGTTCCATAGGAATTTTAGAACTATTTGTTCTAGTTCATTGAAGAATGCTGCTGGTATTTTGATAGGAATTGCATTGAATCTGTAGACTGCTTTAGGTAGGATAGCCATTTGACAATATTAATTCTTCCTAGCCAGAAGCATGGGATGAATTTCCATTTGTTAGTGTCCTCTTTAATTTCTCATCAGAGTGTATTGTAGTTTTCAGGGTATAGGTCTTTCACTTCCTTGGTTAGGTTTATTTCTAGGTATTTTATTATTTCTAGGTATTTTATTAATGCAATTGTGAATGGAATTGTTTTCCTGATTTCTCTTTCTGCTAGTTCATCATTAGTGTATAGGAAAGCAACAGATTTCTGTGTATTAATTTTGTATCCTGCAACTTTGCTGAATTCAGGTATAGTAGTTTTGTTCTATTATATTCAGTTCTAGTAGTTTTGGAGTGGAGTCTTCAGAGTTTTTTTTATGTACAATATCATGTCATCTTCACATAGTGACAATCTGACTTCTTCTTTACCAATATGGATGCCTTGTATTTCTTTGTTTTGTCTGACTGCCATGGCTAGGACCTCCAGTACTATGGTGAATAACACTGGGGAGAGTGGGCATCCCTGTCTTGTTCCCGATCTTAGGTGAAAAGCTTTCAGTGTTTCACTGTTAAGCATGATGTTGGCTGTGGGTTTGTCATATATGGCCCTTATGATGTTGAGGTACTTGCCGTCTATACCCATTTTGTTGAGACTTTTAATCATGAATGGATGTTGAATTTTGTTGAATGGTTTTTCAGCATCTATGGAGATGATCATGTGGTTTTTGTTCTTCTTTTTGTTGATGTGGGGGATGATGTTGATGGATTTTCGAATGTTGTACCATCCTTGCATCCCTGGGATGAATCCCACTTGATCATGGTGTATGATCCTCTTGATCTATTTTTGAATTCAGTTTGCTAATATTTTGTTGAGTATTTTTGCATCTACGTTCATCAGGGATATTTGGTCTGCAATTGTCTTTGTCTTTTCTGGTGGGGTCTTTGCCTGGTTTTGGTATTAGACTCATGCTGGCTTCATAGAATAAGTTTGAAATATTCCCTTGTCTTCTATTTTTTGGAAAACTTTAAGGAGAATGGGTATTATGTCTTCTCTATATGTCTGATAAAATTCAGTGGTGAATCCATCTGGACCAGGGGTTTTGTTCTTTGGTAGTTTTTTGATTACCGTTTCAATTTCATTGCTGGTAATTGGTCTGTTTAGATTTTCTGTTTCTTCCTTGGTCAGTCTTGGAAGGTTGTATTTTTCTAAGAAGTTGTCCATTTCTTCCAAGTTTCCCAGCTTGTTAGGATATATATTTTCATAGTATTCTCTAATAATTCTTTGTATTTACGTGGTGTCCATCATGATTTTTCCTTACTCACTTCTGATACTATTTATGTGTGTAGATTTTCTTTTTCTCTTAATAAGTCTGGCTAAGGGTTTATCTGTTTTGTTTATTTTCTCAGAGAACCATCTCTTGGATTTATTGATTTTTTTCTATTTTTTTTCTTCTCAATTTTATTTATTTCTTTTCTGATCTTTATTATGACCCTCCTTCTGCTGACTTTGGGCCTCATTTGTTCCTCTTTTTAGAGTTTCAATAGTTGTGACTTTAGACTATTCATTTGGGATTGCTCTTCCTTCTTTAAATAGGCCTGGATTGCTATATACTTTCCTCTTAGAACTGCCTTTGCTGCATACCACAGAAGTTGGGGCATTGTGCTGTTGTTGTCATTTGTCTCCATATATTGCTTAATTTCTGTTTTAATTTGGTCATTGATCCATTGATTGTTTAGGAGAATGTTTTGAAGCCTCCATGTGTTTGTGAGCCTTTTTGTTTTCTCTGTACAATTTATTTCTAGTTTTATACCTTCGTGATCTGAGAAGTTGGTTGGTAGAATTTAAATTTTTTTGAATTTACTGAGGCTCTTTTTGTGGCCTAGTATGTGGTCTATTCTGGAAAATGTTCCATGTGCACTTGAGAAGAATGTGTATCCTGCTCCTTTTGGGTGTAGAGTTCTGCAGATATCTGTTAGGGCCATCTGTTCTAGTGTGTTGTTCAGTGCCTCTGTGTCCTTATTTATTTTCTGTCTGGCTGATCTGTCTTTTGGAGTGAGTCATGTGTTGAAGTCTCCTAAAATGAATGAATTGCATTCTATTTCCTCCTTTAATTCTCTTAGTATTTGTTTCACATATGACTGTGCTCCTGGGTTGGGTGCATATATATTTATAATGGTTATATCCTCTTGTTGGACTGCCCCCTTTATCATTATGTAATACCCTTCTTTATCTCTTGTTACTTTCATTAATTTGAAGTCTATTTTGTCTGATACAAGGACTGCAACTCCTGCTTTTTTCTCCCTATTGTTTGCATGAAATATCTTTTTCCATCCCTTCACTTTTAGTCTGTGTATATCTTTGGGTTTGAGGTGAGTCTCTTGTAAGCTGCATATAGATGGGTCTTGCGTTTTTATCCTTTCTATTACTCTGTGTCTTTTGATTGGTGCTTTCAGTCCATTTACATTTAGGGTGATTATCGATAAATATGTACTTATTGCCACTGCAGTCTTTGGATTAGTCGTTACCAAAGGTTCAAGGGTTGCTTCTTTACTATGTAACCACCTAACTTAACTCTCTTATTAAGCTATTATAAACACAGTCTGATGATTCTTAATTTCTCTCACTTCTTATTCTTCCTCCTCCATTCTTTATATGTAAGGTGTTTTATTCTGTATCCTTTTGTGTTGCCTTTGACTGCTTTTGTGGATAGTTGATTTTATTTTTTTCCTTTAGTTAGTATTTCTTTGGTCTGCCTTCTTTGCTGTGAATTTATTTTCTCTAGTGACATCTATTTAGCCTTAGGAGTGCTTCTATTTAGAGCAGTCCCTTTAAGATATCCTGGTTTGTGGGAGGCAAATTCCCTCAACTTTTGCTTGTCTGGAAATTGTTTAATCCCTCCTTCAAATTTAAATGATAAGCGTGCTGCATACAGAGTTCTTGGTTCAAGGCCCTTCTGTTTCATTGCATTAAATATATCATGCCATTCCCTTCTGGCCTGTAAGGGTTCTGTTGAGAAGTATGATGATAGCCTGATGGGTTTTCCTTTGTGGGTGATCTTTTTTCTGTCTCTGGCTGCCTTTAATACTCTGTCATTGTCTTTCATCTTTGCGATTTTAATTATTATATGTCTTCATGTTGTCTTACTTGGGTCACTTGTGTTGGGAGATCTGTGGGCTTCCATGGTCTGAGAGACTATTTTCTTTCCCACCTTGGGAAAGTTTTCAGCAATTATTTCTTCAAAGACACTTTCTAGCCCTTTTTCTCTCTTCTTCTTCTTCTGCTACCCCTATTATGCGAATATTGTTCCATTTGGATTGATCACACAGTTCTCTTAATTTTCTTTCATTTCTAGAGATACTTTTATCTCTCTCTGCCTCAGCTTCTCTGTATTCCAGTTCTCTGATTTCTATTCCATTGACAGTCTCTTGCACCTCGTCCAGTCTGCTCTTAAGACCTTCTATTGATTGTTTCATTTCTGTTATCTCCCTCCATACTTCATCCGTTAGCTCTTGCATATTTCTCTGCAGGTCCATCAGCATGGTTATGACTTTTGTTTTGAATTATTTTTCAGGAAGATTGGTTATAACTATCTCACCAGGCCCTCTCTCTGGGGTTGTCTGAGTGATTTTTGACTGGATCAGATTCTTCTGCCTTTTCATGGTGATAGAAGTGGTCACAGGCAGGTGGTGCACGTGTCAGCTAGGAGAACAACATCTCTTCCTGCTTGTTGGTCGTCTAGCCCTTTTCCACTGCCTGTGCCATCTACCCACTCCCCGCAAGCAGTCTCTGGGATAATTTCCTGAGCTGCCATGGGTGGGGCAGTCCTCGGGATAGCCTAACACACTGCAGGGTGTCGCAGCTGCACCAGGTGTGTTCTCCTGTGAGAACGGTGCCCATTTGTGCCTCCCTGTCCTTGCTCCGGCTTCCTCTGGCTGTGCCATCTACCCGCAGACCGGGAACAGTCTCTGGAATAATCTCCTGAGCTGCCATAGGTGGGGCAGCCTTTGGGATACCCTAGCATAAAGCGCGGGGCGGCAGACACACCGGGTGTGTTCTTCTGCAAGTACGGCACCCCTTTGTGCCTTCTGGCCCTTGCTCTGGCTTCCTCTGTCTGTCCCTGTTAGCTGCGCACTGGGGGGAGGCTCTGTGTTGTTGCTCTGGGCAGGGCTTTTCCCCAGCTGCTCCCCAGCTGTGGCGGGTCAGCCAGTTTGCTTGCAGTGGTGGCCGTGGTGAATGAATGACTGGCTGCTTATTGCTGTAGGGGGCTTCAGGTCTGCATTACCCCCAGGGGGTAAGGGATTCCCAGCCTGCTGGGCTGAGTATGCTGGGACAGTTTTATCCAGCTGTTGAGCCCTTGTCCCTTTAAGACTTTTAAAAAGCTCCCGCTTTTCTTTTTTCCCAGGGGAGCCAGCTGTTGGGACCCACTCACAGTCTCTGTCTCGGATTTTACTTTTTCGTTTCTCTAATATCCAGTATACCATGCAATGTGTGTCTGTGCTCCCAATGCAGATTACTAGGGATGGTTATTTAGAAGTCCTGTGCTTCCACTCCCTCCCCACTCTGATTCATTTCCTCCTGCCAGTGAGCTGGGGTGGGGGGAGTGCTTGGGTCCCTCCAGGTCACAGCTTTCTATCTTACCCTTTTTGTGAGATGCTGAGTTTTTGCAGATGTAGATGTAGCCTGGCTGTTCTACTGTATCTTCTGGTCTCTCTTTTAGGAATAGTTGTATTTCTTGTATTTTCAAAAATATATATGGTTTTGGGAGGACATTTCTGCTGCCCTACTCACGCCGCCACCTTGAGCCTCTCTCCTAAATGTATATTCTTATCTTTAAGTTCCTCAAGTGAACATTCCTAGGACCACTACATTTAAGAACTTATTAGACTATTTTTGTGTTTAATTATTATTATATTATTATTATTATTTGTTTATTCTTGGTTGTCCAACCCAGTCTGAATCCACTTTAAGGGCAATGGACCATCCTACATCTTATTCAATTCTGTGTTTCTTTGAGAATTACTGCACAGCTAATCATTCCTTATATATTTTGTATATTATCTACCCCAGTCTCCAGTCTCCAGTTCCCTTGTACCTGTGATCAATCTCTATTTTTGCCTTCCACCAACCTGATGCAGGACTTGGCCTATCATCACAATCACTGAAAAAATCCACTCCCCTCTAAAGCCTTATTGTTAATCTGATAGTATGGAGTACTTTTTATAGGCAAGGCAGTAAATTTGTACAAAGGCCATTGATAGTTAATAATGCAGAACTATGAAGCAGATACCTACATGGTATAATTATCCTTTATTAAGAGTTTACAATTCATTAATCTCTGAAGTGCTAATGTTCTTAAACATGGAATGATCCATAACGCAACACTCACAATGAATTCTCACATGTTGCAGTGAATTTCATTTTGGAGGCATGCAAGTATGAAGAAAGTGCATCATCACTGTAGTACAACTACAGTGCAATTCCACTTCTCACTGCATCTTAAAGGGTGCCATATTGGAATTTTGAGTTGAACAAGCCTTTGTTATGTGGGCCCTTTGGCACCCTGGCCAATAATCTCTAATTGCTAGTGTGGTGCTAGTCATTACAATGAAAAACACTACCAGACACTTCAAACTCCCCCAGATGGTGCATGATACTACTCTCCTTTGAGAATTACTGCAAAGTTAATAATTTCTGCTAGTTAACAAAGCCTATGTATATTCAATTACTCTGCTGAGGTAATAACCAAGAGCAATGGTACTTAAATAGCATTGTTTTGATGGGAGCTACTAAAATTCATAGAAATACATACACAGTTTCAAACGATGTACTAGTCTGTCAACTCCTCAGCAACACTGAAAAGCCCTTCATAAATAACCAAAAACTTGAGATTCCCCTATCGTGAGCCTTTGGTACAGCTGAGGGAGTCATTAGAGAGTTAAGTAACTCTTCCAAAGATCCCAAAATGGTGTGTTGAAGTGTATCTCTGAAACTATTGCTTTTTACACTCTACATTTGAAAATTACTTTTAGAGGAATTTAAATATCACTTGGAGGACAACAATAGCTCACCTAGTCATCATTCCCATGACAGATTTCCTTGGATTAATCAAGCAGTAATGAGTACTATTTCATTGTTCTCCATTTAACTGATAATAAACATGGAATAGCTCAAAGAAGAACCCAAAGAGCAAAAAATGCAGAATCTACCCTCAAAAATCTATTTTCTACAGGCAAGATAGTTTCTGTTATATTGCTACAGATGCCAAGGTACCCAAACTCTGTGGAATATACAGATGAAAAAAACTAATTTTTAGATCCTCATTCTAACATGTAATGACCATTTCTGCTGGTCATTTGTAGGCATCATTTCAAAATGTAATGAACCTGGTACTCTCTTGTCCCCTCCTGGTGTGATCCAGGAGCTCTGTCCTTTCACTTTATCTCTAATAAAAGCCTGTACCTTGCTCTCCTACCTTGGGTGTTTGTGAAGCTAATACTTTGGTTTCATGAACAAGAACCCTGGCATCATCTTTGGGAGCTCGTCCAAGATAATTCTGGAGGTCACAGGTATTAAGGCTTGAATTCATCACTCCAGAGTCAAGGCCTGGAAAAACTCCCAAGACCTCCCAGACACCATAGATAAAGAAAAACCCATTGCACAGAACACCAAAATTCAGGAACCTGAGTATGCCTGTGAACCTATAGAAGATCTGAAACTACTGTTCAAAATAAAATCCTCAACTACCAATGTTTGAGATAAGTACTACATGTTTTTTTCTTCTTTCATCTTCTTATAAATAATCAATATGAAGTCTACATTACTCTTTTATTTGCTGCTCTCTAATGCTCCCGTCATAATAAATGAATCTAATTCCTTAAATTGAGCTGAAGATGTAGCTAGAATAAATCGAAGTTCATCTTGTTAGATATGTGGATTACTTCCTGTTTCTAGAACCTCAGGAATCCCTTAGTGGGTGTCTCCTCTTCAGAGACATGATTGGTTGCAATTACAAATTCTTAAAAAGGATGCATGCACTGCCTAGAGAGTAATAAGTGTTGAAATAACTAATTGGAGTGTAAAATTCTGGCCCATTAATAATACCCATTAATAATACCTGAAAGGACAAAAGCCCTTAAATGATACTATCTGAAAAATAGCCCTTCTAAACACTGAAGTTAAACTAATGTGCCAAGCAGTTATACAAAATAAAATGGCACTAGACATCTTAACAGCAGCACACGGAGAGACCTGTGCCATAATCAAAGTTAAGTGTTGTGTGTATATTCCAAATATTCACAAAATGTCTCTGATTCACTCCAGGACCTCCAGAGGCAAATCCAAACTATGTCAAGCCCAGAAATCCCATGGACTAATGCAATAGGAAACTGGCTTTCTATGTCCTTTCAGTAGAAATCCATTTTACTCATCAGGCTCATCATTATTCTCATACTAATATTTGGTCCCTGTATACTTAACCTAATAACATGATTTATATTATTTCACTTAAAGTCATGAAACTGCAAATAGTGATGGAAATAGAACCCAGGATGGAAATGCCCATCTTCCAAGGCCTTCCCGACCGACCATTGATGGAGACCTAGCTGCACCCCTTACTGCGCCCCCTCTCAGCATGAAGCAGCCAGAGCGGTCATCACCCTCTTTCCCTAGCAGCAGGTAGGATCTCTATCTGTAGAGGTGGGAATGAGACAGGGACTGTGGGTGTAGTCAGAGAAGAGTGAGGGCCTCTGGAAAAAGCAAGGCAGGATATTTGCAGTCAGAGCAATGTAACTACATGCAAGGAAACCCCCTACCAAAACTCTGTGTTAAACATTAAGTCCTAGGGTCATTCTCATGAGATCAGTTAATATTCCCCAGATAAAGAAAAGTAGCACATATTTTTATTATGCTAATCACTGATAATCATGTGTAAGATTCACTTTAGCATGCTAAAAGGCCAAGGCCTATGTGCTGTCTTTCCTCCTTCAGATTTTATGAGGTGATTTTGCAACTGGGCAACTAATTTAGCAAGTAAACCCAGCCATAAACAACAAAGTAAAAAGCAGGAATGATTCAACCTTAAAGATAAGATTGCATTTTAATACCCAAGAAGTTAAGAAGTTAGAAATTCTTAACTTACTCTTTAACAAACAATACTTCAGCCCACCTTGGGGGCTGGGCAGGTGCTCCTAGACCAAGATGCTGGTATCTCAAAGAGAAATCATCAGAGCAGGAAGTTGCTTGTGTTAAGTTAATTCTAAATATTCAGGGATCACTTAACAAGTCCACATCATAAGCCTTTATCCAGTTCCCAAAAATCCTCAACTGCCTATAAAACCCCTAGGCAACACACCATCCTTGATTCTCGTGTCCCCCCTTTCACTTTATCTCTAAATAAAAGCCTGTACATTGCTCTCCTAAAAAAAAAAAATGTAATGAACATTTCTCTGGTCATTATGTAGCAAATCAGCATTGCAAAATGTGAGGTTAGAACACATCACTTAGAGTCTTAACCTAAGCGTTACTCTTGGGTAACTTTCAAAGGTGATAAATTAAAATTCCTTGGAAAAGACACAAATGAAAATGAATCTGAGAATGGTAGTCTTTCTAACCTTCTAGTATTTTCCATATTTGACCCATCTGGTCTGAAGAATGCTGAATGAATAATCATTATATATGCACTATGTGTCATTCAGACTTTGGTCAACTATGATAAACATTCTGTATCAGTTATACAATTTGATACTAAGGTAAGCACAGCATATTTCTTTTCAAATTAGGGTGTTTGTTTTCTTCAGGTAAATTCCTAGAAGTGGAATTACTAGGTTGAATGGTATTTCTGTTTTTAGTTTTTCGAGGAACCTCCATACTGCTTTCCACAGCAGTTGTACTAATTTACATTCCCACATTATTTACCACAGCCAAAATATGGAAGCAACCTAAGTGTCCATCAATAGATGAACAGATAAAGAAGATATGGTACATATACACAATTGAATATTATTCAGCCATAAAAAAAGAAATCCTGCCACTTGCAACAACATGGATAAATCTAGAGGGTATTATGCTCAGTGAAATAAGCCAGGGAAAGACAAATACCATATGATTTCACTTATTTGTGGACTATAAAACAAAGCAAAACAAAATGAACAAAACAACAGTAGATTCATATACACTGAGAAGTGACTGGTGGTTACCATTGGGGAGAGTTTGGAGGGGTTGGGGAGGGGGAATAAAGGGGCATAAAAATTCTCAGTCATAATATAAGTTGGTCATGGGGATAGTTGTACAGCATGGAGAATATAGCCAAGGATTCTGTAATATCTTCCAATGTTGACAGATAGTAATCACACAAGTGGGGGTGAGGATTTAATAACATGGGTAACTGTTGGACCACTGTGTTGTATACTTAAAACCAACATAAGATTTTATATCAACGATACTTCAATAAAATAAAAAGTAAGCATAGCATGCCCCAGGGCCTTTCAATGAAATTAGTTTTTGACTGATATCCAGAAGATATAAAGCATATATGTATATAGGTTGGGAGTGGTACTGCAAAATGAGAAATATCATTGCCAAAATTCTCTTGGTATTATATTTCCCTGCTTTAGTATGAGATATGTTATCTATGGAGGCAGCAAAACTTTTCTGAAAGATAAAAATTAAATGAGGCTACACTTTAAATAGAAAAGATGGCTTTGTTTATATCCCCAAACATTCAACTGTTGCAATACTTCTCCACATTGTGCAAGGAAGACTTATTAGAATTTATTACTATGTGAGAAAAGACAATGTTCTGCAGATCTGAACAAAAGTCAGACAGCTGTCAAAGATCCTAATAAAGAAGCTTTCCAAAATCTACCTCCATAAAAGCAATGAGAACACTAAAATGTGGTCAAAGTCAACTTTTTTATTAAAACTCTGAAAATTAACTAAAGGCTTGCAGTAATCCAAGGAGTATTTCTTCAAGAAAAACAATTGAATCTTGGTAAAAACATCAAGCTTTGTGATGTTTTAGCTTGCTCTATTGCTATCCCCCAGGTCTATGGGAACCTTGACAAATAAGAGCCTTATGACTATAGTAGTCAAAACCAGCATTCTAGCAACCACTGAAAGAAAGAGAAACAGATTTGGAGTTCCACAAAATCCATCTCCTGAAAGTTGTTACTATTTGATATGTCTGGAAGCTCCTCACATAGCTCCATTCTCACGGTTGTCGTTAATTGATCTGAGTCAGAGCTCCCTCTGTTCAAACAACTCTATACCTAGGGAATTTGTTGAAGAAAAAACAGTGGTAATTGTTTAATACTACAGCTACCTGAGATAGTGGTACTGATTGGAGTTAACAGGAGGCTGACTAAAGAACTTAAAAGGAAAAACTGGCAAATGAGATATTCATAGCAGGCTTTGAAAAGATCAGCATATCATTGGATGTCAGAAGGCCACATGGGAGCGCAGGGCTGTAGGCATCCCCAAGAAAGATCTCAGAAGACCCTGATCTTAAGGCTCAGAATAAGCATAGTACATTATTTAAAATGTCAAGTATTAAAAAAAAATTAGAACACATTCAAAGAAACAGGAATGGAATGACCATATAAAGGAAAAAAAAAGCAGTAAACAGAAAGTGTACCTTTGGAAGCCAAGATGTTGGACTTACTAAAAAAGACTTTAAATCATCTATTATAAAAATGTTCAAATAACCAAAGAAAAACATATCTAAAAAATTAAAGGGATGTATGACAATGATGTCTCACCAAATGGAGAATGTGAGTAAAGAGACAGAAATCATATAAAGAACCAAATAAAAATTCCATAGCTTAAAATTAAAATAACTGAAATGAAAAATTCTCTAATGGAGTTCTACAGAAGATTTGAACTCGTAGAAGAAAGAGTCCGGGAACTTAAAGATAGGTCACTTGTGATTATACCAAGGAGCACAAAGAACAAAGAATGAAGAATAATTGGCTCAGAGGTCAGTGGGGTACCATAAAATATGCCAACATATACATAATGGGAGACCTAGAAGGAGGAGAAAGAGAGAAAAGGCAGAAAGAGTATTTGAAGAAATAATTGCTAAAAACGACTAAAATTTGATGAAAAACATGAATCTGTATGATTAAGTAATTCAATGATCAACTAGTAGGATAAACTAAGAAATATCCACACCTACAAATATCATAGACAAACTGCAAAAGAAAAAGCAAGAATCTTGAAAACAGCAAGTAAAATGTTACTCTTACATACAAGGGATCCTCAGTAAGATTAACAGTTGAAGTGTCACCAGAAATCATGGAGGCTAGAAGGCAGTGGGATGATGTATTTAACATACTGAAGGGGGAAAAAAAATTCTAAACCTAACAAATTATACTTGAAAAACAGATTTTAAGACATTAAAATTAAAAAGTTATGACTATCTTTCAAAAAAAAGGACCAAAGCTGGAGGACTCATAATTCCCAATTCCAAAATTTACTAACAGGGCTACAGTAGTAAGTACACTGTGGTACTGGCATAAACGTTCACATAGAGATCAATGGAATACGATTGACAGTCAACATTATAAACCCATATACTTATGGTTAATTGAGCTGAGAAGGGTGCTAATACAATTCAATGGGGGTAGAATAATTTTTTCAACAAATGGTGATGGGCCAACAAAATATCCATGTGCAAAAGAATGAAGTTCAAAATCTAATATCATACCACATAAAAACATTAACTAAAAATGGATTATATACCTAAATGCAAGTTCAAACTATACAACTCTTAGGAGAAAACCCAAGTGGAAATCTTCATGATTTGGAAATGGATTATTAGAAATGAGATAAAAAACACAAGTAACAGAAAAAGTTGATAAAATAGAGTTCATGAGAATTAAAAAACTTTTGTGCTTCACAAACTAAGTGTCCATCAGTAGAAGAACAGATAAAGAACATGCGGTATATATACACAGTGGAATAATATTCAGCCATAAGAAAGAAACAAATTCAACCATTTGCAACAACTTGGATGGAGCTAGAGGGTACTATGCTCAGTGAAATAAGTGAGGCAGAGAAAGACAAGTACCAAATGATTTCCCTCATTTAAAAAGTATAATGAGAAAGCAAAACTGAAGTAACAAAACAGCAGCAGACTCCCAGACTCCCAAAAATGACTAGCAGTCACCAAAGGGGAGGGTTGGGGTGGGTGGGTGGGAAGGGAGGTAGAAGAAGATTGAGAGGTATTATGATTACTACACATGGTGTGTGTGGGGTCATGGTGAAGAGAGTGTAGCACAGAGAAGACAAGTACTAACTCTGGCATCTTACTACACTGATGGATAGTTACTTCAATGTGGTCTAGGGGGGACTTGATAATATGGGTGAATGTAGTAAGCACATTTCTTTTAACGTGAAACCTTCCTAAGAGTGTATATCAGTGATACCTTAATGAAAAAAAAGAAGTGAAAGAGAGAGTGTGGTCTCAATGGCTACTTTGGGTAACACACTGGGATTCTGAAAGTATGAGTAGTAAGGACCAGAAAACCCCTGCAAAAAAAGAAGAAAAGTAAATAAAGGACAAACTGATCCTAAAACTCATATGGAAATGCAAGGGGCACAGATGGCCAAAAGAATCTTGAACAAGAACAAAGTTGGAGGACCCATACTTCCCAATTTGAAAACTTACTGTAAAGCTACAGCAAACCTAAAAAGCATGGTACTGGCATAATTATAGACACATCGGTCAATGCTTTAGAATTAGTGCCACAAATAAGCCCATATGTCTATCAGCAGTTGATTTTCAATAAGGGTTCCAAGGCCATTCAATGAAGGAGTGAACAACCTCTTCAACAAACGGTGCTGGGACAACTGGATATCCGCAGATAAAAGAACAAATTTGGTCCCCAATCTCACACCATGCACAAAAATTAAGTCTAAAATGGATCACAGAGCTAAACGTAAGGGAAGAAAGTATAAGACTTTTGGAATAAAACACAGGTGTAACTCCCCATGACCTCGGATTCCACTAACGTTACTTGACTGTGACAGCAAAAGCACAGCCACACCAAAGGCAAACAAACAAAAAAGATGAATTGTACAGCATCCAAATAAAAAACGTGTGTGCAACAGAGGACTCTAACTAGAAAGTGAAACGACAGCCCACAGGATGGGAGAAACATTTGAAAATCAGGTATCTGATAAGGGTCTATCTTCCAGAATGCATAGAGAACTCACACAACTCAACAGTAAAAAAAAAAAAAAAAAAAAAAGCAAGCAACCCACTGAAACAATGGTCAAAGGCCTTGAATAGGCATTACTCCAAAGCAGTTATAAAAGGCCAAGACGCACATGAAAAGATGCTCAATATCATTAACTGATAGAGCAATGCAAACCAAAACCACCATGAGATAGTGCTTCACACCCTAAGGGAGGGCTATTATATGTTAGGGAAAGCAAGCGGAAAATAACAAGTTTGGAGGAGGATGTGGAGAAACCGGGACCTGCATTCACTGCTGCTGAGAATGCAAAATGGTACCGGCGCTTTGCAAAATCAGTTGGGCAGCTCCTCAGTAAGGTAAACATGGAATTACCGTACAACCTTGCAATAGCTAGCCAGCCCCAGCTCTATGCCCACAAGAATTGAAAACAGGTGTTGGAACAGAACCTTGTACAGGAATCATCACCGCAGCGCTATTCATGATGGCTACAAGGTGGGAATCACCCAAACGTCACCAGCTGATGAACGGATACACAGCACGCGGTTGACCCTTGGTCTAGAGAATGTTATTCAGCCATGAAAAGGAATGGAGAGCTGATTCATGCTATGGCGTGCACGAGCCACAAGGCAAACGTGATGCTGAGTGAAAGCGGCCAGAGACAGAAGGCCACCTATTTACCGGTGTGAAGCCATTTGTAGGAGGACTCCAGAATGGGCAAACCTCCACGGACAGGGGAGCAGGTTCGGGGCTGCCTCGGGGAAGAGACGGCAGTCGGGGGAGTGCCTGAGGAGTACAGGGGTTTCTTTTTGGGGTGGCGCTCACGTCTTGGGACTACACAGCTGTGATGGACGCCCAACACTGCGGGCGTATACTTGGTGCCACTGGATCGTATCCGTTTGTCGTTTCTCCTGTCCAGCGGCAAGTCAGAGTTCCCTCAGAGAGAGGTGCCAGGGAGCAGGGAACACAGGCTCGCGCCTGCACCTTTTCCCTGCAGGCCCAGGCCGGCCAGGGGCCAATGCGAGAGCAGTGACCTCACCGCATGTACGTCACAAAGCGTGCTCCTCGACCAATGAGGGAATGAGGGGCCGGTCCATGGTCGCTAGGATACGGAGTAGCGTCCCGACTACCTGCTGTCTTGAGAGGTTGGGGCCAAACGGCGTACTGCCCCGCATCCCAACGAACCTTGTCGCGCTGCCCCACATCCCATCGCACCGCATCGCACCTCGTCGCACCGCACCGCAGAGCTAGGCTGGTCGGAGAAAGCGCACCCAACGCCCAGCATGCCGTGGCATAGGAAGCGTCAGGCGTCGTCTGGTGGCCAGAGGATGACCCGCTCTCGCACCACCAGAGCATAGCTGCTGTTCTCGGTGAACCAGGTGGAACGCCTCCTGCGGGAGCGCTACTTCTTCCAGCGCATGAGCGGTTCCGCACCCGTCTTTGTAGCAGCCGTCATCCAGTACCTGACGGCCAAGGTCTTGGAACTGGCGGGCAACGAGGCCCAGAACTGGGGCAGTAGACGCATCACGCTAGAGATGCTGGACAGGGTACTCCACAGCAACCCACTCTTCAGCAGCCTTTTCAGGGACACCACCTTCTCCCAAGTGACCCTGGCCAGGCGGTAGCTACCTCAACACCACCTGGGTCCCTGCGCCTCGACCGACAGGCACCAGGCCCGCTCACAGCCGGCACAGTCCCAGACCGGCTGGTGCCTCGGGCAATGTCGTTGACATTCAATAAAGTGTTTTAAGAAAAATAAAAAATAAATTTAGAAAAGTAATATATGTTCCATGTTCATTTTGATATTGTTAAGTGCTATTTAATATTGTTAAGATGGCAATACTGCCCAAATTCATCTACAAGTTCAATGTAATCACTACCAAACTTCTAGCTGGCTTCTTTGCAGAAATTGCTCGCTTATCCTAAAATTTATACGGAAGCACAAGAGACCCAGAATAGCTAAAACGATGCTGAAAGAGAACAACAAAAGTTGAAGTTTCACACATCCTGATTTCAAAACTCATTACAAAGCTACAGTAGTTAAGGCAGTGTTATATTGGCATAAGGATGGACTTATAGATCAGTGGAATAGAATTGAGAGCCTGGGAATAAGCCCATACATTTGGGGTCTACTGGTTTTCAACATGAGTGTCAAGACCATTTAGTGGGGGAAAAGATAGTCTTTCCAACAAATGGTGGTGGGATAACTGGATATCCACAGGCAAACAGAAGAATTTGGACCCTTGCCTTACGCACATAATAATAATAACATATTGACATAGTGAACAAAAAGTTAACTCAAAGTGGATCAAAGATCTACACATAAGAGCAAAAACTACAAAAATCTTAGGAGAACACACAGGTATAAATCTTGTGACTTCAGACTAGGCAATGGTTTCTTATCTATCACACCAAAACCATAAGAAAACAAACAATGAAAAGATAAATTGGAGGTCATCAAAATGAAAAACTTCTGTGCTTCAGCGGACACTCTCAGGAAATGGAAAAGACACCCCACAGAATAGGAGAAAATATTTACAAATCACATATTTGTTAAATGACTTAGATCCAGACTGTATAAAGATCACCTACAATTCAATAATAAAAGGACAAATAGCCCAATTAAAAAATAGCAAAGTATGTGAAAAGACATTTTTCCAAATAAGATTTACAAATAGCCAATAAGCACATAGAGAGATGCTCGACATAATTATCCACCAAAGAAATGCAAATCAAAACTGAAATGAGATATCACTTCACACCCAATAGGATGGAAGTAATCAAGAAGGCAGATCTCAAGAACTCATGGACAAAGAGATCAGAATTGTGGTTACCAGAGCCCTGGGGTGGGGTGGCGCTGGAGTGTATTATGCTTAGTGATATAAGTCAGGCAGATAAACACAAGTATCTAATGATTTCCCTCATTTGTGGAGTATGACAACGAAGCAAAACTAAAGTCCCAAAACAGCAGCAGACTCACAGACTCCAAGAAGGAAACAGTGGTTACCAAAGGGGAGGGGTGGGAGAGGGTGGGTGGAGAGGGAGGGAGAAGGAGATTGAGGGGTATTATGATTGGCACACATGGTGTGGAGGGGGTCATAGGGAAGACAGTGTAGCACAGAGAAGGCAAGTAGTGACTTTGTAGCATCTTACTATACTGATGGACAGTGACTGCAATGGGGCATGGGGGGGACTCGATAATATAGGTGAATGTACTAACTGCATTGTTTTTCATGTGAAACCTTCATAAGAGTGTGTATCAATAATACCTTAATAAAAAAAAAACATTTGTGCTTCAAAAGATCCCATTGAGAAAGTGAGAAGACAACCCACAGAATGGGAGAAAATATTTGCCAATCATACCTTATAAGGAATCTGTATCCAGAATGTATAGCAACCTCTTATAAATCAACAACAAAAAGAGAGATCAGCCTAATTTTAAAATAGCTGAAGTATTTGAATAGACATTTCTTCAGAAAGGATATACAAATGGCTGATAAACACATAAAAGGTTATTCAAAATAATTTGCCATCAGCATAATTCAAATCTAAATGACATGAAGATATCACTTTACAACACATATGCCTGTATATGTGTTTTTTTATATGTCTATAATAAAAAGGAAGAATGACAAGCGTTGGTGAGTATGCAGAGAAACTGGAACTGAAAATGATCAGAATGCACCACTGCAAAATATGCCACTTTTGCAAAAGGATCATTTTGAGCTGAAGGCAAGAAACAACAGACACAGGAGGAATTCTCTGCCCTCCCCATTTCTACCTAAAAGCAGGACATAAATTTCTCTTTGAAGGTATCCCCCCCTCCTCTCCTGTACCAAGAAGATGAGATGGTTCATACTGGAAATGGCATGGGCTTGAATCTATACAACTAGCCTTACTAAATAATCTTATCTTCTATTATTTCCAGTATATTTACTTTCCTACAATTTACTGCCCCTAGAAGTGCAAATCACTTCTCCTTTGTCTTATCACTTTTCCACAACTTACCACCCTTTGTTGAAATGGTATATTATTCTCTGAACCTAACCACTTTTTGGGGGGTTTTTTCCTGTGAGGCTTCTGTGTGCATGTGAAATAAACCTTTTCTCTCATTAATGCGTCTTTTGTCAGTTGAATCCACAGTCCTCAGACACCGAATTCAAGAGGGCAGAGAAAAGGGTTTTTTCTTCCCCTACAAAGCCCTACCTTTATTGCTGGTGGGAAGGTAAACTGGTATAGCTGCTTTGGAAAACAGTTTAGCAGTTCCTCTAAAAACTAAAATACAGAGTTACCATATTACCTAGTAACTTCACTCCTATGTATAAACCCAAAAGAACTGTACACACAAATACTTATACAGGAATGTTCACAGTAGCATTATTCATAATAGTCGTAGAGGGTGGGGAAAAGGTGAGTGACTGCTAATGTGCACAAGGTTTCTTTTTGAAGTGATGAAATTCCTAAAATTAAATAATGCTAATATTTTACAACTCTGTGAATACACTATAAACCACTGCAGTATATACTTTTAAGGAGTGAATTTTATGTTATGTGAATTTTATCTCTATAATGTTACGGAATTACTAATAAATCTGATTTCAAATAATTATCACCATTGTGCAATGATCTTTTCTGTCACATTGATAAGACATTTTCTATCAGGTGTCTTCTGTTGCTGAAAGAACATAGTAACATCTGTCATGTGATAGCCTTTTGTACGCTAATTATCGATAATTCCATTAGAAATCCAGTAATTTTTTCTTTCACATGTTAATCAGCTCTAGTATGCCAATTAAATATTAGAAGCCTATCTCAGCAGGCTTTTAGTGACTTTTGGTGAATGACAGGAACATGAGAAGTCTGAAATCACAAGGAAATACAGAAGTACTAAAATACTTATGGGTGTGCAAAGGAGCCAAGTCTATAAGCCGGTCATCAAGTCTGGCTTCTTTCATTAAAATTTTGGTGTAGTCATGTAACAATAATAACAATGATAATAGGTAGCATTTATTGAATGTTTCCTACATAACATCCAATGAAATAGGAACTATTTTCATGATTTTTACAGACATGATAACTGAAATTTACAGTGGCTTAAGGACAACCAGTTAACGAGTGGCAGAGTTGGGAGTATTTGAGGTTGTTCATATACTGACACATCTAATCCTTTTTAAACTTGGTTTTCAGTGAACAGTTGATAAAGCAATCATTCCTTTAAGTGGAAAAATAAAGTATAATAAAGTAGCATATTTTTCTGACTCTTGGATAAAGATATGTATAGAATAAAATTATATTTTTATTCTTTTTTTAACAGAAATTAACAATGAGAGTCTTCTTTCAATCTCAATTTTCTCAGGGGATCATATTTAAAGAGGAAATGCTTTATAAAAGTGAATTCAATCATTTCATTTATTTTCAAATCTCAAATAAAATACATCATAAGTGAATAAATATATTTCAAATATGAATAAAATATTTAGTTTAATGAATTGCGTGAATAGATCAATAGTCTACTGCATTCCCAGGTTAAAAATCCAGCTTTGACACAGTACTAGCTCTGTGACAGTCTTCGATTCATAAGTACACATGAATATTTATAAGTTCCAGATAAATAAGACGTGTTAAATTTTCAAAGTGATACAATCAGATAATATGAGGAAAGATGGTGAGTTACTGACTGTAATGAACATTTCTTAAATTATTAGCAACATCCATATTCCATACATTTTTAACTGATAACACTTGGCTGAGCAAACAACCAAAAATGTCTTACAGTATTTTTTAAATAATGTGATTTTTATATTATCCCACTACCTATTAAGGAGGGATGTTTTCATTGCATAGATACAAACATTTCAGAGTCAAAAGCACGTGCATGTAACCTGGCATCCACTCTGGGCAGGGAGACATTCACTTTAGGTATGTGACTCTTTACTGTGATAAACTCCCTACCTTCCAGAATATTAATTCTCCTGCTTTTTTCCTGTTTGATGTGATGTCTGAACTTCTTTCAATAACAGGAAAAGCTTAATTGATTTATTAAGTATCCTGTATTTCTTACATTATTGCTGCTTGGTGACCTGCTTGCTCGTGGTTCTTATGATTGGACAGCTAATCCAACTTCTTTGAAAATACCATTGTAATGTTACTGTAACAAAACTAATTATGCACACACACACACACACACACACACACACATATACACACACACGGAAGTAAAGCTTTACAAAGCAATTAGATCAGTTCCTCAAATGAACAAGACAAAAAATGAATAATAAGTATCAATTATTCTTTTCTTCATTAACAGATAAATTTGTTCTTATTCACTCTACTTTTTCCTCTCACAGCCTGTTCATGGTTTTGTAACAAAACTGAATTTTTACATGGCTTTTTCTACAATTAAAGAGAAAATAACTTCTTCTGTTTTAAGAAAAGAAATTCCTCTTTTCAGAAGGATTAATAGCAATTTTTCTCTCTCAAAAAAAACCTCTGCACTGTGGTTCATGTTCAGATTTGGGCTTTATTCAGATCCATCTCCCTTCTTCTGTGCTGTTAATGGAGGCACATGGCAACATTTTGGGATGGGATCATTTAATCATCTTCCTTAAAGTGAGGCTGAGTAAATAACTTAGCAAGTTATCTCTTTTATACAAAGAGCTATTTGGGCACAGTATATAATTGTATACATACAACTGCATAAATACAATTTTAAATAATACATTTTTCTCATACACAGTAAGTTGAGTTCATTGTAAGATAAAATGATTGACATGTAATCCTTTCCTGAAAGCAGCGTTAGTCAGAAAAAGTGGGAACTGATCAACAGATCCCTGGGTCTATAAGTCTTGAAGGAGAAAAGCACCATAGGGTAGAATTAACATAAGTCTTATTTTTTAACATAGTTTTGCCTCAGGGGATGGGCCATTTAGGGAAGCTTGTATTCCACTTCCCTTGGAGAATGTGAGTTCTTTTATCAATGAGTAGGGAGAAATGTACAATAGCTATTAACAAAGAACCCTGTTGCAACATTTTAAGTGTCAAAAAAGGCATGTCTATATCCAGTGAGGACATTTTTAAAAATTTAAATCTATTCCTACTGCAATAAATTAGGTTATTCAAGCAATTCAGGGCCTATCCATCTAGTCTCATATTTTGAAATGCAAAGCTTTCAGTCCTATTGCTTATAAAACCACACAGTGCTTTCATTCCAATTTATGTTGATTTAGTTCAAATAATGGAAATTTTAAATCACATCCTGGCTGCTTTGACAGGTACACAGACCATGGTAAAATGGTTTTGGACATGTGTTCAGAATTCTATAAACAAGGAAAGAAGAAATATAAAGGATTCCTAATTCACAATGGTTGCAAATTGCAAGAAATTCATTTGTAAGCAATTATTTTATAAGACCTTTTTATAATATACACAAAATATTATAAATATGTTTAACTTGTTTAGGTTTATATCACAATTCTCATAAAAAGATGCTGCATTTTATTTACATAGAAAATAAAGGGCAGGAATACCCCCAAACTCATTCTATGAGGCCAACATCACTCTAATACCAAAACAAGGCAAAGGCACCACAAAAAAAGAAAATTACAGACCAACATCCCTGATGAACATAGATGAAAAAATACTCAACAAAATATTAGCAAACCTAATTAAAAAATACATCAAAAAGATCATCCATCATGATCAAGTGGGATTCATCCCAGGGATGCAAGAATGGTACAACATTTGAAAATCCACCAACATCATCCACTACATCAACAAAAATAAGGACAAAAACCACATGATCATCTCCATAGATGCTGAAAAAGCATTCGACAAAATTCAACATCAATTCATGATAAAAACTCTCAACAAAATCGGTATAGAGAGCAAGTACCTCAACATAATAAAGGCCATATATGACAAACCCACAGACAACATTATACTTAACAACGAGAAGCTGAAAGCTTTTCACCTAAGATAGGGAACAAGACAAGAATGCCCACTCTATATTCAAAATACTTCTAGAGGTCCTAGCCATGGCAATCAGACAAAACAAAGAAATACAAGGCATCCAGATTGGTAAGGAAGAAGTCAAACTGTTCCTGTTTGCAGATGACATGATATTGTACATAAAAATCCCTAAAGAATTCACTCCCAAACTACTAGATCTAATATCTGAATTCAGTAAATTTGTGGGACACAAAATTAATACACAGAAATCTGTTCATTTCTACACACTAATGGTGAACTAGCAGAAAGAGAAATCAGGAAAACAATTCCATTCAAAGTTGCATCATAAAGAATAAAATACCTAGGTGTAAACCTAACCAAGGAAGTAAAAGACCTATACTCTGAAAACTACAAGACACCCATGAGAGAAATTAAAGAAGATACCAATAAATGGAAAAACATCCTGTGCTCATGGATAGAAAGAATTAATATTGTCAAAATGGCCATCCTGCCTAAAGCAATCTACAGATTCAATGCAATCCCTATCAAAATGCCAACAGCATTCTTCAATGAACTAAAGCAAAGAGTTCTAAAATTCATATGGAACCAGAAAAGACCCCGAATAGCCAAAGCAATCCTGAGAAGGAAGAATAAAGTGGGCCGAATTACACTCCCTGACTTCAAGCTCTACTACAAAGCCACAGTAATCAAGACAATTTGGTACTGACACAAGAACAGACTCCTAGACCAATGGAACAGACTAGAAAGCCCAGATATAAACCCAAGCATATATGGTCAATTAATATACGATAAAGGAGCCATGGATACACAATGAGGAAATGACAGCCCCTTCAACAGCTGGTGTTGGCAAAACTGGACAGCTACATGCAAGAGAATGAAACTGGATCATTGTCTAACCCCATACACAAAAGTAAACTTGAAATGGATCAAAGACCTGAATGTAAGTCATGAAACCATAAAACTCTTAGAAAAAAACATAGGCAAAAATCTCTTGGATATAAATATGAGCAACTTCTTCATGAACATATCTCCCCGGGCAAAGGAAACAAAAGCAAAAATGAACAAGTGGGACTGTATCAAATTAAAAAGCTACTGTACAGCAAAGGACACCATCAGTAGAACAAAAAGACATCCTACAGTATGGGAGAATATATTCATAAATGACATATCCGACAAGGGGTTGACACCCAAATTATATAAAGAGCTCATGTACCTCAACAAAAAAAAGGCAAATAAGCCAATTAAAAAATGGGCAGAGGTGCTGAACAGACACTTCTCCAAAGAAGAAATTCAGATGGCCAACAGGCATATGAAAAGATGCTCCACATCTCTAATCATCAGAGAAATGCAAATTAAAACCACAATGAGATATTACCTCACACCAGTTAGGATGGCTACCATCAAAAAGACAAACAACAACAAATGTTGGCGAGGATGTGGAGAAAGCAGAACTCTCCTACGCTGTTGGTGGGAATGTAAATTAGTTCAACCATTGTGGAAAGCAGTATGGAGGTTTCTCAAAATACTCAAAATAGAAATACCATTTGACCCAGGAATTCCACTCCTAGGAATTTACCCTAAGAATGCAGCTGCCCAGTTTGAAAAAGATATATGCACCCCTATGTTTATTGCAGCACTATTTATAATAGCCAAGAAATGGAAGCAACCTAAGTGTCCATCAGTAGATGAATGGATAAAGAAGATGTGGTACATATACACAATGGAATATTATTCAGCCATAAGAAGAAAACAAATCCTTCCATTTGCAACAACATGGATGTAGCTAGAGGGTATTATGCTCAGTGAAATAAGCCAGGTGGAGAAGACAAGTACCAAATGATTTCACTCATGTGTGGAGTATAAGAATAAAGAAAAAACTGAAGGAAGAAAACAGCAGCAGACACACAGAATCCAAGAATGGACTAACAGTTACCAAAGGGAAAGGGACTGGGGAAAACGGGTGGGAAGTGACGCATAACGGGGGAAAAGGGCTATTACAATTAGCATACATAAAGTAGTGGGGGTGGGGGTGGGAGTGGGACAGGGGGATATGGGGAAGGCCATATAACAGAGAGAAGACAAGTAGTGATTCTATAACATCCTTCTACGCTGATGGACAGTGACTGCAAGGGGGTATGTGGTGGGGACTTGATAATAGAGGGAGTCTTGTAAGCATAACGTTGCTCATGTAATTATATATTAATAACAGCAAAATAAAAATAAATTAATTAATTAAAAAAAATCACAATGAGATATCACCTCACAGCAGTTAGGATGGCCAACATCCAAAACACAAACAACAACAAATGTTGGCAAGGATGTGGAGAAAGGGTAACCCTCCTACACTGCTGGTGGGAATGCAAATTAGTTCAACCATTGTGGAAAGCAGTATGGAGGTTCCTCAAAAAACTCAAAATAGAAATACCATATGACCCAGGAATCCCACTCCTAGGAATTTACCGTAAGAATGCAGCAGCCCAGTTTCAAAAAGACAGATGCACCCCTATGTTTATTGCAGCACTATTTACAATAGCCAAGAAATGGAAGCAACCTAAGTGTCTATCAGTAGATGAATGGATAAAGAAGACGTGGTACATATACACAATGGAATATTATTCAGCCATAAGAAGAAAACAAATCCTTCCATTTGCAACAACATGGATGGAGCTAGAGGGTATTATGCTCAGTGAAATAAGCCAAGCCGAAATAGACAAGTATCAAATGATTTCACTCATATGTGGAGTATAAGAAAAAAGAAAAGGCTGAAGGAACAAAACAGCAGCAGACTCACAGAACCCAAGAACGGACTAATAGTTACCAAAGGGAAAGGGACTGGGGAAGAAGGGTGGGAAGGGAGGGATAAGAGGGTAAAAGGGGCATTACGATTAGCAGACGTAAGGTAGGGGGGCACGGGGAGGGCTGTACAACTCAGAGAAGACAAGTAATGATTCTATAGCATCTCACTATGCTGATGGACAGTGACTGTAATGGGGTATGTGGTGGTGAGTTGATAATAGGGCGAGTCTATTATTAACCATTAAATTGCTCATGTAATTGTACATTAATAGTAGCAAAATTTAAAAAAATGTAAAAAAAAAGAAAAAGAAAATAATGGGCAATGAAATTGTCAAGTTAGGAGACTATGCATTCTAATTCAGTTTGTGAGTTCCTAAACGTGTATATTCCCACAGATTACAGATATTTGGGCTGAAAGTGGTTAATTCCCTTGATCCTGACAAGCTTTGGGTGTCTTAACCATGCTGAGAATTTTTACACAGTACTCAAGTTGATTGACAGGTTTGTGGATCAAAATTGTTTTTCTTTTAACCTTACATTATTTCTCTTCCAAGGTTATTTCAACCCCAGAAGCCCACTGACACAGGGAATGGTGGTTATAATTACTGAATTTTGAACAGTTTAGCTTTTTGACCATTAACACTTCATAAGAGCTCAAAGTATGGTTGGCCTTACACTCTAGTATAATAGGCAGTTGGGATATAGAAATTAGAATTCCTAATCTCTGTAGGTACCCCTTCTTTCTTGGAGACTCATTACGGTGCAATTCCCAACAATAAGTATTTCCCTTTTGTGAGCAATCTTTTTCACAATTTCTCTTGAGGGAGAAGATTAAGTATGTAGATTAGGTATATGTGACCTTACTGACAATTAATTTACCAGATCCCTTTTCTTTATGACCTGGAAGATCCAGTCCATCAGGAACGTACTGGAAGCCTGGGGCTGAGGCATTACACAGGGGCCAAAGAGCACTCAAAACGGTGTCCGAACAACTACGGATCAACATTGCCTCCTTCACAGTTTGTCTAAGGGCTGACCCCCGAGCAGAAATAACCTCTCTAATGAACAGCTG
>JAQQAC010016209.1:94624778-94672495 GCA_029783875.1 Phataginus tricuspis | reverse complement strand
GTCCATACCGCTCACCTCTACAGGACAATTGTTTGTGGCTGGAATGTACACAACTAAACAGTTTATTTTTCCTCTCTTGTTCCATTTAGGTTATAAAATCTTAAATCCGAATTTCAAGACAAAACTCTTTAATAAGAGGAAATTCCTCTGGCATTGAGGAGGGAAGATTAGCAGTAGCTATTTCCCCTTTTTAGAAAACAAAATGAAAGGAGCCCCCTTGCCTTGCTGACATTGTAAGCACATGGGGAAGAAAGGGATCACGGTCCCAAGCAGGCCTGCATGTGCTTGATGGGTACTGCAAAGTGCCCTCCCCCCCACCCGCACCTCCCAACTGGCTTTGCATTTACCCCCTTCAAGTTACTCTAGATCTGTTTTAACAAATGGAAAAAAGAATTTGGGGACCTAGGAGCCCCCAGGGTCATTCCCTTCCCAGTCCCAAGGTAGATCTATGACATCATAAAATGTTTTGCTACGAGGAATAACAAAAAGATATTTATTGAATGCTCATTATATGCCTGGCGCTTTACATACATCTGAATTAACTATGGCAACAGTTCTGTTAGATATGCTTATTATCTTCATTTTGCAGATGTAGAAATAGGCAAGAAAAGGTTATTTAACTCTCTTAAGGTGACACAGCTAGTGAGCAGCTGCAAAGGGATTTGGACCCTAGCAGGGTGCCCATGTTCCCCATACTTTTTACAGTAGACTAAGTTGACAGAAGAGGAAGTGGCTAATGATGTAATGGAGCAGTTTGCTGAGGTGTCAAGCTTCTAATAGGACACAGCAGTTGTGTTAGCAGTGCCAAAACATTGCAAAGGGACAAGAAAAATGTCATCAGTGGTTTAGCACTTTGCAAGCAGTTATATATTTGGTATCATGGAGAGAAAATATCCAGATGGAAGACTGAATATTTTGTTTTGCATCTGGGTGTTCTGGCATTACAGGAAGAAAGAAAACTGATTGGAAGCCAGTTATTTACCATTTGTGGTAATATCAGCACTCTATAAACAGAAGGAGAAAAAAACAAATGCTAGTGTCCATAGTATATCTATGCTGTGCTGAAATGCGCCTGCGACTCGAATTGCTTGCTTTAATGTACTTCAGTGAGATGTCACCAGGGGCAGCCTCAGCAACATTGCAAAAGTAAGATTCATCTTCGGTGCCCTTTTGTATCTTCAGAGATGCATCATCTTTTGCTCCTCACTAGTTGTTGAAAGTGACTTCATGCTTTATAAATCCTCCATTCACATTGTGCTTCTAAAAACAAGCCATTCATAGCAAGAGCAATTTGAAAGGGGTCAAAACTTGCAGTAATTGGTGCAAACTGATGGTAGAATTTCAGGCACCTTTCCTTTGGGGCCAATTTGTGAGAATAGTGTACTGTGAAGCCCTTAAAAGCCCCTAAAAAGCCACTGAATTATGATTACCCTGTACAGGAAAAACCTGTGACAAAATCAATGACTGATTAGTCACTAATTATCTAACTTCATAGAATGGGAGACACAAAGACTATACATGCTAGTGGTTTAGACTAGAAGTATTTCTTTGAAAATATCAGCAAGCAAAATACTTTCACTGATACTACCTTCCAAAGACACTAATTGAAGACCCACTGTGAAAGCTATACGTGTGCCAGTTACGATAAAACATAATCAGTCTTCCTCTGTGTCAATCTCTACGTGTCCATCTGTCTCTCTCTCTTTTTGCCCCGCCTCCCCTGCTCACTCTCAAAATTGTCTTAGAAATACAGCTACTCAAACACTGCTATTGTAGCATGGAAGCATCTATAGACAATATGCAAACACTTGAGTGGAATTCTTTCCCAATAAAACTTTATAAAAACAGGTGGGCAGCACACAGGTCATAGATTGCTGACGCCTTCTTTAGAAGTGATCATTTTAGGTTTTCCATTTAGTCTTATTATCCATTTTGAGTTATATTTTTGCATATGGTGCAAGATAAGGATTAAAGTTCAGTTTCTTATATATCATTATTTCATTGGCCAGAAACATATGTTGAAAAAACAATCTTTTTTTCTATTGATTTTCCTTTGCACCTTTGTCAGAATCAGTTGTCCATGAACTTGTGGGTCTCTTTCTCAGCTCTGTGCTCGGTTCCTCTGATTTATTTGTTTATCTTAAAGGATAAAACCATACTGCTTTATATGTTTTATAACTACACGATGAATCTTGAAATCACATAGTGTTAGCTCTCCAAATTTGTTTATTATTCTCTGGTTGCTTTTAAGATTTTCTCTTCATTAATGATTTTAAGCGATTTGGTCCTGAAATGCCTTGTTGCACTTTTTCTTGGGTTCTTGTGCTTGAGGTTCCTTGAAACTTTTGGATCCCTAGGTTCATAGTTTTTATCAATTTTTGGGCATTATTTCTTGAGATATCTTTTCTGTCCTCCCCTCTCTCTCCTTTCCTCTAAGGACATGAACTGTACATATATTAGTCTCCTTGAAGTTATCCCAGAGCTCAGTAATGGTCTGTTCCTGTTCCCTTTCTCTGGATAATTTTTTCTTTGTTTCCTTTTGGAAAGTTTCTATTGCTATGTCGTCGAGTTCATTAATCTTTTCATTTCCAATGCCTCCTTTGCCATTAATCCCAACCAGTGAATTTTTAATCCCATACATTGTAGTTTTCATCCCTATTTCATTTGAATCTGCTTAAATATGTCTCTGCTTACCTTCATACACATATATAACTGTAACAACTAGTTTAATGTCATTTTCTGCTATCATCTAATATCTAGGTCAATTTCAATTGTTTAATTTGTCTCCATGTTATGAGTTCTATTTTCCTCCTTCTTTGTATGTCTGATAATTCTTTACTGGATGCCAGAATTTGTGAGTTTTACCTTGTTGAGGTAATATATGTATTTTCATAAATAATATTCTTATATATATTCTTGAGATTTGTTATGGGATATAGTAAAATTGCTTGGAAAAGGCTTGATCTTTGCAGGTCCTGACTTCAGAATTGTTATGCAGGGCCAGGATTATGATCACTTTAGCACTATTTATTACCCACTAGTTAGTCAAGATTCTTCTGAATATTCTGCCCAATGTCCCTTGAACTATGAGGTTTTCCGGGGACTTCTGTAAAAAGGCACTATTCCTGTTCCTGTGCGAGTGCCACATACTGTATTTTCTAATCTCTGATGATTTTTCTCTGAGTCAGGTGGTTTCCTCACAAACATGATCCCATCATCCACTCAGTATTCTTCTCAAAACTCTGCTTTCTTTGTGTTAAGAAAAGAAGTCCGGTCTGAGGGTTGACTTATACAAGCTTGGCATCTTTTGATATTCATAAGCGTCTTTAGTATTCGTGGGTTTCCTTGTCACTTCAAACATCTCATGTTCCTGGCATTTTATGAACACTCTCTCCTCTCCAATGTGCTGCCCTGTGTATTCTAGTTATCTTGGTTTCTCTAGACTCGCAGCTCCTCAACACAGGGATTCTACAGGAGTCTGCCTGGCTTCACCCTACCTACACTATGATCTAGAAACTCTCTCCGAGCAGTAAGCTGGGGAAATGAGAAGGCTCACCCTATTTAACTATATTTCAGGGTTCACTGTTCTTGAGGACCAGATGGCCAGTGTTTTGATACCATTGTTTCACAAAATTTGTTCTTTTGTTTGTAAGTTAATTTCAGGACAGAGGTTAATCTGATCCCTATGACTCGACATTTTTCCAGAAGTGGCATTCTCTACCCATTTAACCTTATATTTAAATGTATGAATACATCTTTCTTCTTGAGATGTCTATCAGTGACTCAGAAATTTTAGCTCTTTTTTTATTAAGGTATCACTGACATACACTCTTATGAAGGTTTCACATGAAAAACATCGTGGTTATGACATTCACCCACATTATCAAGTCCCCCCCCACCCCATTGCAGTCAATGTCCATCAGAGTACTAAAATGCCACAGAGTCACTACTAGTCTTCTCTGTGCTACACTCTCTTCCCCATGACCGCCCCACACACCGTGTGTACCAATCATAATACCCCTCAATCCCATTCTCCTTCCCTCCCCACCTGCGCTCCCAAACCCCTTTTCCTTTGGTAACCTCTAGTCCATTCTTGGGTTCTGTGAGTCTGCTGCTGTCTTGTTCCTTCAGTTTTTGCTTTGTTGTTATACTCCACAGGTGAATGAAATCATTTGATACTTGTCTTTCTCCACCTGGCTTATTTCACTGAGCATAATACCCTCTAGCTCCATCTATGCTGTTGCAAATGGTAGGATTTGTTTTCTTCTTATGGCTGAATAATATTCCATTGCGTATATGTACCACATCTTCTTTATCCATTCAACTACACATGGACACTTAGGTTGCTTCCATTTCTTGGCTATTGTAAATAGTGCTGCAATAAACATAGGGGTGCATATGTCTTTTTGAATCACAGATCTTGTTTACTTTTGGTAAATTCCTAGCAGTGGAATTCCTGGGTCATATAGTTTTTCTATTTTTAGTTTTTTGAGGAACCTCCATATTGCTTTCCACAATGGTTGAACTAATTTACATTCCCACCAGCAGTGTAGGACGGTTCTCCTTTCTCCACATCCTCGACAACATTTGTCATTGTTTGTCTTTTGTATGGTGGCCATCCTTACTGGTGTGAGGTGATATCTCATTGTGGTTTTAATTTGCATTTCCCTGATAATTAGTGATGTGGAGCATCTTTTCATGTGCCTCTTGGCCATCTGAATTTCTTCTTTGGAGAAGTGCCTGTTCATATCCCCTGTCCATTTTTTAATCTGGTTATTTGCTTTTTGGGAGTTGAGGTGTGTGAGTTTTTTGTATCTTTTGGATGTTAACCCATTGTCGGATAAGTCATTTACAAATATATTCTCCCATACTGTAGGATGCCTTTTTGTTCTGGTGATGGTGTCCTTTGATGTACAGAAGCTTTTTAGCTTGATGTAGTCCCATTTGTTCATTTTTTATTTTGTTTCCCTTGTCTCAGGAGATGTGTTCAGGTAAAAGTTGCTCATGTTTATATTCAAGAGTTTTCTGCCTATGTTTCCTTCTAAGAGTTTTATGGTTTCATGACCTACATTCAGGTCTTTTATTAATTTCGAGTTTACTTTTGTGTATCAAGTTGGACAATAATCCAGTTTCATTTCTTACATGTAGCTGTCCAGTTTTACCAATACCAGTTGTTGAAGAGGCTGTCATTTCCTCATTGTATATCCATTGTTCCTTTATCATATACTAATTGAGTGTATATGCTTGCACTCATATCTGGGCTCTCTATTCTGTTTCATTGATCTATGGGTTTGTTCTTGTGCCAGTCCCAAATTGTCTTGATTACTGTGGTTTTCTAGTAGAGCTTGAATTCAGGGAGCATAATCCCCCCAGCTTTAGTCTTCCTTCTCAGGATTGCTTTGGCTATTCTGGGTCTTTTGTGGTTCCATATGAATTTTGGAACTATTTGCTCTAGGTTGTTAAAGAATGCCATTGGTATTTTGACAGGGATTTTAGTTCTCTTTCATATGAACTTATTTAGATGGCACCCAATAGACTAATAGAATATTTTAATTTTTACTTAGCATGCTATAGCTACTAAAACCCTAATTCTGTTCATTTTATAACTTAAGGTACCAAAAGCTAGTATTAATGTTGTCATTATTAATTTATATGAGTGTTTACCAGAGCATTTTTTACAACTGCAGATAAGAAAGATATACTACAAATAGCCAATAATGGGAAGGTTAAGATAAATACATAAAGTGGAATATTATGCAGCCATTAAATAACATGTTTTTAAAAATATTTAGTTACATTGGAAATTATTACCATGTAATGTTAAATAATATTGTATATATGGTTGAATGTCAATTTCATTAATACATACATATACATTTAAAATTGAATGAAAATGCCTTAGCTTCCTAATGATAACAGTGGTTATCTCTGAATGTTAAATGCTTTAGTCATTAATTGTTGTTTGTTAAAATTTTGGCCTTTCCAACCCATGATAAGATTGCATTTCCTGGCTGCTTTTGGTTGGATGTAGGCATATAGCTACCCAGTGGATGGCAAGCAGAAATAACATGTCACTTCTGGGAATGCAATATTTAACTGGCATTCTTAGACTCTCTGAAATCTTTCTGCCTTCTGACAACACTAACAGTATTGTTCAAATGTTACTCAGTTGTTGCTCCATCAACCTTGGTCCTTATGAGTAGAGACCTCCTTCCCAAGTCACAATTGATAGGTAGAATGAGGAAGCAATAAATCTTTGTTGTTTTAGCAACTGAGATTTGAGAGTTGCTTTTTATAGCACGAACTGGATTGAATTGGATTGTCCTGACTGACACTAGGGGATTATGGAAGATTTAATTTTCTTTCTTTATATGCTTTTATATTTTGCCAAATATATACAATGAACTTGAATTAATCGTTTGATATAAAAATGTTTTACTATTAACTTATTTCATTGAATAAAAGGTGACATCAATTATAAGAACCACCATTACTTTATGCACCCCTAAAAAAGAACAAATGTTGTAAATTAAACTATGACTAATGCTTTAATGATAGTTATATGTACTATTTGAATTGGCCACATCAGTCTCATTCCTTTACAATTTCTTTTATCAGCTCCAACGGATTTGGTGATTTTTTCTGTCTCCAGCCTCCAGTTGCATTACTACATGTATGGTAAATAATAATTTTCCACATATATCAAAAAGAATGTGATATGATCCTGAGATTAGGATGTGGACATCTCATTTTTGGGGGGATGGATTCTGTTTACCACAATGACTAATATCAAATTCAAGCCCCCTTCTCTTTTTCTGTCCTGTCCTGCATATACACAGTAGCTTTTGCCTCATGAGAGATCACATTATAGTCTTTTTGGAGACATTTAAAAAAATACATACACTACCAAGAAAGTATGCAACATGGTGGTGAAGGCCAAAGAAACAACTATAGTCTAATTTCACCATGTAGGCAAATGATAACCAATTTACACCTGGTTGATGGTAAAATGTCATAGATTTTTTGGATGTATCAAAGACGTTGGATGTAGAAAACCAATGTGTTTTGTAGAATGGGTGAAATACAGCATATGCAAAGGAATAATCAATAAATTTGCCAGCTAACCATCTGATGGGGCTCTAAAGAATGTAACCCATACAAACTAAGCTTTAACAGGAAAAGTAAGACAAGATCAAGGGCACAGTCCATGATGAACAATGAAAAAAAGGCATGAATGTAATACATGCCTGTGTCATGAGATACTGAAATGAGGGCTGAGGTGTCCAACAAATGCACTGATTGAAATGTAATAATCTCATGCTCATTCAAAAAGAGAGTCCTTCAATAAATATTCAAGGAAGTTTTCCATTTTTATAAACATAAACTAGGCTTGCTTTCTACATGTGTTTTTATGTACATTTTGAATTGCATGGGAGTGAATGTGCTTCAGAGATTGATTAATTTAAAAACTCAAAGAATGTGCCATAGAGCAGATAATGGGTATAGAATGATTTTGAGACAGGGACCATGGGTGTAGTCAGAGTAGGGTGAGGGCCTCCAGAAAAAGCAGGGCAGGATATTTACAGTCAGCAATATAACAATGGGCAAAGAAGTCCCTTTTGAAACTCTGTGTTAAGCATTATGCAAAGTCAAGGTCACACTAATCCTCTAGGAACAAGATACCAGACTAAGAATATAGACATCTTCAGTAAGGTCAGTTAAAAGTCAAAAGGCCAGAAGCAACTTGGCCTAGAATGATTGAGTGGTTTTACAAATAGGGAAGGGTATCACAGCATAATCCGTGACTTTACTGTAAACAACCCTAGCAAGCAGAGAACAACCCAGCCCTCCTTGAGGGCAGGGCAAGTGGTACAAGTCCATACCCCTAAGCCTTTTTTTCATGTACTGGGAAAATCCTCATTTGCCTATAAAAACCCTTAGACAACGCACCACCCTGGGACTCCCTTGCCCCCTCCTGGCCTGAGCTGGGAGCTCTGTCCTTCCACTTTATTTTTAAATAAAAGCCTGTCCCTTACTTACTCTCCTACCTTGCCTGTTTGCTAAGTTCATTCTTTGGCTTCGTGAACAAGAACCCCGGCATCAATTTGACAATCTAAAGGAAAATGTCTCCAAGTGTACCTTTCTAAAATTCATTTTTCACAGTCAATTTCCTTTCCCTTTATATCCATGGTAGGGACACTGACTTATTAACTATCTTGAGGGCATAAAAATAGCAGGAGAACAAATAGAAATAAAACTTTATCACTGCTTACTAAATCCCTACTTTGAAAAATAGCGAAGCTTTAGAATGCAGCTACAGACAAAACTTCAGTAATTAAGAATAATTGGGAGGAAGGCAGTTCTGACTTAGCAAGGAGCTACATCACATAAGTTTGAAAAGAAATACAGCTAAGTTACTTTCATGCAGTGTAATAAGATGAAGTTTTAAAAAGCTGACCAACTTTTGACAATTGATGGGCCTTGTTTTTGTAAAAATATGACTGAGATTAGACTCTAAATGGATGGCATGCAAAGGAGTAGAAAGTAGAAATACCCAATGGACTGGGAGTGAAGTACCTTGTTCCCATATCTGCAACTAAGAGTACTCTGCTTCCTCATCTATAAAATGAGGGGATTAGAGTAGATAACATGGGAGTTTTCTAAGCTCTTTTATGCTCTAAGTATTTATTTACCAGTAAACAGAGGTTGCTAAAGTGGTTTTAAAATTTAAGAGCTTCAATCAGTGATTTAGACATTCCTCCTATAATCCTCTTGAAAATATTGATTTGTTTAGCAATCCCCTTTTCTAGACTCAGTAGAAAAAATAAGTCAGTCTCTGGCAAGGCTTTCTGTTTTTGTTTTTAATTGGAACTATTTTTTATGGTATTCTAACAGCTTACTATAGTTTCTATTCACAGATACACATCAGTTGAAGCAATTAAAGAACATAAACACTGTAATGGGAAACACAGCAAAGAAAGCCGTCAGTATTTCATCCTGCTTTCATTCTGGCAAAGCATTCAACTTGCTCTTTATAGGGAAATGATGCAATGCAGTCATTTTGCTGCCAGTCAAAATCTGCTCTGTGCTTTAAGCTGTATGACAGCAAGGATTAGAGGGACCGATCTAGTCTGAGATGGGAGACAGTGGCTGGAGGGAGGAGGAGTGAGCTCACAAGGATAAGGTTCAAGTCCTTTTGTGTATGTGAGTGACTTACCGCCTGCTCTTCCACATTTATGTGGCTGCAAACTTTTCCAAACCTCCTTCCTTGTCTTCCTCACCCAAGTTCTATTCATTTTTACCCCTTCCTTTTATTTCCTTCCATTCCCCAACTCCCCTCTATAATCCCAAAGTTAAGTCTTACCCTGTTACTTCATTTCTTGCGTCCATCCCTATTGAGATAAAAATAATTCTGGATGAGATGAAATAGTGCCTATTTTGCCTAAAACTTGCTAAACTTCCAGTGAGAATATGAAAATGGAATTAATCAGCTAGCAGCTGTCTCTTTCTATTTTTTCAGGACCACTTTTATTAAAAACAGCACACAAATTTTCTTTTACATTTAGCTGTTTTTAATGGAGAATTCTACTTAAATTGGAGGAAAAAATAAGTCATTTGCATGCAAATATGGCAATAAGAAGAGATAGCACAAATAATTAACATGGTATATTAGCCAATCTTCTTGCAATCAGTGACCAGGAATATATTCATTCTGAATGAGTCTCTGATTCATTTTAGTTATTACCATAAAAAGTATCCTAAGATATGTATATCACTTTAGATTAAATGGCAGCGACTCACAGTATATTTTCCTCACAATATCATGAATCATAAGAACTTTATCTGCGTGGGTATGCTTAACAGTCATTCCACAAAATTATAAGTTGCCTAAGTGGAACTGGATCAGAAAGCATTTGGAAAACTAACATTACTGTTCATGGGCTATGTATGTTTTTCTTCATAATGTTGTCCTTCCTAAAACTGAAATATTACTTATTAGCTATGACAAAAAAGGTGTGTATTTCTTCGACTTTGAAATGAATGAAATGTGTTTGGACGTTTTTAGCTAAAGATGAATGAGCTGTTAATGGCAAGATCCACAAAAATAACCACATCTCCATATTTGGGGTCAGGCTTTATGAAATAGAAAAGCCGTTCTATCCAGTGTTTTGTTTGATTCTCGGCATATCCTAGTGAGGAGATAAAACCTTAGAGAAGGTGACTGAGGTTTTCAGAGGCCATATTACTTGTCTAAGGATACTCAGCACATACTGTCATTATCTGTTAAATCAGCATTTCTCAAATGTTGTTAAGAATAGATGGCAAGTGTGCTTTGAAGATAAAGTTACACTTTGCTGCATTAACTTTAATCTGTTTTCATTCTTTAGTTTATCTTGCAATTCAAATAACATTAAGGGTAATTAAAATTTTTTTTGTGTGTGTACCAATTTGGAAAAATGACTGGGAAGGATGTTTCTGATTAATAACAGAAATCTTATCCAGGATCCAGTACTGAGTTACCCAAAATTCAGATTAAACTTAGTTTAGAGCATCAGCAAACTTCAGTTTTGATTAATATATCCAGATTTTTCAATAAAAATATCTAGAAAGAAGAAAAATTACTTAGTTTTAGCTTGTATTCAAGTTTTATGTACTTTTGAAAAATAAAATTTTATTTTTAATTACACATCAATGTGTGGGTCACCATAGTCTTTCAGGGTTTAGGATCTTAATCCCATTCTACCAAAAATGCTTTTATTGGTGACACCACTGTGATCTGTGTGGCTAATCACTTAATGCAGTGTGTCCCAGAAAAGCGTCTTGGAGCAAAGTTGCGTGAATGGGGACAGGCCATTTCTAAGTAATCTTGCCCAAGCTGAACTTTGAGTTAGTATAAACTATTCACTTTCTAACTTCCAAATTTCCGCTTGCTTTTGAACTATTAGAGCCCACAGAATAGCAGCTTGGGAAAGGCTCGCTGGTTGATTGCTGATTGATTTGCTTCAGGGGTGCGTTTTGCAGAGCTTTTGAAGAGCTGCCTGCTTCTTGCCCCTGTGCTGTTACTTCAAGACAGGCACCTGACAGATTTTCTTGCCAAGGCTGTCTTGTCATTGCTCAGGGAAGGAAGCCCTTCAAGCATCCTTGAAAGGCCTTTTATCTCTGGAAAGAACACCTTGCAAACCCTAACAATTTTATGTTTCCTTGGATGCTAATTGGTTTTTAAGCCTGATGGTTTTACAAAAGTAAGCTAAATTCCAAGTTTCCTTTGACATATTCAAGTACCCAGCAGATAGACATTTCTAACTGATTTTCTCTTTTGGGTGATTTAGGCATTGTCTATATAATCCCAGTTTCATATTGTAGAGTTGAGATTGAATATAGCCAGTTTTGAAATGGACATTAATTGCATGTTAACAGATTTCAATTACTGAAAAGAAAAGACCATTGTATTTGTTTCTCTTTAAAAAAGACAAAAACAGGGTTTTCACCCCCTCACTACATTGATTAGCAATCCTGACTACCCATATGGACATAGGTCTTCTTGGGATTAAGGTAAAGAAATTGGCAATTGCTTAAAGTAGTGACCTGGTCTCAACTGATCCCAGGCCCAACTGGAATTAGAACTCATGAACTGTAATTAGGTCCCAGAAGCTTTCCACTACGCAACAGTCACATGTATTCAGAAGTAAGTACACACACATGCATCAGCTAACACACACACACACACCCGCCACAAATTGTGCAAACCTTATCACTTTAAAATACAGCCTTGATATTTACTTGACTTTTGGCTGAACCAACTTATTTTGTTAATTGTTACTCTCTACTCCTGAATAGCTTCCCTTAAACCTCATCCATTCTTCTCCAAGACGCTTATGGCTCAATGATTTAGGCTGGCATGCTTGGAACACAGGCAAGGTTGGTTAGATGTATGCATGCATAGGAAAAGTTCATAGAATTGTTAGGCAGAAAAATAGATACGAACAGGTGGAGGGAGAATACGCCAGTAAAGTCCACTAAAAGGGACTCAAAGAGTTAACCAGATAAAACTAGAGAACCAGAAAAGACTCACAGAGTTAATGAGTTAATCAGTTGACGTTCCAAAGGCTAGGAGTAACTGGAATGTCTGTATATTCCCCAGATACAGAAAAGTATCCAAGCACAGCCCATGTCTTCATTGTATCAATTAGATCACGTCATTGTAAAATCTAGCCTGCTAAAAGGCCCAGATTACTCTTTAAATCAACCTATATTCTGTTTTTTTCCTTTTTTCCTCTTCCTCTGTCCCCTAATCAGGTAACTTTGTAACCAGGACAGGAGACAGACCTGGAAGTGAATAAACCTATGTAGACAAAGAATGCTGAAGTCCTAGACCAACATAGTCACCGAAATAACCCTATTCTTAAGACAAAACTCCAAAGGAATTATAAATCACCTGTATACATCATGCCTTATGCTGACCCTTACCCCAAAAAAGCCCTGTAACACCCCAGACCCTACACTCTTAAGCACGCCTCTTCTCTGAGGTTGCCCACACTCGCCTTTCTTCAAGTGTGTCACTCTCTCTGTCCTACTTCAGATAAGTAGGGGGCCACTGAGAGCTCTGATTGGGGCTTGCAAGCTGTCGTCACCTGGGTGACCTGGACAGGACTGCAGCTGCATGATCATGCTCCTTAGTAGCCTGCCTGAAAATCTCTTTCCTTTGCCTTTGGGAAGTTTTCAGAATATAATCTCACTCCATTCAGTGCTCTGCGGCTCCCCCAAATCCTGGGGTGGTAGGAATTTAGTTCACATGCTGTGCAGATCTAAGCATACACTGGATGCCATGTGACCCTGGCTTTAGGAGTTGGCAAGAGATTATGCCCTTTTGTGAAGCAGCAGTTTAATGACTTTCCCTTTCCTCCATTTTTCCTTCCTTTCATTTTTATTCAGGTAGACCTGCCTTTATCTATCTTGACTCTGTCCCCCTCCTCCCTTGGAGTGTGATCAAATAAACCATCTTTATTTACCTTGACTCTAGCCTGCTCCTCCTTTAAAGTGCATTCAAACAAAACTTTTACTCTGCTTCACTACTGTGTCTCTGCCCTTCGATTTTTTGCTGTGGCGGGGACAAGAACTGAGGAAAATAAACTCAACCCTTCCCCCACAGAGAATCACTCACAGCCTCTTTCTCTTCTCTCAATCTAGAAAAACAGATATGTTTTTGTAAGGATAATTCCCAGAATTGTTCAGGAGTGTGGAGAAATGTTTGAAATTGCTTTAATTTTATAAGCACTAGTTAAAGCAACATCCATGGGTTTGCAGAGATGACAATATTAAAATGCTCAATTCCAAAGAGATAAACACTGTTTACTCTTTCAGTTCATTTCATAAAAATAATGAAAAATAAAGTAAAAAAGTAAGAAATCAAATTTTAAAAGAAGAAATAAAAATAATAAGCTTAAAACCAAAGAAAGGCTTCTCTTGCAGCAAGCAATTTTCTAATAATGTGAATATCTACTTAAGTTTGGAGAAACCTTTTCTATTATTAGTACTGTGCATATGGTTGTATTTAATAGTTTTGTTCATTCATTTGAGCAAACTCACTTATAACTAATAATAAACATTACAGAAAACTTGAAAACCTTTGAAGCCATGGGTCTTCTTTACTGAATCTTCTTTATATATATAACATAAAACACATCAAACTGGTCACATGTGAACTTGTTAAATGGAAATGTTGTGAAGATTAAGGTAATAGCCCATTTCTGCTCATGTTACACTTGATGGGAAGAGCTTTGAATGACAAGAATAATGGCAGTGTCTTGATTCCTTGTCAGGAAATCACAATTCAAATCCTTATGAATATATTCACAGTGCTGCTTGGAAAAAAAAAACTAGCTTCAATATTGAAGAGTTGTCACAGAGCTTTAGTCATGTTGTTGAACTCGGGAGTATTTTGATTTTGGCCTCTCTGGTAATAGTTCAATTATATATATTTTTGAACTAGTGTATGTGCACAATGGGGATTTTGAGTGAGCATTGGGGTTGAGAGAGGGTTCTCCTACATAATTAATATAATTAAGAAGTCAGCATAGCTAGAACTGGAAAAGGACAGACAAAAAATTAGGAAGATGAGTTATTCACTAGTTTATGAAATCAAGTTTTTAGAACTCTGAGAGTAGGCTTAATAGGATATACACATTTTGAGCTTATTGAGAAACTCTCTTAACATCCATGTTTGCCAACTTCAGTAATTTATAAAATACTTGTTTTTTTATAAACAAAAAATAATGCCTATTCTAAAAAGTGATTTTCAAATTACTTTTCATGAATGAGAATTATTTCCTTTACTTTTTTTCACATAGTGAGCTATGTATGCCTGAACACCGGCAAATAAAGCTCTTGACTCCTGTTCCAGAAGTAAGCTTTGATATTTTTATTCATGTTTCAGGAGGATGATTCCAAGATCAGCAAAATGTTTCTTTTCTCTGGAGTACTGTGACTTTGATTATAAGTAAGCTGCCACCAGGAAGAAAGTGCTATTTTCATGACAGCTAGATCACCATATGTCCCAGTTGGCTTAGGAAAAATCTAAATTATTCCTGTTTTCCCATATTAACAATTAATAGAACCTTCTTTTCACTTTCAAAAGTTTCCAAATTTGGGCAGTTAATTTTATGATCACACTAATGATAACTTCATTATTGAAGAGCACAGCCAACTATACATTTGGGTGGATGGGTACAGGGTCTTGCTAAAGTGGTAAATACAGAAAGAGCATAACACTCCTAGTAATGTTTCCTTTCATGTACAGTATTTTTTTCCTTTGACTTAGTAATTGTATTTTCTCTTTGTGAAATTTTCTTTGAATTGTATCTCTGTTTTCCTACAGCCTTCCACATGCTTAAACTAGGCTAGGAATCTGTAGGTTCCATGTTTTCCTGGAGCCTTCCATCTTCTAGTCTAGTCTGTGCTTGTTGCCCTTTAGCTCTGCTAAATAATTGCTATCCTGGGACTTCTCCCACTGGCCATCATTAGTGGAACTCCCCTTATCATATCTGTGCCACTCTCCCATGCATTGAATTACCTGCTTCTTAGATCCCACTTTATTGTCTTATTTGCTTGTTTTGTTAGAATACTTTTCCAGTAGCTTTAAATTTTTATGGCTTTTCGTGTGTGAAAATATACATTTGATTGATAGTTTGACTGCATATGGAATTTTAGATTAAAATAATTTTGCCTGAGAATCTTGAACATTGCCTTCTAGTTTCTGGTACTGGTATTAAGTTAGAAGCTATTCTGATTCTTGAACCCTTGAATGTAATCTACTTATTTTTGCTTTGGAAGCTTCTCTTTGTCCCCAGAGTCCTAAATTTTATGACTGTTTGTCTTTGTGTCTTTTATTTATTTTCGTACTAGACAATTAACAGTTCCTTTTAATCAAGGGGCTGATAGCCTTCTATTCTCAGAATTATTTTTCAACTGTGCCTTTGATGATTTCCAATTCTGTTTTATCTGTCCTTATTATTAGTTTGAGCCTTTATAGTGGTGAAACATACATTCCAGTACCATTATCTTTCAAGGGCCCATTAAAAATAATTTCTGAGAGCCTAGCACAAATTTAAAAAGTAAATAAAAGTATGTTCACTAAATGACAACTATGACTACCTAATGGAAAATATTAAAACACAATCTTTTGTTTATGTTTAGCCTTACTTCATAATGACTTTTCTTCTTTGCCTGGAACCATCTGTCTCAAAGGAGATATGACAGGCATAATCTGCTAAAGTGATTTATTCTCCCCTCTCAATGTCCCATGTCACCCTAAAGTTATTTATGGGAATTTTTTTCTAACATTTAGATCCTCAGGTAATGCTTTTCACTCCTTTGCCTTTTAGGTACTACTATATTAAAAAATGATCCCTAGTGGGCTATGACTTTTTGAAGGACATCCAATTGATTCCTCTGAAAACAATCTGGAAGGCTGTTTGAATAGCACTATCCCTGAATGCCCTGTCAGCTAGAGCTAGTGGCGCAGAAGAGGTGATCCATACCTATGCAAAGCATGAAGGTGAGATCAAATATAATCTCCAAATGGTTAGCTTCTTTTCCAAGTTTCTTCTGCTTTAACATTAAAAAAGCTTTGTACCACCAAGGAAAATTTAAGAAGCTCAGAAATTGGGCGAATTGTAGCAATGCTTGAATAAAAGTTTCTGAGAGGATCTAAAAGCTATTTACTACTCAAATCCAGCTGCATGGTGGGGTCTTAACCTAAGTGGAATAGGCAGCTTTCTATTAAAAATTTTATGAGTTGTGGGGTCACTCCCCTTTACAAACAAGCAAACAAGCAGCAAACTTCCCTACCACATACCCATCTTTTTACAGCATACCAATTCTCATCATTAGAGTATATTTTGGCATTAATGTAAAACTCCCCAGCTGATTAATTCTGGGATAGCATAAACTGCCTATCCTTTCCCCTGTGGTAGGTTATTTATTGAGGATGGGGCCGTCACAAGAAGCCATACTCAATAACCTCCTTGGACCTTCAGAGAACCAGTTCTCTCTCACCATTAGCAATTCTCTTCACACCACACCATCCCCTTACACTCAATACACATAAATCCAGATTCTTAGGTGATCTCTAAGTATAAGAGAAATAAAAAATACCTGTTCCATGGTAGTATACTTTCCAGAAATGGTAAGAAAAAACAAACTACTGATTCATGAATTCAGTGAAGCTTGAGTACATAAAATATGTATATAATTCAATCCACACTAAGATACATCACAGCGAAACTGTGTATCAAAGGTAAAGAGAAGAGTTTTAAAAACAGTCACAGTTAAAATAATGGTTGACTTATCAAGTGCTACAGTGGAAGTCAGAAGACAGTGGTATAACATTTTCAAAATGTTAAAAGAATAACTATGGACCTAGAATTTAATTCTCATTGAAATATGCACATCTTCTAATGATTAGTATGAAATAATGATGTTTTCAGACAAATAGACCCTCATTAAAGGAAATTCTAAAGAATGAACTTTAGGCAGCATAAAAGTGATCTAGGTGCCATAATAATCATAAGAAATATCTGATGCAACAATAAATAACAAAAAAGGGGAATAAAAACAAAGAATTGCTCTTCTTTGTGAAAATGTGGAAATCTCAGAGTTAAAAATTATCTGTTACATATAAACATGCTATGATAAATAACTGACATTAGGTCATTAACATTTTTTAATACAGTGTGTGTCCTAATACAGAAAGTATGTTCTCTGGAAGATTAGTGCTCTGAGAGACATTAATAACTGTGAGTTGAAAATAGGTTATATGTTCCAATAAGTGTGGGAAACATGGTGTTAAATAAAGTGAAACCAGATCCTTGACTGTTGGATTTCTCAGGACCTTTAAGTATGCTAATATACATTCTGAAAATTACCGAGGTGACATAGTATACAGTATTTCTCAATTTCATTTAACTACAGATGTTTTTTTCAGAGTAACTCAGTGAATTGCCATTCCATGGATCATACTCAAGTACATTCTGTCCCTAAGATATTCCCTGTTATTCCTTATTCAATTAGATAGACATTAACTTGAAGAGCAGCAAATAGTTCCTGCCTCACTGGGGAAGGAGATAGGTAAATCCTTACAGCAAGGAGAAAAAAGGACAAGATTTATTAGAGTATGAAGCGGTTCCTGGGAAGAGAGATCCAGATAGGGGAGCTACCTTTGTGAGAAGAATTGCAAAAGTACTGAGGACCAAATGGAAAAGAATATCATCATGTGCTTAAAATTTGTGCTGGGGCCTCTTTTGCTCAACTACATGGGCCATCCATGAGTATCTGCAATCTTTTGGCAATATAAAAGAAAATGGGTAAGACATGATATAAGCATAAGCATGCAAAACATGTAATTGGTTCCCCTTCTGATGTGATTAGGAAGCAGTGTTGCCTCATTACAAGATACAAAGTAACAAAATCAAATGGTTTTCCATTATACAAGATCAATATAATTTTATATTAAGTGACCAAATATTTGTTACATAAAACGTCAGAGGCCTATAAGACTATCAATAGGTTTCTAATTAATTAGCAGGATTCATGTCTATGTTAATACTAAAAGTAATTACATATTCCCCAATAACAAAAAGAATTTATCCTAATGACTTTAGAATTTGATTTTTGAAATTACTAAATTAATATATGTATTAAATTAGTATGTCATTGATTATGAAATTTTATTAAAACATTTTATTTAAAATTTTTTTGTGGAAGTGAATTTTACAGAATTGTGTAGCATTTTTATACACCTCTGCAAAAGTAACAACTCTGAGAAGTGGCCAGAATGGTTGTATTTTCCCTGATTGGCAGATTATGTGACTTGCTTAAGGTCATGCAGCTACTTAAAGATTATAAGGATTAAAGGATTACAAAAGTTAGATAAAGATGTATAAAGATTATAAACTTATGTTCTACTCCAGATAATACCAACTAAATCATATTCCCTTACTTATTATTTTTCTTTCTGTGAACCAAGGTTCTGTGCCAGAAATGTATTCTAACTCATTTATTTGTGGTACTGGCAAGAAAGAGTTTCCTTTAAGCTTTATATATAACTGTTTTCTTCAGAAATGCTCAAGTTGTTTTGAATCCCATATATTTTCTCCACATGTAATAATTCACAAATAGAGCAAATGAGCCCCAGAGAGTATAGGCAAATTGCCCAGTATTACATACAAAATACATTTGGAATCTTTGATTAGAAAGAAAACCTGCTTTTGTACATATGTTTAATACTATGTGGGACTGTAGTTATGTATGCTGATGAATAGAGCTAATTGTTAATAGATACACTGCCTTTGGGTCCCAGAAGAATCAACAACTCCTTGTACCATGGACAGATAAATAGCCTGATACAGAAATGAGGCTAAGAGGGATAAATAGGCAGATTTGGAAGTGAGGCTAAAGAAGGCTACATTAATAGAGTAGCTAATAAATATGCACTGGTCAACTTATTAAGAGGTGTAGAGACCAAGGAATGCTAACAATTAGGAGAACAGAAGTATTTATGCATATGCCAGAATCCATCCTGGAAGGGATTAAATGGGAGTTACTGTTTCATCCTGATAGCAAGAGCTCAGAGAAAGTTCAGACTGCATTAACAATAGAAGCACGTGGAAGCAGAAATAATTTAGGTTTCTAGGAAGGTCTCCAATTTGAAACAGGCTGAATTCACAAAGTCAAGCAGATATATTCTTCAAAGTTGTATTTAGAATATTTTAAATTTGTCAGATGTTAATTAACATAAATTGTAATTCTCTGCACAACACACAAACTTAAGGACAGGTAAATGTTTAAGTCTGGCTGTTAACCCCACCAGGTTTTGTCACTGCCACTGTAAACTTCCACGTTCTTCCTTTTTCATGGTATACAAGTGATTTTTAAGCCTTATCAAGCGGTTATTATAGATATTAGAATGTAGTCTAGACTGTAGATTGTAGAATATGCTCTCCTATGATAACCTACCTTTGAAATAATTGGGTCATTGCCTTTCTCTTTACTGCTTACAATGTCAGAGCAGGGTCTTCAAGTAATTATACCTATTTCATTTTGAATTGGCTGGTCTTCATGGTGCCACAGCAAAGTTATTAATTTCCAGTGTAGCCTTTTGAGCTTAAATGTTTCCTTTGTTTTTTTGTTTCTTTTGCTTGTTATCTTTTCTTTTCTTTTTTTTTTTGTTTGTTTACTTAAATTTATTTTGGTATCATTAATCTACAATTACATGTGCAATATTATGGTTATTGAACTACCCCCTTCATCAGGTCCCGCCCACAAACCCCATTACAGTCACTGTCCATCAGCATAGTGAGATGCTATAGAATCACTACTTGTCTTCTCTGAGTTGTACAGCCCTCCCCGTGGCCCCCCAACATTACGTCTGCTAATCGTAATGCCCCTTTTTCCCCCTTGTCCCTCCCTTCCCACCCATCTTCCCCAGTCCCTTTCTCTTTGGTAACTATTAGTACGTTCTTGGGTTCTGTGAGTCTGCTGCTGTTTTGTTCCTTCAATTTTTTTATTTGTTCTTATACTCCACATATGAGTGAAATCATTTGATACTTGTCTTTTTCGGCTTGGCTTATTTCACTGAGCATAATACCCTCTAGCTCCATCCATGTTGTTGCAAATGGTAGGATTTGTTTTCTTCTTATGGCTGAATAATATTCCACTGTGTATATGTACCACCTCTTCTTTATCCATTCATCTACTGATGGACACTTAGGTTGCTTCCATTTCTTGGCTATTGTAAATAGGGCTGCGATAAACATAGGGGTGCATATGCCTTTTTCAAACTAGGCTGCTGCATTCTTAGGGTAAATTTCTAGGAGTGGGATTTCTGGGTCAAATGGTATTTCTATTTTGAGTTTTTGTAGGAACCTCCATACTGCTTTCCATAATGGCTGAACTAATTTACATTCCCACCAGCAGTGTAGGAGGGTTCCCTTTGGTCCACATCGTCGCCAACATTTGTTGTTGTTTGTGTTTTGGATGTTGGCCTTCCTCACTGGTGTGAGGTGATATCTCATTGTGGCTTTAATCTGCATTTCTCTGATGATTAGCAATGCAGAGCATCTTTACATGTGCCTGTTGGCCATCTGAATTTCTTCTTTAGAGAAGTGTCTATTCATGTCCTCTGCCCATTTTTTAATTGGATTATTTGCTTTTTGTTTGTTAAGTGTGTGAGTTCTTTATATATTTTGGATGTCAACCCCTTTTCGGATACGTCATTTACGAATATATTCTCCCATACTGTAGGATGTCTTTTTGTTCTACTGATGGTGTCCTTTGCTGTACAGAAGCTTTTCAGCTTGATATAGTCCCACTTGTTCATTTTTGCTTTTGTTACCCTTGCCCGGGGAGATATTTTCATGAAGAAGTCGCTCATGTTCATGTCCAAGAGATTTTTACCTATATTTTTTTCTAAGAGTTTTATGGTTTCATAACTTGCATTCAGATCTTTGATCCACCTTGAGTTTACCTTTGTGTATGGGGTTAGACAGTAGTACAGTTTCATTCTCTTACATGTAGCTGTCCAGTTTTTCCAATACCAGCTGCTGAAGAGGCTGTCCTCTCCCCATTGTATATCCAAGACTCCTCTATCAAATATTAAATGACTGTATATGTTTGGGTTAATGTTTGGATTTTCTATTCTGTTCCACTGGTCTGTGGGTCTGTTTTTGTGCCAATACCAAATTGTCTTGATTACTGTGGCTTTGTAGTAGAGCTTGAAGTCAGGGAGCGTAATTCTCCCTGTTTGATTCCTCCTTCTCAGGATTGGTTTGGCTGTTCAGGGTCTTTTCTGGTTCCATATGAATTTTAGAATTATTTGTTCGAGTTCATTGAAGAAAGCTGTTGGTAGTTTGATAGGGATTATGTTGAATCTGTAGATTACTTTAGGTAGTATAGCCATTTTGAAAATATTCATTCTTCCTAGTCAAGAGCATTGGATGAATTTCCATTTGTTAGTGTCCTCTTTAATTTCTCCTAGGAGTGTCTTGTAATTTTCAAAGTACAGGTCTTTCACTTCCTTCATTAGGTTTATTCCTAGGTATTTTATTCTTTTTGATGCAATTGTGAATGGAATTGTTTTTCTGATTTCTCTTTCTGTTAGTTCATTGTTAGTGTATAGGAAAGCAACAGATTTCTGTGTGTTAATTTTGTATCCTGCAACTTTTCTGAATTCAGATATTAGTTCTAGTAGTTTTGGAGTGGAGTCTTTAGGGTTTTTTATGTACAATAGCATGTCATCTGCAGTTAGTGACAATTTGACTTCTTCTTTACCAATCTGGATGCTTTCTATGTCTTTGTTTTCTCTGATTGCCGTGGCTAGGACCTCCAGTACTGTGTTGAATAACAGTGGAGAGAGTGGGCATCCTTGTCTTGTTCCCGATCTTAGATGAAAAGCTTTCAGCTTCTCGCTGTTAAGTATGATGTTAGCTGTGGGTTTGTCATATATGGCCTTTATGATGTTGAGGTACTTCCCATCTATACCCATTGTGTTGAGAGTCTTAATCATGAATGGATGCTGAATTTTGTCAAATGCTTTTTCAGCATCTATGGAGATGATCATGTAGTTTTTGTTCTTCTTTTTGTTGATGTGGTGGATGATGTTGTGGATTTTCGAATGTTGTACCATCCTTGCATGCCTGGGATGAATCCCAATTGATCATGGTGTATGATCTTCTTGATGTATTTTTGAATTTGGTTTGCTAATATTTTGTTGAGTATTTTTGCATCTACGTTCATCAGGGATATTGGTCTGTAATTTTCTTTTTTGTTGAGGTCTTTGCCCGGTTTTGGTATTAGAGTGATGCTGGCTTCATAGGATGAGTTTGGAAGTATTCCCTCCTCTTCTATTTTTTGAAAAACTTTAAGGAGAATGGGTGTTATTTCTTCTCTATATGTCTGGTAGAATTCAGAGGTGAATCCATCTGGCCCGGGGGTTTTGTTCTTGGGTAGTTTTTTGATTACCGATTCAATTTTGTTGCTGGTGATTGGTCTGTTTAATTTTTCTGTTTCTTGCTGCGTCAGTCTTGGAAGTTGTATTTTTCTAAGAAGTTGTCCATTTCTTCTAGGTTTTCCAGCTTGTTAGCATATAGATTCTCATAATATTCTCTTACAATTCTTTGTATATCTGTGGGGTCTGTCATTATTTTTCCTTTCTCATTTCTGATTCTGTTTATGTGTGTAGATTCTCTTTTTCTCTTAATGAGTCTGGCTAGGGGTTTATCTATTTTGTTTATTTTTTCAAAGAACTAGCTCTTGGTTTCATTGATTTTTTCTATTGTTTTATTCTTCTCAATTTTATTTATTTCTTCACTGATCTTTATTATGTCCCTCCCTCTGGTGACTTTTGGCCTCATTTGTTCTTCTTTTTCCAATTTCAGTAATTGTGTCTTTAGACGATTCATTTGGGAATGTTCTTCCTTCTTTAAATAGGCCTTGATTGCAATATACTTTCCTCTTAGAACTGCCTTTGCTGCGTCCCACAGAAGTTGTGGATTTGTGTTATTGTTGTCATTAGTTTCCATATATTCTTTGATTTCTGTTTTCATTTGGTCATTAACCCATTGATTAATTAGGAGAATGTTGTTAAGTCTCCATGTATTTGTGAGCCTTTTTGAATTCTTTCTAAAACTTATTTCTAGTTTTATACCTTTGTGATCTGAGAAGTTGGTTGGTAGAATTTCAATATTTTTGAATTTATTGAGGTTCTTTTTGTGGCCTAGTATGTGGTCTATTCTGGAAAATGTTCCATGTGCACTTTAAAAGAATGTATATCCTGTTGCTTTTGGGTGTAGAGTCCTGTAGATGTCTGTTAGGTCCATCTGTTCTAGTGTGTTGTTCAGTACCTCTGTGTCTTTACTTATTTTCTGTCTGGTTGATCTGTCCTTTGGGGTGAGTGGTGTGTTGAAGTTTCCTAATATGAATGCATTGCTTTCTATTTCCTCCTTTAATTCTGCTAGTATTTCTTTCATATATGCTGCTGCTCCTGTGTTGGGTGCATATATATTTATAATGGTTGTATCTTCTTGTTGGTCTGACCCCTTTATCATTATGTAGTGACTTTATCTCTTGCTACTTTCTTTGTTTTGAAGTCTATTTTGTGTGATACAAGTACTGCAACATCTGCTTTTTTCTCCTTGTTGCTTGCATGAAATAACTTTTTCCATCCCTTCACTTTTAGTCTGTGTATGTCTTTGAGTTTAAAGTGAGCCTCTTGAAGGCAGCATATAGATGGTTCTTTTTTTTTTTTTATCCATTCAGTGACTCTATGTCTTTTGACTGGTACATTCAGTCCATTTACATTTAGGGTGATTATGGATAGGTATGTACTTATTGGCATTGCAGGCTTCAGATTCATGGTTACCAAAGGTTTAAGGTTAATTTCCCTACTATCTAAAAGTCTACCAACTCACTTAATATGCTATTACAAACACAATCTAAAGGTTATTTTGTTTGTTTGTTTCCTTCCTCCTTTTTCTTCCTCCTCCATTCTTTCTTTATTAGGTATCATATTCTGTACTTTTTGTCTATCCCTTGATTGACTTTGGGGATAGTTAATTTAATTTTGCATTTTCTTAGTAATTAGCTGTTCCATTTTCTTTACTGTGGTTTTATTACCTCTGGTGACGGCTATGAAACAGTAGGAACACTTCCGTCTATAGCAGTCCCTCCGAAATGCACTGTAGAGATGGTTTGTGGAAGGCATATTCTCTCATCTTTTGCTTATCTGGGAATTGTTTAATCCCTTCTTCAAATTTAAATGATAATCTTGCCGGATAAAGTAATCTTGGTTCAAGGCCCTTCTGCTTCATTGCATTAAATAAATACATCATGGCACTCCCTTGTGGCCTGTAAGGTTTCTGCTGAGAAGTCTGATGAAAACCTGATGGGTTTTCCTTTGTATGTGATCTTATTTCTCTCTCTGGCTGCTTTTAATAGTCTGTCCTTATCCTTTATCTTTGCCATTTTAATTACTATATGTCTTGCTGTTTTATTCCTTGGGTCCCTTGTGTTGGGAGATCTGCGCACCTCCATGGCCTGAGAGACTATCTCCTTTCCCAGACTGGGGAAGTTTTCAGCAATCACCTCCTCAAAGACAATTTCTATCCCTTTTTCTCTCTCTTCTTCTTCTGGTACCCCTATAATGCCAATATTGTTCAGTTTGGATTGGTCACACAGTTCTCTCAATATTCTTTCATTCTTAGAGATCCTTTTTTCTCTCAGTGCCTCAGCTTCTTTGTATTCCTCTTCTCTAGTTTCTATTTCATTTATCGTCTCCTCCACCATATCCAATGTGCTTTTAATACCATCCATTGTGTTCTTCAATGATTGGATCTCCGACCAGAATTCATTCCTGTGTTCTTGAATATCTTTCCTTACCTCCATGATCATGTTAATGATTTTTATTTTGAACTCCCTTTCAGGGAGAGTCATAAGGTCAATATCATTTAAATCTTTATCAGGAGTTGTATTCATAATTTTACTCTGGACCATGTTCCTTTGGCGTTTCATATTTGTGTATGGCACCCTCTAGTGCCCAGAAGCTCTACTCTCTGGAGCTGCTCGGCTCCTGAAGCAATGTCGGGGATTGTAGGGGAGTGATATTGGTGCCTCAGGGGAGGAAAGGGCTGTTTCCTGGTTCCTGGCTGCTATGCCTGTCTCCACTGCCTGAACCAGTGGGCTGAGCACACAGGTATAAGCCTCTGTGCTTTGCGTTTTTAGTTGCTGTAGACAGATCTTCCCTCTGGCTGGCCTAACACCAGGGAAGGGTTTCCCGGTTTGCAAGCCTGGTGGGGCTGGTCAGGAGAAAGACACACTAGTCTGCCTGTCACAGAAGGGGTTCTTGGAGCTGTGTAGGCAGCCAGGGAGCTGGCGCACCTGAAGATTGTGAAAACTCCCAATCTGCTGGGCAGAGTGCACCTGGACAATTTTGTCTATCTGTCCTTTCTCCTGAGCAGTAAGCTCTGTGCAATCCTTGCCCCTTTAGCAGTCCTCTTGCTAAGGGCTTCTTTGTTAGGAAGTCTCTCAGACTGCCCACCTTTCTTTTGTCCCTGAGCAGCTGGGTATGGATCCCTGCTTTCACAAGCAGCTGGAATCTTAGTCTCTCCTCGAATTCTGCCTTTCTTAGCTTTCCAACCCCCTAATTACAAGAGTATCATGCAAGCACCATGAAATGTAGGTTTGTGCTCCCAGAGTAGATCTGCAGAGTTAGGTATTTGTCAGGGACCGTTGTCATCTGTGACACCATTTTGTGTGAGCTCCTCCATCTTCTATACTAACCACAGACCTCTACCTTCTTTCCCTTCCTCTCTGCTAGAGCATGAGAACAAGGAAGTCACCTAATTTAGCAATAGGTCTCCATCTTGTTGTTTACTTCTTCTTGGCCACAGCTCCCCGCCACAGCTTCCCGCCAGTGACAACTGCGCATGCGCACCACTCGGTGTGAGATTGGACTTTGTAGGTTGCCTCATTATCATAACGGGCAAACCAATCAGAGATTGCCACTCAACCCCACGCCCACGCCTCTACTATATAGGTATTGTTCACTTTCTCAATAAACGAGACTTGATCAGAACACTGTCTTGTCTCCGTGTCTTTTTTTTCTCTCATCCCATTCCATAGGTGGTCGCGGCTCCCCCGGGGTCTCCCACGTCTTCTAAAGTCCTTGCTGGCGAGGACAACTGGCGCCCAACGTGGGGCCCGAGGGTCGTAGCCCCCCAGCCTAGAAGAGAAAGTAGCCGCAGCTGCGCAAGATTCGCCGAGTTATCAGCTCGGGAGCCACCCGATCGGTGACGACGAACCGGACGGCTAACGTGTAAGTCCATTTAGATATTCTCTTAACTCAGAATGGGACAAGAATTGTCTAAGGAAGCACAATTCTTGAAAGATATTCAACAGTGCCTCCGAGAGAGAGGGGCTTATGTTAAAAAACAAGATCTCTTGAAGTTTTTTCGGTATATCCAGGAAGTCTGTCCCTAGTTCCCTCAAGAGGGGGTTATAGACCCTAAACGTTGGGACCGTGTACGGCTTTGCCTTCAGGCACACTATGAAACTGTCGGACCTGAGAGAGTCCCTATTCAAACCTTTTCATACTGGAACATGATCAATGACATTTTCTCTCATGCCACAAGTTTTCATCCCTCTGCAGCCCAAGCCGTTGTCTCCGCCACTGAATTTCTTACTACCACCGCTACCCTGTCTCGAACGCCCTCTAGACACACTGTTGTAGAGATCCCTCCCGAAGATCCTCCTCCCCCTCTTCCCCCGTCTTCTTCTCCTCTTCCACTTCCGCCTTCCCCCCCTCCTTCACCTGTTCCTTCCGAACATCCCTCTATACGTCCTCCGCCTGCGTCTATTTATCCCGCCATCCCCACACAACCTCCTCCTTCAATCCACTCTAATGATGAGCCTCTTCCTCCAAAAGACCCACCCGCTCATCATCCTTCAAGTTTCCCTAATAATTTTCCCCCTCCATATGGTGGCTACAGTCTCTCCTCTCCTCTCCATTTTCATAAACCTCCACCTCTTTGCGCTCCTGTCATAGATCCACAGCTCCGCTCCCTAATTTCTCATTCACAAGCTGCACTCACTGCTGATATAAAAGACCTTAAAAATATGATACAACTACAGACCGAGCGCAACGCTCTCTTTAAAGAACTCCAAGACCTTCAACTTTCACTTGCCCAACCTGTCAAGCTTCTTAGCCCTCCCCAACATCTCAACCCAGCTCCTTCCAATCCTTCTAAACCCCGTAAAAAATCCCCAGCTCCCAAGCATAAAACTCCATTTATCTTTCCCGTCTGCACCCGCTCTTCAGACAACCCCGCCGCTGCTGACGGTTCATCTTCCGCGGCTGCTGCCGCGCCATTTGATATTGAAAGTAACCGTTCTCTTCGCTTACGCTCCTCTTCCTCCGAAGATGAAGCGGGGGAGGAGGCAAACGGCGATTCCTCCTCTGACGGTGAGGGCCACCCCCCTCCTCTTCTATTGCGGCGTCCTCGTGCACTGCGTTTCAAACACCTTAAAGAATTACAACATGCAGTCTCCCAATATGGCCCTTCTGCTCCTTTCACTCTATCGCTTTTAGAAGCTATCTGTGAATCCATTCACCCCACTCCGTCCACCTGGTTCCACCTAGTAAAGGCTGTTCTTTCTAGAGGAGATTATCTCCACTGGAAAACCGATTATGATGATCGCTGTCGCTCATTTATCAGCAGCTTGTCCTCTTCTCAAAAAAGAGCCGAGCGTTGGAACATTAATAAGCTTTTAGGTACTGAGCCTTATGCCGATCTTGAAAAACAAAAGCAGTTCAGCCAGGCCATCTTAACCCAAGTACAGGCGACAGCCTTAGCGGCCTGGAAAAATCTCCCTACTAAAAGTTCCACTTCTTCTTTATCCAAGATCAGACAGGGAACACAAGAATCCTATACAGATTTTATAGGCCGCCTAACTGAAGCAGCCGAGCGCATTTTCGGCCCCCAAGAAAGCGAAAGCCCATTCGTTCTTCAGTTAGCCTATGAAAATGCTAATCCTGCTTGTCAAGCTGCACTCCGCGGCAACCGCCGCGGAAAGTCCCTTACAGACTTCATCAAACTCTGTTCGGGAATTGATTCGGCTTCACATGCCATTGGCATTGCAATTGGAGCAGCCTTATCCTCTAACAAACCCAATGTCTGTTTTAAATGTAAACAACCTGGACATTGGGCTAGGAACTGCCCTATGGCCACGCAAGGACAAACCCAAGCCACTCAAAACGTAACTCCCAGCCCTGTTTTACCAGCTACCGTTTGCCCCAGGTGTCGCCGAGGCAAACATTGGGCTAATCAATGCAAATCTAAAACAGATATCGACGGGCAACCCATCACTCGGAGTCCATTGCTTCCCCAGGCATTAATACCTCACCAGCAGCCTTCGGGAAACGGGTCATGGGGCCAGCCCTCGGCCCCTCCCCAACATCAAACTGCCCCGGGGGCATTAGGGCACAATCCTTGCAGCGCGCCACCCCAGGGAGCGCAGGCCTGGACCTCGGTCCCTCCTCCCACACAATATTAACCCCTGAAGAAGGACCAACAATCATCCCCACGGGAGTCCATGGGCCCCCTCCCCAAGGCATATTCTTCCTTATCATTGGACGAGCCTCATCAACCCTCAAAAGTCTTGTAGTCCATCCTACTCTAGTGGACAATGACTATACAGGAGAAATCAAACTTATTGCATCCTCCCCCTTAGGACCTACTCTTTTACCCGCAGGCACCCGCATTGCACAAGCTATTCCCCTGCCCTCATCTTCTCCCGCCTATCCTTCTCAGAGCAGTCACCGGGGAGCCTCCACCCCTGGTTCCTCAGATGTCTATTGGATGCAAAAAATTACTACTGATAGGCCCACCCTCCAGCTTAAACTTGATAGAAAAACCTTTCAAAGTATATTAGATACTGGGGCTGACGCCACAGTCCTATCCCAAACCCATTGGCCTCAATCATGGCCCTTACAGCCCTCATTAACCCATTTACAAGGCATTGGCCAGTCCAGCAATACTTTACAAAGTTCAAAATTTCTAAGATGGGAGGATACTGAAGGGAACAATGGCCTAGTTCGCCCTTTTGTAGTCCCTGGACTCCCCGTTAACCTGTGGGGAAGAGACATTTTAGAACAATTAGATGTTGTCCTTTGCAGTGGTAATGAATTTGCCTCCAGGCAATTAAAAAAACAGGGGTGGACCCCTGGGTCAGGACTGGGAAAACACTTACAAAGTAACCCCAGCCCCATAACAGTCACTCAAAAAACAGATAAAACAGGTATAGGATACCCCCAAACCCCCCAAAATTTTTCATAAGGGCTATTGACACTCCTGCACCTTGGGCCGACGCTATCACTTGGAAAAGTGATGAGCCGGTCTGGGTTGATCAATGGCCCCTCCCTTCTCAAAAAGCCCAAGCTGCTTATCAGTTAGTGCAGGAACAACTAGAAGCAGGGCACATTGAACCCTCAACCTCCCCATGGAATACCCCCATCTTTGTTATTAGAAAGAAATCAGGCAAATGGAGGCTTTTACAAGATCTCAGAAAAGTGAATCAAACAATGCAAATTATGGGAGCCTTGCAACCAGGTATCCCCTCCCCCGTCGCCATCCCTGTCGATTTCCACAAAATTATCATTGACTTAAAAGATTGCTTTTTCTCCATACCCCTACACCCCCAAGACAAAAAAAGATTTGCCTTTAGCGTCCCTATTGTCAACTGTGTGGGCCCTATGCCCCGCTTCCAATGGAAGGTCCTCCCCCAAGGAATGGCTAATAGTCCTACACTCTGCCAAAAATTTGTTGCTCAAATCATCGATCCATTCCGCTCACAATACCCTCATATCTATCTCATCCATTATATGGATGACATCCTCTTAGCCGGACCTAACCATTCTGAAGTCCTCTATCTATCACAATTAATTATAAGAGCCTTAAAAAAGCAAGGACTTCAAGTAGCTCCCAATAAAATTCAGTTGCAACCCCCCATACCTTCTTAGGCTTTGAACTATTTCCCTATAAGGTGAAGACCCAAAAACTCTCCATCAAGACAGGACACTTACAAACATTAAATGATTTCCAGAAGCTTTTAGGAAACATAAATTGGCTACGTCCTTACCTCCATATTACTACAGGAGATCTTAAACCTCTATTTGACATCTTGAGGGGGAATCCTGACCCCACATCCAGCAGAAGCCTCACTCCTGAAGCTCAGGCTGCTATCGATAAAGTTTCCACAGCCATCCAACAACAAGGAGTTTCCTACTACAACCCCGCAAAACCTCTACTCCTAATATTGTTTCCTTCCACTTTTACCCCTACTGGAATTCTTTGGCAGCACGGACCTCTGTATTGGATACATCTCCCTGCCTCTCCCTCAAAAATCCTTGCTACCTACCCTTCTCTCATGGCCGCCCTAATCATAGAAGGAAGAACAGCCACCCGAAAACTCTTTGGGAGAGACCCCTCATCCATTATCACTCCCTATGCAGAAAAACAGATAGAGTGGCTCATGCAAAATGATGATACTTGGGTACTCGCCTGCATTAGCTTCCTAGGAACATTCTCATGCCATCTTCCCTCCGATAAGCTACTCCAATTTTTACAAACAACTTCACTCGTATTCCCTAAAGTAACTTCTCCCCAGCCTATTTCAGGTGCCTTATTAGTCTTTACTGACGGCTCTTCTACAGGTCTTGCAGCCATCCATTCATCTAACTACCAAAAAACCCTCCAAACACCTTTCAAGTCCGCTCAGCTCGTAGAGCTTTCTGCTGTTCTGCAAGTGTTCAAAGATCTTTCAGACCAGGCCTTTAACCTATACACTGACAGCTCTTATGTTGCCCAATCCGTACCTCTTTTAGAAACCACTCCCCATATCAAACCTTCTACCAATGCATCTCCTTTATTCAGTGACATACAGAAGCTCATATTAACACAGAGACATCCCTTTTTTATAGGGCATATCAGAGCCCATTCCAATTTACCAGGTCCCCTAACTAAAGGAAATAATACAGTTGACCAACTTACAAAATTAGCCGCTCATGTATCTACCTCTACCCCCCTCACCCAAGCTCAAGAAGCTCATAGATTACACCACCTAAATGCTCAAACCCTTCGTCTTCAATTTAAAATTACTAGAGAGCAAGCTAGAGCCATTGTAAAAAACTGCCATAATTGTGTCGTGTTTCTCCCTGAGCCTCATTTAGGAGTTAATCCCAGAGAGCTCACCCCCGGAGAATTATGGCAAATGGATGTCACTCACATCCCCTCCTTCAGTGGCCTAAAGTATGTTCATGTTACCATTGACACATTTAGTAGTTTTATCTTTGCCTCCCTGCAGAGCGGTGAAGCTGCCAGACATGTCATCTCTCACGTCCTCCAGTGCCTCACTGTGCTAGGAGTTCCCAAATGTATAAAAACAGACAATGGTCCTGGATATACTGCTAAAAACTTTACAGAGTTTTGCCATTGCCTCCAAATAAAACACCTTACTGGCATCCCATACAATCCCCAAGGACAAGGGATTGTAGAGAGAGCTCATCAAAAGATTAAAAATCAAATTTCTAAACAAAAAGGATCCTCCACAGAGCTCTCTAACTACTATAAGAATCCTAAAAATCTTCTCAACCATGCATTGTTCGTCCTCAACTTCTTAGCAGTAGACGAACAAGGCAAGTCTGCGGCAGACAGACTATGGCATCCAGCCACTAAAGATACTTATGCTCAAGTCCTTTGGAAGGACCCCCTAACTAATCAGTGGCACGGACCCCATCCAGTACTCATATGGGGTAAAGGACACGCCTGTGTCTATGATCAAGAGCATCAATCAGCCAGATGGCTACCTGAAAGACTTATCAAATGTGTTAATAACACCCCATCCAGGGAGAGCACACCCTGAGATCTCCCTCCTTTTTATCTTACAGAAAAATGATTCTACCATTGCTCCTGCTTTGGCCTCCTTTCGTCCTTGGCACCACCAGACGGTCCTCTCCTCATCAATTATTCAACTACACATGGCAAGTTAGTAATGAAGCAGGAGATGTTGTCCACTCCATCTCAACCATAAGTTCTGACACCCCCTGGCCTACATTAACACCTGATCTGTGTCAACTCGCCCTTGGTGCCTCCGACTCCGGGTGGGGAACTTCCCACTTACTCGCCTCCTCCTCTCCTACACCCCCTCGATGTGTTAGATTTAATGATTGTGGCGCAGGAAAATGCGGTAACCCCGCGCAGCGCCAAATCTTAACCGCAAGCCTCTCCAACAAAACCCGAACCTGGAAAGAATTCTCCCTACAAGGGTTCTATGTATGCCCAGGACTTCATAGAGATCGGTCCCTCAACTATAAATGTGGTTATCAATCAGATTATTATTGTGCCTCTTGGGGCTGTGAAACCACTGGAGACACCTATTGGCACCCTTCTTCCTCTTGGGATTACATAATTGTTAAAGCAACCCCACCCCTTCAATCATCAGAACAAACCTTTAAAGAAAAATGGAACACTCCTCTCTCTATTACCTTTACTAATCCAGGAAAAAAGCAGGATTGGACTGCCCGAGGATTTGAGTGGGGACTCCGCCTGTATGCAGATGGCCATGATATAGGACTCCGTTTCAAAATTAAACTCCTTAAGACTCCCCCCAGCCGTGTTCATGTGGCAGCAGGCCCCAATAAAGTACTTAGTGCTGGGAACTCTAACCGCTTAGCTCCTATTCCCCCTCCCATAACAATACCCCCCCTACCACCGACTTTTCACCCCTACAACTAACCATGCCCCCTGCACCACCCTCTTCTGAACAAACCCTCCTCAACATGCTTAACGAATCGTGGAACTTACTCAACTCCACGCGACCCGACACAGCCTCTAATTGTTGGCTTTGCTTCCACTCCTCTCCACCATTCTATGAAGGTATTGCAGTTCTTGCTACCCTTAAGCCTACCAACAACACCCAAGACATATCTAGGTTTCAAGCCTCTCATAAAGAAGGATTAACCCTAACTCAATTATCAGGGATGGGAACATGTGTTCATGGCCCATCTATTAAACCACCCCAAGAAATCACGCCATTGTGCAACCATACCTTCACCCCCTCTCCCTATGACTCCTATATACCTGCTCCTAACGGGACATATTTTGCCTGTGCCACTGGCCTTACAGCTCATATTTCTGTCCACACATTGTCTACTCACCATGATTTCTGTATTCTAGTCCAATTAATCCCTAGGATTGACATCTACCCTGCGAACCAATTCTTCCCTTTCCTGAGTGAAGACCCCAGCCATCGGATCAAAAGAGAACCTATCGCTGCCGCCACCCTAGCCCTTGTCATTGGCCTTGGTGCTGTAGGCACTGGAACAGGCATCGCCTCCCTTGTTGTTTCTGACCAACAGTACAATAGACTCACTGCAGCCATAGATGCAGATTTAGCTGAAATTCAAAAAGGCATTACAGCACTCACTGAGTCACTCCAATCACTATCTGAAGTAGTTCTCCAAAATAGACGAGGACTAGACTTACTTCTTCTACAACAGGGGGGCCTCTGTGCCGCTCTCAAAGAAGAATGCTGCTTCTATGCAGATAAAACAGGAATAGTAGAAGACAGCATGAAAAAAGTTAAAGAAAGCTTAGAAAAACGCAAAAGGGAAAGAGAACAGGCTGAAAGTTGGTATAAAAACTGGTTCTCCGCCTCTCCCTTTTTAACCACCTTACTCCCCTCCATTCTTGGCCCCTTACTTGGACTCCTTCTCCTTATTTCATTCGGCCCCTGGGCCCTAAGGAGACTCACACAATTCATAAAAGATCAGATAGATGATCTACGAACCAAACCTATCCAAGTCCACTATCATCGCTTAGACCTCACCGAGCGAGGACTGGATGACTACGCAGGTGCCTGCCCAAATGACACCCCTATCTTTTAAGACTTTGGCGCTCACCGAGTAGCCCTAAAGCATCTGGATTCTGAGAGCCCATGACGGGAATATTGTGTTGCAGAGCCTGTGTACCAGCGTAGAAACCTTTGATTCTTCTGCGCAGATTTGGCTTTCAGTGCTGGAAAAGTAGTCAGAGACGGGTAAGATCTAGCAAGTACACTAGCAACCTAAGACAGAGACTAAGCCACAGCTGCTTAGATTCCTCCATGACGGGTAAGCATTGTACCTCTGCTAGACAACCTAAGACAGACATTTTCCCGAAAGTCCAAATCCTGTAGTGCACACAGAGCTTATCTGCTGCAACAGCACACATAGCCTAAGACAGGCCTCAGTTTCCATCCCTCTAAATATAAAAGTAAGGGGGAACTGTCAGGGACCGTTGTCATCTGTGACACCATTTTGTGTGAGCTCCTCCATCTTCTATACTAACCACAGACCTCTACCTTCTTTCCCTTCCTCTCTGCTAGAGCATGAGAACAAGGAAGTCACCTAATTTAGCAATAGGTCTCCATCTTGTTGTTTACTTCTTCTTGGCCACAGCTCCCCGCCACAGCTTCCCGCCAGTGACAACTGCGCATGCGCACCACTCGGTGTGAGATTGGACTTTGTAGGTTGCCTCATTATCATAACGGGCAAACCAATCAGAGATTGCCACTCAACCCCACGCCCACGCCTCTACTATATAGGTATTGTTCACTTTCTCAATAAACGAGACTTGATCAGAACACTGTCTTGTCTCCTTGTCCTTTTTTTTCATCCCATTCCATAGGTGGTCGCGGCTCCCCCGGGGTCTCCCACGTCTTCTAAAGTCCTTGCTGGCGAGGACAGGTATTCAGCAGTCCCAGTTCCCCACTCCGTCTCTGCTCTGTTCCTGTTCCTCTTGCTGGTGAGCTGGGGTGGGGGAAGGGCTTGGATCCCACAGGACCACAGCTTTAGTACGTTACCCTTTTCTGTGAGGGCTGCTCTTGCCTCCAGGTGTATGCAGTTTGTTGCCGTCCTCTTTCCCGTTGCTCTTTCGAGAGTAGTTGTAGTAGCTTTATTTTCGTATTATATGTGGTCTTAGGAGGAAGCCTCTGTCTCACCTCTCACACTGCCATCTTTAATCCCAAATGTCTCTTAAATATTCCCTTTGTCTCTACCAAAGATAACACATTTATGACACATGTAGTCACCTCTCTCCCGGAACCACAGCAAACACTGTGCTTGATTTCATGATTTCTGCCACAAGGTCCAGACAATTATAACAATAGCATTTACTATGTGCCAGGTACTGTTATAAGCACTTTAAAGGTATTAACAAACTTCATCTCTAGATCAACCTTATAAGGTAGGCATTTTCATTTTCTCTATTTTATAGATGTGGCAACTAAGGCACAACAAGTTTAAATAAATTGACCAAGATGACACAGACATCACTTGTAGAGGTAGAATTTGAACCCAGGCAGTGTAGCTACAGATTCTATGAACTTTACTACTAATGTTATATTACCTTACCTTACATTCTTCAATAGAAAAAGCTTACATACTCAACTCCAAATGATGTCAGGTCTTGTTCCTATAGATTCCACATTTCTCCCACTGATACAGAAGAGGGGAAATGACTAGCATGATAACCATTCACAGTCATAAATCTCACTAGATTTGTCTCCTGCTTGGAGATGTTGGGGACGAATTAATCATGCAGAATCACACAACACACAAGCTCAATTATGATGTGTAAACTTGATTCTTTAAACCTTGGACCTAGAATGAGAGTTTGATGCTGCTTTATTAGTTTCCTGATATGAAGTCTACTGTAACTTATTCCTCAGATTTTGGTGGCTACACCTCATATTGGAGGATCTGCAACTCTATTAGACAGGGAATTAATAAAGCTGGAGACAACAGTTGGAATGGGCAGCAGCAAAACCAGGGCACATCGATTAAGACAGCAATTGTCCTAACAATTACCACAAACGAAGAATTAGATTGTTAGAAGCCATCACTTAGGAAAATAGAGATCTGGGTTCTTAGGACATATAAGTTTTGGTGTCCAAGTATTAGGGAGGGAGAAAGGAAAGGGAAAACAAAAGGTCAAGTCAAGATGCATGTCTGGAGATGCTAGAATGCTTAAAGGTTATAGAGGGATCCAAGTAATCACAATAATATGAGACAACACTGTATAGCTAGGAGCCAAAAGTATGTCAAAGGTAAAATCAGTGAAGAAACCTAAAGTGATAGGGGCACTAGAGACAAGGGTAGTAGTTGAGATCTGGATATTATTCCTAGCTCTTCAGTAAGCATCATTACTGTTCACAGTTTAATCATAAAATACCTCACTTCAGATGTTTTATTTATTAAATTACAAGTACTATAATAAATAATTTCTAAAGACTCTTCCAGTTCTATCCTTCTATGAGTCTATGATTCAAAACTTGGAACTTATAAAAAATGGAAAACTTGGAATTCTGACTTCTCTGAACTCCACAATATATCCACATACAAATATAAACACAAATATAGAACTAGAAGGGCCATATGTACAGATGAAATAATCAAATTCTTATCAGACATACTGTATCATGTGGGATTTTTTCTTAATATCCTACTACAACTACTCATGTAATTTTAGGATCCTTGTCTTTGATTTTCCAAAGGGGCTTCCATATCTGCCAATTAATCAACCAACATTTATGGAATTCCTACAATACATGTGGACACTGGATTAGGCCTTAGGAAAAGAAAGGTAAATAAAAGAGTGATGGTTTTAAAGACAATTACAGTATAGTGAGGGCAAGGAAAACATATGCCATGATGACAATACCATGATAGAGATATGCATAGGATATTATGCACAGAGGAAAGGAGTCTATAACTCAACTGGAGAAGGGTAATAATAGAAGGTTTCCAAGTTGAGATTTTATTTTATATCTTTCTTCAGACTGAGATGTGTACTTTTGGGAGAATGTCAGGCAGAGTATGCCTATCAAAGAGAATATACAGATGAACAGAGGTGAGAAATAGCATTATGAAAAAGTAGGCTCTTATTGTTTTTGCCTGTTCTGTACTACCTTTCCCTTTCTTGTTTTAGCCAAGTTTTCTCTCACTCCAACTATGTGGTAGGACTCTTAAGTACACTACATTATCCCTATGGCTACAGAAGTGGGCATATGAACCAGATACAGCCAGTCATAATACATCATTCTCCTGGACACAGTAGTTCATACAAAGGATGGTGTATTATCCAAGCCATATCAATCAGACTCTTTCCCTAAGATCTTAATATATCAAAGTTCCAAATGAAAAACAGTGTGCCACAAAAGCTAGGATAATATACTCTAGTATGAGGCTGCCTGGGTTCAAATATAAGTTCCACCACTAATTGGCTGTGTGAACACAATCACTCAACCCTTCTATATATCATAGTTTCCTCATTTGTACAATGGGGTACAATTGTACCTAAGTCATAGGACTGTCACTTAGAATATTTCTTGCCACACAGTAAATACTAAATATTGTTGATAAGATTGTTGTATTGTATATGCTATTGCTATATTTGTTATTTACTGAATACTGATTGCTAGGTGATTCTTACTTTGGGATAATCTAAGATTTGACTCACTGGTAGAGCAAAGTTCCTCAATATTGGCATTATTGACATTTTTGGCAAGATAATGATTTGTTGTGGGCAGCTGTCCTCTACATTATAGACTATGTAGCATCATGTCTCCAGAAATTTCCAAATGCTTCTTGGGGGACAAAATTGCCCCTGGGTGAGAACCAATGCAGCCATTTTACATTCTGACTGGAGAATGACCATTTACCATAGCAAAGAATGAAGTTAATATGAGAACAACAGAAACAAGAGATAGGGAGATCTAGACAAAATGAAGACTTCAGGCAACTACCTCTTCAGTTCTAGCCCCTGAATCCCCTAAAGTTTTCTGGTTCATGCATATGACCTTTTGTTTTCCTTTATCTTTTTATTAAAATTTCTCCTTTTTTTTGTTAAATTAGTTTACTTGGATTTCTCTCACATGCAAATGGAAGAGATTTGAATATTGCTGCATAAAGCTTACCATTATTTTATATAATATACATATGATATATATACAGATTATATACATGTATGTACACATGTTATATACATGCATACATGTACATACACAATGTAACATCATGTAATGTATAAGTACAATGTATGTGCACATATATATGTATATATGTGTGTGCATATATTTATATATATATGCATATACATGTATATGTATGCATGTATATATATATGTATTCTGTGTCCCCACTGGAATGTAAGTGCTATGAGAGCGCTGTATGAAGGAGGGACTTTGCCTAGTTCACTACTATATATCTAAAGTCTAGAATAGAGCAGTAATTGGCATATGGGAGGTATTAAATAAACATTTGTGGGTGAATCAGTGAATAAACTACAAGGAGTTGCTTGTCACTAGAGGTAAAAGTGTATGAAAATGGGGCTGTTGTATGTTATAAGGACAGCTAAATGTGTTAGAATTGCCCTAATCACAATAATCACTCCAGAGGTTGTTAAATAACACCTGAAATACCACAATCAAGAATCACTACCTTAAGGATTAGTTACTTCACATTGATCACTTTTAACAAAAGCTATATACCATATGGTCTATTCCTTATATTTAGGGATGTGAGATAAATTTTATTTGATTAAATTAATAGTGTTTAAGGTAGGTAATTGTTAGAAGTGATGTATCTGATCAGCTTACTCCTGCATGGAGGATTTAGAATGCCAGAAAGAGCCTGAGGTCTAATGGCTGGTTTTATGCACTTCCATTTCTCTGTTTTCTCCTTCCTGACTGCAAAGCTCTCTTATGCTATCACTGTTGTTACTTCATTGCACCCTCCTCAGAATGCGATTTTCATGCAAAATTCCAGTTCTTGGATTTGGGTCAGAGAGTAGGATCTCCCAGAGCTATAAAACAGGTTACATAGATTTTTTTGTCTCTTTCTTAATGCATGCTTGTATATTGGATGGAATTTAACTTGAGACTTTCTTTCATTTTAACATACCATCTAATAGCAAGGATGTGGGAGAAAGAACATAGAGTCCCCAATTACCTCTTACCTGGCATTTGTTGTATTGTTCAAATTTGGTTACCTCATTTGCAACAAATAAATATGGTCCTAAAAAGGTAGGGTAGGTTTAGACGTATCCTAGATTGGAGAGAGGCCACTAGAGTTTAAAAGAAGTGAATGAACTAATAAGATTTGAAATTTTGATGTAATTCTTACAACTGTGTGGACAAAGAATCTGATAAGGTGAAGAATATGAAGGCAGGAAGATTAATTTGAAGGGTTTAGGTCAAGGTGAAAAATAAAACAAAATGATTTCAGGGAAGAAGAGAACAGGACAGATTACAAAAATATATGCAGCACTTAAAATATGCATGTTATTAAGAAGGATGAAGGAGGTAAAGAAGAAGGGATAATCATAGATGTGTCCTAGGTTTCTAGCTTACATGACTAGAGGGACCAGTGGTGGCACCAACTGAAATAGAGAATATAAGAGGAGGTATAGGTGCTTATTTTTTGTTTCTTGATCTTTCTTGTTTTCTCTTCTCTACTTTATTCTGTCAGCTTACTTTGATTGCCAAATTCCATTTTAACACCCTGCCCCCCAGACTGCCTTCCCTGTAGCAGTGGTAAACATTTACTTTTCAGCCTTCTTTGAGCTCTGTGTGCTTATAAATCAGTTTGAGAATAAAAGAAATAAAACAATAGTTGAATCCAGCCAAAATGACTATTAAAAGGAACAACACTGAAATAAACCAACACTGAATTGCAACGGCTTGTTGGTGATCTGTTAGCATTATCAACATTATAATCAACAAATACTGAGTCAACTAATATTCCAGTCAAATCAGTGATAAGTGTTGTCCTGGGTTCTAAGGATACAAAGACTCAGAGAAACAACATGGTAGAATGGAGAGTGTTCTGATTTTGGACTTAGGACCAGAGTGTGTCTCTTGTTCCACTAGCTACTAGATTTGTGACCTTGGATTAGTGGTTAGCCTCCCAGAACCTCATTATTTTCCATCTGTAAAATGGGAATAACTGCACAGTATATACATCATTCAGCTGTAATGTTAAGTGACATAACAAATCTAACTTAGTACAGTAGCTGATATATTAAAAGCACTTGATAAATGGTAGCTACTATGAAAATGAAATCATAATTATCCTCTTAAGAAGCTTAGTCTATCATGTATATTTTTTTCTATATGAGCTTCCCATGTCTTTTTTACTATCAGCTCAGAGAAAAGAACAGCATTGGACCATATTCTTATCACAGGGAGGGTAATGACTCAAAATGGTAATATCATATTCCTAGAACAGCATTCCTTCAAAACTCTGAGTATAGTCAAGTATAACATTTAAAGCCTTTGGAGACTTACTTCAGTGATCCAATGAAGAAAATGAATAAAAAGCAAACTCCTTTAGAACAGTAATAAAAAAATGGTGTATTGCAAACAAGCAGTTAAAATGTGTTAATTGGCTGTAATGTAGCACCAAGGGAGTGGTGGGGTTTGGAGGACTGGGAAAAAGCAGAATCACATGAAGTAATACAAGCTCAGTACAGTGAAAGTTCTTGCCAGATTGGGTCATAATGAACTCACTGTGTTTTAATGAAGCTAGTAACTGAGTATCTTATTAAATTTTGCTGGAATCCATTGCAAGCCACTTCACTGTAGCCCTGTTAAGATCTTTTATGATTTAAAATTATACCAGATATTGTGAAAAAGAAAACCTGTGTTACTTTACTTCCATCATCATATAATTGGGTTAAGATATTTGTCAGTACTTAATAAACCACATTTTTCAACTCAATAGTTTTAAAATTATAATAAATGAGGAAAATATTTGAAAATCAAAATATGCATCTAAAATGCTCTTTACTGTTACACAGTGAGACTAAATTTTGGATGAAGCATATGTTTTAATAAAGTTTTAAGTTAAAGAAGCAAAAACCTCTTGGCTTAGATTTTTTCAAAACTGAATGAGTAGGATTTTGTAAACTTCAAACTTAAATGTTCTGTGCAAATCTGGATAAACTATACAGAGCAACAAATGCCAGTAAACTAGATGGAAACGATCCTTTTGTGGATTCGTCCAAGTGATGCTTTTCAATATTCAGCAACAGTTTCTTTGAAGGCCAGTGCTTGGAAGTGCTTTGTGGCACTACCCATTCGGCAGAGTCTTTGTTGTCTACAATTCTTGATTTTGTGCCCTCTTCCAGACTTTCAGCTGCCTCTCCTTTATTTACTGACAGTCAGCAGTACTCACTATGCTACTGCCCCCAAATATTCTCAGTTGAGAGAATATCTCACATAAGAGCAATATATCATTTTCCAAAGGGTGTTTTTATTTCATACGTTAGTGACTTGAGAGTCTGCTGAACACAAAATATAAATGTATACCTAGTTTGGGTTTGGGGCAATTTTAATGGGACAATGGGCATCTGTATACCTCCTAATCTGATATTTTATACTCAGTAGACAATGCAAGGTTCTAACCTTGCCCAGAATTAATGCTTTGCCTTGTCACCTGCCTTTCAAATCACCATCCAAGGCAGAGCCCAGTCACCTCTGTCACACTCAGGAATGCCTTCTATAATGGCCCTTAAATTGGCAATTCCTTGCTTGGGGTAGAAATGGAAGGGAGGGAGAGAGCTAGTATCTGTATATTAGTTGAGCCAAGTAAACTTCCAAACTGATGGTTCCATTATTTATAGAACCATGCTCACATTTTTAAGCCAGGATGAAGAAGCAAACTTGTCAATATCATTGACACTGCCAAGAAGTAGATCTTATGGACTTAATGATGTTTTATATAAGGGAGGGTCAGGTCAGACAGCAAGAAAACATTTCATCTATTCTGGCTGGGTTATGGGCAGAAGGGGAAGGCAGGCAGAGAAAGCAGGTGGTCCAATGTCTGTCCAATTTCCCCTTTCTGTATAAAATTAATAAAGGAAAAGTTTTATTGGGTAATTTGAAGGAAAGACAAAGGGCAGGAGACCTCTGTATGTCTTCCTACTTGGAACTTTGCAAAGAAACAATTTGCATACCTCTCTCTAGCCCCCTTACCTAACTGTACAAGCTTTGAGAGTCAGAGATGATCGATGGGATCCTAGGTATGCTAATTTTCTCTTTCTCTAGAGAAATAGGCCTCTTGGGTAAGCTTGAGAAGTAGGAGGCTTCAGCAGAACATGATTTAAGAGGGATATTAAACACAGATATAGTAATGAAGACAGCAGCATACAGTTTTGTAGACTAATTGGAAAAAGTCAAGAGCTCAGAATAAACTCTTGGGTATACAGTCAAATGAATTTGACAAGGGTACTAAGACCATTTAATGATGAAAAGACAGTATTTTCAACAAATGATGCTGAAAAAATTGGATATCCACTTGCAAAAGAATGAAGTTGGGCCCTTACCTTATATCATATATGAAAATTAACTCAAAATGCATCAAAGGCCTAAATGTAAGATCTAAAACTATTAAACTCTTAGAAACATATGGGACTACAAGAAAGAATAGCAAAAATCAAAGACTACATCAAACTAAAAAACTATTAAACTATATCAAACTAAAAAGTTTTCACACAGAAAAAAAATGAAAAAGCAACCTACAGAATGTGAGAAAATATTCACAAACCATGTATTGGATAAGGAGTTAATATAAAAATATGTAAAGAACTCATACAACAAACAACCCATTTTAATGGACAGAGGAACTCAAATGATTAACAGGTACATGAAAAATGCCCAACATCACTAATCATTGGGGAAATGCAAATAAAAATCACAATGTAATATCACCTCACACTTCTTGGAATGGCTATAATCAAAAATATATGAGATGAAAAATGCTGTTGAGGTTGTGGAGAAAAGGGAACCTTCATGCACTGTTGGTGGGAATGTAAATTCCTTTTAAACTATGGAAAACAGTATGGAGGTTCCTTAAAAGATTAAAAGTGGAACTAGCATATGATCCAGCAATCACAGTTCTGGGTATATATCCAAAGGAAATGAAAACAGCATATTAAAGACATACATGCACTACCACATTCATTGCAGCATTATTCACAATAGCCAAGATACAGAAACAACCTAAGTGTCTGTCGGTGGGTGAATGGATAAAGAAGATGTGGTATACATACATAATGGAATGTTATTCAGCCAGGAAAAAGAATGAAATTCTGCTATTTGCAAAAATATGGATGGGCTTTGAGGGCATTATGCTGCATGAGATAATTCAGAGAGAGAAAAACATATAGTGTATGGTCTTATCTATAGGTAGAATCTAAAAAAGCCAGACTTGCTGAAACAGTAAATACAATGTTGGTTATGAGAGGCTAGAGGGTGGAAGAATTAAGGACATGTTGATCAAAAGGTACAAATTTCCAGTTAGAAGATGAATAAGTTCTGGGCAAATACACAGCATAGTGATTGTAGTCAACAATTCTGCATTATATACTTCAAAGATGCTAAGAGCCTAGATCTTAAAATGTTCTCACCACAAAAAAGAAATAATTATGTGATGTGATAGAGATGTTAGTTAATGCTCTGGTGGTAATTATATTGCAATTATATTACAAATCTATAATACATTAAATATATTATAGTGCAAATCTATATTACTTAAACTTACTCAATGTTGTTTGTCATTTATATCTCCATTTTAAATAGAAAGAAAACATGGGAAAAGCTTCCTGGCATTGGATTTGGCAATAGTTTCTTGTTTATGACACCAAACATACAAGAAACAAAAGAAAAAATAGATGAACTTTATAAAAGTAGGAACTTATGTATATCAAAGGGCATTATCAACAGAGTGAAAGGACAGCCTATGGAAAGGATGAAAGTATTTGTAAATTATATACCTGAAAGGGATTAATATCCAGAATATAAAAAGAACTCCTGTGGCTCAACTATAACAACAAAATAGCCCAACTGAAAAAAAAAAGGACGAAGGACTTGAATATACACTTCTCCAAGGAAGGTATACAGAAGACCAATAAGCACATTAAGTGATGCTCAACACCATTAATTTTTAGGAGAATGGAAATCAAAACCACAATAAAATACCACTTCACATTCCTTAGGACAGCTAGTATAAAAAAATAATTAATGTAGAAAATAATAATTGATGAGAAGCATGTGGAAAAATTGGAACTCTTATTCACTGTTGGTTGTAATGTAAAGTGTAGTAGCTGCTATTCAAAACAGTTGGTTGGTTCCTCAAAAATTAAACTTAGAATTACTATATGATCCAACAATTCCACTTTTGGATTTATGCTACAAAGAAGTGAAACCAGGGACTCAAATAGATATTGATACACCTGTATTTGTAGCAGGACTATTTACAACAGTCAAAAGATGGAAGGAACCCAAGTGCCCCTGGATGACTGAATGTATAAACAATATGTGGTATATACATACAATGGAATATTATTCCACATTAAAATTCTGATACATGATACATGGAAAAACCTTGAATAAAAGGAAAAATACTATATAATTCCACTGATATGCAGTACCTAGTATAGTCAAATTAGTAGAGACAGAAAGTAGAATAGTGGATCTCAGGGACTGAGGGAGGGGGAATAGGAAGTTGATATTTAATGTGTACAGTGTTCCAGTATGGAAAGACGAAAAAAAAAAAAGGAAATTGTAGTGGTGATGGTTGCACAGCAGTGTGAATGTACTTGATGCTGTGTACACTTAAAAATGGTTAAAATGGAGGATTGGTATAAAGATGGTCACGTGAGAGGAAAAACAGAAACCTCCTCCCAAAACCACATATAATATGAAAATATAGTAAATACAACTAATCCTGGAAAGAAGACGGCGGTAGACAGCCTACACCTGGGGAAAAGAGAAGATATCACAGAAAAGGGTAAAGTACCAAAGCCATGACCCGGCAGGACACAAGCCCTTCCCCAACCAAGCTCACCATTGGGAGAAAGAGAAAAAAAGCAGGGAGGTGGTGGAGGTCTGGGACTGCTGAACACCCAGCCCTGGAGATCTTCTCTGAGAGCACGAACCTACATTACATGGTGCTCTGGAGATTAGAGGGGTTGGAAAGCTAAGACAGGCAGAATACTTGGAGAGACTAAGATTCCAGCTGCTTTTGGAAAACAGGGATCCACACCTGGCTGCTCTGGGATAAAAGAAAGGTGGGCAGTCTGAGAGACTTCCTAACAGCGAGAGGGCTGCTAAAGGGGCAAGGACTGCACAGAGCTTGCTGCTCAGGAGAAAGAACAGGTGGAGAAAATTGTCTGGGTACATTCTGCCCAGCGGGTTGGGAACTTTCAGGAGCTTCAGGTGCTCCAAAGCCCTTCCATCTTCTGGATGTTGTAAATAGTCCTGCTGCAAATACAAGTGTTTTTGTACCCTGCAGTGGGGTGTGGGGGGGACTTGATAATATGGATGAATGTAGTAACCACAATGTTTTTCATGTGAAACCTTCATAAGAGTGTATATCAGTGATACCATAATGAAAAAAGAGCTAAAATTTCTGAGTCACTGATAGACATCTCAAGAAGAAAGATGTATTCATACATTTAAATATAAGTTCCCCCTGACCATGATACCGAGCCTGCTGCACCTTCCTCCCAGCCAGCACCAGCTCGCAAACAGGCTGCCCTGCCATTACATCAGGACAGCCAGAGGGCAACCCTGGATATGGCAGCTGGAAATGCAAAGCACAGAGGCTTCTCTCTGTGTGCTCAACCCTCTGTTCCTGGCAGTGGAGATAGGCACTGCAGCTGGGAAGCAGGAAAGACCTCTGTCCTCCCAACAGGTACCAGCACTGCTCCCCTGTGACCCTGCCATCGCTCCAGGAGATGAGCAGCTTCACAGAGTAGAGATTCTGGGCACTAGAGGGTGGCACTTACAAATATGAAACATCAAAAGAACCTGGTTCAAACCAAAATTCCCCAAAAAACAGAAAGAGGGCCAAGTGAAAATGAATTCATTGATCTTCCTGAAAGAGATTTCAAAATAAAAATCAAACGTGCTCACAGAGGTACAGAAACATATTCAAGAATTCAGGAAAGAATGGAGAAATGAGATTAAATCATTACACAATACAATATCTGAAATGAAATATACAATGGTGGGATTTAAAAGCAGATTAGATGAAGGAGAAGAGATGATAAATGAAATAGAAATTAGAGAAGAGGAATACAAAGAAGCTGAGGCACAGAGAGAATAAAGGATCTCTAAGAATGAAAGAATATTGACAGAACTGTGAGACCAATGCAAATAGAACAATATTTGCATTATAGGGGTATCAGAAGAGGAAGAGAGACAAAAAGGAATAGAAACTGTCTTTGAGGAGGTAATTGCTGAAAATCTCCCCAAACTGTGGAAGGAGATAGTCTCACAGGTGATGGAGGTGCACAGATCTCCCAACACAAGGGACCCAAGGAAGAAAACACCAAGACATATAGTAATTAAAATGGCAAAGATCAAGGGTAAGGACAGACTATTAAAAGCAGTCAGAGAGAGAAATAAGACCACATACAAAGGAAATCCCATAAAGCTATCATCAGACTTGTCAACAGAAAACTTACAGGCCAGAAGAAAGTGGCATGATGTATTTAATGCAATGAAGCAGAAGGGCCTTGAAAAAAGATTACTTTATCTGGCAAGATTATCATTTAAATTTGAAGGAGGGATTAAACAATTTCCAGATAAGCAAAAGCTGAGAGAATTTACCTCTCACAACATATCTCTACAGTGTATTTTGGAGGGACTGCTATAGATGGAAGTGTTCCTATGGTTTCATAGCTGTCACCAGAGGTAATAAAACCACAGTAAAGAAAGTAGAACAGCTAATTACTAAGCAAATGCAAAATTAAATCAACGACCCCCAAAGTCAATCAATGGATAGACAAAGAGTACAGAATATGATACCTAATATATAAAGAATGGAGGAGGAAGAAAAAGGAGGAGAAAAAAGAACCTTCAGATTGTGTTTCTAATAGCATATTAAGTGAATTATGTTAGGCTCTTAGATAGTAAGGAAGTTAACCTTGAACCTTTGGTAACCATGAATCTAAAGCCTGCAGTGGCAATAATTAAATACGTATCGATAATCACCCTAAATATAAATGTAATGAATGCAGCAATCAAAAGACATAGAGTCATTGAATGTATAAAGAAACAAGACCCATCTACATGCTGCCTAAACAAGACTCACTTTAAACCCAAAGACATACACAGACTAAAAATGAAGGAATGGAAAAAGACATTTCATGCAACTAATAGGGAGAAAAAGCAGGAGTTGCAGTACTTGTATCAGACAAAATAGACTTCAAAACAAAGAAAGTACAAGAGACAAAGAAGGACATTACATAATGATAAAAGGGTCAATCCAAAAAGAACATATAACCATTATAAATATCTATGTGCCCAACACAGGAGCACCTACATATGTGAAACAAATACTAACAGAATTAAAAGGGGAAATAGAATGCAATGCATTCATTCTAGGAGACTTCAACACTCCAATTACTCTAAAGGACAGATCAATCAGACAAAATAAGTAAGGAGACAGAAGTACTGTACAACACATTAGAACAGATGGACCTAACAGACATCTACAGAACTCTACACCCAAAAGCAGCAGAATGCACATTCTTCTCAAGTGCACACGGAACATTTTCAAGAAT
>JAQQAC010016209.1:94578034-94624378 GCA_029783875.1 Phataginus tricuspis | reverse complement strand
GATCATATACTAGGCCACAAAAAGTGCATTGATAAATTCAAAAAGATTGAAATTGTACCAATAAGCTTCTCAGAACACAGAGGTATGAAACGAGAATTAAATTTTCCAAAGAAAACAAAAAAGTCCACAAACACATGGAGGCTTCACAACATGTTCCTAAAAAACCAATGTATCAGTGACCAAATAAAAACAGAGATCAAGCAATATATGGAGACAAATGAAAACAATAATTCAACAACTCAAAATCTGTGGGATGCAGTGAAGGCGGAGCTAAGAGTTAAGTATATTGCAACACAGGCCTACCTCAGCAAAGAAGAACAATTCCATATGAACAGTGTGAACTCACAATTAGTGAAACTAGGAAAAGAAGAACAAATGAGGCCTAAAGTTAGTAGAAGAAGGGACATAATAAAGATTAGAGCATAAATAAATAAAATCGAGAAGAATAAAACAATAAAAAGAATCAATGAAAGCAGGAGCTGGTTCTTTGAGAAAAGAAACAAAATTATAACCCCTAGCCAGACTTATCAAGAATAAAAGAGAGTCTACACACATAAACAGAATCAGAAATGAGAAAGGAAATATAACTACAGACAGCACAGAAATACAAAGAATTATGAGAGAATATTATGAAAAATTGTATGTTAACAAACTGGATAACCTAAAAGAAATGGACAACTTTGTACAAAAATACAACCTTCCAAGGCTGACCAAGGAAGAAACAGAAAATCTGAACAGACTAATTACCATAAAGGTAATTGAATTGGTAATCAAAAAACTACATAAGAAAAAAAACCCTGGAGCAGATGGCTTCACCGCTGAATTTTATCAAACATTTAGTGAAGACCTAATACCCATCTTCTTTAAAGTTTCACAAAAAATAGAAGAGGAAGGAATACTTCCAAACTCATTCTATGAGGCCAGCATCACCCTAAAATGAAAGCCAAGCAAAACCACCGCAAAAAAGAAAATTACACACCAATATCCCTGATGAACATAGATGTAAAAATACTCAACAAAATATTAGCAATTCTAACTAAAAAATACATCAAAATGATCATCCATCATGATCAAGGAGGATTTATTCCAGGGATTCAAGGATGTTAGAATATTCGAAAATTCATCAACATCATCCACCACATCAACCAAAAGAAGGACAAAAACCACATGATCAAGTCCATAGATGCTGAATGATCATTCGACAAAAATCAACATCCACTCTGGATAAAAGCATTCAAGAAAATGGGTACAGAGAGCAAACACGTCAATATAATAAATGTGATGTATGACAGACACACAGCCAACATAGTACTTAACAGCAAGAAGCTGAAAGCTTTTCCTATAAGATCGGGAAGCAGAGAAGGATGCCTTCTCTCCCCACTTTTATTCAAAATAGTTCTGGAGGTCCTCGCCATGGCAATCAGACATCACAAAGAAATAAAAGGCATCTAACCTTGCAAGGAAGAAAAAACCGTCACTGTTTGCAGGTGACATGATACTGTACATAAAAACACCCTAAAGAATCCACCCAAAATTACTAGAAATAATAACTGAATTCAACAAAGTTGCAGGACACAAAATCAACACACAGAAATCTGTTGCATTCATATATACTAACGATGAACTAACAGAAAGAGAAATTAGGAAAATAATTCCATTTGTAATTGGATCAAAAAGAATAAAGTACCTAGGAAAAAACCTAACCAAGGATGTGAAAGACTTCCCTGAAAACTACAAGAAACTCGTAAGGGAAATTAAAGAAGATACCAATAAATGGAAATACATCCTGTGCTCATGGATAGGAAGAATTAATATTGTCAAAATGGCCATCCTGCCTAAAGCAGTCTACTGATTCAATGCAATCCCTAACAAAATACCAATGTCATTCTTCAACAAACTAGAGAAAATAGTTGTAAAATTTGTATGGAACCACAAAAGACCCCGAAGAGCCAAAGCAACCTTGAGAAGGAAGAATAAAGCTGGGGGGATTACACTTCCTGATTTGAAGCTCTACTACAAAGCCACAATAATTCAGACAATTTGGTACTGGCACAAGAACAGACCCATACATCAATGGAAGAGAATAGAGAGTCCAGATATAAACCCAAGCATATATGGTCAATTAATATATGATAAAGGAGCCATGGACATACAATGGAGAAATGACACCCTCTTCAACAACTGGTGTTGGCAAAACTAGATAGCTACACGTAAAAGAATGAAACTGGATTACTGTCTAACTCCATACACAAAAGTAAACTCAAAACAGATCAAACACCTGAATGTAAGTCATGAAACCGTAAAACTCTTAGAAAAAAACATAGGCAAAATCTCTTGAATGTAAACATGAGCAACATTCCGGAGTACATGTCCTCAGTCCGGAGTACATGTCCTCAGTCAAGGGAAAGAAAAGCAAAAATGAAGAAGTGGGACTATATCAAACTAAAAAGCTTCTGTACAGCAAAGGACACCATCAGTAGAACAAAAAGACATCCCACAGTATGGGAGAATATATTTGTAAACGACATATCTGGCAAGTGGTTAACATCCCAAACATATAAATAACTCACATGCCTCAACACACAAAACAAATAACCCAATTGAAAAATGGGCAGAGGTGCTGAACAGACCCTTCACCAGAGAAGAAATTCAGAAGGCCAACAGGCACATGAAAAGATGCTCCACATCACTAATCACCAGAGAAATGCAAATTAAAACCACAATGAGATATCACCTCACACCAGTTAGGAAGGCCACCATTCAAAAGACAAACAAAAAGAACCGTTGGTGAGGATGTGGAGAATGGGGAACCCTCCTACACTGCTGGTGGGAATGTAAATGGTTCAATGATTGTGGAAAGCAATATGGAGGTTCCTCATAGAACTAAAAATAGAAATACCATTTTACCTGGGAATTCCACTCTTAGGAATTTGCCCAAAGAAAACAAGTTCTCAGATTCAGAAAGATATATACACCCCTAGGTTTATTGCAGCACTATTTACAATAGCCAAAATATGCAAGCAACCTAAGTGTCCATCAGTAGATGAATGTATAAAGAAGAAGTGGTACATATACACAATGGAATACTATTCAGCCATAAGAAAGAAACAAATTCAACCATTTGCAACAACTTGGATGGACCTAGAGGGTATTATGCCCAGTGAAATAAGTCAGGTAGAGAAAGACAAGTACCAAATGATTTCCCTCATTTGAAGAGTATAACGACAAAGCAAATCTGAAGGAACAAAACAGCAGCAGACTCCCAGACTCCCCAAAACGACTAGCAGTTACCAAAGCGGAGGGTTGGGGTGGGTGGGTGGAGAGGGAGGTAGAAGGGGATTGAGAGGTATTATGATTCATGCACATGGTGTGTGTGGGGTCACGGGGAAGACAGTGTAGCACAGAGAAGACAAGTAGTGACTGTGGCATCTTACTACACTGATGGACAGTGACTTCAGTGTGGTCTAGGGAGGAGTTGATTATTTGGGTGAATGTAGTAAGCACATTGTTTTTAACGTGAAACCTTCATAAGAGTGTATATCAGTGATACCTTAATGAAAAAAAAAAACAGTGAAGAAGACAATGTGGTCTCAATGGCTACTTTGGGTAACACACTGGGATTCTGAAAGTATGGGTACTAAGGACCAGAAAACCCCTGCAAAAAAATAAGAAAAGAAAAGAATGGACAAACTGATCCTTAAACTCATATGGAAATGCAAGGGGCACTGATGGCCAAAAGAATCTTGAAAAAGAAGAACAAAGTTGGAGGACCCATACTTCCCAATTTCAAAACTTACTGTAAAGCTACAGCAAACCTAAAAAGCGTGGTACTGGCATAATTATAGACACATCGGTCAATGCTTTAGAATTAGTGCCACAAATAAGCCCATATGTCTATCAGCAGTTGATTTTCAATAAGGGTTCCAAGGCCATTCAATGGAGGAGTGAACAACCTTTTCAACAAATGGTGCTGGGACACCTGGATATCCACACATAAAAGAACAACTTTAGTCCCCAATCTCAGACCATATAAAAATATTAAGTCTAAAATGGATCACCGGGCTAAACGTAAGGGCTGAAAGTATAAAACTTTTGGAATAAAACACAGGTGTAACTCCCCATGACCTCGTATTCCACTAACGTTACTTGACTGTGACAGGAAAAGCACAGCCACCCCAAAGGCAAAAAAACAAAAAACATGAATTGTACAGCATCCATGTCAAAAAATTTGTGCAACAGAGGACTCTACCTAGAAAGTGAAACGACAGCCCACAGGATGGGAGAAACATTTGAAAATCAGGTATCTGATAAGGGACTATCTTCCAGAATGCAGAAAGAACTCTCACAACTCAACAGCAAAAAAAAAAAAAAAAAAGCAAGCAGCCCACTGAAACAATGGGCAAAGGCCTTGAATAGGCATTACTCCAAAGCAGTTATAAATGGCCAAGACGCACATGAAAAGATGATCAATTTCATTAACCGATAGGGCAATGCAAAACAAAACCACCATGAGATAGCGCTTCACACCCTATGGGAGGGCTGTTCTATGCTAGGGAAGCCAACAGAAAATAACAAGTTTGGAGGAGGATGTGGAGAAACTGGGACCCACATTCACTGCTGCTGAGAATGCAAAATGGTACCGGCGCTTTGCAAAATCAGTTGGGCGGCTCCTCAGTAAGGTAAACATGGAATTACCGTACAACCTTGCAATAGCTAGCCAGCCCCAGCTCTATGCCCACAAGAATTGAAAACAGGTGTTGGAACAGAACCTTGTACAGGAATCATCACCGCAGCGCTATTCATGATGGCTACAAGGTGGGAATCACCCAAACGTCACCAGCTGATGAACGGATACACAACACGCGGTCGACCCTTGGTCTAGAGAATGATATTCAGCCATGAAAAGGAATGGAGAGCTGATTCCTGCTATGGCGTGCACGAGCCACGAGGCAAACGTTATGCTGAGTGAAAGCGGCCAGAGACAGAAGGCCACCTATTTACCAGTGTGAAGCCATTTGTAGGAGGACTCCAGAATGGGCAAACCTCCACGGACAGGGGAGCAGGTTCGGGGCTGCCTCGGGGAAGAGACGGCAGTCGGGGGAGTGCCTGAGGAGTACAGGGGTTTCTTTTTGGGGCGGCGCTCACGTCTTGGGACTACACAGCTGTGATGGACGCCCAACACGGCGGGTGTATACTTGGTGCTGCTGGATCGTATCCGTTTGTCGTTTCTCCTGTCCAGCGGCAAGTCAGAGTTCCCTCAGAGAGAGGTGCCAGGGAGCAGGGAACACAGGCTCGCGCCTGCACCTTTTCCCTGCAGGCCCAGGCCGGCCAGGGGCCAATGCGAGAGCAGTGACCTCACCGCATGTACGTCACAAAGCGTGCTCCTCGACCAATGAGGGAATGAGGGGCGGGTCCATGGTCGCTAGGATACGGAGTAGCATCCCGACTACCTGCTGTCTTGAGAGGTTGGGGCCAAACGGCGCACTGCTCTGCATCCCAACGCACCTTGTCACGCTGCCCCGCATACCATCGCACCGCATCGCACCTCGTCGCACCGCACCGCAGAACTAGGCTGGTCGGAGAAAGCGCACCCAACGCCCAGCATGCCGCGGCATAGGAAGTGTCGGGCGTCGTCTGGTGGCCAGAGGATGACCCGCTCTCGCACCACCAGAGCATAGCTGCTGTTCTCGGTGAACCAGGTGGAACGCCTCCTGCGGGAGCGCTACTTCTTCCAGCACATGAGCCGTTCCACACCCGTCTTCGTAGCGGCCGTCATCCAGTACCTGACGGCCAAGGTCTTGGAACTGGCGGGCAACGAGGCCCACAACTGGGGCAGTAGACGCATCACGCTAGAGATGCTGGACAGGGTACTCCACAGCAACCCACTCTTCAGCAGCCTTTTCAGGAACACCATCTTCTCCCAAGTGGCCCTGGCCAGGCGGTAGCTACCTCAACACCACCTGGGTCCCTGCGCCTCGGCCGACAGGCACCAGGCCCGCTCACACCCGGCACCGTCCCAGACCGGCTGGTGCCTTGGGCAATGTCGTTGACATTCAATAAAGTGTTTTAAGAAAAATAAAAAATAAATTAAAAACAGTAATATATGTTCCATGCTCATTTTGATATTGTTAAGTACTATTTAGTATTGTTAAGATGGCAATATTTCCCAAATTCATCTACAAGTTCAATGTAATCACTACCAAACTTCTAGTTGGCTTCTTTGCAGAAATTGCTCACTTATCTTAAAATTTATACGGAAGCACAAGAGACCCAGAATAGCTAAAACGATGCTGAAAGAGAACAACAAAAGTTGAAGTCTCACACATCCTGATTTCAAAACTCATTACAAAGCTACAGTAGTTAAGGCAGTGTTATATTGGCATAAGAATGGACTTATAGATCAATGGAATAGAATTGAGAGCCTGGAAATAAGCTCATACATTTGTGGTCCATTGGTTTTCAACATGAGTGTCAAGACCATTTAGTGGGGGAAAAGATAGTCTTTCCAACAGATGGTGCTGGGATGACCGGATATCCACAGGCAAATAGAAGAATTTGGACCCTTGCCTTATGCACATAATAATAATAACATATTGACATAGTAAACAAAAAGTTAACTCAAAGTGGATCAAAGATCTACACATAAGAGCTAAAACTATAAAAATCTTAGGAGAACACACAGGTATAAATCTTGTGACTTCAGACTAGGCAATGGTTTCTTATCTATCACAACAAAGCCATAAAAACAAACAAACAAAAAGATAAATTGGAGGTCATCAAAATGAAAAACTTCTGTGCTTCAGCGGACACCCTCAGGAAATGGAAAAGACACCCACAGATTGGGAGAAAATATTCACAAATCACATATTTGTTAAAAGACTTAGATCCAGACTATTAAAAGAACACCTACAACTCAATAATAAAAGGACAAATAGCTCAATTAAAAAATGGCAAAGTATCTGAATAGACATTTTTCCAAATAAGATGTACAAATAGCCAATAAGCACATAGAGAGATGCTCGACATAATTATCCACCAGAGAAATGCAAATCAAAACCAAAATGAGATATCACTTCACACCCAATAGGATTTACGTAATCAAGAAGTCAGATCTCATGGACAAAGAGATCAGAATTGTGGTTACCAGAGGCTGGGGGTGGGGTGGGGCTGAAGGTAGGAAAAATTGGTGGCAGGTGGTGAAAAGATACACACTTCCAGTTATGTTAAATCAGTACTAGAGAGGAAATGTACATGATGGCTATACTTAACTGTTCTGTATGACACATACAAAAGTTGTTAAAAGTATATCCTGAGAGTTCTCATCACAGGAAATACTTTTTTTACCATATCTATATGAGATGATTGATAATAACTACACCTAATGTGGTAATCGTTTCTACAATATGTCTAAATCAAACCATCATATTGTATATCATAAACTTATACAGTGATTTATGTCAGTTATTTCTCAATAAAAAAGCAAAGAAGACAGTAACAAGTATTGGCAAGGATGTGGAAAATTTGGCACCCTCTACATTGCTGGTGAGAATGCCAGTGGTGCAGCTGCTTTGGAAAATAATCTGTCAAGTAACTCAGTTAAGCATAGAGTTACCATGTGATCCCACAATTCGACTCCTAGGTATATACCCAAGAGAACGGAAAAGTATGTTCACACAAAAGTTTGTACAGAAATGTTCACAGCAGCATTATTCTTAACAGTCAAAATGCAGAAACAATACAAGATTGCATCAACTGGCGAGTGAATAAATAAAATGTAGTATAGTTACACAATGCAATATTATGTGGCAATAAGGAGGACTGAAATACTGATTCGTGCTACAATATGAGTGAATTTTGAAAATGTTCTGCTAAATGAAAGAAGCCAGACACAAAAGGCCATGTGTTTTATGACGCCTTTCATATGAAATGTACAGAAGGCAAATCCATACCGAGAGAAAGCAGATTAGTGGTTTCCTAGGGTGAAAGGGACTAGGGCTGGGTGTAAGTGGGGAGTAATTGCAAAAGGGCACAGGGTTTTTGTTTTTTTTGGAAGTGAATGTAGTCACCATAATGTTTTTCATGTGAAACCTTCATAAGAGTGTTTATCAATGCTACCGTAATAAAAATAAATAAATAAATAATAAATAAATAAAATGGTAAAAAGAATGGTTAAAATGTTATATTTTATGTTATATATATTTTAGCACAATAAAAAATAGGGGAATTAAAATGGATATATATATTTACCACAATGAAAAAGGCGATTTAAAATGGATCAGTTATGTATTTGAAAATGTCATATTTGGTACGTGTCTCTTCAGCTGCTGTTCTCACTCCCAAAGTTAGCTATTCCTATGGACGTTCTCCTGAAGCCTGCTACCCTCCTGACTCTCCTTTACCCTACAGATCCTGCCTTCTTAGATGCATTCGTAGGGGAACACCCCCTGCCACTTTCATCTCACCTCTTCCCCATACCTTAATGTGCATTTGTCCTTGTATTCTTCTTTGAGGAAGCAGTTTCCCTCCTTCTGACCAAGTGTGTGTTCCCTATGACAAAATAATAGTTATGAAATCCAGGCATTATGAGAGAGGGACTGGGGAGAGGGAGGCAGGTAGGGAGGGAGAGATTAATTTCCTAAATTCTTTTTATTCACAATTAACATGGCAAGAGGCAGACACTTGATCTAAAATTTACATATAAGAAGCAGTCATGGTCAGATAAAAAGGGAAAGGGAAAGGAAAAGTCTGGTCCTACCAGCCCTGATGTAATATGGGGATTAGAAAGGAGAGGTAGGGAAAGTGCGCAGGCAGATAATACCTATTTGGCAAACTTCCTGATTTAAAGTCTGGAAGTTTCTGAAAGGAGAATGCCTCAGAAGTTGCCCCTTCACCAGAGTCTGCCTGGGAGCTTCTTTCTGTTGTGAAAGATACCCAGAAATTAGAGTTTCTTGTGAAAACTTGTAGAATATAGCTGAGGGTTATGAATGGGGAGCTTATCCATGAAGGCTATGGCAAGGATAAAGGAGCCCTGGATTCCATCGCACATGATACTATTCTTGAGCTCTTATTATGCCTGACATTGTTCTAAGCATTTATACATTTGTACCCATTCAGGAACTACAACATTCCTCTGATTTAGAACCATTACTATTATTTCAAAGCACTAGATCTCATATAACTCAGTCTTAAACATCACACGTACACAAGAGACTCAAAATACAACATCTGCAGAACTGTGTATAGTCTGTTTCAGAAAGTATGATGGTGGCACATTGCACAGGTCATGGATATAAAGCCTTACTGCATTCATCTTATACTTTAGGTCGCTAATGTAGCTCAGTAACTTTGATTTCATTTCCCACTTCACTTCACTGCAATTGCAGGAACCTTGGCTTTTATATCCCAGTTTCAAGTGGTAGTCATATCCTTCAAGTAGGCTTAAATCTTTCAGTTCACTGACAGTTATCTTCTTTCAAACTATTTCCCACTGATGGAATGCCCATTCTCTCTGCAGACTCCTCTATGTATTTATTGCCAGATGCCAGCACACCTACTCTTTTGTAATGTGATTGTGTGTCTTCTATCTTCGGCAGAGAGACCACTTGCAAGGTGGCCTTACTTTTTAATGTAAACAAAAACGGGTAGTAGTAGCACAAGTTCCCTTCTTCAATTGTTAGAATACTATAGACATTCATAAATAACATTCCTCACAAAAGATTTTTCTTAATATCAATTACTTGAATGATATTTGGAGACCTGTCAGAGCTATTTCTCATCCTCTTGTTATTCTCAAAGATTGAAACCATGAAGTATAAAACCTCTCCCCACATCAAATACTCTGCCTGTCCACCCCCAAATGGTTCTGAATAATCCTCTTTGATTGTGCACTCATATTTTTTCTCTCACTGATTGCTTATTACAAAGATGTAACTCTTGTTCCCCAATTTCAGTCCTATAATTGGGTTCCACTCCATTCTTTGCACTTATTTTCAGAAAACCAATAAAGTTTACTCAATTGGACATCCCTCTGACTTGGACCCCAAATCACTCCAGACAATATCCATGTGGTATTTGTCAAGTCATGTCCCCTTTCCAGATCTAGCCCGCACACATACACCTTCTTGATCTTTATCATCTTTTCTGCAAACTACATTGATTGAACAATGTTGATGCCTTTATATTTTCATGTTCCTTCTGTTTTGACTTAACTTATGTGAAATTGTCAACTTTAACTAAATTATTGCATGTTAGTTGATCTCTATTCCTTGGAACTAAATTTGTGTTTGTGTTTTTCCCAAAAGTATATTGGAAATGAATATTTTTTATCTCATTGCTTTATGCTCCCAGACAACTTTATCTATGCCTCTATTTTAGCACTAACCACAGTCTGCTTTGCATATTTTCATATAATGTTTGGCAAAGTGATGGCCCCATATCTCCATGATTTTCTAGAGAACAGGGACTGTAACCTAGTCATTTCTTGGTACATAGCACAGAGTTATGAATACAGAAAGTATTTAATAAAACAGTAGTTGACTTTCACTGAGTGATGTGATTTGGTTAACAATGAACATTGAGCAATATCTGTTTCTTGATACAGCCATTATTTCCCTCTCCCTCTTCATTATTTTCTAACAGATTTGATCAAATACCAGTACTTAGTCTATCTCATGTTTGCCTTGGTGGCATGGCTCAGCACAAGAGACTAAACTATTTATTGGCCAGAGTGGAGGATTTTGTGGTCCACTGTGTGGTTATCTCATGAGTTTTATTATGATTGGGCTTAATAATCATTGCAATAATGAATCCTTTTGTAGCCCTTTGCAGTCCTGCTCATTGAATGCCAACTATGTGCTAGGAACTTTAGATATCACTAACGTTCTTGGCAGATATAAGGAAGCTATTATTATACCAATAACAATATGAACAGCAATATTTATTATTATGCCAGGCATTATAAGTGCTTTACATGCATTTTTTCATTGACTTCCCATTACAACCCCATTAAGTTAGTTTTACCAATATATCCATGTTACAAATAAGTTAAGTTCAGACAATTAACTTGCTCAATATCACACAGCTAGTAAAAAATGGACCAGAACAAATGGAAAATAATAATGAGCAAAGACATAATATCATTAAGGTTTAATGTGTTGAATGGAGAGCTAAACCGACAAGTTGAAAGGACTTATCAGAGAACAGAAAATGAAGAAAAGAGATTAAAACCCAATCTATTTGAAAGTTTAAAAGCTTATGAGCAAAGAAAGCATTCTAAAAGGATCCAGCACCCTTGTTTCCCAGTCAGATTACCTTAAAGGAATAAAAAATCAGGCTGGCTTTGGAGTTAGTCATTAAATGCCAGAAGACAATGCAACTATCTAACATTTGTTAGTGCTTATTATGTACTAGGTATTGTGTTACATAATTAACATTTGCCTGTCTCATTTACTCTTCAGGACAATCTTGTGTATTGTTGCTTGGTATCATTTTTTATCCTCATTTGAGGCTGGAGAAACTTGAGGTACAGTATTAAGTAATTGTTCAACTTGTCACAGCCAGTAAGTTGCAGAATCAGAACTTACACCTATATGTTTGAATCCAAAGCCTATCCTCTTTTACCACCTCAATGTTCTACCTAACATGCTTTTTTTTACATCTCTGTTCTCAAGTGCTTAAGTTTCTGTCTTATGCAAATTCTTGCTCAGTTTAACCCAACACATTGAATTTGTCCTCTTATGAAAATTTGGATATTTGCTTTATTCTTCTGCCATATCTTACACCCCATATCCAAAATGACCTTAGGTTTGGACTTTAAACCTATTCTGTATGTTTTCTATTTCATAAGAAGTATGGCCTGAACATTTGTGTCACCCCAAAATTCATATGTTGCAAACTTAATGCCTATGGTGATAGTAGTGGGAGGTGGGACCTCTGGGAGGTGATTAGGTCATGAGGATAGAGCTTTCATGAATGGAATTAACACCCTTATAAAAGAGGCTCCAAAGGGCTCCGTCTTTCCCTTCCACCGTGGGAGGAGACAGGAAGAAGTCGGCAGTCTGCAACCTGGGAGAGGGCCTGCACCAGAAAGAAACTATGACGTTGCCATGATTTGGACTTCCCAGCCTCCAGAACTGTCAGAAATAAGTTTCTGTTGTTTATAAGGTACCCAGTCTGAGGTATTTTGTTACAGTCTGAATGGACTAACACAATAAGACAGTGTTTCTGAGATCTGACCCTGATAGTAACTTGAAAGTCATCATTTATTGTAGCTCATTTATGTCTTGTTTTTCTCATATCTACCTTTACCCACCTCCAACCTCTGCCTCATGTACATGGTTCACCAGGCTCTTCTTTCCACCTGTAACATCCTGCTTATAGACACGTAGATTTGGTGACCAAACAGTGTTGGCATGTTAAGTTCAGCTGAAATGTTGCTCTGTGCACTGCTGTTTTGAATGAATGCTTTTTTTCCCCAAATATTTAAGTCATATGAAAAGTCTGTCTTTTTGACATAAGAACAATATTAAAGAGCGAGGACTTTAATTGAGAATGGAACTGTATGTTGTTCAAACATATTGTTCCTCTGGATCTCAGGAAACAGTGGGCTTATAAATAAAACACAGCTGTGAACAGAAATGATTTGCAATTATACAACCTATCTGTATTTGCATTCTTGCCAATTTACAAAACAAATATTTCAAATTCATTTCTACAAAATTTGGTAACTGCCTGCTTTAGGGAAACCACATCTACGCCCCTGAGTTGTGGCAAAAATTACTTTCTAAAGAGACCTTAGCTGCTCCTCAAAGAGTAGCACAATTCTGGAAGAAGATAAACTAGGCTTTGAAAGAAGACAGACTTAGTTTGACTCTTCACTCTTTTTGTTAACACCAAAGAACCTTGGACAAAAGCCATTAAACTCTTCCTGATCAAACAAGACCAGGGGATTTTACTACTTAATTCACAATGGGGTTGTCCAGATTAAATGAGATAGTGCACACTAAAACATCTAAAAAATTTCTAGGTGCACACTAAATACTCATTGTTACTCAGTCTGCCTTCCCACTTGGTATTTTGAGCCTGTAGGAGTACAGTGGTAGCAGGCTGGTTTTATGAAACACATAGTGGGAACTCCAGAAAGTGGTTGATTCAGTACCCAAAACAATATGTAAATAATATACATAACAAAAGTATTTTAGGATATACTAATGCTTTTCTACATTTTAAAGTGCCTTTTCTTTAATTGTCTCATCTGTATTTTATAAAGATTCTGAGGCAAATGGGTCAGTTATGAGGAAATCAAGGCACAGATAGGTTGACTCACCCAAATCATAGAGGTTAATTGGCTAAAACTGTGTTGGTGCAGTCCAAAGAGAGAGCTCTAAAAATTCCAAAACTAATTGAAATGTTTTGATCATGGGAGATTTGAGGTTCCTACTGCCAGTGGTCCACCAAGCATGCACAACCTGGCTAACTCCTGGGACATTCCATGCCATATGGATCATGTTAGGATGCAATTGGAGGTAAGAATGAAGGTATTATGGTTGACCCTCTGAGGTAAGGCTTATAAATAACAATGAGATTCCCACATCAAACACCTAATTTGTCTTAGTTTCTTATGTTAAAACAGCAGGGATGGGGGAAGAAAATCATCTGAAAATAACATTACACCTTTTACTGGTTTTGATATTGCACCATAGTCATGCAAATTGTTACCACTAAGGAAAACTAGGTGAGTGATGCGTGGACTCCCCCTGCAAATTTTTTTTTGTGACTTCATATAAACCATTATTCACAAGAAAAAAGTTAAAATGATAGCATTATACAGCATAATCCTCTGCTATGATACCTAATTGACTTTTCTTTATTTAAAAGCAGTTGTATTAAGTTTTATTGAACTGAGATTGGAATTTAATATTTAAAGAGCTGAGTGTGACAAAAACCTACGACTCACCTCACTAAATAAAAGGTAAATTCTGAAACTCATATAATGATAAACAGCACCAGAATATGGAAGCTTTTGGACACTAGCCAGGCTGGGTACCAGAGTGCATTACTCAAGTGTGAAGGTACAGATCAGAGCCCTAGCAAAAGAGTGATGGCTAGCATGGCATGCTCTTACTGTGAGTTAGTAGAGCAACTCATGCAAATTCTTTCCTTACCAGTTATGTCTTTGGCCCAAACAGTGTTTATGAAAGTGAATATGAGCCAGAGTGGCCATGAGAAACCCTTTTTCTAGTCTAATGCCATCAATACTACTGTGAGATAGGCTTTATATCAGAAGACAAAGCTCCATCCAATAAGATTACCTTTAATCTCTTTATTGGGGCTCAGATAATGTTACTGGGATCTAGACAACACTATCAAAATAGAGACCTATACAGGACAGTATTTCCCAACCTATGAGAATGCTAGGCACTGAGTGGCTGGACCCCTGTAAGAACTCAAATATAAATTGGGGTACTCTGTTTATTGGTGTTTGGCTCTGTTTTCTTCTTGTTTCATTTATCTGTATTCATTTATGATTCTCTGCCTCTAAAGTACTTCCTTTGCAGATTGTCCTTAGCATTATCGCCACTATAATCCATCTCCTGATTGTCATTCTCCGTGTAGAAGGGACAGTCTTAAAAGTCTTCACACAGGCCCGTAGGTATCAAGGCTCCATGTTGTGGTATTGTCCCAATCTGGACATTAATTCCATGGTTAGGTTCTTTCTCTGCATTCTGCAGCCATCAAAATTTAACTGTTCTGCAATCTCATCCAAACAGAGACTATATTTTACACTGAAAGAATCTGATCAATGAATATACTAAATTCTAAGTTAATTCTTTGCATCAATATTTATTGAGGATTTAACTTTACACAAGGCATATTCTGGGTATCTAGGTTATAATAATGATCAAAATACTTTTGAAAAAAATGAAATAGGACAAAAGAATAGAGAATAACTGCTATTTAGAAGAGTTTTTAAACTTACTGCTATTTAGGTAAGCCCCTTCCTCAGCTGATGATGTCTGAGTGAACATGTAAATGATGTGAGGGAGGGAGTCACAAGAGGGAAGGGAGTTCCAGGAAGGAGGAAAACCAAGTGCAAAGATTGAAAGACTGTTAGTAAATTACTGAGTTAAATCCTTGGCCTTCTCCAAGGGCCATAGAAAGATTTTTGCAAATTTCAACTTTTGTGAATGTCTCTTATAATATGAATGACCTGGAGGCTCCACAAGATAGTGGTTTGAAAAGCTCATAATAAGAGCAACACTGATTTTTTTTGAAAGTTTTCTTCTTCCCTCCACCTGCTGTATGTGGATGAATTCTGCATCTAATCCTTACCATTCTCCAAATAAATAGAATCCTCAATGACAAAACACACTATTTTCTTCCCAGAGGGTCTGACGAATCTTCAACTGATTGGGCAAAGCTATTTTGTTCTACTCCACTGTATAAAGACACATTGTCTTGACTGCCAGGGACAGTCACTTTGAATCAATAAAGATTATAAAGAGTGACAGAGTGACAATCTTGCCACATATGAGTTCCTTTTCTACTAATGGTATAGCTCTTCATACTTGAACACAAGAAGTTCACCTTTCTCTAAAAAAAGACCTCTGCACACAATGTTACCTTTCTTTTCAACTTCTCTTCTTCCAACTTCTTTCCCAATGTTTCTTTTTCCTCCTCTCCACTGATCCTGATGCCAGGACCACCACCTCTATTTTGTGTGAAATATACCATTCTTTTAGTTGCTAAAATATCTCATTTGGTCACTGTATGTCAAAACACCTCCTGCTGATTATTTCTCCTGGTCTCTGCCCTTGACTACTTGAAATTATGGCTGAACAGAATCCTGGGCAATTACTCCTGGATTCAATTATCATATACATGCACATAGCACACTAGGTTTAGTCAGGTGTAATACCCAAGCATTTGCATTTGTATAGAAGATTTACGGTTCTATAAGGAAAATGTGGTTGCAGTAATTAATTTGGATGATCTCTTTAAGCTGCCATACAACTTTACTTTTAAAGAACTCACAACTAGAAAAGTGCATATTGATTTTTAATTGTGAAGTCTATCTTACCTTCAGCAGTAAAGAACCAGGCTTTTATAATGCTTCTATTATACGTTGCTATTCAGTCAAATAGCAGTTTTAAAGACAAATTCTTTCTAAATGAGTTCAAACACTAATTTAGGAAGGGGAATTCCACAATTTGTTCCATCTGTTACTCCTAACCCAGTGGAAGTACAGTTTTCTAATAGACTATTAATGATATATAGGTGGGATATCAAAAGTTAAATTAAGCTGCATTGTTTTGAACTCAATTTAAATTAATTCATGTCTTTTACTGTGTATACAGCAAATTTCCAAACTTCCCAAGAGTTGTGAAATCTGAATACACCTGAGATATTAAAACTAACATTATTATGAGTCAGACTCCAAGTTGATTCAACATAATTTTATTTTGTTAGTATAGGGACTGAAGCCCTTAAAGTATTTGTGATACTGAGGTATGCAATTATACTTAGTATTTCAATTATTAGAACATAGCCTTAATATTCTTGATGAAATAACTCCTATGTAATGGGGGTAGAAAAGGGTTTCTCTGCTCTGTACAGCTCCCAAATTATACTCCTATTCTATTTTAACTTTGTTGATGCCTGGTTTCTACAATTATCTCTACTTTGATACAAGTTCCTTTTTGCTCATGCCTCTGTGTTTCTACAGCACTTTATTCATCTCTAGTGAAGTGTCTAAGGTATTTCATCATTTTTATCTATTTTACGTTCTTCTTCTCCACTAAATGTTGAGATTAGGTTCTGTCTTCTATTCAGCTTTATATCCCCTTGCCCACTTCAGCGCTTTGTATCAAGCAGAAACTCAGTACACATTGACAGAATGAATAAATGAACAAATGGATACATAGGGACAGAATATATATCACTGCAACTTTTCCTTTCATTGTAAATAGCTTTCAAGAGATGATATTTTCTGGTCATTAGAATGTTGAATGCCCTGGAAAACCTAAGGAATTCTTAGTCCCTGCATATGTAAGACATCTAGATAAACAAATCGTAAAATCAATATTAATTTTCTCAGTCATAAATCATTTAAACTGACCTTGAGGACATGCAGACTGATATGATTAAAATTGCTATTTCATGCAAATGTATTATTGATCTACACAATTATGGACACCAAGAAAAAACGGAGGATATGATATCAAGTTGTAATGTGATACCTCTGAAAATGTGACACACTGTGAGACCTTCTTCCTTCTGAGGTTCTGAAACTAGAAAGTACATTCCTCCAAGAGACTGTTGATTTGTACAAAATAGTTAACTCACTTTGGTAACTTGAATTCATCAAATCATAATTGGAAAAATACCATTTAGAGAATTTCATCTGAAACCGAAAATTATATTTAAACTATCAGTGGGAGAAGTTTCACTATTTAGAACAATGCAGATACCCTGCTTCATGCCAAAGAATATAAAACTACAACCTCAAAATGGTAGAAAAGAGCAAACAAAACCCTTTAAGATGAGTCGGTACACTGATCGCTGCTCTGGTCTGGTGCTTCAAAGCAACATTCAAGCTATTTACCTTATATCACATGATGAAATGCTCAAATATTACGTAACTATCGTGAACAAATTGAAATAACTCAATTAACTTGGAAATAAAATTGCCCATAGCAAACCTGTCTTTTTTTTTAAGGTATTAATGATATACACTCTTATGAAGGTTTCACACAAAAAAACAATGTGGTTACTACTTTTACCCATATTGTCAAGTCCACAGCCATACCCAATGCAGTCACTGTCCATCAGTATAGTAAGACACCACAGATTCACTGTTTGCCTTCTCTGTGCTACACTGTTTTCCCCGTGACCCCCCACACCATGTGTACTGAACATAATACCCCTCCATCCCCTTCTTTCTCCCTCCCCACCCGACTTCTCACACCCCTCCCCTTTGGTAACCACTAGTCCCTTCTTAGAATCTGTGAGTCTGCTGCTGTTTTTTCCTTCAGTTTTGCTTCATTGTTATACTCCACAAATGAGGGGAATCATTTGGCACTTGTCTTTCTCTGCCTGGCTTATTTCACTGAGCATAATATCCTCCAGCTCCATCTATGTTGTTGCAAATGGTAGGATTTGTTTCTTTCTTGTGGCTGAATAGTATTCCAATGTGTATATGTACCTCATGTTCTTTATCAATGCATCTTTATCCAACCTAGGTTGCCTCCATAACTTGGCTATTGTAAAAAGTGCTGCAATAAACATAGGGGTGCATATGTCTTTTTTGAATCTGAGAAGTTATATTCTTTGGGTAAATTACAAGGAGTGGGATTCCTGGGTCAAATGGTATTTCTATTTTTAGTTTTTTGAGGAACCTCCATACTGCTTTCCACAGTGGTTGAACTAATTTGCATTCCCACCAGCAGTGTAGGAGGGTTCCCCTTTCCCGCATTCTCACCAGCTTGGTTGTTCTTAGTCTTTTCGATGCTGGCCATCCTTACTTGTGTGAGGTGGTATCTCATTGTGGTTTTAATTTGCATTTCCCTGATGATTAGTGATGTGGAGCATCTTTTCATGTGTCTGTTGGCCATCTGAATTCCTTCTTTGGAGAAGTGTCTCTTCATATCCTCTGCCCATTTTTTAATAGGGTTATTTGCTTTTTAGGGGTTGAGACGTGTGAGTTCTTTATGTACTTTGGATGTTAACCCCTTGTCAGATATGTCATTTACAAATGTATTCTCCCATACTGTAGGATGCCTTTTTGTTTTGTTGATGGTGTCCTTTGCCATACAGAAGCTTTTTAGTTTGATGTAGTCCCATATGTTCATTTTTGCTTTTGTTTCCCTTGCTCAAGGAGATGCATTCAGGAAGAAGTTGCTCATGCTTATATTCAGAAGACTTTTGCCTATGTTGTGTTCTAAGAGTTTTATGGTTTAATGACTTACATTCAGGTCATTGATCCATTTGGGTTTCCTTTTGTGTATGGGGTTAAACAAGAATACAGTTTCATTGTCTTGCATGTAGCTCTCCAGTTTTGCCAACACCAGTTGTTGAAGAGGCTGTTATTTCCCCATTGCATGTCCATGGCTCCTTTATTGTATATTAATTGACCATATATGGTTGGGTTTATATCAGGGCTCTCTAGTCTGTTCCATTGGTCTATGGGTCTGTTCTTGTGCCAGTACCAAATTATCTTGATTACTGTGGCTTTGTAGTAGAGCTTGAAGTTGGGGAGCATAATCCCCCCTAGCTTTATTCTTCCTTCTCAGGATTGCTTTGGCTATTCAGGGTCTTTTGTGTTTCCATGTGAATTTTAGAACTATTTGCCCTAGTTCATTGAAGAATGCTGTTGGTATTTATATAGGAATTGCATTAAATCTGTAGATTGCTTTAGGCAGGATGGCCATTTTGACGATATTAATTCTTCCTATCCGTAAGCACAGGATGTGTTTCCATATATTGGTATCTTCTTTAATTAATTAATTTCTCTCATGAGTGTGTTATAGTTTAGAGAGTATAGGTCTTTCACTTCCTTAGTTAGGTTTATTCCTACTTATTTTATTCTTTTTGATGCAATTGTGAATGCAATTGTTTTCCTGATTTCTCTTTCTTCTAGTTTATTGTTAGTATATAGGAATGCCACAGATCTTTGCATATTAATTTTGTATCGTGCAACTTTGCTGAATTCACACATTAGATCTAGTAGTTTTGGAATGGATTCTTTAGGGTTTTTAGGTATAATATCATGTCATCTGCAAACAGGGACAGTTTAAGTTCTTCCTTGCTAAACTGGATGCCTTTTATTTCTTTGTGTTGTCTGATTGCCATGGCTAGGACCTCCAGAACTATGCTGAATAGAAGTGGGGAGAGTGGGCATCCTTGTCTTGTTCCTGATGTTAAAGGTAAAGCTTTCAGGTTCTCGCTGTTAAGTATAATGTTGGCTGTGGGTTTGTCATATATGGCCTTTATTATGTTAAGGTACTTGCCCTCTATACCCATTTTGTTGAGAGTTTTTATCAAGAATGGATGTTGAATTTTGTCAAATGCTTTTTCAGCATCTATGGAGATGATCATGTGGTTTTTGTCCTTCTTTTTGTTGATGTGGTGGATCATGTTGATGGATTTTTTAATGTTGTACCATCCTTGCATCCGTGGAATAAATCCTACTTGATCCTGATGGACGATCTTTTTGATGTATTTTTGAATTTGGTTTGCTAATATTTCTTTGAGTATTTTGCGTCTATGTTCATTAGGGATATTGGTCTGTAATTTTCTTTTCTTGTGGTGCCTTTGCCTGGTTTTTGTATTAGAGTGATGCTGGCCTCATAGAATGAGTTTGGAAGTATTCGCTCTTTTCCAATCTTTGTAAAACTTTAAGGAGGACGGGTAATATGTCTTCACTACATGTTTGATAAAATTCAGTGGTAAAGCCATCTGGGCAAGGGGTTTTATTCTTAGGTAGTTTTTTGATTACTAACTCAATTTCATTGCTGGTAATTGGACTGTTCAGATTTTCTGTTTCTTTCTGGGTCAACCTTGGAAGGTTGTATTTTTCTAGAAAGCTGTCAATTTCTTCTAGGTTATCCAGTTTGTTAGCATATCATTTTTCATAGTATTCTCTCATGATTCTTTGTATTTCTGTGGTGTCCATAGTGATTTTACCTTTCTCATTTCTGATTCTATTTATGTGTGTACACTCTTTTTTTCCTGAAAAGTCTGGCTAGAGGTTTAGCTATTTTGTTTATTTTCTCAAAGAACCAGCTCCTGCTTTCATTGCTTCTTTCTATTGTTTTATTCTTTTGGATTTTATTTATTTATACTCTAATCTTTATTATGTTGCTCCTTCTACTGACTTAGGGCCTCATTTGTACTTCTTTTTCTTGTTTCATTAATTGTGAGTTTAGACTCTTCATATGGGATTGTTCTTCTTTCCTGAGGTTGGCCTGTATTGGAATATACATTTCTCTTAGCATGGCCTTCACTGCATCCCATAGATTTTGAGGTGTTGAATTATTGTTGTCATTTGTCTCCATATATTGCTTGATCTCTGTTTTTGTTGGTCATTGATCCATTGGTTATTTAGGAGCATGTTGTGAAGCCTCCATGTGTTTGTGGGATTTTTCATTTCTTTGCATAATTTATTTCTAGTTTCATACCTTTGTAATCTGAGAAACTCGTTGGTACAGTTTCAGTATTTTTGAATTTACCAAGGATCTTTTTGTGGCCTACGATATGATCTATTCTTAAAAATGTTCCATGTGCACTTGAGAAGAATGTGTATTCTGCTGCTTTTGGGAGTAGAGTTCTGTAGATGTCTGTTCAATCCATGTGTTCTAATGTGTTGTTCATTGAATCTGTGTCCTTACTTGTTTTCTGTCTGGTTGATCTGTCCTTTGGAGTGAGTGGAGTGTTGAAGTCTCCGAGAATGAATGCATTGCATTCTATTTACCCTTTTAATTCGGTTAGTATTTGTTTCATATATGTAGGTGCTCCTGTGTTGGGTGCACCGATATGTATAATGGTTATATATTTTTGTTGGAGTGACCCCTTTATCTTTATGTAATGTCCTTCTTTGTCTCTTGTGACTTTCTTTGTTTTGAAGTCTATTTTGTCTGATACAAGTACTGCAACTCCTGCTTTTTTCTCCCTTTTAGTTGCATGCAATGTCTTTCTCCATCCCTTCACTTTTAGTCTGTGTACGTCTTTAGGTTTAAAGTGAGTCTCTTGTAGGCAGCATATACATGGGTCTTGTGTTTTTATCTATTCAGTGACTCTATGTATTTTGATTGGTGCATTCAGACAATTTACCTTTAGTGTGATTATGGATAGGTACGTAATCATTGCCATTGCAGGTTTTAGATTCGTGATGACCAAAGGTTCAAGATTAACTTCCTTACTATCTAAGAGTCTAACTTAAGTCATTTAATATGTTATTACAAACACAATCTAAAGGTTCTTTTTTTCTCCTCCTTTTTCATCTTCCTCCATTCTTTATATTTTAGGTATCATATTCTGTATTCTTTGTCAATCCCTTGATAGACTTTGGGGATCGTTGATATAATTTTGCATTTGCTTAGTAATTAGCTGTTCTACTTTCTTTTCTGTAGTTTTATTACCTCTGGTGACAGCTATTAAACCTTAGGAACACTTCCATCTATAGCAGCCCTTCCAAAATACACTGTAGAGATGGTTTGTGGAGGTAAATTCCCTCAGCTTTTGCTTATCTGGAAATCGTTTAATCCCTCCTTCAAATGTAAATGATAATCTTGCCATATAAAGTATTCTTGGTCCAAGGCATTTCTCCTTCATTGCATTAAATACATCATGCCACTCCCTTATGGCCTGTAACATTTCTGCTGAGAAGTCTGATGATAGCCTGATGGGCTTTCCTTTGTATGTAATCTCATTTCTCTCTCTGGCTGCTTTTAATAGTCTGTCCTTATCCTTGATCTTTGCCATTTTAATTACCATATGTCTTGGTGTTGTCTTCCTTGGGTCCCTTGTGTTGGCAGATCTGTGCACCTCCATGGCCTGAGAGACTATCTCCTTCCCAAGATTGGGGAAGTTTTCAACAGTTACCTTCTCAAAGACACTTTCTTTCCCTTTTTCTCTCTCTTCTTCTTCTGGTACCCCTATAATGCGAATATTTTTCCATTTGGATTGGTCACACAGTTCTCTCAATATTGTTTCATTCTGAGAATCCTTTTTACTCTCTGTTTCTCAGCTTCTTTGTATTCCTCTTCTCTAGTTTCTATTTCATTTATCATCTCCTCCACTGTATCGAAACTGCTTTTAAAACTTTCCATTATATGTTTCATTTCTGATACTGTGCTCTGTAATGACTAGATATCCTACCAGAATTTATTTCTGATTTCTTGAATATTTTTCTGTACCTCCATGAGCATGTTAATGATTTTTATTTTGAACTCCCTTTCAGGGAGAGTCATGATGTCAATATCATTTAAATCTTTCTCAGGAGTTGTATTAATAATTTTACTCTGAACCAGGTACCTCCAGCATTTCATATTTGTGTATGGTGCCCTCTAGTGCTCAGAACCTCTACTCTCTGGATCTGCTCAGCCCCTGAAGCAATGTTGAGGGTTGCAGGGGAGTGGTATTGGTGCCTGGTGGGAGGAAAGAGGTGTTTCCTGCTTTCTGGCTGCTATCCCTGCCTCCACTGCCAGGACCAGTGGGCCAAGCAGACAGGTATAAGCCTCCATGCTTTGCATTTGTAGTTGCTGTAGACAGATCTTCCCTCTGTCTGGCCTAATGCCAGGGTAAGGTTTGCCAGTTTGCAAGCCAGGTGGGGCAGGCCAGGAGAAAGGTGCAATAGGCTGCCTATCATGGAGGGGGTTCTTGGAGCTGTGTAGGCAGCTAGGGAGCTGGAGCACCTGAAGATCGTGAAAGCTCCCAACCTGCTGGGCTGAGTGTACCTGGACAACTTTGTCTACCTGTCCTTTCTCCTGAGCAGTAAGCTCTGTGCAATCCTTGCCCCTTTAGCAGCCTTCTTGCTAAGGGCTTCCTTGTTAGGAAGTCTCTCAGACTGCCTGCCTTTCTTTTGTCCCCGAGTAGCCAGATATGGATCCCTGCTTTCCACAAGCAGCTGGAATATCATTCTCTCCAGGAATTCTGTCTGTCTTAGCTTTCCAACCCCCTAAGCATGAGAGTACCATGACAACACCATGAAATGTAGGTTTGTGCTTCCAGATCTGATCTCCGGAGTTAGATATTCAGCAGTCCCAGGCCTCAACTCCCTCCCTGCTCTGTTTCTCTTCCTCCTGCTGGTGAGTTGGGGTAGGGGAAGGGCTTGGGTCCCATCGAGCAACGGCTTTGGTCTGTTACCCTGTTCTGTGAGGTTTATTCTTTTCTCCAGGTGTATGCAGTTTGGCACAGTCTTCTTTCCTGTTGCTCTTTCAGGATTAGTTGTATTAATTATATTTTCGTATTATATGTGGTTTTAGGAGGAAGCCTCTGTCTCACCTCTCACTCATCCATCTTTAATCCTCTCCTTCTGCCTTTTATTTTTTAAGAAAAAAGGAAGTTATTTAAGAAAAGTATCAGAAAGTTAAAATTAGTCAGTTTAGGAACTGGTTTAGATCTGGTTTAGGAATTATGGATTAACACCAATATGATTCATGATTTTTGAACTAGAATTACCTCTTCCCTTATTAGTACTAGTAATGTACAGTAGATAAAAGAAAGATGTCTAGATTATAATTTTGATAATAAAATGTGTTATATAGCACGCTTACTTTAAAATGTAAATATTCCTTTAAAAGGTTTAAAAATAGGTTACTCCATAATATTTTCTCATAAACAACAGACACTCTTTGCTTTTCCTCAGCAGTCCCCTAAGAAGGATACAGGTGTTAAGCTAAGCTTTCTTGTAGGTTTGATGCCAGGTGAAGCAGAAATCACATCTGTTCATTTTAGTTCTTTCTTTTTTGCATTTTGGCAATGGACTAGATTGGCATTTCCAGGTTTTGTTTTATGGGAATACACATCCTACCAAATGTTAATATTTACATGTGTGTATATATATGAAAGAGAGAGAGAAAGGGAGGGAGGAAAAGAGGAAGGGAGAGATATAAAGAGGAGGGAGAGAGAAATGAAGGAAAGCAAAGATCTGTGGTCAAGTAAATGTGGGTTTCTCTGGGTTAAAATATGTTCAAGAGGTTCTCCATTTCCAATAAACCCAAAACTTTCAATGCTTTTAAAGATTTATTACATTGGGAAAATCCATGATTTCAAAGATCTAATGTCTCAAGGGTTAGTAACTTTCAAGAAACACCTTTTAGGTAATCCTAGAGTAGACAATAAGCTCCTTTGAGGGTAGGAACAGTTTCTAATTCACCTGCATCCCTACTGCCTAACAAAGTGCATGAATTCATTCTGCTTTGTATATTCTTTAGTATATGACATAGTTTATAAGTTTAGAGGGATAGACCTATACCTTTCTGTATATCCAACGGCCACAAGTGAAACTGAAAGTGGAGGAAATAGCCACCCTTACAAAAGTAGCCCAACAAGATATTTTAACCATATGTCCATAAAAGAACACTGGGATATTCAAACAGTATATTCAGAATTCAATAGAATAGGTAAGGAATTTGGAATTTTTTTCTTCTAAGCATCTATTTGAATTGCTAATAGTTTGCAAAAACACAGCTTGATCTTGCAGTTAAATGGCTAAAATTCATTTTGATATCAAGAGTGCTGAGGTTTACTGTGAAAATGGAAACCCTGTAATTTTTTGAAATGGACACTGATCAGACTAAAATAAAGATGCAAACTAAGAAACTTGTTCCTGACAATCTAGGCAGTTTTGTAGGCTGAATCTCATCAAGGGAGCAGAATGTGTCACTCAAGACTCCATTAAAGAAACAAAAATGGAGTAATTGTAAGATGAGCTTTAGTTAATTAATTTTTACATGTCACAAATCATGTTGGCAAAATAGAAGGAAGTATTAACACAGGAGTTCAAGTAAAATTAGCGTTGAGGAGAAATATATAATCATATTTCAGCCACAGAGTTCTTAAGCATGTAAAACTAGAGATCAAATCTATGGAATCATCAGGGCCACAGTAAAGTAAAGATATTCTTTACATAGTATTTGAGAAAATAAACCCGGGAGTGAGGCAGATTGTTTAGACAGGCTCTGACACATACAGGCTGTGTGACATTGGAACATCTAATCAACTTTCTAAAGTTCAGTTTCCTCAACTGATAAAATAGGGGTAAAACTAACTGCATAGAGTTAATATGAGGAATAAATATGAAACTGCATGTAAAATGCTTTCCACAGGGCCTGGCTCAGTGTGGTTGAATTAAATGGTAGTAGCATCATTACTTCTCCTATGACTATAACTACCAGACTGTCTAGCTGTCTTTCTTCCAACTTTTAACTATAGTACATGCCATCACTCTGCTTCATTTATCAGGTAGCCTAAGTTGCAGTATTTCTTGACTAGCCTCTGTCACCCTAAACATCCTTACCAATTGGGTCAAGTGAAAGATATCTCTGGGTACAACTCGTCTTCTCACCTCTGAATTTTTTTCCACAATATTTTACTCCTGGAATACCCTTTGCCCCAGTCCACTAAATGAATGCCCTGGGGTTAGAGATTTTGATGTCTCTGCTGCCTATACTTAAAAACCCTGTTAAGTTTTGTTTAAATTGGCTTTTAAAAATGCTGTTTCATTTTCATATCATTTATTTATTATTTAAATACCACTCTTGCCCAGAAAAGATTAGAAATGGCTAAGTAATGTTCCAGTAAGCTTGATTTTATAAATTTAAACTATGTATTAAAAGTAATTTATTATCTCAAAAACAAAAGGAGATTTTTGGGTGGTGATGGTGGTACTAGTGGGCATGATGTTTACAGGGAGGTGATTTAAAGTAAATGTAGAACCATACAGTTTCTATTTTTAAAGTACAAAGGAATAAGGGTTGAGCTTGGCAAATGTTAGAATCATAAAATTAGAGACCAGGGAAGGACTTATGGCATCAGCTTTTAAGATAGCCTCATTTGAACAGTGAGGAAACAGAAAGCCTAAAAGTTAAGTGATCAGAGCCACATAGCTAGTTAGTGACATCATCTTTCTGTTTTAAATAGTAATAATTAAGCAAAAATAAATTGATTGTATTTTTTCAGTTACCTATGATTATAGCAAGGCTTGCTGCCTTTCTGTAATATTATCTTCCATCTCATGTCATCATATTTTATTTGAGGCAAAGTACTTAGAAAGAAAATATTTCTTGAATGCTAGACTCACGCTTCGGGTGCTCCAACACCACCATTACAAGAAGGGGATGGCAGCACAAAAAGTCAACAACCAGTGCCATAGTCTCATCTTTTCAACTGTTCTTAGGAGTCTACTTCCTTCAGGAAGAACTCATATGTTAGTCAAATTGACAGAAAAGGGCTTTTAGCCCCTCCTTTATTTTTAGAATCTAGTATGAACTCATTCTTGCCCCATTCTCAGAATTATTTACCCCTGACCAGTTGAAATATATGCTTGGTTACTAATATTTTGACATAGAATTGTAGCATTTTAGAAATAGAAATGTTAGTACTATTATTCTGTGATCTATGTCCTGTTCCATACTTTTGCCTTCATATTAATGATGAGAGATATCTTAGACTGTGAACACCTGAATGAGAAGAACCTTTTCTTTCACTCATTCATCCAACAAATACGTGTTTAGCAACTATTGTGTACGAGATCTTGAACTTCTACAACCAGATCGAGATGAGCTCCCTGAAACAAAACAAACTATATGTATAACCAGTATGCTTGGCATAGAGCAGAGGCTTATATATTTGTTGAATAGTGAATGGTATAATGGGTATGGTCTCAAGAAGGCCTGTTAAAAAGAATCCAGATTTTCAAATCTTGCTTCCCAATTTGATTTAAGGATAACTCATCATAGTCATGCAGTTTGATGTACTAAATAATTGATTAACTTTGATAACAGTTATGTTGATGATAGGGCTGGTAAACTTTATTGTTCGTGATTAGAAAACAGAAGGACTTCCTTTTTTCTAAGCCTGTTGAAACACTCCAACAAATGTATTCAAGGAGAGGTACCCTTCTTGAGTTTAAAAGAGCATAAGGCTGACTCAAAAATTTCCTTCAAAATAGGTCTTTTCAATGTCCATTTTAATCAGTTGGGTAAAGCTTTAGAATTACTAAGATTGGCCTTATCTCAATATACATTTTCTGAGTTTGCTAATATTTTTCTGTTGTTGGAGTTGGGATGGTGGGGGCAGGAAACTTTCAAAATTTCATTATTCATCTTATTATTATTATTAATAAATAAATTCTAATCTGGGAGACTAAGTGCAAATATTGTTTGTCATATATTGAGCCTGATTCTCTAGTAAAAAGCTACAGTCTTCCCTCAAATATATATATATATATATACTTAATTTTCCCTGAAAATAAGAGTATTGCTTGAGTGATTATATAATGTGGAACACTGCTTCCAACCTGAACACACAGTTCTTGGTTTGGTTCACAAGATTCTGAATATTCACTTCTTGTGGGATGTTCTTTCTATAAGCTTACTGATTTTATAGAGAATATTAAACTTCTAGCTAATTCACAATACTTAGTTTAACCTTGGAGTCTCATAAACTCTACCATTTTCCTTGATATGGAGATCAGTATTCGTCTTTAGGAGAAGCAAAATTCTCTGTGATTCTGTGTCTTCTAATTGCTACTGTTGTCACACAGGGCTTACCAGTGCTCTTAGGAGGCTTTGTCAACTAAAAGAAGAGAGGTGATAAACAAGGACAGTTGTTCACGACTTTCTTAGCTCTGAGATTTCAATTCAATTTATTTCCTAGTTCTGCAGCCTCTTCTTTGGTACTTCAGCTGGACTGTACAATACTTTGGCTGGGGCGGGGAGGGGACTGGTGGCTTTCAGTGAGCCAGCTGATCTGTCCACGAAAACTCTTTTTTTGCTTAAGTCAGCAAAGACAGGACCAGAGCTACAGACTGACTTATTTGGCACTACTTAGTAGAAACAGAGGATCTCTCTCTCTCTCTCTCTCTCTCTCTCTCTCTCTCTCTCTCTCTCTCTCTCTCTCTGATTAAATTAGTATGAAACACATTTTTCTATACTGAATCCCAGCATCTTCACCTAGGTTAATATCTGGCAGCTACTGTGACCTTGGTAGAGAGGGCAGGCTGAGTTAAATAAGCTGCTGATGTGCCTGTCATTCAAGCATTTATTCAACAAAGCTACTTCAAACCAAAAGTCCTAATATTCTTTGCCTATTTCACTCTGCTCTACACACTATTTGTTTCCACTTCAAGGCATTCACACTAGCTGCTCCCTTTCCCTGAAATGACCTTTCTCTATACCTTTCCCTGACTTGTTTCCTCATTTTATTCAGGTATCTGAAGGAGGTCAACATCTCAGGTAGGTCTCTGAAAATTCTGTCTAAACTGATATATATATTGCTAAAAGTATAGCAATAAATAACATAATTTATCATAATAATGGTAATAAATAAATATAATTTATAGTAATAAACAGTATTTATAATCCTACTGAAATGTAAGTTTAATGTGGGCAGGCACATCATCTAACTTGTTTTCATTGTTCCTCCATCCCCTTACCTCTGTGCCTGGCACACGGTAGGTTCTCAACAAATATTTTTTGAATAAGTGGATGAGACAGTAATTGAAAGTGGGCTATGTTTTTGGCACTGTCCCAAGATCTGAGGATTCAGCAGTGAACTTACAAAATCCCTCCGTTATAGAACATGGAGGATTACTGCAAATTATGTGGTGAGAAATCATTAGCAACTTTACTAAAATTGCAATTGTGGGGATGAAAAAGAAGGGTAGATTGGAAAAACGTTTAGTAGGTAGGCTAAATAGAGTTCTATGATTTTCAACATTAGGGTGGCAGTTCATTGTCATCAAGGTCTGGACAAAGTTTCAATTGAGTTGAAGACCTAAACTTTTTGATGCTTATTTCCTGAACCCCCTCTCCTTTATTTCCCAAGCACTCAGTGTTGTCTTTCTTATTCTTAGCTGACCAAGTATCCTCACTGACCCTCAGCTTCAGTCATGATCTTCTTCTGGTCTGGGTGAGGTACATCCAGATCTCTTCTATAAGTGTCTAATACTCCAAATTTCCACCTCCTTACCCTGTTTGAAATCTCTAATTCCCGGGACTCTCAGGATTCAGACAGTCATATTAATGTAAAACTTCTCTACTTTGGGATGAAACAAACAGGTTTTCACACTGCTATGTGCTAAGCACTAAGGATACACAACTAGATAAGCCAGACAAGGTCCATGCCATCTAGAAGTTTCCCATCACAGTCAAGTCATCTCCTCAACACAGACAGCAGACAAGTTCTGTGTTTTCCTTTTTATAAATTCATTACCTTTAGTCAAACTCCTTCCTCAAATTTTCTTTCTTATGTAAAGAATATAGTATTTATCAGGTGATCGATACATTCAGAGCATACTGATGTTCAAGTCTCTTCCAACCTAGGTGACCAACTTCACTTATATTCCAGATGCCCTGATTCAGTGGTTTCCACCCTGTGTATACTTCCACCACCACCACATTCACACCAAACTGGGGACAGGGATTAGCATCAGAAGAAATAATTCAACCAATATTAATAAACCACCTAACCATCAGTAGAGTGGGTTTCCCAACTAACAGCTTAGCTTTACAGTCCTCCCCCCATTTATTATTGAAGGGTTGCCATGTTAAGCTACATATTGATATTCCAAAGTAACTCTGTCATTTATTTCTAGGTTAGGCTTCGTTGAATGCCTAAATTGTTTTTTCCCCCCACTGTTGAGTGATATGTGCAGTTTTTAAAAGCTTAGGATGCAGTGACTCATATTTCTCAAAGAAATTAGGCAATGCCCACAAGCAACAAATATATTGGCCATTTATAATTTTACCTTAGAAAAGTGGTTCATACAAGATAAATGATAGGTCTTTGAATACTTCTATGGTATGACAGTAAAAGGATGAAAGGGAATAAAAAATAGATTTAAAAAGATGCAAGAAGTTATATTTAAACCAACCTAGTCATAAATACTTAATAAAACAGTCTGAACAAGCGAATTAGAAGGCATAGATTGCCAAATTGTTTAAAAAAGCAGGTCACAACAATGTAAGGCATACAAGAAACCCACAATAAACATAAACTCACAAGTTAAAAGAAAAGGATGGGAAAATAAATACCAAGGAGAAACGAATAAAGGAAAGCTGGGTGGCTATATTAATATCAGTCTAAGTATATAGGAAAGCCAAAATGATATCTGTAATAAAGAGGGTCACTTCACAATCATCAATCAATCAATTTATATAGAGAATATGTAATACTAAGTGTCTGTATAACTAATAACGAAGCTTCAAATACACAAAGCAAAAAGTTATAGAATGGCAATAAGAAATGGACATTCATCAATAAAATAGGAGATTTCAATAACTCTCTCTAAATAATTGATAGGAACAATTAAAAAGGAAGTCAGTAAGACACTGAAAACTTGACCTAATCTATATTTACACTCCATGAAATAACATCGAAGTAAACATTCTTTACAAGAACACATAGAACATTTACTGAGATACCATATTCTGAGACTACAACAAGCAATAATACATTTTAAAAGACAAAGTAATACAAAGTATAATACCTGGTCAGAATGTAGTTAAATTACATATCAATAACTGAAATATATCAATAAAATCCCTAAATATTTCACAACTAAAAAACATTTTAAAAAACCCACAAGAGAAAAATAGGAATCAAAAAGGAAATTAGAAGGTATTTTGAACTTAACTAAAATGCAAACACAACATCTTGGCATTTGTGGGGAACTTAAAGCCAGATTTAGAGGGGAATTTCATAGCACTAAACGTCAGTATTAAAAAAGATGGCCCTAAATAATGACATCAGCTTCCATCTTAAGGAAGTAGAAAAGAAATTACTGCCAAAGTAGATGATAGTAGACTTATAAACAGAAAACATAAACAACTATCAGAAAACAAAAAAAAAAAGGACATGTGGCAAAGTAAGTAACATTTCTTCAAGAAAATTACTAAAACTTGGTGAGGAGGGAATGCTTGTGGACTATGAACCACTATCTACTCCATCCTCTGCTGCCAGATGGCAAGACAGAAAATCCACTCCAGGGTGGTGCAGTTAAGAACAGAGGGGATTCCCTTTCTCAAGCAACCAGAGAGAGGGCTATGGTATTTTCCCAGGAGAAGCAGGACATTAGGTTTTTCTTTTTCTTTTTTTTTTGTAGTTTTTTAATTTTTAAAATTTTTGTATTAAGGTATTATTGATATACCCTCTTATGAAGGTTTCACATGAAAACACAATATGGTTACTACATTTACCCATATTATCAAGGCCCACATATACCCCAATGCAGTCACTGTCCATCAGTGTAGTAAGATGCCACAGATTCACTATTTGCCTTCTCTGTGCTACAATGTTTTCCCCGTGATTCCCCCACACCATGGGTACTAAATATAATACCCCTCAATATCCTTCTCCCTCCCTCCCCAACCGCCCTCCTACACCCCTACCCTTTGGTAACCACTAGTCCCTTCTTGGAGTCTCTGAGTCTGCTGCTATTTGGTTCCTCCAGTTTTGCTTCGTTGTTATACTCCGCAAATGAGGGAAATCATTTGGCACTTGTCTTTCTCCACCTGGCTTATTTCACTGAGCATAATACCCTCTAGCTCCATCCATGTTGTTGCAAATGGTAGGATTTGTTTTCTTCTTATGGCTGAATAATATCTCATTGTGTATATGTACCAACTCTTCTTTATCCATTCATCTACTGATGGACACTTGAGTTGCTTCCATTTCTTGGCTATTGTAAATAGTGCTGAAATAAACATAGGGGTGCATATGTCTTTTTGAATCTGGAATCCTGCATTCTTAGGGTAAATTCCTAGGAGTGGAATTCCTGGGTCAAATGGTATTTCTAATTTTAGTTTTTTGAGGAAAATTCATATTGCTTTCCACAATGGTTGAACTAGCTTACATGCCCACCAGAAGCGTAGGAGGGTTCCCCTTTCTCCACATCCTCACCAGCATTTGTGGTTCTTAGTCTTTTGGATGCTGGCCATCCTCACTGGTGTGAAGGGATATCTCACTGTGGTTTAAATTTGCATTTCCCTGATGATTAGTGATGTGGAGCATCTTTTCATGTGTCTGTTGGCCATCTGAGTTTCTTCTTTGGAGAAACTGTCTCTCCTTATCCTCTGCCCATTTTTTAATCAGGTTATTTGCTTTTTGGGTGTTGAGGCATGTGAGTTCTTTATATATTTTGGATGTTAACCCCTTGTCGGATATGTCATTTACAAATATATTCCCCCATACAGTAGTATGCCTTTTTGTTCTGGTGATGATGTCCTTTGCCATGCAGACACTTTTTATTTTGATGTAGTCCCATGAGTTTTTTTTTGCTTTTGTTTCCCTTGCTTAAGGTGATGTGTTCAGGAAGAAGTTGCTCATGCTTATATTCAGGAGATTTTTGCCTAGTTGTTTTCTCAGTGTTTTATAGTTTCATGACTTACATTCAGGTCTTTGATTCATTTCGAGATAACTTTTGTGTATGGGGTTAAACAATAATCCAGTTTCATTCTCTTGCATGTAGCTGTCCAGTTTTGCCAACACCAGCTGTTGAACAGGCTGTCATTTCCCCATTGTATGTCCATGTCACCTTTATCATATATTAATTGACCATATATGTTTGGGTTAATATCTGGGCTCTCTATTCTGTTCCACTGGTCTGTGAGTTTGTTCTTGTGCCAGTACCAAATTGTCTTGATTACTGTGGCTTTGTAGTAGAGCTTGAAGTTGGGGAGCATAATCCCTCTAGATTTATGCTGCTTTTTCAGGATTTCTTTGGCTATTCGGGGTCTTTTGCCATTCCATATGAAGTTTGGAAAGATTTCCTCTAGTTCATTGAAGAACTGTTGGCATTTTGACAGGAATTGCATTGAATCTGTAGATTACTTTAGGCAGGATGGCCATTTTGACAATATTAATTCTTTCTATCCATGACCACGGGATGTGTTTCCATTTGTTGGTGTCTTCTTTAATTTCTCTCATGAGTGACTTGTAGTTTTGAGTATAAGTCTTTCACTTTCTTGGTTAGGTTTATTCCTAGGTATTTTATTCTTTTTGATGCAACTGTGAATGGAATTGTTTTCCTGATTTCTTTTTCTGCTAGTTCATTGTTAGCATATAGGAATGCAACAGATTTCTGTGTATTAATTTTGGATCCCACAACTTTGCTGAATTCAGATATTAGATCTAGTATTTTGGAGTGGGTACTTTAGGGTTTTTTATGTACAATATTATGTCATCTGCAAACAGGGACAGTTTAACTTCTTCCTTGCCAATCTGGATGCCTTTTATTTCTATGTGTTTTCTGATTGATGTGGCTTGGTCCTGCAGTACTATGTTGAATAGAAGTGGGGAGAGTGGGCATCCTTGTCTTGTTCCCGATCTTAAAGGAAAAGCTCTCAGCTTCTCACTGTTAACTATAATGTTAGCTGTGGGTTTGTCATATATGGCCTTTATGATGTTGAGGTACTTGCCCTCTATACCCATTTTGTTGAGAGTTTTTACCATGAATGGATGTCGAATTTTGTCAAATGCTTTTTCAGCATCTATGGAGATGATCATGTGGTTTTTGTCCTTCCTTTTATTGATGTGTTGGATGATCTTGATGGATTTTTTAATGTTGTACCATCCTTGCATCCCTGGAATAAGTCCCACTTGGTCATGATGGATGATCTTTCTGATGTATTTTTGAATTTGGTTTGCTAATGTTTTCTTGAATATTTTTGCACCTATGTTTACCAGGGATATTGGTCTGTAGTTTTCTTTTTTTGTGGTGTCTTTGCCTGGTTTTGGTATTAGAGTGATGCTGGCCTCATAGAATGAGTTTGGCAATTTTCCCTCTACTTCTATTCTTTGGAAAACTTTAAGGAGAATGGGTATTAAGTCTTCACTAAATACTTGATAAAATTCAGCAGTAAAGCCATCTGGTCCAGGTGTTTTGTTCTTAGGTAGGTTTTTGATTACCAGTTCAATTTTGTTGCTGGTAATTGGTCTGTTCAAATTTTCTGTTTCTTTCTGGGTCAGCCTTGAAGGTTGTATTTTTTTAGAAAGTTTTCTGTTTCTTCTAGGTTATCCAGTTTGTTAGCATATAATTTTTCATAGTATTTTCTCATAATTCTGTGTATTTCTGTGGTGTCCATTGTGATTTTTCCTTTCTCATTTCTGATTCTGTTTATGTGTGTAGACTCTTTTTTTCTTGATAAGTCTGGCTAGGGGTTCATCTATTTTGTTTATTTTCTCGGAGAAACAGCTCTTGCTTTCATTGACTCTTTCTATTGTTTTATTCTTCACAGTGTTATTTATTTACGCTCTAATCTTTATTATGACCCTTCTACTGACCTTGGGCCTCATTTGTTTTTTTCCTGGTTTCATTAATTGTGAGTTTAGAGTGTTCATATGGTATTGCTTTTCTTTCCTAAGGTAGGCCTGTATTGCAATATACTTTCCTCTTAGCACAGCCTTCGCTGAGTCCCACAGATTTTGCAGTGTTGAATTATTGTTTTCATTTGTCTCCATATATTGCTTGATCTCTGTTTTTATTTGGTCATTGATCTATTGGTTATTTAGGAGCATGTTGTGAAGCCTCCATGTGTTGGTGGGATTTTTCATTTTCTTCATGTAATTTATTTCTAGTTTCATACCTTTGTGATCTGAGAAACTGGTTCGTACAATTTCAATCTTTTTGAATTTACCAAGGCTCTTTTTTGGCCCAGTGTATGATCTATTCTTGAAGATGTTCCATGTATACTTGAGAAGAATGTGTGTTCTGCTGCTTTTGGGTGTAGAGTTCTGTAGATGTCTGTTAGGTCCATCTGTTCTAATGTGTTGTTCAGTGCCTCTGTCTCCTTACTTATTTTTTGTCTGGTTGATATGTCCTTCAGTGTGAATGGAGTGTTGAAGTCTGCTAGAGTGAATGCATTGAATTCTATTTTCCCTTTTAATTCTGTTAGTATTTGTTTCACATATGTGGGTGCTCCTGTGTTGGGTGCATATATATTTATAATGGTTACATCTTCTTGTTATATTGACCCTTTGATCATTATGTAATGTCCTTCTTTGTCTCTTATGATGTTATTTATTTTGAAGTCTATTTTGTCTGATACCAGTACTGCAACTCCTGATTTTTTCTCCCTATTAGTTGCATGAAATGTCTTTTTCCATCCCTTCACTTTTTGTCGGTGTATTTTTTTCGGTTTAAAGTGAGTCTCTTGTAGGCAGCATATAGATGGGTCTTGTTTTTTGATCCATTCATTTACTCTATGTCTTTTGATTGGTGCATTCAGTCCATTTACCTTTAGCGTGATTATCAATAGGTATGTACTTATTGCCATTGCAGGCTTTAGATTTTTGGTTACCAAAGGTTCAAAGTTAACTTCCTTATTATCTAAGAGTCTAATTTAACTCACTTAATATGCAATTACAAACACAATCTAAAGGTTGTTTTTTTTATCTCCTCCTTTTTCTTCCTCCTCCATTCTTTATATATTAGGTATCACATTCTGTACTCTTTGTCTATCCCTTGTTTGACTTTGGGTATAGTTAATTTAATTTTGCATTTGCTTAGTAATTAGCTGTTCTACTTTCTTTACTGTGGTTTTATTTCCTCTGGTGACAGCTATTAAACCTTAGGAACACTTCCATCTATAGCAGTCCCTCGAAAATACAATGTAGAGATGGTTTGTGGGAGGTAAATTCTTTCAGCTTTTGCTCATCTGGAAATAGTTTAATCCCTCCTGAAATTTAAATGATAATCGTGCCGGATAAAGTGTTCTTGGTTCAAGGCCCTTCTGCTTCATTGCATTAAATACATCATGCCACTCCCTTGTGGCCTGTAAGGTTTCTGCTGAGAAGTCTGATGGTAGCCTGATGGGCTTTCCTCTGTATGTGATCTTATTTCTCTCTCTGGCTGCTTTTAATAGTCTGTCCTTATCCTTGATCTTTGCCATTTTAATTACTGTATGACTTGGTGTTGTCTTCCTTGGGTCCCTTGTGTTGGGAGATCTGTGCACCTCCATGGCCTGAGAGACCATCTCCTTCCCCAGAATGGGGAAGTTTTCAGCAATTACCTCCTCAAATACACTTTCTATCCCTTTTTCTCTCTCTTCTTCTTCTCGTACCCCAATAATACGAATATTGTTCTGTTTGGATTGGTCACACAGTTCTCTCAATATTCTTTCATTCCTAGAGATCCTTTTTTCTCTCAGTGCCTCAGCTTCTTTGTATTCCTCTTCTCCAGTTTCTATTTCATTTATCGTGTCCTCCACCGTATCTTCAATGATTGCTCTTCAACAATTGGATGTCCGACTGGAATTCATTCCTGAGTTCTTGAATATTTTTCTGTACCTCCATGAGCATGTTAATGATTTTTATTTTGAAATCCCTTTCAGAAATATTCATGAGGTTGAAATCATTTAAATTTTTCTCAGGATTTGTATTAATAATTTTACTTTGAACCAGGTTTCTTTGGTGTTTCATATTTGTGTATGGTGCCCTCTAGTGCCTAGAACCTCTACTCTCTGGAGCTGCTCATCCCCTGAAGTAATGTCGGGGGTTGCATGGGAGTGGTATTTGTGCCTGGGGGGAGATAAGAGCTGTTTCCGACTTCCTGGCTGCTATGCCTGTCTCCACTGCCTGAACCAGTGGGCCAAGCCCACAGGTATAAGCCTCTATGCTTTGCATTTGTAGTTGCTGTAGACAGGTCTTCCTTCTGGCTGGCCTAATGCCAGAGTAGGGTTTGCCAGTTTGTGAGCCAGGTGGGGCTAGCCAGGATAAAGGCTCAGTAGGCTGTGTATCACGGAGGGGGGCCTTGGAGCTGTGTAGTCAGCCAAGGAGCTGGAGCTCCTCAAGATCATGAAAGCTCCCAAACTGCTGGACAGAGTGCACTCAGTCTATTTTGTCTACCTGCCCTTTCTCTTGAGCAGTAAGCTCTGTGCAATCCTTGCCCCTTTACCAGCCCTCTTGCTCTTAGGAAGTCTCTCAGACTGCCCACCTTTCTTTAGTCCCAGAACAGCCGGATATGGATCCCTGCTTTCCACAAGTGGCTGGAATATCATTCTCTCCAGGAATTCTGCCTATTTTAGCTTTCCAACCCCCTAATCATGAGAGTACCATGCAAACACCATGAAATGTAGGTTTTTGCTCCCAGAGCAGATCTCCGGAGTTAGGTATTCAGCAGTCCCAGGCCTCCAGTCCCTTCCCGCACTATTTCTCTTCCTCCCACCTGTGATCTGGGGTGGTGAAAGGGCTTGGGTCCCACCGGGCCACAGCTTTGGTACATTACCCTGTTCTGTGAGGTTTATTCTTTTCTCCAGGTGTATGCAGTTTGGCACAGTCCTCTTTCCTGTTGCTCTTTCAGGATTAGTTGTATTAATCATATTTTCATATTGTATGCAGTTTTAGGAGGAAGCCTCTGTTTCGCCACTTTGCTGCCATCTTTAATCTTCAGGATATTAGGTTTTTCATCTTGCCCCAGCTACCTGTTGCAGAAAGTAAATTCTAGGTATGTAGGTATGTGTGGGTGAAAAATGGGGCTCCTAGTCTCCTGTCTTGTGATGGAGGCTCTACCTTGAGTGCAGCATTATGAGTATACTGGGCTCAGAATGCCTTTGTGACAGCTCAGAGGCCATAATTTCATACAAGCGAGGCATTACAAACTACATCATTACAAACTACTGCCTCTTGTTCCCAGTGCCCATCTTTTAAAGGAGGTGTGTCACACAGAGGTAAATGCATTATTTTCTCTGTCCTCAGGTTATGAGCCTTGGCCCAGAGATTTTTTCCTTGGGGGAAAAGCAGACCTTAAAACAGAGTTCCCAAGATCTTCCCAAAGTTACTGATTTCATTTGAATTCAATTATCAGACAGTTCGAGTCAGAAGATTATCTTAAAAACAATGGAGGTTATGGAGTAAAGCAATGAAGAGAAAATGGGTAGACTTATTGAGGACATAAGATAAAGCATAGGTCAGTTACTTTACCAGAAAGAACCAGGGAAAGATTATGAAGATCCCTCTTGGAATCAGAACAAATCTCAAGCACTGACCACAAAAGCCATTCCTATAAAGGAGTCTAAGTTTAATTGGATGAGTTAGTGAAGCAATTTATGCCCAGGTCATTGTGAACAGTAAAGTAGTCAGCCAAGAATTAGTGGAGCTTAACAGCTTGGAGTGGTCAGTGAAAGAGACAATCAAAGAGAGACCTACTAAACTCACTGTCATAACAGGGAGGATGACAATGAGCATCAAGGCTGTACCCCAGTAGGACCAACATCATTGCCTTTGCACTGTGGGGGAAAAGCTTAATAAAACAAATGCTCTAAATATATCTTGTCTCTCCTTTCTTCTCAGATTTTTAAAAAAACATAAAATTTTTATATCAGTAATTACAATAGTACATTATTGCATTTGTACATTGTAGTATGTAATATGCACAACAATAATACCACAGACAGAGGAAAAAGGTAATAGGATTATATAGGAGTAACATTTTTATCTCATTAGAATTAAATTAGTACAAATTTGAAGTGGATTCTGAGAAATTAAGATGCATAACATAAAAATATGTAATGAAAACTCATTAATTTAAAATGCTATATGAGAAAATATTAATTTAACGCAAAAGAAAGCAGTAACAGAAGAATAAAAAAATAAAAAAGACATGAGAGTACAAGAACATATTCAGGACCCAGAGCATCATTGCTAATAACACTTTCCAATATAAGGAACCAGGACTCCTTGGAGAATGGCTGATTCTAGGATTTGGGCCAGAAATATAGAATTTGAGCCTACAGCTCCTTGTGCTGCCAGAATGCAATGGTATAGTGTAAAAAAGAAAAAAAATGAAGGGGAGGTATGTCAAAGTGAAAAAGAAGCTACCTAAAAGAGATGGCAATGGTCAGAGCTGGAACAATTCAAGCAACAAAATAAATAGAGTTGAATTATAATTGGATTCAGTAAAATTGGAAAAATAAGTAGAAATCAGTAGAATTGGATTATAATGCTGTATTAATTTTCTAGGGCTGCCATAATAAAGTACCACAAACTGGGTGATTTAAGCAACATAAAATTATTTTCCAACAGCTCTAGAGATTAGACATTCAAGACCAAGATGTTAGAAGGTTTAGTTTCTCCTGAGGCCTTGCTCCTTGACTTACAGATAGCTACTTTCTTGCTGTGTCTTCACATAGCATTTCCTCTGAATATGTGCATACCGTGGTATCTCTCTGTATCTCCTCATTGCCTTTTCTTATAAGGGTATCTGTCAGACTAGAGTCCACCCCAATAGCCTCATTTTCAACTTAATTACATTTTTAAAAGCACTATCTACAAATACAGTCAGATTTTGGGGTTCTGGAGTTAGTTAGGGGTTCAGCACATGTATTTGACAGAAGGACATAATTTGGTCCATAACAAATGCAAATGATAAAATAGATATATATCAGTCTATACTGATATGAATAAATGATTGAATAAATTAATAAATGGAGAATAAACAAATCTCTTGTACTGAAGAATTACAAGTGAATTTTGCAGATACCCATTCTAAATGAGGGAGAACATAACTCTTCACTCCTTAAGTGTGGGAAATGCATAGTGGCTTCCTTTCAAAGAGTACAGTATATAAAGGGGGAATAACCAACTTTATAGTTAGGAGACCTGATAAACACAACTTCCTAAATTTTACATGAAAACTTAATGGACCTAAAATAGTCAAGACAATGTGAAAAAAGAAAAACAAAGTTGGAAGACTCACATTTCCAAAATCAAAAACTTATAACAAAGCAATAATAATCAAGAGAGTATAGTAATGGGTGAGGAGGCACTCAAGATGGCATTGTGAGTAGGGTGGTGGAAATCTCCTCCCAAAACCATATATATTTTTGAAAATACAGCAAATACAACTATTCCTAAAAGAGAGACCAGAAGATACAGTACAACAGCCAGGCTACACCTACATCTGCAAGAACTCAGCATCTCATGAAAAGGGTAAGATACAAACTGTGACACGGTGGGACCTGAGCACTCCCCCAACCCCAGCTCACTGGTGGCAGGAAAAGAATCAGAGTGGAGAGGGAGTGGAAGCACAGGACTCCTAAATAACAAGTCCTAGTAATCTGCATGGGGAGCACAGACACACATTGCATGGTGTACTGGATATTAGAGAAACGGAAAAGTAAAATCTGAGATGGAGACTGCAAGCAGGTCCCCACAGCCAACTCCCCTGGGAAAAAAGAAAAGCCGGCACCTTAAAAGTCTTAAAGGGACAACGGCTTAACAGGTGGACAAAATCATCTCGGCACACTCAGCCCAGCAGCCTGGGAATTTTAAGGAACTTCAGGTGCCCAATCCCCCTAGGTGGCAAGGCAGCTCTGAAGCCCCTCACGGTGATAAGCAGCCTGCCGTTCATTCACCCCCACTGGCACTGCAAGCAAACCTGCTGACCCGCCACTGCTGCAGAGCAGCCAGGGAGCAGCCCCACCCACATCAACCACACTGAGTCTTCGCCCAGTGCACAGTTAACCGGGACAGACCCAGAGGCTGTCACCAGCATGCAGATGCCTGGCACAGGCAGAGGAAGCCAGAGAAAGGTCCGGAATGCATGAAGGGGCACCGTTCTCACAGGAGAACACACCTGGTGTGTCTGTGACACCTGCTAGTGCCCTAGGCTATCCCAAGGGCTGCCCTGCCCATGGCAGCTGAGGAGGTTATCCTAGAGACAGCTCCTGGTGTGTGGGGAACCAGCACAGGCAGTGGAGAATGGGAAGGCGACCAGTAAGCAGGAAGGGACTTTGTTCTCCCAGCTGACACATGCGCCACCTACCGGCAATCACTTCTATCACCAGGGAAAGGCAGAAGAACCTGGTCCAGTCAAAAATCACTCAAAGAACCCCAGAGAGAGGGCCTGGCAAGATAGATATAACCAATCTTTCTGAGAAAGAATTCAAAATAAAAGTCATAATCATGCTGATGGACGTGCATAGAAATATGCAAGAGCTAAGGGATGAAGTCTGGAGAGAGATAACAGAAATGAAACAATTGATAGAATAGAAATCAAAGAACAGGAATACAGAGAAGCTGAGGCAGAGAGATAAAAAGATCTATAGGAATGAAAGAATATTAAGAGAACTGTGTGACCAATACAAATGGAACAATATTCCCATGACAGGGGTACCAGAAAGAAGAGAGAGAAAAAGGGATAGAAAGTCTGTTTGAAGAAATAATTGCTGAAAACTTCCCCAAGGTGGGGAAGGAAATAGTCTCTCAGATCATGGAAGCCCACAGATCTCCCAACACAAGGGACCCATGAAGGACAACACCAAGACATACAGTAATTAAAATGGCAAAATCAAAGACAAGGACAGGGTATTAAAGGACGCCAGAGAGAGAAAAAAGATCACCTACAAAGGAAAACCCATCAGGCTATCATCAGACTTCTCAACAGAAACCTTACAGAACAGAAGAGAATGGCATGATATATTTAATGCAATGAAACAGAAGGGCCTTGAACCAAGAGTACTGTATCCAGCACGATTATCACTAAAATTTGAAGGAGGGAATAAACAATTTCCAGATAAGCAAAAGTTAAGGGAATTTGCCTCCCACAAACCACCTACCTCTACAGGGTATGTTAAAGGGATTGCTCTAGATGGAAGTACTACTAACGCTAAATAGATGTCACCAGAGAAAATAAAATCACAGCAAAGAAAACAGACCAAGCAAATACTAACTAAAGGCAAGAAATAAAATCAACTACCCACAAAAGCAGTTAAAGGAAACACAAAAGATTACAGAATAAAACACCTAACATATAAAGAGTGGAGGAGGAAGAATAAGAAGGGAGAGAAATAAAGAATCATAAGACTGTGTTTATAATAGCATAATAAGTGAGTTAAAGTTAGATGGTTAGATAGTAAAGAAGCTATCCTTTAAAGTTTGCTAATCACAAACCAAAGCTGGCAATGGCAATAAGTACATATCTATCAATAATCACCCTAAATGTAAACAGAATGAATGCACCAATCAAAATACACAGAGTAATAGAATGGATAAAAAAGCTAGACCCATCTATATGCTGCTTGCAAAAGATTCACCTCAAACCCAAAGACATACACAGACTAAAAGTGAATGGATGGAAAAAGAAATTTCATGCAAACAATAGGGAGAAAAAAGCCAGTGTTGCAGTACTTGTATCAGACAAAATAGATTTCAAAACAAAGAAAGTAACAAGACGTAAAGAAGAACATTACATAATGATAAAGGGGCCAGTCCAACAAGGGGATATAACCATTATAAATATATATGCACCCAACACAGAAGGACTGACATATGTGAAACAAATATTAACAGAATTAAAGGAGAAAATAGAATGCAATACATTCATTTTAGGAGACTTCAACACACCCCTCACTCCAAATGACAGATCAACCAGACAGAAAATAAGTAAGGACACAGAGGCACTGAACAACACACTAGAACAGATGGACCTAACAGACATCTACAGAACTCTACACCCAAAAGCAGGAGGATACACATTCTTTTCAAGTGCACATGGAACATTTTCCAGAATAGACCGCATACTAGGCCACAAAAAGAACCTCAGTAAATTCAAAAATATTGAAATTCTACCAACCAACTTCTCAGATCACAAAAGTATAAAACTTGAAATGAATTGTACAAAGAAAACAAAAGGCCTCACAAACACATGGAGGCTTAACAACATGCTCCTAATTAATCAATGGATCCATGACCAAATTAAAACAGAGATCAAGCAATATATGGAGACAAACGACAACAACAGCACAATGCCACAACTTCTGTGAGACGCAGTGAAAGCAGTTCTAAGAGGAAAGTTTATAGCAATCCAGGCCTACTTAAAGAAGGAAGAACAATCCCAAATGAATAGGCTAATGTCACAGTTATTGAAACTGGAACAAGAAGAACAAATGAGGCCCAAAGTCAGCAGAAGGAGGGACATCGTAAAGATCAGAGAAGAAATAAATAAAATTGAGAAGAATAAAACAATAGAAAAAATCAATGAAACCAAGAGATGGTTTTAGAGAAAATAAACAAAATAGACAATTCCTTAGCCAGATTTATTAAGAGAGAAAGTGAATCTACACACATAAAAGGAATCAGAAATGAGAAAGGAAAAAGGAAAAACACCACAGAAATACAAAGAATTAGACAATACTCTGAAAATCTATATGCTAACAAGCTGTATAACCTAGAAGAAATGGACAACCTTCTAGAAAAATACAACCTTCCAAGACTGACAAAGGAAGAAAGAGAAAATCTAAACAGACCATTTACCAGCAACAAAATTGAATCAGTAATCAACAATCTACCCAAGAACAAACTCTTGGCCCAGATAGATTGACCACTGAATTTTATCAGACATAAAGAGAAGAAATAATACCCATTCTCTTTAAAGTTTTCCAAAAAATAGAAGAGGAGGGAATACTTCCAAACTCATTCTATGAAGCCAGCATCACTCTAATACCAAAACCAGGCAAAGACCCCACAAAAAAAGAAAATTACAGACCAATATCCCTGATGAACATAGATGCAAAAATACTCAACAAAATATTAGCAAACCAAATTCAAAAATACATCAAGAAGATCATACACCATGATCAGGTGGGAGTCATCTCAGGGATGCAAGGATGGTAAAACATTTTAAAATCTATCAATGTCATCTACCACACAACAAAAATAATGACAAAAAGCACATGATCATCTCCATAGATGCTGAAAAAGCATTTGACAAAATTCAACATCCGTTCATGATAAAAACTCTCAACAAAATGGGTATAGAAGGGAAGTACCTCATCAATCATAAAGGCCATATATGACAAACCCACAGCCAACATCATACTTAACAGCGAGCACTGAAAGCTTTTCACCTAAGATTGGGAGCAAGACAGGGATGCCCACTCTCCCCACTTTTATTCAACATAGTACTGGAGGCCCCAGCCACAGCAATCAGACAAAACAAAAAAATACAAGGCATCCAGATTGGTAAAGAAGAAGTCAAACTCTCACTATTTGCAGATGACATGATATTGTACATAAAAAACCCTAAAGACTCCACTCCAAAACTACTAGAACTAATATCTGAATTCAGCAAAGTTGCAGGCTACAAAATTAATACACAGAAATCTGTTGCTTTTCTATACACTAATGATGAACTAGCAGGAAATCAGGAAAACAATTCAATTCAAAATTTCATCCAAAATAATAAAATACCTAGGAATAAAACTAACCTAGGAAGTGAAAGACCTGAAAACTACAAGAACTCTTAAGAAAAATTAAAGAGGAGACTAACAAATGGAAATTCATCCCATTCTCTTGGCTAAGAAGAATTAATATTGTCACAATGGCCATCCAGTCTAAAGCAATCTACAGATTCAATGTAATCCCCATCAAAATACTAAGAGCATTCTTCAACAAACTGGAACAAATAGTTCTAAAATTCATATGGAACCACAAAAGACCCCGAATAGCCACAGCAATCCTGAGAAGGAAGAAGAAAGCAGGGGGGATCACATTTCCCAATTTCATGCTCTACTACCAAGCCACAGTAATCCAGACAATTTGATACTGGCACAAGAACAGGCCCATAGACCAATGGAACAGACTAGAGAGCCCAGATATTAACCCAAACACAATGGTGAATTAATATACGATAAAGGAGCCATGGATATACAATGGGGAAATGACAGCCTCTTCAAAAGCTGGTGTTGGCAAAACTGGACAGCTACATGTAAGAGAATGAAATTGGATCATTATCTAACCCCATATGCAAAAGTAAGTTCAAAATGGAACAAAGACCTGAATGTAAGTCATGAAACCATAACACTCTGAGAAAAAAGCATAGGCAAAAGTCTCTTGGACATAAACATGAGCAACTTCTTCATGAACATATCTCCCTGGGCAAGGGAAACAAAAGCAAAATGAACAAGTGGGACTATATCAAGCTGAAAAGCTTCTGTACAGCAAAGGAAACCATCAATAGAACAAAAAGGCATCCTACAGTATGGGAGAATATATTCATAAATGACATATCCAAAAAAGCATTGACATCCCAAATATATAAACAGCTCATATACCTTAACAAACAAAAAGCAAATAATCCAGTTAGAAAATGGGCAGAGGATATGAACAGACACTTCTCCAAAGACGAAGTTCAGATGGCCAACAGGACATGAAAAGATGCTCCATATCGTTTTTCATCAGAGAAATGCAAATTAAAACTAGAATATGATATCACCTCACACCAGTTAGGATGGCCACCATCCAAAAGAAACAAGAACAAATGTTGGCAAAGATGTGGAGAAAGGGGAACCCTCCTACACTGCTGGTGGGAATGCAAATTAGTTCAACCATTGTCGAAAGTAGTATGGAGGTTCCTCAAAAAACTCAAAATAGAAATACCATTTGACCCAATAATTCCACTCCTAGGAATTTACCCTAAGAATGCAGGAGCCCAGTTTGAAAAAGTGAGATGCACCCCTATGTCTACTGCAGCACTATTTACAAGAGCCAAGATATGGAAGCAACCTAAGTGTCCATCAGTAGATAAATGGATAAAGAAAATGTGGTACATATACACAGTGGAATATTATTCAGCCATAAGAAGAAAACAAATCCTACCATTTGAAACAACATGAATGGAGCTAGAGG
>JAQQAC010016209.1:94541636-94577934 GCA_029783875.1 Phataginus tricuspis | reverse complement strand
GATGGAGCTAGAGGGTATTATGCTCAGTGAAATAACCAGGCAGAAAAAGACAAGTATCAAATGATTTCACTCATATGTGGAGTATAAGAACAAAGAAAAAAACTGATGGAACAAAATAGCAGCAGACTCACAGAACCCAAGAATGGACTAACAGTTACCAAAGGCAAAGGGACTGGGGAGGATGGGTGGGAAGGAAGGGATTAGGAGGAAAAAGGGACATTATGATTTGTAGACATAATGTGGGGGTGGGGGGGCACGGGGAGGGCTGTACAACACAGAGAAGACAAGTAGTGATTCTATAGCATCTTACTACGCTGATGGACAGTGACTGTAATGGGGTATGTGGTGGGGATCTGATAATGGGGGGAGTTTAGTAACCATAATGTTGCTCATGTAATTGTAGATTAATGTTACCAAAATAGAAAAAAGAGAGTATAGTAATGGCATAAGGGTAGACATATAGATTAATGGAATAGAATTGCAAGTTCTGACATAAAATTGTTCTATGGCCAATGTTTTTTGACAAGGGTGCCAAGGCTATTCAGTAGGGAAAGAATAGTCTTCAACAAATGGTGCTGGAACACCTGGATATCATATTGAAAAGAATGAAGTTGGACCCTTTTTTCACAACATATACAAAAGTGGATCAAAAAGCCTGACTAAACCAAGGTTCAGCAGTTACCTAACAATTGAAACCCTCATAAATTGCTGATGGAATTATAAAATGGTACAAGTACTTTAGAAATTTGTTTGGAATCATTATAAAAACTTAAACATACCTCTAACATATAACACAACCATCCTACTTCTAGGTAGTTACCTAAGAGAAATGAAAGCATAAATCCACTGAAAGATTTGTACATAAATGTTCATAGAAACATTGCTCATAAATGCTCCAAACTGGAGGCAATCCAAATGTGCATGTATGTGTAAATAGATAAACAAAGTGTAGTATATCCATACAATAGAATACTACTCATCAATGAAAAGAAACACAACTGATACCCACTGCCAGTATGGATGAATCTCAAAATAATTATACTGAGTTAAGGATGATCAATAGCAAAAAGTACATAATTGATTATTTCATTTATATATAAGTTGAGGAAATGCAAGAATAATGAAAATTATACTAGTGATTGGAAATGGGTGGTGACAGGGCTTGAAGGAGGAATTACAAAGGAGCATGAAAAAAGTGCTTGGAAGAGTTAGATATGTCCATTATCTTGTGGTGATAGTTTCTTAGGTATAAACTTATGTCAGAAATTATAAATTGTAAGTTTAAATGCATGCAATTCACTTTGTGTCACTGATACCTCATTACAACTTTTAACAAGAACTGTAGATGCACTTAAGGGCATATTAAATACAGTGGAAATGGGAATATGTGAACTAGAAGGTACATCAGAATAAAATATCTAAACTGAAGTATAGAGAACAGAAGTTTAGATAATATAAAAGAGCATGCAAGTCATATGTGGTACATAGGTCTACTGTATGTTTAATTTGATGGGCCAGAAGCAGAGGAAAGAATTGCACAGAAGAAATATTTGAAGTGTAATGATCAAAAATTGTCCAAAGTTTCAAAAGCCATAATTTCAAGAAACTGTATCCCTTAATCAGGGTGAATTCAATGGGAATCACGTCTAGGTATATTATAGTAATAATATTGAAAGATAAAAATAAAGAGAAAATCTTTAATGCAACCATATAAAAAATTAAGCATATTATCATAAAAGGAGCAACACTAAGCAGACAGCTAATTCCTCAACAGAACAGTAGAAGCCAGAAAACCATGGAATTAAATTTTTAAATGCTGACAGATAATAATTCCCAATTTAGAATTTTACACTGAGGAAAAAATATCTCAAAAAATTGTCACAAGCTCAGCTGAACAGGAGACAGCTGAGTTGTTAGGTGTCGGAGTAATCAGTTAATGCAACCAGCCAAAAATGAAAGTAACATTTGAGCCTTTAGTCATTTAACAAGAGGCTAAATCAGAGAAAACTCTGACTTTGTCCTGTTCCATTTCCCCACAGGGAATGGCAGGCTGCTTTAGGATTAGGTGGATCAGCACAGATTTGAAGGTTGTCTCACTGCCAAAGGAACCTCAAACAAAAAGCTCTTGGAGTTTCACAGATTTTGGATTTGGGGGATGGGGAGTGGGGACAAGGGGAAGCTAGTACGCACTGAGTACTGAGTCAGAGTAGAGAAAAGTATCTTTAAGTTTTCTCCCTCTTGCCCCAAATAAGAAGATCTAGGCAGAGGTGCCTGAGGAAGGCCACAGATAAAGAAGCCTCTAAGTAAAGGCACCCTGGCTAGGAATGCAAATAAGCAGCAAGTGAGGTCTGACTCCTTGACTGCAACGTCCTTCCGAGACTGGCTGTGCACCAAGCCCAGTGTGTGTGCGTGGCGGGTAGCTTTCCTCTATAAGGCCTGCCAGGTAAAGCCTGTGAAGTGAGGCCCAAGATATCCACAGTACATCCATTTCAGGTAAAAAAAAAAAAAACAAGCAAAATTAAAGTAAAAGAAAGCAAACAATGAAATAAGAGCCAAAAGTTAATAAAGTAAGAAAGAACTATACTATAGAAAGTATCGATAAGCACAAAGTTTGTTTCTTTGAAAAAGACTAATAAAATTGATAAACCACTGACAAGACAAAGAAAGAGAGAAAAGGTACACATTGTGAATATTAATAATAGAAGGGAAACTTTTATTGAAACTACAAACATATAAGAAGATATTATGAACAACTTTATGCCAATATGTTTGAAAATTCAAATAAAATGGATGTTATGAGAAAACTACAATCTATACAATGTACACAAAAAATAGATCTGAGTAATTCAACTCATTAAGAAAATTAAATTTATACATAAAAAGATGGCTTTACTGTGAATTGCCCCACCCTTTTAGAAATATCACCAATCTTATACAGACTCTTCCAGTAAATAGAAAAATATTCAACACATTCCAACTCATCTTACGAGGCCAGTCTAACTTTAACATAGAGACCTGACAAGGCCAGTGCTTGAAGGCAGTGTTGAAGTCTATCCTTTTATAAACATAAGTGCAAAACTCAGAAACCGAAACCTGCAATATATAATAAGTATCATACTCAATGAAGTTGTATTTTTTCAAGAATACAAGACCAGCTTAACATTTACAGAGCACTCACTGAAGTTCACGACATTAATAGAATAAAGGAGAAAAGTCATATGATTATCTCAATAGTATTTGATGAAATTCAAGATCCCTTAATGATAAAGGAGGAAAAATTTCTTAGAAAATTAGGAATAAGAGGAAATTTCCTTAATTTCAGAGACAGTTTCTATAAAAATCATAGAACAATTACCACATGTACTGGCAAAATGTTGAAAGCCTTTTCCTTGAGGAATGAGACAACTTCACTACAATACTGAGTTGGAAGTCCTGGCCAATGAAATAAAAAAGAGAAAAATATTTTTAAAGGTAAAAAAAATGCAAAGAAAGGGATAAAATTCATTTCAGAAGTTATGGTTGTATAAACAGAAAAATCCAAAATAATTTATAAGTAAACTATTAGAATTAACAAGTGAACCTTAGCAATGTTGTTGAATACAAAGTCAATATTCAAAATTCAAGCATTTTGTAATTTTCCCATCTTAAAAAATAGACATTGAAATTTAAAAAATAGATACCATTTACAATAACATCAAATTATAATCACATGAATAAGAATAAATATAACAAAAACTGTAGAACAGCGACACACAAAACATAATACATATTTGAGAGGATTTAAAGAATGTCTTTTAAAATGGAAAAATACACCTTGTCCATAGATTGGAAGATCAATAGGTTCAATGCACTTCATAAAACATGGATATCCAAATGTCCAATAAGTTTATGAAAAATACTTCATCCCATTAGTCATCTGGGAATGCAAATTAAATTCACAGACATACCTATAATCCCACCAGAATGGCTATACTTAAAAAGACTGGCAGAACCAGTGCTGACAAGTATATGGATCAATTGGAACTCTTATGCACCGCTCACTTTATAAAGTTGTATTTACCAAAGTTAAACTTATGAATACTGTAATACCCAGCAATTCATCTCCCAGCTATACACCTAAGAGAAAGTATATGGATATGCATCAAAAGACATGTATAAGAATGTTCATAGTAGCCTATTTGTGATAATCTCATATTGAAAATAATGCAGTTGTCCAATAATGGTAGAAATACTTAATAAACTGCTGTTTGAGAATGAAGTCACTAAAACCACATATAAAATGTGGATGAATTTCATTGAGCCAAAGAAGCCAGACACAAAAAGTACACATTATTTCCCTTATAGAATTAAAATAAGGCAAAATTAAGCTATGATATTACTAGCCAGGTATTATTGAGCTTTGGGTCAGTGAGTCAGGGTAGTGATTGATTAGGGGGTATGAGGGAGCCTTGCAGTGCTGATAATGTTTCATTTATTGACTGTAGGCGATAGTTACCAAAGATAATGCTATGATTCACCAAACTCTACACTTACGTTATCTTGTCTATTGTGTTCCATTGATATTTTAAAAGTTAAATTTATCAAAGCCAAAATTACCTTTTGTCCCCTAAACTTGCATCGCTCCAATGCCCACCAACTCAAGGTAAGTAGCCACTCTTGATTGCTCAGACTTTCTAATCAGGCACTTCATGATTTTCTAAAAATTAAATATTTCCAGAACCCATCCACTTTTCTCTACCCCATTTCCATTACTTCATCTTAAGCCATTATTATCTCTTGCCTGGATTACTAATATGATTTTCTCCCAACTCAGCCCTTTGCTTTCATTTTTTTGTCCTTTCCAAACCCCTTCTTTAGGATGGAGTCTAAATTGATTTTCTAAAGCACAATTCACAAAACTAGTCATGTATCGCTTCTGTTATAAAACCTTTAGTTCTTCCCATTTCTCTCAGTATAAAGTCCATTGACTATAACGTAACTCGTAAAATACTTAATAATCAGGCTTCTGTTTATTTCTCCACCATCATCTCTTGCCTTCACTGTTTATCCTCTTCCCACAATTTGCTTGCAAAAGGTACTCCATTTATATTAAATAATTTGTAGCTACTAAAATATACTTTTGGCTGGTCAAGACTCCAGAGTTCTGTGCTGAAAGGCTTTAGGGGCTGCAATGTTGTTAGAAGATGATGCTAAAAGTATTGACCTGAAGGTGGATTTCCACAAAATAAACCTGTGTGTGTGTGTGTGTGTGTGTGTGTGTGTGTTGTAGCTTGGTGGTGGTGCTTGAAGACATTATGAGGTGCTAACGAATGCCTCACCTTGCAACCATTTCCCTCAGACCTTTGCACTTGTAATTCATGCTTTCTAGAGCATTTTTATTCTCTTTCTCTTCTCACCTAATCATCAGATCATCCTTCCAGTTCAGATGTTAGTTCCTCCATAAAGTCATCATAATTCTTCAAAACCAGATTAGGTGTCCCTCTGAGTATAACTCCCACACTGTTGACTTGGTTTTGTCACAGCACTATACTATTTTGGAGTCATATGTTGGTCAGAGGGTAGATTCTAAAAGTCCTTATTCCTTTATTCTCCCTTTGGCAATGTGATGGCTGTAGAATGATTGTGGGGTTCATAAACCTAGTAGCTGAGAACACAGAGAAAGGCTTAGAGTTTCAGATTTGTGTATGCCCAATACTTTTAATTTTGGACAACAGAAAGAGATGACTGGAGGTAGAGTGTTGGTAGAGTCCCGAGACAAAGAAGGCAGAAATCACAACGTGAAGCTGGAGAACTAGACAGTTCAGAACTATAGAAAGCCTTATTAACTCTGTAAGGAGTTTGGTCTTCATTTTTAATGCATGAGAAAATCTCTAAGAAACATTAAGTAAAAAAAAAAAACAGTATAGAGAAGCTAATGTCTATTGAAAAAATAAGGCATTTGTAAATAGAAAATTTATGAAAAATACACAATGCTGACAGTGTCACTGCCTCTGGATGGTAGTTAAAACCTTTTATATTGTTTGTGTTTTTGTTCAAGTACTCAATTACTTTTTCAAATGAAAACTTTCAATGACCATGAATTCTGTTGTCAGACAAAGAGAGGTTAGAATCCTGGCCTGCTTACTCACTATGTGACACTGGGCAAGTGACTTCTCTGAACGTACATTTCCTCAGATACAAATGAGGATGATAGCCATGCATGCATGCATATGGTTATGAAGATTTAATAAAATAGAAGTGCTTAAGGCAGAGCCAGATGCATAGTAAGTATTCATTACATGTTACCTATTTCCATTAGTTTTGCCTTTATTGAAAGTTTAAACCACACAGGTCAGCAGATCACAATAGTTAATAACTTGGGCTGTGTAGTCAGAAATGAGTCCAAAGTCTGTTTCTGTTGCATATTCATTGTGTGACTTTTATCAGGTTATGTGCCCTCCCTAAGCCTCAGCTTCCTTACTGTAAACATGCACAAGCAAAGTGCTGCTGGCCAGGGTGGTTGTGAGACCTGTGCTGCAATTAAAACCATGACAGCCCCCACTTTGTGGGCACTTTCTCTCTGGCAAGTTATATGTTTGCTCACACATACTGGTTGATATCATAACTTTTATTATTGTTTATGGATATGTAGGGAGGGAGAGAGCAATATCAGCAGCAATAACTTTCATACCAGGTATTAGACTATTACCAACTGTTCCCCAAGAAAGTACAGAGATACAATAAGTTTATATTTAGAATTTCAATACATTGTAACTACCCTGGCCATGTCTCCCTACTATCAAGCCACAACCATCACAAAATCAGTCAGGCTACAGTCCAGTGTGATGCCCACAGATGCCAAGGTGTTTGGTCCAAACAAGAAAGAAGGGAGAAAGCTAGAGCTCACTTGTGAAGACGAGGGACAAGCCAAAATACAGAATCATTTTGGGAAAAGGTATTTTCCCACTCCAGTGATGTATCAGGACTTGTCCTTACAACTTGAACATACATGACTGCACCATCTTCTAGAAGTGGTCCTTGATCTTGCCTCTGCTCAGGCTTTCAATGATGAAGGCTAACACACTTTGCTTAGTCACCCCTTTCTAGGTCACAAGTAGCCTATAGAAATTTGTCTGTTCCTAGATGATAGCATAAAGCTCAATGTCATTAAGAAAAATGTGTCACAGAGCTAAAGTGGCAGTTGAAACTCATCTAGGCTCTGGAGTGGCCACATGCAGGTCCCACTTCAGGATGCTGATCTAGCCACTGCTACATCTAGTCATCTTGACTTCCAGAAAACATGTGGTCACAGAAAACCTTTGGTACTAACATGTTGGTCACATGATGAGTAATGCTCAAAGATTTTAAAATAGGATTCTACATGATCCAATTTGTTTTTTAAAAAAAGGGATCACTGTGTGCACTGTGGATGGAAGTGGGGAGGCCGACGGCAGTGAAACCAATTAGTAGGGTATTACAATAAACTAGGCAGGAGGTGGTAATGGCATGGATAATACTGTGACATATATGTATGTAAAAGTTTATTTTAATGAATATTTAAAAAATCACATTTAATATTCCAAGTGATAAATGAATTAAATGTATTCCATTATGGATTGAGTGGTCATGCATGGACTCAAATGAATTACTTGCTCTTAGTCTTAACATGGAATAGTCTTTGATGGATACAGAGGAAGAAGGAGATAGAGAAAAGAATGAACAAATGCATGGGAAATAGAATGTTAGAGGGGGGCCTATAGGGTAGTAAACAGAACAGTTTAACTGGAATAGACAGGGTTTTTTAAATGTAGGGTGGACATTAATGCAGGTAAGACAGATTGGTACCAAACTGTGAAAGTCTGCATATGTGGATAAGTAGTTTTAATTATTCCTCTGGGTTATGGAAACTATCAATCCTTTTGTACAGGAAGTTAAAGAAAGCAAAGTGTCAGTTCAGGAAGCTTACCCTAGCAGTGGTGAGCGGGAGTGACAAGGAGAGGATCTGGGAGGCAGACCAGTGAGTAAGTTACCTCAGTATTCCATGCACACCTGCCTGGTCCTAAATTAAATCAGAACATAAATAAATTCTTCCTCAATGAATGATTAGATTATGAATGATATAGTCTTTTGAATTAGCCACATGACAGTGGGAATGGGAAAATTCTGTTAATGAAGGTCCTATAGGACTTGGGAAAGTTATATAACACATTTTTTTTAAGGTGGGGGGTATATAAGACTTTTGAGCTTCAATTTACTTACTTATGAAATAGCGATGTGTTTTGTCATTGTTGAGAGGAACATATGAGACAAATCATCTAAAGTGCATAACAAAGTGCCTGCCACATATGTGCTCAAAGGATAATTCATTCCTTTCTTCTTTCTTGCTATTTAGACAAATGATCTAAAATGAATGACAAGCTGTCAGAGTTGATTTGAAAACTTTATGTGTACAAATATTTGCTGAGAATTGGACTGTTACTTATTTTAATAGTAGCCTAATCAAAAAAGATACAAAAGAATCAGAAGAGGTATTTTGAGTAAGGAAGTTGAATTTGATTTTTGATATGTCATCCTATCTAAGTACAAGATTCTTGCCAGTGGTCAGAATTGCTGACCCAGACTTACTGTCTAGCTTAGAGGTACTAGTTGAAGCCTTTATACTAGTTACCAAAGAAGAGATTAAATAGAAGCGTCAGAGAAGAATTGTTGCTCATGGCCAATTGAAAACCTTTTCCTAACAATTGCGAATTTTCTATAAGTTAGGAAATATGCCACAATAAGGGGTTCTATTCAAAGTAAATCTATTTTCCTTCAGCTTCTATTGTTTGTCATATATTCTCTTAGGCATTTTATTTGTATTGTCTGATGTAATTTTTCTTATGACCTTCAAATAGATTTTAATAATCCTATCTGTATTTGTGAGAAAGACAAATTTCAGAGTTGTTAAATCATTTATTAAAGACCATACAGTCAATAGACCCAGAAACCCAATTCAGATCTAACTGACTCTATGGGACTAGGAATTTGCTAAAAAAAAATTTGTTTACTAAATATTGGCCAAATTTTCATTATCAAAATATCCTTACTTTTAAGCCATGATGTTTAGAGAGAACAGGAATGAAAATCAACTTGTCAGACAAACCTGGGTATGAAACTTGGTTCCATCACTTAGTGGCAATATCCTCTTTGAATTCCAGTTTCCTTACATGTAAAAATAATTAGACCTTAAATGTAAACATCTAGTACCATGTTTGGCTTAGTCTTAATTGCATCTAGTTTCCTCTTTCTTTCATTTATTATTAAATTTTGCATGTCTAGAAAAAATGAGAGTACATCCTACTGAAAAAGTTCCCCTCTCAAGGCATACTCTTTGTCTTGTGGGTAAATACACATTTTAATACATTTGTCACTGGGAACATCAACTGTTACTGTATTTCAAATCATCATTAAAATAACTTTGTATATATATACTTAATAACCAGCATCTGGAAAATTTCTTCCATTTCTATTTTCTTGCTCTGAAATACAAGAGTTCATCATTTGACAAAGTCATCATTATTCTTTCAGTTTCTATTCTCAGGACTACAAGCATACATTTCTTTCCAAGTACCAAACAAATATAAATCCATCGTATGGAACTGGATACAATTTCAAGACTGCCTTATAAATTGATAGGTCTGAATGTGAATCTAAAGGAGGTTACAAAAATTAGCAAATTGTCGTGGTGTTGGAGGCTAAAGTAGTGCTAGGCTGTATATTTGAACTTCTATAAACTTTTTTTTGACCTTTGTGAATCTGAATTATAGCACATATAAAAATAGAGCTTAGGCTAATTAAAAGTGATTCAAACTTACTATCAGGAGCTGTCTTTTCTCTGCTTCCCATGTCCATCTTTCCCTTGAGCCAGGTGTGACACTTCTTACCCATTTATGGATGCTTTCCCCCCTGAAATCCAGCATCAATGTTGTCACTGGGTAGAATGCAAGTTAGAAATATAATCTTTGGTGATGTGCCTTAGTGGTACTTGAGTTTCAAGCCATGTGCTATAAAATCTTGTTTATATTTCCTTTATATGCCATTGTGACAACCAGAAATTTGAATCATAGAGTACTACCTGTTCCTCCTTGCCTGAATTCCCCCACCTGGATTTGTCATCTTACCTCTTGGCCTTAATCCTACTTTGGCATCTCCCTCCTTTCAGCAATAAAACTATGACAGTTTTATTCACCTTATCCTACACTTTTCTTCTTTTCCTGCCACTTAACTCTGAGCCCAGTGCTTTCTATGAATGTTGCTGTTGGATGTCCCCAGATGCCTTTACATGACTTTTTTCCACAATGCTTCTCCTCCTTACCATTCTTCACACACGCAGTGTCTTAACTGCCCAGATATACTTCTCATCCTCCCAGCATCCTCCACTCAAGTACAACATCTTATGCAATGCCCTCCTTTTTAGACATTTCCTACCATCTGCTTCCATCAAAGCATACTTATTCCTGGTCCATTGTTTTAGGTCTCAGAGCTCTAATAAAGAAAACCCAATAAATAAAATCTGGTTTAGGTATTAATGATTGATTGTAAGTTAAGATACAAGTCCTACCAAGAAATAAAGTTTTATTTTTCTTTAGCTTTTCATGCTCTAACTCCAAATAAGTGTGGCTGATAAGGGAGCTATATTGTGAGTTGGGATTATCTTTAAAACACCCTTCAAAACATCATGCAATCTATATTGAGGCCATCAAATTTCTGTATTGTTTCTAAAGAACGATCTCCTTTGAGAACTTGTATTTATACACAGTTAAACACTCCATCACACATTTACTCTTTATGTAGAAATGTGTTTGACATTGAATGTATATTGGATATAATTTTCTCTGTATAGTTCATTTATGAGAGTTCCCAAATGCAATTATCATATTTGAATGGAGTCTATGCCCCAAAGATGAAAACTTTTCACAATGGAAAGGAAATCAGTGTAATATAAAATTAACCAAAAAGATAAGGAGAATTGAGGACACTCTTACAGATAGAGAATGAAAAAAAGGAGTCTTCACCAAGGCTAATGCAGACCATAATGCAACCTTGTAAATTAGAATGAAAATAGCTTGGAAAAATTTGAGCAGCTTAAAAATATGCAAAAACATCACCTCTTCTACCCATGTCAGAATCCAAGCCCTCTCAACAATTCCCATGAAGATGATAGAAACAGAGTTCTATTTGCAGCAAATACACCTTAGTAACAAATTTGCATAAAATCCAAATAAATTATAATAGATTCCCTTAAAATAAGCTCCTTGTTATGTTCCCTAGGAAGACTTCACCAAATAGCCTTTCTTAGTCAATATGGGCTGCTATAACAAGACTGGATGGCTTTTAAACAACAAAAGTTTATTTCTCATGGTTCTGGAGGCTGCAAAGTACAAGATCAAGACACCTTCAGATTTGGTATCTGGTGAGGACTCACTTTCTGATTCATAGACAACACCTTCTAGCTACAACTCACATCGTGTTAAGGGTAAGGGAGCTTTCTAGGACTTTTAAAAATAAAGATACTAATTCTATTCATGAGAGCTCTGTCCCCATGGACCTCATCTCCTCCCAAGGGCTGCATCACCTTGGGAGTTAGAGTTTCAACATATGAAGTTGGGGGTACATAAACATTCAGATGACAGCATAGCCCAGCTAGAAATGAGTTCTTCCTTCCTTGAACTCTATTCCTACTACTCTTCTGGCACCTGTATTACAGTCTAATATATATTGCAGTAGTTTGTGTACATGTTTTGTTCTTTGACTAAAGTGTATGTTTCTTGAAGGAAGATTCCATATTCTATCTTTGAATCCCTAATACCTGTTAGAGTCTCTACCCATCAGAAAGCATTATCAGGTCTAAAATAAACAATTGTACTCTTATTACTTCATTCACCATTGATTCATTTGTTCAAAAAATACTAAGCACTTATGATGTGCAAGGCCCTCCTCCAGCCAGAAGGCAACAGTGATGAACAAGACACATGGTTCTTACCCCCACAAAGCTTATATTTACATGGGGGAAAGAATAGCAGCAATTAATTGGGTGACAAATCACTTCACTAAAATGTAATGAGTGGAAGGAAAACAGATCAGTGGTTGCCCTGGGCTGGAGGAGTGACTGACTACAAAGAGGATACACAGGGAAACTTCAAAGGTAAAAGAACTGTTTTTTAAATTTTAGGATGAAGAACCTATATTTGGGTGGTAGATGCAGGTTTACATGCATTTACAGAACTGTAAATTATACAGGGTGAATGGTAATATGTGCAAGCTAAAAAATAATATATTTGGAATGTTGGGGTATCTCAGGTGGAATGCAGACTGTGACGAAGCAATCTATCTCTATTACAAAGTATGACACTACCACACTGAAGGAGGTGGGGAAAACAGGATGACCTCAGTAACTTTGGAGAACAAGGTCTGACCAGAAACTAAAGACAAAATAAACTGTATATAACCACTGTACTCTAGTTGGAAAATTTGTTTCTCATGGGGATACAAATCAACAATTCTCAAACTGTTGTCCATGTATACTGCTGTTGAGCAAATAAGTAAATGTGTGGTGAATAGTGACAGTCAGGTTTCTTAATGTTAGAGTGGGCAGTTACATATCAGCAGAAGAGGAAGGGTAGAATGAACCATATAATATTGGAATAGAGTTGGAGATATCCACATGAACTCATACTTTGCTTAATATAGATAAAAATGGGCACATATAGAAATATTTAATGATATGTTTATATACATCATTTACTATACATTTACATATTTTCTTGCTCTGTCCATGTAAAAGGCCTAGAAACAATGATATTCCAGTAGCAACAAGCATAGCCAGTCCCCAGATCTTGGTCTGTAAGTACCAATATCCAATAAAAGGCTCCAAGGCTCCTTGGAGATATGGCTGATACTAGGGCTGGATTGAGGAAAATACAAAATGAGTTAGGGGTATCTTATACTTCCAGAAATTACAGACGTGTTCCCTGTCCCCAAGAAAAATTCATGGTGATGGGGATATATCAGAGGGCTACTGGAACCAGCTGAAAAAGTTCCCAATGGCCAAATCTGGAAAAATTTGAGCAAGAAAATCAGAGAAGTAGGACTGGATTATAGCCCAAAGTATAAAATAAATACACATGAGTCCATAGTGGTATTAATAAATTAGTGAATAATAAATGGGGAAGTAGAGAAAAATCTTTCTTACAAAGAAATTCCAAATAATATATGCAGATATTCTTTTCTAAGGGAGGTGGAGTTTAATCTTCCCCCACCCCCCTAAAGATAGCCTGAATTTAGTGACTCATTTAAAGAGTACAGAAAGGGAAAAACAGTAACTTTACAAATAAACCTGGCAAACACTACATTAACCAAGTGTTGCAGGTTAACATCATCAGTAATGCCATATGGATATCATGTAAACTCTGATAGATGTGATAAGGGCACTTCATCTCTGGTATTCTTCCTGGAAATCCATAACTCCAGTCTACTCATGAGAAAAACACCAGACAAACTCAAATCAGGGGACAGTCCACAAGATACTGTTCAATAACCCTACAGATGTTCAAGGTATATAAAAGACTAAGAAAAATACAGAAAGACAGATCAATGGAAACTGGGTAGACATGATAGCTAAATGTAAGGTGATACCATGGATTGGATTGTGGAGCAGGAAAAGGACCTTAAGGGAAAAACTGGTAAAATCCAGATTAAGTCTAAAATTTTGTTAGTAGCAACGTACCAATATTGGTTTTAGTTTTGACAAATACACTATGGAAGTGTAACATATTCACAGTAGGGGGAATTGCATGAGGGATATTCATTAACTTTCTGTTATATCTTTGAAACTTTTCTGTAAATCCAAAATTATTTCTGAATAGAAAGTTTAAGAAATGTGAGTTAAAGAGTATATATATGTATATATATATACATATATATTCCATGAAATTGTTTGGAGATATGGCTAAGACCTATCTTACTGTTGCATCTTTAGCATCTTACAGATCACTTCCATCCTTCTGTCCATTTGAACCACATCTAGAATCATCCTACAAAAATGCAAAAATGTTTTCATTATTCTACTTATCTTCTCAAAATTTATCATGGTTCCCATAGCTGTAGAAGGAATCCCAAACTTCTCAGGTAGATATGAAGTTGCCTTCATCAACGGATCCTTACCTTATCTTTCTAAACTTATATATGTATAAATTGAATGGATGAACAAATGTTTATTGGAATGGAATAACAAATATTTATTAAGCACCAATTATGAGTCAAACTTTCTGCTGGGTACTTGGTGCTCTAGAGAATATTAGAATGCTATACCAGTCCCGGACTAATAAATAGAAACATAAATAATTTGAAATATTCTAAGTGTTAAAGTAGAATAGACAAAATAACACTACATGGATAAATAACTCACAGGAAAGGGAATGGAAGAGATGAGTCTTGAATGGAAGTAGAAGTTTACCAAGCAGTGAAGTATATTTCATTCAAAGAGAAACTAGGACAAACCTTAGGAAGCCATAAAATACTTGTATAGGGAATAGTGACTAGAGAATGCAGGGTATGCCAACAAAAAAGATCATTAAAATCACCTTGAAATAAAGACAGGGTTTTATTTGAGCCAAACTGAAGACTTAAGTCCAGGAGACACAATTTCTATGGATAGAAGGAGTTGTCTGAGGGGCTACAATCATATATATATGAAGGTTTAATATCCTCAAAGAGGCAGGTAAGAAAGACAGGACCTCAAAGAGGTATATTTCATTTAAAAAGATATGTGTTTCTAATAAGGGTCTGAGCCAAAGGGAATTAAGGGGAAGGGCAAATATTCATGCTTACCGTATTGATGGTAGGAAATTCCTGACTGACTACATTTCTAGGGAAGTATGAAACTGAAATTAGATTAGGTATTAAGCCCTGGTTTTGGTGACCTGGCCTAGCAGAAGTGGTCCCATGTTCAGCTTTGAAAAAAAATTTTTAAGAGATATGTGATAGAAAGAAGCAGGTAAGACTAGAAGAGCAAGTTAAAGTCAGACTGTGAAGGGTCTTGGATTCTTAGTTAAGAAATTTTCTTTATGGACACTGTAAGTGACCTCTTTGCTAAAATGCTAAGTCATCAAGCACAACATTATATATCATTTCATATTGTTCTCCAGTACTTTTTTGTATGAAATACTCCTAAAAAATCCTGCCTTTCTAGCCAGATTGCCAGCCAAGTCCTCCATTCCTGGATCCCAATATTATATAGCAGAGTACTGTATTCATTAAGTAGCAGTTCTGAAAATTTTTGCTTAACGTATCCTTATATGTTTGTGCCAGGCATTCTTGTTTATTCACAAGACAAAAATCAATGGAAACCAATTTCTTGTTTTTTGATAAGAATATTAGTGAGTATTCTTACTCTGGTATTTGCATTTCCAAGATGTTCACTAGATACGTCACTGCATTTCTTTCTTTAAACTTAGTATCACACATACTATCCACAAAATAGTACTTGGTCATTCACTTAGTGACCTTGAATTGACCTACTGTGTATGTGTACTTTTAGAATCCATAAGGAAGAAGCCTGTTGTCCCTGGGAACTTTGCCCAATACCTGGGGATTTTCCAGCTTGTATTATGGTTATAGTCAGTTATGAATGAAATTGGGTTATAGGGTTTGTTCTTGTTCCTGTGCAGTCCCCAGTGTTTACTGATGAACCAGTATATTATCACTGTGATCTTGAGAGATAAGGGGGGGAGTTTGCTGAACATTATGCAGTCAAGCTTTTTCCTTACTTTGTCTCTTTCAGGGAAACATTGCCTGAAATACTTTTGCACTGCCAGAGAAAATTATTTATCCTTTTAAGACCAACAAATATGTGAGATATTTTCACCTCCATATTCCAGATGAAAAACTAACACAGACAGGCTAAGTGAATACTTTAAAATCACAGAGCTAATTAATAGTGGTTCCAGGAGCAATCCAAATCTCTTTAAGTAGTACTTTATAAAAACAAGAATTCACCAATAGCCTAGATAACACAAATGCATTTTAGTAGAACACTAGAAAATAATCAAACTATCTGGTGTAGAATACCCTGGCCAAATTTTCATCATGGTAAAATGCTCTTCTGTGGATTGCAATTTCGAAGGCAGATGCTGAAAGCAACCAGAGCAATTACAAAAATAACAGAATCAAGTTTGTCATGAAATTCATTCACGTACCAGAAAAGCGATATTCTTCTATAACATCAACCATTGCATGCAAGAAAATTTTATGCAACTGACAGAATCATAATGATACAAAAAAAGCCTGAGCACATTTAATTGGATGAAAACCAAATAGAACAGACTGTGTATGTAAATCCAAACATCTATAATGGCCTCCAAAGGTGACCCAGATAATCACAACTCCAAAATGAAGCTCCTGATTACCTCAAGTTGGGAATTAGTCTGTGTGATCTCTGTGACAGCTGTGGCAGGTAATAAAAGAGAAGTTCCAATAAAGAGACACAAGGCTGCAAATAATGTTACAAGAAGCAGCAGATACATCAAGATTCATTAGAATTTGAATTTACGGTTAGCAAAGACAGTTTTATTCTATACAGATTTAGGAACAGCAGAATTTCTTTTTTCCCTAAATTAACAGGAAATATGGGTAGCCTCAAGGTAAGATGATATCTATATTTTCTGATTTACCTAAGCTGCCTGAAAAGCAGTCTTCATGTTTTCTCACTGTTATCGTTCTGTGAAGCTTATTTTGCTATTCTAATTCCCAAGAAGTGAAAGGTACAATTATTTTTCTTTTCACTTCTCAATTTCCATCTACTACACATTATCTCTGGGGACCTTCTTTCACCATTCCAATAGCCAGCCAGTTAATTTATACCACAAGTGAAAGGAAATTAATATAAGTTCAACACAGAGAAGGGCTATATCAGACTCACAGATGTGAACATAGAATTTTTCTTAAATTTAATGATAACAATAGGTATTCAGCCTTAGGTATAATTGGACAATAGTCCAGATGACATAATTTATTTTCCAAATTCTAGGATATCAGTAGAAAATCTCTTTCTTAAAAACTACCCTCATCATATTTTGTTTCCTATGCCTAGATAACAGAAACATCAAATTTGGGGATTAGGGGAGGAAAAGAGGATAGAAAGAGACATTTGAGATATTTCTTTTGTTTCTAAGTGGATTATGTGCTGATTATATTTCAGAGCTTTTATTCTCCTATTATACCACAGAACTCTGTTTTAAGGAAAATTTCAAATATGTCATCATTCTTAAATAAATCTGGAAGGTAAGGGATTTTATCAAAGAGATAACCAAGGCAGAAAAGGTTAAATAACTATTGGTTTTCTACTGCTATGGAAAAAATTACTAAAAATGCACTGACTTAAAACAACATAAATGCATTATCTCACAGTTCTATAGTCAAAGTTTGGGAAGACTTGGCTGGTTTCTGCTCCAAGTTTCAAAGGCTGGAATCAAGGTGTCAAATGGCTTGCAGCTCTTATTTGAAGGTTTTAGGAGAAAATCCTCTCCTGTGCTCACTTCAGTTGTTGGCAGGATTCAATTCCTTATAGTTGGAGGACTGAGGTCACTGTTTTCTTGCTGGCTATTAGTCAGAGATTGCTTTCACTTTCTAGAGACTACCTGTGTTGCCTGATGTGTTATCCCTTTCATCTTCAGCATCAGCAATAGTGGACTGAGTCCTTTTCAAGCTTCAAATCTGTCTGATGGCTCTTTCTGCTTCATCTTTTCTGTCTTCAGCTTGAGAAAGTTCTCTACTTTTAAGGGCTCATATGATTAGATTGGGCCCACCCAGATAATCAGTAATCTCCCTATGTTAAGGTCAGTATCCTTAGTTACATATGTAAACTCCCTTTTGCCAGGTAAGGTAATATAATTACAAGTTCTGGTATTAGGGCAAGGACATCTTTTGGGGGACAGGGGCAGTATTTCTTCTTTGGAGAAGTGTCTGTTCATTGTCCACCCATTTTCAATAGGTTGCTTCCATTTCTTGGCTATTGTAAATAGTGCTGCGATAAACATAGGGGTACAAATGTCTTTCTGAAACTGGAAAACTGATTTCTTAGGGTAAATTCCTAGGAGTGGAATTCCTGGGTCAAATGGTATTTCTATTTTGAGTTTTTTGAGGAACCTTCATATTTCTTTCTACAATGTTTGAACTAGTTTACATTCCCATCAGCAGTGTAGGAGGGTTCCAGCCAGCATTTGTCATTCCTATTCTTTTCTATGTTGGCCATCCTAACTGGCGTGAGGTGATATCTCATTGTGGTTTTAATTTGCATTTCTCTGATAATTAGCGATGTGAAGCATCTTTTCATGTGCCTGTTGGCCATCTGAATTTCTTCTTTGGAGAAGTGTCTGTTCATTGTCCACCCATTTTCAATAAGGCTATTAGCTTTTTGGGTGTTTAGGCATGTGAGTTCTTTATATATTTTGGATGCTAACCCCTGGTCGGACATGTCATTTACAAATATATTCAACCATACTGTAGGATGCCTTTTTGTTCTGCTGATAGTGTCCTTTGCAGTAAAGAAGCTTTTTAGCATGATGTAGTCCCATTTCTTCATTTTTTATTTTGTTTCCCTTGCCCGAGGAGATGTGTTCAGGAAAAAGTTGCTCATGCTTATATTCAGGAGATTTTTGCCTATGTTTTCTTCTAAGAGTTTTATGGTTTCATGACTTACATTCAGGTCTTTGATCCATTATGAGTTTACTTTTGTGTATGGGGTTACAGAATAATCCAGTTTCATTCTCCTGCACGTAGCTGTCCAGTTTAGCAAACATCAGCTGTTGAAGAGGCTGTCATTTCCCCATTTTACATCCATGGCTCCTTTATCATATATTAACTCACCATATATGGTTGGGTTTATATCTGGGCTCTCCAGTCTGTTACATTGCTCTATGGGTCTGTTCTTGTGACAGTACCAAATTGTCTATTAATGTGGCTTTGTAGTAGAGTTTAAAATCAGAGCGTGTAATCCCCCCAGATTTATTCTTCCTTCCCAGGATTGCTTTGGCTATTTGGGGTCTTCTGTGGTTCCATATGAATTTTAGAATGATTTGCTCTAGTTCATTGAAGAATGCTGTTGGTATTTTGATAGGGATTGCATTGAATCTGTATAGATTGCTTTAGGCAGGATGGCCATTTTGACAACACTAATTCTTCCTATCCATGAGCATGGGATGTGTTTCCATTTATTGGTATCTTCTTTAATTTCTCTCATGAGTGTCTTGTAGTTTCCAGAGTATATGTCTTTCACTTCCTTGGTTAGGTTTATTCCTAGGTATTTTATTCTTTTTGATGCAACTATGAATGGAACTGTTTTCCTAATTTCTCTTGCTGCTAGTTCATTTTTAGTGTATAGGAATGCCACATATTTCTGTGTATTAATTTTGTATCCCACAACTTTGCTGAATTCAGATATTAAATCTAGTAGTTTGGGAGTGGATTATTTAGTGTTTTTTATGTACAATATCATGTCATCTGCAAACAGGGACAGTTTAACTTCTTCCTTGCCAATCTGGATGCCTTTTATTTCTTTGTATTGTTTGATTGATTTGACTTGGACCTCCAGAACTATGTTGAATAAAAGTGAGGAGAGTGGGCATCCTTGTCTTGTTCCCGATCTTAAAGGAAAAGTTTTGCACTTCTCACTGTTAAGTATGATGTTGGCTGTGGGTTTGTCAAATATGGCATTTATTATGTTGAGGTACTTATCTTCTATACCCATTTTGTTGAGAGTTTTTATCATGAATGGATGTTGAATTTTGTCTAATGCTTTTTCAGCATCTATGGAAATGATCATGTGCTTTCTGTCCTTTTTGTTGATGTGGTGGATGATGTTGATGGATTTCAAATGTTGTACCATCCTTGCATCCCTGGAATAAATCCTACTTGCTCATGATGGATGATCTCTTTGATGTATTTTTAAATTCATTTTGCTAATATTTTGTTGAGTATTTTTGTGTCTATGTTCATCAGGGATATTGGTGTGTAATTTTCTTTTTTGGTACTGTCTTTGCCTGGTTTTGGTATTAGAGTGATGCTGGCCTCATACAATGAGTTTGAAAGTATTCCCTCTCTTCTACTTTTTGGAAAACTTATAGGAGGATGGGTATTAGGTGTTCACTATATGTTTGATAAAATTCAACATATAAAGACATCTGGTCCAGGGATTTTGTTATTGGGTAGTTTTTTTATTACCAATTCAATTTCATTGCTAGTAATTGACGTGTTCAGATTTTATGTATCTTCCTGGGTCAGTCTTGGAAGGTTGAATTTTTCTAGAAAGTTGTCAATTTCTCTTAGGTTATCCAATTTGTTAGCATATAATTTTTCATAGTATTCTCTCATAATTCTGTGTATTTCTTTGGTGTCCATAGTGATTGTTCCTTTCTAATTTCTGATTCTGTTTATGTGTGAAGACTCTCTTTTTTCTTGATAGGTCTCTGGCTAGGGATTTATCTATTTTGTTTATTTCCTCGAAGAACCAGCTCCTGCTTTCATTTATTCTTTCTACTGTTTTATTCACTTCTGCTCTAATGTTTATTATGCTCTTCCTTCTACTGACTTTGGGCCTCATTTGTTCTTCTTTTCCTACTTTTGTTAATTGTGAGTTTAGACTGTTCATTTGGGATTGTTTTTCTTTCCTGAGATAGGCCTGTATTGCAATATACTTTCCTCTTAGCACGGCCTTTGCTGTGTCCCAAGACTTTGCTGTGTTGAATTATTGTTGTCGTTTGTCTCCATATATTGCTTGATCTCTGTTTTTATTTGATCATTGATCCACTGATTATTTAGGAGCATGTTATAAAGCCTCCATGTGTTTGTGGGCTTTTTCATTTTCTTTGTGTAATTTATTTCTAGTTTCATACCTTTGTAATCTGAGAAGCTGGTTGGTACAACTTCAAACTTTTTGAATTTGCTGAGGCTCTTTTTGTGGCCTAGTACATGATCTATTCTTGAAACTGTTCCATGTGCACTTGAGGAGAATGTGTATCCTGTTGCTTTTGGATGGAGTGTTGTGTAGATGTCCGTTAGGTCCATCTGTCCTAATACGTTGTTCAGTGCCTCTGTTTCTTTACTTATTTTCTGTCTGGTTGATCTGTCCTTTGGAGTGAGTCATGTGTTGAAGTCTCCTAGAATGAATGCATTGCATTCTATTTCCCCCTTTAATTTTGTTAGTATATGTTTCACATATATAGGTGATCCTGTGTTGGGTGCATAGATATTTAGAATAGTTATATCCTCTTGTTGGACTGACCCCTTTATCATTATGTAAAGTCCTTCTTTGTCTCTTGTGACTTTCTTTGTTTTAAAGTCCATTTTGTCTGATACAAGTACTGCAACTCCTTCTTTTTTCTCCCTATTAGTGGCATGAAATATATTTTTCCTTCCCTTTACTTTCAGTCTGTATATGTCTTTAGGTTTGAAGTGAGTCTCTTGTAGGCAGCATATAGATGGGTCTTGCTTTTTGATCCATTCAGTGACTCTATGTCTTTTGATTGGTGCATTAAGACCATTTACATTTACGGTGATTATCGATAGGTATGTACTTATTGCCATTGCAGGCTTTAGATTCGTGGTTACCAAAGGTTCAAGGATAATTCCCTTACTATCTAACAGTCTAATTTAACTCACTTAGTATGCTATTACAAACACAACCTAAAGGTTCTTTTTTTTTTCCTTTTTCTTCCTCCTCCATTCTTTATATATTAGGCATCATATTCTGTACTCTTTTTCTATCCCTTGATTGACTTTGGGGTAGTTGATTTGATTTTGCATCTTCTTAGTAATGAATTGTTCTACTTTGCTGTGGTTTTATTCCCCTGGTGACCACTATTTAACCTTTGGAATACTTCCATCCACAGCAGTCCCTCCAAATGCACCGTAGAGGTGGTTTGTAGGAGGTAAATTCTCTCAGCTTTTGCTTATCTGAAAACTGTTTAATCCCTCTTTCAAATTTAAATGATAGCCTTTCCAGGTAGAGTATTCTTGGTTCGAGGCACTTTTGTTTCATTGCATTAAATATATCATGCTACTCCTTTCTGCCCTGTAAGGTTTCTGTTGAGAAATCTGATGATTCTGAGGCATTTCTTAAGATGAGGTTTCCATATGGCATGGAAGCCCTATCAGTACTCCCACTCCAGGACAGGCCCTATCAGAAGATATTATTTTGACGAAGAGAGCCCAGGACTGGTTCCTGAGTGGCTTGCCAGTACTACAGCATGGCTATGCTGGCAGGCTCAGGGAACACACTTCTCTCAATGTTGCTGCAGACATGAGAGCAAGGGACAGACCTCCCTGTAAGGCAAGGGATGCCTTGGCCTCAGCTGTTTGCTAGAGACAGAAAAGGGGTCACCCTTATCTCTCTTATGGTGTTTCCTAGATTGTAAACTCAGAATCTAAAACCACCTTGGTCACCACCCCTCTGGGGTACATTCTCAAAAATTGGGAAGTTTTTAAACTAGATTCCCTGAGACAGAAGTATTTCATCTTCTGCAATACAGCCTGGCCCCTACATGGCACTCTAAACTACTCATCCTTAGAGTGTATAAAAACTGAGATACTTTTAATTAGATGAGCTAAAGACAAAGGAGCTTGTTTCCTTCTATAATACCTCCTGGCTTTAATACAAACTGGCAAGCAGAGAAAAATGGCCCCAAAATGAGACCCTTAATTACAGCACCATTTTGCAATTAGATATTAATAACTAGGAAGTCTTTGTATCAGTTTCTCTGTATGTGCTCTTATATGTAATCCCTGGATAGCATTGCTAAGCTTGTTTTGTGTCCTGTGAAGTTGGCTTAATACCATGAGGTTGGAGACTCTATGATCACAGAAATGTGGGTTACCCCCATTTGTGGCCAGATATGGCTGGAAAGAAATGTGGGTTAAAATCCATTGCTGGGTGCTGCCAGGCTGCTTCTATCTCTCAGGGAGTTGCAACCTGGAATGACTGGGACAAAAAATAAATAAAAAGGAGAGGTTTGTCTTTGTCTGATATTTAATGAAGTTCTGAGGGTAATTTAGCATGGTTATTAATAACAATTGAACTAAATAGGTGTAGTAGGTAACTTTTTAACAATAATTATGTGTTACAGTATATATACCTAAAACATCTTGAAAATATTTTTGTTAACCTGAACCCTTAAAGTTTTGTTAAGTAATGAGTCAAGTTAATGAAAGACTGTACTATAAAGAAGCACATGTTTCTAGAAATAATGAAATATATTCATAAATTTGTCAATCTAAAGGATGCTAGTGTAACAGTTCACAATTGCTTCTTATTTTTCATTGAAAACTAAGGTTTCTAAGAGTTTTAAGTTCTAATTAAGTTTAATGTCTCAATAAGGTGTTTGAATACTTAAGAAAACAAAATCTTAATATTAAAAGAGTTAAGAGCTAAATTTGTTAACAACTATGTAACCTTCTCTATCAGCCTTTAAAATCTTTTATTGTCACTTGAGTTACATGGATAAATATTATTTCATAGTGACCTATGATCCTATTTAGGCAAGTGCCTTAAAAACTTTCTTTTTGACAACTTCCACAAATCAAATTCAAAAAGGTATTTTTACCTCTAGTTAACTCTTGATTTTCCAGAGGGCCCCTGGGACATGTCAGAGTATTTTCTACTCTAAGGGAGAAATATTTAGCTAATTTGGCTTATTTATTTGATATGTAATTACCTGGGAAGCACTGTCAAATGAATGATACTGAATTTTAGATCATTGAACTGTTGCATGTTACAGAAATAACCAAATTTCCTTATCAATTGCCCTATGATAAATTCTCATCAGATCTTCAACCATAACATTTCTGTTTGTCATTACTCCAGAACTAGTAAAAAAAGAACCTTGATCCAAGCAGAACTGAAACATTTATCTTTTTCTCTTTACCTGATCACTCCAGAATTTAGAAACACTCAGTGAGTACTTTAATATTTTATGGCAATATCTTTCTCCCTGTAACAAGACCAGTTGAAACACTGGTTATATTACCAAGACTTTGACTGGAAATGTCATGTTTGAGAGAGATGTGCATAGCCTCAGATATGACCAGACAGCTTTAAGGAACTAAGGTTGACTTTATGGAGCCAATAAACCCCCTTGGAAGAATTGGCCTGGTACCTTGCTTACAGGGTTCCCAGCAGCCTTACCAGGTGAGTAAGGAAGGTCACTTCCTGGTAGGTGCAGGAACATCAGAATACCTTGGGGACCTTGAGAAGAAAATAATTCACCCAAAAGCTACAGGCACTGTAGGTGAAACCTGATGGCAAATCTAGCTTAGCCTTCCTGGCTTCAAGAAGCCTTTAAAAGTTCAATATGAAATTCCTTATGAAAAGTTCCAGCAAAGCACATCTAAAAGAGAATGTACAATCAACTACACTTATGTAAATAATCAAGCCAAGTGTTTTGAAGCTAAATGTTATTTTACAAATTAGTCTTAATATGGTTACCTCTAATAAAAATGAGGGTGATTTTAGAGACAAAAGAAATATGTTTCAATAGTGCAGCCTTATTGATATTAGATTCTAGTACTCATCATTTTAAAATAGACTGGATCCTGACTTATGGTTTCTTCAAACTATCTGGCTATGACTCTTTTCCAATTTTCTCCCATCATTTTAATTGGAGTCTTACTGTTCCTAGTCCTCATATTTAGCCATGCATTCTTAACCTCCTTGTCAAGTTTGTTTCCTACAGAATATAAAATCCAACACCATATGTTGCTTGGACAAAGGTTCCAACCCACTCCTCATGCTGATGAAGATGCACATCAGCAACCCTGCAATCTAGTTGCACCATCCTTTTATGTGCACTTGTTCATCTCAGTCACTGCTAAGACATCTCCATGACCTCTCTCTCCTTGACAAGCACAAAAATAATTAGCTGACTGAGCCTCCCAAACTTGGCAATAGCTCTCAAAATCCTGGGAAGTTTGGTCTCACTTCTGGAATTGAGCATCTTGGCTGCTCCCTTTTGCTGGACCTTTGCTAATGCTTTTTCTAGCCCTTTTGTTTGGGCCATTCTTACTTAATCTTTTAACCAAATTTGTTTCTTATCATCGAGAATCCATCAAGCTCTAAATGGTTGTGCAGATCAAACCCCCTATGTTGGTTCCTTGTGAATTCTACTGTGGGCCACTAGATAGGCCACTCAGAGAGTGAACCCAGACTGCTGTTACCCAGCCATCATCTGTTGCCAGCAGGGAGCAATCAGAGTGGTCTTAATTCCTTTCTTAATGGAGATAACCAGTGGGGCAGGTAGAACAAGACATGGTGCCCTGGTAGAGATTGGCCAAGAGGGATGTTGACACCAGGCATTGTGGTCACCTGGCCAAGTGAGATGAATAAGAAACCATTCCCTGAAATGGACAGCCTGAGAAACAAGGGGGTTTTCTGATCCTCCAGTCCAGCCCTAGCAACAAGTTCTAGGCAACCATGTAGAAATTCTCCTTTCCAGTGCTTATAATCCCCTAGACACTGTAGTCCAAACAGCGTCCTTCCTTGGAGCCCCTCCCAATTAGTAGTATTCATTTTCTTTTCACTCCTCATTAAAAACCTTGCCTGTTGCTCCATACTCTTGTCGGCAGGCTTCATTCTTCATTGACTCCGAGACACAATCCTGGGAAAACAGCATCTCAGCTGGTAACAATACTAGTATTCACAAATTTTGCAGGACAAGAGCTAAATCTAGGTGGTGCATAATAACATATAGTATTATTGGAAACTTTTATTCCAATGTTTTACCGCCATGTTATTTGTGACATTCTTCTTTTCCTTTCTGGGATCCAGGAAACCAGAAAATATAATAATTGTTTTGCATGTGGAGTTATTAATTTTTAGTCTCAGTTAATGAATTGACCATGTTTACACGAAATGCATGAAGCTCAATGATTTCATGAGTAGCCATCAGGTCTCCTTATTCCCAGTCTATTTCTTTGTCATTTCAGTAAACATTTCCTAGATTTGGAGAAAAAAAAATCCTTAAATCATATAGTTACATAGAACATATCCCTTTCTGCTGACTTTACCTCAAGAAGCTAGAAATGAATCACATCAAATAAAATAATTTCTGCCTGAAAAAAGGAAATTTAATATCACTATATTTCTTAGGTTTCACAAAGTTAACTTATTAGCTGTTCAACATCCCTCTGGAATCAGTCACCTAGAAGTTTGTGCTGCAAAAGTCATGTTTTACTAGGAGATTTGCTTCTGGTGACTCTTAATACCCTACATTTTTTTTAAATTTCCAACTTAAATAGAAGATTAGCACTGATATATTTGATAATTTAAAAATCCCATGAAACTAACTCTGAAAAGAACATTTTCAATATCTCTTAATGGATTTTTAAAAATTTCAATGACCCTGAACATATTTAGCCTTTACACATTTGCAAATGACCTGGCTTTATCTCTTCCATATGAATTAGCTTACAGTTCAAGTTTGATTAATTTTTCTTCTTTAATGAGATTAGTAAAGTTGGGTTTGCCTTCTATAAGCTGAAAAATCTTAAGAAATACAACGGAAATAAAGACAAAGGAAAATAATAAAAAAGAAGAAGAAATGAAAAAGTTTCATATTAAGACTTTAGAGTGGCCAACTTATATCTACAAATAGAATATTCTGCATTTCAGTGATACAGTATGTAAGGGAATTCAGGCAGAACTTTCTATTCCTGAGAATAGTGTCCTCCTGTTTTCTATTTCTTATAATAAATTACCCTGGCATTTATACAAAAACTAAAGTTAGAACGCATATTGGTAAAAGAAATAGTCACCATATTTGGGATCAATAGGAAAATTTGATGACTTTAGTGGATAGCATTTAGGGTATTAGTAATTCGTCTGGCTTGATCAAAAACCCTACAATAGTCTTTGGGGGTTGTAATAATATTAATATTGTTATCATAATTTCAAACAACCAGCACGAACATAGCAGTATGTGGTTTCATATATTTTCCTTATATCGGACAACTCAAAAAATATTTCACAATGTTAGTGTCTTAGCAAAGCCTGATTTGGGGAGCATAAAATTACCTACAGGACTCACAACCAAAAATAATGTGTACTGGAGATGGGAAAGGGATGTCAACACAGATTATACTACATTAGTTTCAACTATTGTTTTAGGGTATTTTTTATAATTTGTAATGGTCAATTTTATGTGTCTTCTTTACTGGGTCTTGAAGGTAACCAGATATTTAGTTAAACATTATTTCTGGGTATATCTGTGGGGGTATTTCTGGATGGATTAACATTTGGATCTATAGAATGAGAAAAGCAGATTGTCCTCACCAATGTAGGTAGGCCTCATCCAAGTCATTGAAGAGCTAAATTAAATAAAGTTTGAATAAGAAATAATTCTCTCTCTGCCTGACTGTCCTTGAGTTGGGACATCAGCTTTCTTCTGCTTTCAGACCTTGGATTTGGACTGGAATTTATACTATCAGTTTTCCCTTCTTGGGCCTTTGGACTTGGACTGGAACTATACCTCTGGTTCTCATGGGTATGAACTTCTCAGCCTCCATAATTGAGTGAGTCAATTCCTTACAATATCCAAAGCACAATAAATGCATATATGACAAGCCCACAGCTAGCATCTTACTCACTGAAAGGTTGAAAGCTTTTCCTCTAAGATCAGGAACAAGAGAAGAGTGCCCACTCTCATCACTCCTACACAGAATAGTACTGGAAGTCCTACCCAGAGAAATCAGGCAAGAAAAAGAAATAAAAGGCATCAAATTGGAAAGGAAGAAGTAAAATTGTTTCTATTTGCAGATTATGTGATTTTATGTATAGAAAATCCTAAAGACTCCACTAAAAAACTGTTAGATCTAGTCAACAAAATCATTAAAGTTGCAGGATACACAATTAACACACAAAAATCAGTAGCATTTCTATATACTAACAATGAATTATCTGAAAATAAAATAAAGAAAATGACTCCATTCACAATAGCATCAAAAATAATAAAATCCTTAGGCACAAATTTAACCAAGGAGGAGAAAGATCTCTACACTGAAAACAAGACATTGATGAAAGAAATTAAAGAAGACACAAACAAATGAAAAGATATTCCATGTTCATGGATTATAAGAATTAATATTGTTAAAATGTCCATAAAACCCAAAGCCATCTACAGATTAAATGCAATCCCTAGTAAGATTCCAATGGCATTTCTTACAGAAGTAAAAAAAATTCTTAAAAATTATATGGAACCACCAAGGACCCCAGATAGCCAAAGGAATCCTGAGAAAGAAGAACAAAGTGGGAGCCATAACATTCCTGATTTTAAGTTATATTATTAAACTATACCAGACAAAACAGTATTAGAAAATGAATTACTGGCATAAAAGCAAACACATAGGTCAATGGAACAGAATTGAGAGCTCAAAATAGAAATAAACCCATGCATATACAATCAACTAATATTTGACAAGGGAGCTCACAATACTAAATAGAGAAAAGACAATTTCTTTAATAAAAATGGTACTGGTAAGATTGGATATTTACATGTAAAACAATGAAATTAGACCCATATCTTACAACACTCACCAAAATTAACTCAAAATGTCTTAAAGAATTCAATGTAATACTGGAAACCATAAAATTCCCAGATGAAAACATAGGAAAAAAGTTCTTGACAGGGGTCTTGGTGATGATTTTTTTTGGATATGACTCCTAAAGCATAAGCAACAAAATAAAAAATAACAAGTGGGACTATTTTGAACTACAAGGTTTCTGCACAGGAAAAGAAATGATCAACAAAATGAAAAGATGACCTGTGGAATGAGAAAAAAATATTTGCAAACCATATATCTAATAAGGGGCTAATATCCAGAATATATAAAGAACTGGTAAACTCAAAAGCAAAAAACTCAAATAATCCAATTAAAAAAAATGATCAAAGGAACTGAATAGATATTTTTCCAAAGAAGATATATGAATGACCAACAGATAATGAAAAGATGCTCAATATCATTAATCATTAGGGAATGGAACATGAGATATTACCTCATGCCTGTCAGAATGGCTAGCAACAAAAAGACAAGAAATAAGAAATGCTGGCAAGGATGTGCAGAAATGGGAACTCTGTACACTGCTGGTGAGATTGCAAACCAGTATAGCTACCATGGAAAATGGAATGGAGGTCCCTCAAAAAACTAATAGAACATGATAGGATCACACAACTGTACTTCTGGAAATATATCTGAAGGAAACAAAAACACTGTTGAAAAGTTATCTACAAACCCATGTTCATAGCAGCATTATTTATAATGGTGAAGATGGAGACAACCTAACTGTCCATCAGTAGATTCATGGATAAATAAAATGTGGTATATATACACTGGAATATTATTCATCCATAAAAAGGGGGGAAAACTTGTCATTTGTGACAACATGGATGGACTTTGAAGACATTGTGCTAAATAAAGTAAGAGAAAGAAAAATGCTCTATGACCTTACATATATGAGGAATCTAAGAAAGCCAAACTCATAGAAACAATAAAATGGTGGTTTCCAATGAGTGGGGTATGGGGAAAAGGAGGAGATGCTGGTCAAAGGCTACAAACTTCTAGCTATAAGGTGAATAACTTCTAGGGGTATAACGTATCACATGGTGACCAGAGTTAACAATATTGTATTATATACTTCAAAGTTGCTAAGGAAGTAAATCTTAAATGTTCTCACCATAGGAGGGAAAAAGGTAATTTACGTGAGGTGATGAAGATGTTACCTAACCCTATTGTTGTAACCAAAACTAATTATGAGTTAGAATACAAAATTTGCATGGAAGTACATAGTACAACAAGAGATTTCAAAGAACTATCATAATTATAGATGGCTGTTCTAAATCATGCCCTTTAATGGTATCATGTTGACTTCTGTTTTTTCTGTACTCTCTTGATCCTCCTCTTATTCCTGAGTGCTGCTTCTCAGTTTCTCTTCGTAGCTGTTTGCTCCTTACATGTGGGTTTTTCCAGGGCTATATATACTTGTCAGTTTGCTGTTCTTTAATGCTGATGGCACGACATAATCTGGAGTGTATAGTAGCAGCCAAAGCAGGAATCAACAATGGCTTCAGTTCCATATATATTATTGAGTGACTTGGCATAAAGCTGAGCAAATGGAACTGAGCACTGCACACCTGGTGAATCAATAAACAAAGAAGTATCAGTTGCTAGATAAAGTGGTTCACATTCCGCTCTGTGAAAAGAATAATAGGAAGCCAGTAGTGCCTGACAATCTGACAGACAACTTGGTCACCAAATGCAGAGGCTTCACCTTCTTTAGATGGATAGTAAGAGTATCAGGCTTCATTATCTTATATAGGGTGGGGTTAATTTCTGCAAGAATTGAACAGTTATATAAGAAGGAAGTATTATAAGTTCTGCTGCCTCATTTCCCTTTGTTCTTTCTGCTACCTAATACACTGAAATGAAAGACATCTTGAAGTCTTCTGGCAAATACATTCTCTGCTAAGTTCACAATCAGGATAGCATTGAAATATGCCATCAAATAAGGAAGCTGCATCTCTTGGAGAAAACAGAAATGCCAAACTAAGCACCCTTATTTGGCATACCCTCAATAAGTTATGATCATCACTTGAGTCATATGCAACCATATTGACGCCAGGGTTCTTGTTTGTGGAGCCAAAGAATAAACTTTGCAAACACTCAAGGTAGGAGAGCAAGGCAGGGGCTTTTATTTAGAGAGAAAGTGAGAGGGCAGAGCTCCTGAGTCAGGCTAGGAGGGGACAAGAGAGTCCTGGGGTGGTGCATTGTCTAGGGGTTTTATAGGCAGTTGAGAGACAAAGGACTAGGAATGTACACCTGCTAAGTGGTCCCAAAATATTTATGTTTGAAGAAACACTAAGTTTCTTATTAGTCTTCCTGGTTATTTACAAGATTTTTACTGCTCTGATTTTCATCCCAGTATAGCAGCTTCCTGGTCTGGGAGCACATCACTTAAGGCTGCCTGTTTTGCTCCCAAGGTGAGCTGAGTTATTGTCTATTTGTTAAGAAACTTACTTTCTAACTAATTGGTTTTAAGATGGAATCCTTCCTGTTTTTACTATTTTGTTTTGGGCTTGCTTGTTACATTGCCCAAGTTGCAACAAATCATTTGTTTAGGGCTAAAGGAAGAAAAGTGGCATCTGGGTAAAGTCAGAAAAATAAGCTGGGTGCCCCCAGCAGGTCAAAGCAAATCCCACAATGGATTATCCTGCTTTGTTTTTTCTGGAGGCCCACACCCTACTCTGTCTAAGCTTATGGTCCCTGTCTCAATATTTCCTTTTTTTTCCTTACCTTCTCCTTTTTTTTTTTTAAGTATCATTGCTATACAATCTTATGTTGGTTTCAAATACAGGATACAGTGGTTTAACAAAATACCCTCTTTGGCAGCTGTCACTGTTTATCAATGTAGTATGATGTTACAGGACCATTAACTGTATTCTCTGTGTTGTAGTACAGTCCCGGTGACCAAACTGTATTGTGATACCTGCAACCACATTTTCAATCGTGAGTCTGAAAAGACTTCCTTTCCATCAAAAGCACTAATAAATTCACCTGACTGGCAGAACTTCTTTGTAATTGTGTTATTCACAGAACACTCATGTTTTCCATAGTGTCAGACTTCACTTTCATCTTTTAGTACCCAAGAGGATTTAGTCCACTCTAGTAGCTTAATATACGGAAGATTGAAGGTACATTAATTTATGAACTGCTCAAGTTTTTTTCCCTCCCCCCCTTGCCCCATCCATCCAAAATGAGAACATATATATTCTACATTTGAAGTTAAAATTATTACAGATTCCCTTCATATGCTCTTATTTTCCCAGAACACATTCTGGGAAATCTGTTGACAATTCTCTCTTTTAAACAGTCTGTCCTAAAATTACATATGCTTTAAACTGTAATTCCTGATTCATCTGAATTGTTTCTTTCCCCAAATGTTTGAGTTTTGCCTTTGAAGCAAGGAATGGATATATCTCTGTGAGATAAACATGTGAGATACTATTTGTAACTTAGTATCAAAGGCACTAGCTATTCTAACTTTTTATTTGGCATTGTGATCTTGAAAAACATAAGATCTTCACATTTTTGGAAAAGATGCTTTTAAATGTTTTTATGGAAGGTACCTTTATCAATATTTGATACACTGAAATGAGCCAACTTTTATATTATATTGTTGGTTATTAGGGCAGTATATGGAAATACCTTGCCTTAGACTGACGGAGCCATCCTGTAGATGAGCAGTTTTATTGTCTTCTGGGAACACAACAGCTCGGGCTGCAGACTTGTCACAAGCAAAACCAGTCTAAGGAAGTTTGCTGCAAACACTGAACTTCAGAGGATGGGAGTGTACCAGAGTTCATGGAAGCGTATCAACTTAAGGATTGCTCCGTGTTCTTTTTCTATTCCTGATAAAAGAAAATTTTAGCCTTGAGGCCTAGGATATAAAAATAAACAAGGAGACTGCAGAGGCAGAGAAGCTCCTCAAGTCAGTGTGTGTGTGTCTGAGTCTTTGTTTGTCCTGTCTCATTGTTTCATCCCGTATGGTCACAATTTTTTGGCACCCAACATGGGGCACGAAGAATCGGTACTGTGAGGGAGCAGCTCCCTTCTTTTGACAGGACTCGACGGGACTTTCTGGTGGCCTGCGGGACCGAAGGGGAACATCATCTCTGAGAAGTGAGACCTTCAGCATAATAACATTATGGGGAATACCCATTCTTTAGAGAAAGAATATAGGCAATTATTGCAGGGATTGCTCCTTTCTACTGGAGTGAAAGTAAAAAGAGAAACTTCTAGCTGATTTATTTGATCTTGTTAAACAACATTGTCCATGGTTTAAATCTCAATCCGACTTACAGCTTAACTCTAAAGCTTGGAAGAGAGTGGTTACCGTTCTCCGACATACCAACAAAGAAATACTATTACTTTACAACTCTGGTCTATGTGTGCCGCTATTACACAGGCCCTTCAGTTGCTTGATTTGGGGTCCGAGGAGGGTGATGGTCACCTCAGTGCACCTCCCCCTCCTGAAGCTGGGGTGCCCTCCCCCTCTCTTCCTGCTGAGACTGCAGCTGTTCCTACTGGCCCCGTCCCTGTTCCTTTGGATCCTTCATCTTTCACTTTCTTGCAATCTGTTAATCCTGAATATTTGCCCCCACCACCTCCCCCTCTTCTAGAGGATGAGGACAGTTTTAAGAGGAAAGTACATTGCAATCCAGGCCCATTTAAAGAAGGAAGAACATTCCCAAATGAACAGTCTAAGGACACAATTATTGAAATTGGAAAAAGAAGAACAAATGAGGCCCAAAGTTACCAGAAGGAGAGACATAATAAAGTTCAGAGAAGAAATAAATAAAATTGAGAAGAATAAAACAATAGAAAAAATCAATGAAACCAAAAGCTGGTTCTTTGAAAAAATAAACAAAATAGATAAACCCCTAGCCAGACTCATTAAGAGAAAGAGAATCTACACACATAAACAGAATCACAAAAGGGAAAGGAAAAATAATGATGGACACCACAGAAATGCAAAGAATTATAAGAGAATATTATGAGCATCTATATGCTAACAAGCTGGAAAACCTAGAAGAAATGGACAACTTAGAAAAATACAGCCTTCCAAGACTCACCAAGCAGGAAACAGAAAAACTAAACAGACCAATCACCAGCAATGAAATTGAATCGGTAATCAAAAAACTACCCAAGAACAAAAGCCCTGGACCTGATGGATTCACATCTGAATTCTACCAGACATATAGAGAAGAAATAACACCCATTCTCCTTAAAGTTTTTCAAAAAATAGAAGACGAGGGAATACTTCCAAACTCTTTCTATGAAGCCAGCATCACTCTAATACCAAAACCAGGCAAAGACCTCACCAAAAAAGAAAATTACAGACCAATATCCCTGATGAACGTAGATGCAAAAATACTCAACAAAATATTAGCAAACCGAATTCAAAAATACATCAAGAGGATCATACACCATGATCAAATGGGATTCATCCCAGGGATGCAAGGATGGTACAACATTCGAAAATCCATCAACATCATCCATCACATCAATAAAAAGAAGAACAAAAACCACATGATCATCTCCATAGATGCTGAAAAAGCATTTGACAAAATTCAGCATCCATTTTTGATTAAAACTCTCAACAGAATGGGTATAGATGGCAAGTACCTCAACATCATAAGGGCTATATATGACAAACCCACAGCTAACATCATACTTAATAGCGAGAATCTGAAAGCTTTTCATCTAAGATCGGGAACAAGACAGGCGTGCCCACTCTCTCCACTGTTATTCAACATAGTACTGGAGGTTCTAGCCATGGCAATCAGACAAAACAAAGACAAGGCATCCAGATTGGTAAAGAAGAAGTCAAATTGTCACTATTTGCAGATGATATGACACTGTACATAAAAAACCCTAAAGACTCCACTCCAAAACTACTAGAACTGATATCTGAATTCAGCAAAGTTGCAGAATATAAAATTAACACACAGAAACCTGTTGCTTTCCTATACACTAATGATGAGCTAACAGAAAGAGAAATCAGAAAAACAATTCCATTCACAATTGCATCAAAAAGAATAAAATACCTAGGAATAAACCTAACGAAGGAAGTGAAAGACCTGTACTCTGAAAACTACAAGACACTCCTAGGAGAAATTGAGGAAGACACTAACAAATGGAAATGCATCCCATGCTCTTGGCTAGGAAGAATAAATATTGTCAAAATGGCTATACAACCTAAAGAAATCTACAGATTCAATGCAATCCCTATCAAACTACCAACAGCTTTCTTCAATGAACTAGAACAAATAATTCTAAAATTCATATGGAACCAGAAAAGACCCCGAATAGCCAAAGCAATCCTGAGAAGGAGGAATAAAACAGGGGGAATTACGCTCCCTGACTTCAAGCTCTACTACAAAGCCACAGTAATCAAGACAATTTGGTACTGGCACAAAAACAGACCCACATACCAGTGGAACAGAATAGAAAATCCAAACATTAACCCAAACACCTACAGTCAATTAATATTTGATAAAGGAGCCCTGGATATACAATGGGGAGATGACAGCCTCTTCAGCAGCTGGTGTTGGAAAAACTGGACAGTTACATGTAAGAGAATGAAACTGGACTACTGTCTAACCCCATATACAAAGGTAAACTCAAGGTGAATCAAAGACCTGAATGTAAATCATGAAACCATAAAACTCTTGGAAAAAAACATAGGCAAAAATCTCTTGGACATAAACATGAGCGACTTCTTCATGAACATATCCCCCCAGGCAAGGGAAACAAAAGCAAAAATGAACAAATGGGACTATATCAAGTTGAAAAGCTTCTGTACAGCAAAGGACACCATCAGTAGAACAAAAAGACATCCGACAATATGGGAAAATATATTCATAAATGATGTATCTGATAAGGGGTTGACATCCAAAATATAGAAAGAACTCACGCACCTTAACAAACAAAAAGCAAATAACCCAATTAAGAAATGGGCACAGGACATGAATAGACACTTCTCTAAAGAAGAAATTCAGATGGCCAACAGGCACATGAAAAGATGCTCCACATCGCTAATCATCAGAGAAATGCATATTAAAACCACAATGAGATATCACCTCACACCAGTGAGGATGGCTAACATCCAAAACACAAACAACAACAACTGTTGGCGAGGATGTGGAGAGAGGGGAACCCTCCTACACTGCTGGTGGGAATGCAAATTAGTTCAACTATTGTGGAAAGCAGTATGGAGGTTCCTCAAAAAATTCAAAATAGAAATACCATTTGACCCAGGAATCCCACTCCTAGGAATTTACCCCAAGAATGCAGCAGCCCAGTTTCAAAAAGAAAGATGCACCCCTATGTTTATTGCAGCACTATATACAATAGCCAAGAAATGGAAGCAACCTAAGTGCCCATCAGTAGATGAATGGATTAAGAAGATGTGGTACATATACACAATGGAATATTACTCAGCCATAAGAAAAAAACCAAATCCTACCATTTGCAACAACATGGATGGAGCTGGAGGGTATTGTGCTCAGTGAAATAAGCCAGGACGAAAGGGACAGATATCAAATGGTCTCACTCATATGTGGAGTATAAGAACAATGAAAAAAAAACTGAAGGAACAAAACAGCAGCAGACTCACAGAACCCAAGAATGGACTGATAGTTGCCAAAGGGAAAGGGACTGGGGAAGAAGGGCGGGAAGGGAG
>JAQQAC010016209.1:94484101-94541236 GCA_029783875.1 Phataginus tricuspis | reverse complement strand
TCCCAGCCTCAGGAAATCATGCAGGAGGGGTTCCCTCTTACTGCAGGAGGTTCAGCCTTTTTCTTCTATTCAGGCCTTCAACTGCTTGGATGAGGCTTACCCACATTCGGGAGAGCAATCTGCTTTACTCAGTTTGCCAGTTCAAATGTTAATCTCATGCCAAAACACCCTCACAGACACAGAATTATATTTAACCAAATATCCGGGCATGCCATGGCTAAGTGACATATAAATTAACCATTCATAACTACACCCTATGTCAATTAGGCATCCATAAGCAAATCTTTAAACCAAAGTTAACCTTCCAATAAGGAAAATTTCAAGGTCTTATTTCTGCCTGACATCATACAAGTATCCTTCATACAACTGAAAAGGCATTAACTTCTTTCTGAGAAGAGTATTTCAAGTTCTTGAGTGATGTTTACCTTTACAATGCCATAACATAAATATTTGATATAAAATTAGCAATATTTAGATATTATGACATAAAGTCAATACATCTTTGTGGGTAAAATTGCAATATTTCCAGAATCTCTCACCTTGTCTTAGTACATCTTCATATCAATAGGTGTTTCCAAGGGGTGGAGAGAAGTAGTCCATCTCTATATCAGTAGGTGATTACAAGGGGGAGCGAGGGCATATCTGGACCGGAGAGGTTGAGTGGGTTCTCTTTTTGCAGCTAGTTGTGACAGACAAGTGTGAGCAGAAGTGGACAACTGCTTGTAAGCAATAAACGGGTGTCTTCTACTTTATTTCTGTCTTTGACTGATTTTGGTTTCAAAGGTAATTTGTCCTGGGTTGGGAAACAGATTTTCCCCCGGAGTTACAATCTTGTATTGTATAAGAGAATAAAAGATGGAAAAAAACAAAGATATTTGCTTTATATGTTCACACACACACACAAACATGCTCATAACAAAATAAAGAAGAATCCCTTTTGTCAATTTTAGTCCTCATTTCTGTAACTGGTCATGTGGTGATAGCTTATATTTATAAATACTGTCTTCCACTACCCATTCTGTATTCCCTTTGCCTTTGGCAAGTACCCCAGCTGGTCATGGTTCTTTATGTGGTGGGGTAACTCACACCTTCATTTCTGGAAGGTCTGGGTCACTAGTCTTACTTGAATTCAGTACTGTAGTTTTCCATTGACCTTAATCACAGGGTATGGTAATACTATGAGATGACCCTAAGGAATATTCTGTATTCCAGACATACTCTTGTTTTCCTCCATTGTGGAATAATGAACCAATTCTGCCTTGGTAGCAAGGACCAGTCACCCCACTGACACCATAACTCCCTTCTTCACCTATTGATTCAGAGGCCTGAGGAGCCCAAAGTGGTCAAGGAAGTCTTAAAGTTCAGTTCAACAGAATCATTGTTACATCTCCTGGAGGAAGTATTCTTTTTTTTTTTCTCAGCTAAGACCTCTAGGTTAGCAGAGCATAAGGTCAAGGGAACAGGAAGCAAAGATTTTGCTTATAAGTTGATAGAGGTAAGAGTGTATAGCACCAATTTCATTTCCACCGCTTTATTTCTGGCCCTGTGAATCCTGGCTATGGAAGAAAGAGCACCACATATTAGATGATGATTCAAAGCAAATACAGCCTTTTGGAGAACCTGTCTCAGCCATGCAAGATATTTCCACCTAGCAACATTGTATCAGAGTTTTCAAAAGGCCATTATATCTTTTTTTTTAACTGAAGTATAGTAGATATACAATATTACATTGGATTCAGGTGTATAACATGGTGATTCAAAAATTATATACATTATGAAATGCTCACCTTGTAAGTGTACTTATCTTCTGTCACCACAGAGATATTACAATATTATTGACTATATTCCCTCTACTTTCGTTTTCATATCTGTGACTTATTTGACAATTGGAAGTTTGTACCTCTTTATCCCCTTCACCTATTTCTCCTATTCCTCACCCTCTCCCCTATGGAAACCACCAGTTTGTTCTCTGTATGAGTCTGTTTTGTCTGTTCATTTATTTTCCTATTTTTTTAGATTCCACATATAAGTGAAATTATATGGTATTTGTCTTTCTCTGACATTTCACTGAGCATAATACCCTCTAGGTCCACCCATGTCATCACAAATGGAAAGATTTCAGACCTTTTTATGGCTGAGAAATATTCTACTGTATATATGTATCACATCTTCTTCATCCATTCATCTATTAATGGATACTTAGGTTGCCTCCATATCTTGGCTATTCTAAATAATGCTGTAATAAACATATAGGTACATATATCTTTTTGAGTTAGTGATTTTGTTTTATTCAGGTAAATACCCAGAAGTGGAGTTACTGGGTTGTACGGTACTTCTATTTTTAATTTTGAGGAACCTCCATTCTCTTTTACACAGTGGCTGCAAAAGTACCCTCACAGCCAACCTGGTATAATGTTTGACCAAATATTTGGGTGTACCCTGTGGCTTAGTCAAGTTTACATATAAAGTTAATCGCCACATACCTTACACCTCACACTTTACACCAGGATAAACTAAAAATGGATCAAATTCACATATATATACATACATATAAGTCATATGTATGTATTTAAGATTGTGTATGATATATATCAGAAGATATATGTATATGTGTAATATATATATTAAGACATGTCCATATTATATGTTAAATTACAAAATATTAGAAGAAATGATAGTTGAATTCTTCTATTAGAATGTCTTTGTTTGGGGAAGACATTCCTAGCTATGACAAAATGCACAAACTCTTCTACTATCTCCCCTGCCTCTCTCTTCCCACAATAAATTCAACTGCATACATATATACCATGAAAAAAAACCCTACAACCTTCTGTATGACCTGAGACATAATACACAAAAACTCATGATGAATTGGTGAAAATGTACAACTCAAATCATATTAGAAGAAATTCTAAAATTGGAATTCCATACTTTTGGATATATCTAAACATATCTAGACCACTTTGAAATTCATGAAATAAGACATGCAACCCAATAAAAAATGAAGAAAGGCTGAGATGGTTAAGTTTATGTGTCATCTTATCTAGCCCACGGAACCCAGCTGTTTGGTCAAATACCATTATAGAAGGTATTTAGAAGTTGTCTCTAATGAAGGTATTTTTTCAGATGATATTAATATTTAAATCAGTAGTGGTTGCATAAAGCCAAGGGTAAGCCTCATCTAATCAGTTAAGAACTTCATGAGGAAAAAAGACTGAAGTCCCCTGAGGAAAAAGAAATTTTGCCTCCAGCTTCCCTTTGAACTTGAGCTGCAATATCAACTTTCCTTTGGGCCTGTTTATCAGATTGCAGAATTTCCAACCCCCACAATTATGTGAGCCAATTTCTTAAAATCTCTTCATATATAGATACAGCATACACATGCATGCCCTTTTGTTTCTCTGGAGAACTCTGATGAATACAAAGGATTTCACAAATAAACCCCCCACCCACAAATGATTCTTAAACATTTTAAAACATGTTACATTGTATTTATAAGACAAATGAAAAATAAAACTATCCAAGATACCTTTCTCTTTTACCTCTCAGTTTGGCAAAATAATCCAAAAATTTTACAACTGAAATTCTCATAATTTGTTAATGGGATCATACAGTGGTAGAACCTCTGTGGAGGACAATTTAGCAATATCTATTAAAGTTGCAAATATATTTACCTTTCGAGAAATTGATAAGGAAAATATTCAACACAGCCATAAAGGTCAGTAAACCACTTTTATCCTCCGGTTGGCAAAGTCAACAGATCACCCCCAGCTCTCTCCTCCCCTCCTTCTCTGAGCTCCTCTTTTGCCCTGTGCATGCCAAAATGCCACATATCAAAATAATATAAATTGCTCCCCTTGAGTGTGCTCAGGGCTCAGACCTTGGGAGATTACTCCCCTCTGAGCCCGCTGGTGTGAAATAAAATCTCAACACTCCAAGACTTCCGAGTGCCGCTTGGTTCTTCTATCAGTGATCCAGTCCAGGTTTTCCAGTATTTTCCGTAACATTTGGTTCCCTGACCAGGAAACCCAACTGCACTGGCCCTTTGTTGCCACCGGTTTGGGGCAACGGCTGGGCAGTGATGGACAGGGAGATCGCAATGGAGAAGGCGTGCCCTGCCTGATCTTTCAGCAGTCTCCTGCCTGGTCATCCTGGGTCAGCCCCACTACGCTGTTCCCACTGGACTCAAGGAGGCTTGGCAAGTGAGGACCTGGTTCCAACATTGAATCCGGTAAGGCCCCAGGGCCCCTGACCCAGCCAGTTCCCACCCATTGAGGTGGAAGGGGAGCCTGATCACCTCCCGGAGACTTCTTAGAAGCCTCACAGGTAGACATTCCCAAGGAGGAATGTTTAAACTCTGGTCTGAATATGTGAGTGAGGGCACAGGGCAGCTGAAGCCATTCAGTCTGCACTGAATCTGTGATTCCATGGCCTGTGCTACAGAATCTGAGTGGGCCCTTCCCTGCATTCGCGGTCGGCTGCCATGACATAATGGTGACTCAGCTTCTGACCTGAACTGGGACTTATATGGGTGCACCTTAGTCATGGCTAACCAAAGTCACTGAGAGGAGTGCAAACATACGGGCATCTAACCAGTCTCCTCTCTAGAGGAGGCAGCCCTCCCTTGTCTGTTAGTGTGGCACTGTTACATGGATACATCATGGGGTCAGGGCAGAACAAACCCACAGTTCTCAACACCATGATCAAAAATTTCAGGAAGGAATTTTCAGGAGACTACGGACAGGTTGAAAACCCTGTGTGAATCGGTATCGCCCACCTTTAGTGTAGGGTGGCCTCCTGAGGGAACCCTAGATGTCCCAACAATCTTCCAAGTCTGGCGGGTCATCACTAGAGGTCCAGGTCATCCTAATCAGTTCCCATACTTTAACTCCTGGTTAGGAGTTGTCCAGACCTTCCCCCTTGGGTGATATTCACTTGCAACAGGCAGGGACAGGGTAGGGTCTTAGTTGCCTCAACAAAGCAGCCCACAAAGAATCAACAGAAGCCTGAGCCTCTGCAATTCCTGCTGGTGATCCAGAGGAAGAGCTAATATTGTCCCCACCTTATGTGCCCCCAAGGCCATCAGCACCGAGTCCCCCAGTCCCGGACACCCCACCGCCGTTGGCCTCCCAGCCAACTCAAGAACCGGTAGACCTGCTCTCCACTGGACCAGCAGCCAGACTGTGCCCTCGGTCTGGAGCAGGCACCCTTCAGATGCCGGTGCAAGAGACGTGGGAGCCTGAAAGGTATAATAAAGATGGGACCATCCAGCCTGACTGGTCCATGCTTTACTATCAACCCTTCCCCATGACTAACTTCCTCAATTACAACCACACACCCCATTGGAAAAGCCACAAGCCCTGGTTCATCTCATGAAATCCCTCTTCCAAACCTATAGGCCAACCTAAAAAAAACTGTCAACAGCTTCTCTGTGTCCTGTTCACAGTGGAAGAGAAGAGGCAGACAGGGTCCTTGTTCAGGGTGCATGGGCTGAAATCGCTGTCCCTAAGGAGTGCCCTGAGTGGGACTTCACCACCCCTGAGGTACAGCACCAGATCCACTAATATCAGGATGCCTTCCTCCAGGGGCTGGGTCCAAAAAGCCTATGAACATGATCTAAGTATCTTCAGTCACTCAACAACCAGGAGAGTCTACTGGAGACTATTATGAAAGACTGTGTGAAGCTTATCGCATCTACACCCCCTTCAATCCTGAGTTACTAGCGAGCCAACAAATGGTCAACACCTCATTCGTAGCTCAAGCCACCCCAGACATCAGATGAAAGCTCCAAAAACTCGAAAGCTTTGCTGGAATAAGTATCACTCAATTGATTAAAATTGCCAACAAAGTATATCTAAACAGAGAAGTTCAGGCCGACAGAGAGGCTGAAAGAAGAATGAAACAAAAAGGCCCGCCTCCCAGCAGCTGCCCTAAAAGAAAGAAATAACCAAAAAGCAGAGAAAAGCCAACCCCCAAGAGGGGGGGAGTTCTAGGATCCACCCCTAGCCAGGGACCAGTGTGATTACTGTAAAAAGAAGGGACACTGAAAGAACAAATGCCCCAACAGTGGCAAACCCCAAATCCTAGTCACTCCCAAAAGAGACTCACAGGGAAAAAGGCTCATTGGCCTGGCAAGAACAGACTCAGATTGACAAGGACCGGGCTCTCTCACTCTTGGTCCTCATGAGCTTATGGTCAAAATGAAAGTGGGGTTCAAAACATAACTTTTAGGGTTGACACTGGGGCAGAACACTCTGTGGTCACCCTCCCTGTAGCCCCCTTCAGTAACAAGACTGCAACTATTCTCGGAGCCACAGAGACAGCAGCAGCACCCCCTCTCACAAGAAGCAAGAGCAGGCATCCAGGAACACCTGATCAGACTCAAAGAGGCAGGCATTCTAATCAAGTGTCAGTCGCCCTGGAGCACCCCACTTCTAGCAGTTAAAAGGCCAGGAAGAGGGTACTAGCCTGTTCAAGATGTGCAAGCCATTAACAAAGTGACTGTTTCTCCAAGTCCATACACCCTCCTCAGCCAGATCCCAGGGTCTGACAAATGGTTTACTTGCCTAGACTTAAAAGATGCCTTTTTCTACCTCCAGCTGGTCCCCCAAAGCCAGCTCTTGTTTGCCTTTGCATGGACTGAACCAGACATGGGGCGGCAGATGCAGTTAACATGGACGCGCCTTCCACAAGAGTTCAAGAACTCACCCACTCTGTTTGGAGAGGCATTGGCTGCAGATCTTGCCAGCTTTATGAGGAAACCCACATGCTACGCCCTCCTACAGTACGTAGATGACCTCCTCCTTGCCAGTGACACCCAGAAAAATTGTGCAAAAGTCACAAAGGCCCTCCTGCAACGCCTGTCAGACTCAGGATGCTGAGCCTCATGGAAAAATGCACAAATCTACCAGCAGTGAGTCAGGTGCTTGGGCTTCCTCCTCACCCAGGGAGAAAGGGCACTAGGGCCAGAGAGGAAAAGGTCATTATCTCTCTACCTCAGCCCCAGATGAAGAAAGGCATATGAAAGTTCCTGGGGGCCACTGGGTTCTACAAAATCTGGATTCCCAGATTCTCAGCAATGGCAAGACCCCTCTACAGCCTCCTGGAGGAGCCAGACTGTAAGCCCCCTGTCTGGACAGAAGAGGCAAGGGCCACCCTCCTGTAAATAAAGGCTGCATCAGAACAGGCACCAGCCCTAGGCCTGCCAGATATAAAAAAAGCCCTTTAATCTCTTTGTACATGAAAAAAAAGTAGCCCTTGGAGTTCTCACATAGACTGTTAGGCCCTGGAAGCTGCCAGTTGCATACCTGTCAAAAAAAAACTAAACCTGGTTGTGGCAGGGTGGCCACCCTGCCTCAGGACACTGGTAGACACACTTCTATTCATTTAAAAAGCAGATAAACTTACCCTGGGACAAAAAATAAATGTCAAGGTCCCCCATACTGTTGTGTCCCTCTTAAACACACAAGGACACCAATTCCTCTCCAACTCTTGGCTGCCACAATAATACTAAAACTCCTCAAGGCTGTCTGGCTCCCAAAAATGTAGCAATTCTGCATTTCAAAGAACACCAAAAGGAAACCAACCCTCTAATAAAGGGGAACCAGCTAGCAGATAAAGCAGCTGAAACAATAAAAAACAGATAAAGCTCCTTTCCTCACTATGGCCTTAACATACCCAGTAGAGGCCCCTTCACCCAAGTACACTAAAAAAGAGAAGGACTGGGCCATGGCTGAAGGAGCCACCCTAACTAAAAAAGGATGGTAGATGCTGCCTGACAAACATATCTTTGTCCCAAGTGAAACTGGAAGACATCTAGTCAGCAAATACCATCAGCTCACCCACCCAGGAAAAACTGCACTGAAGCCCTCCTCAAAAAGCAATACTACATCAGCCAGTTGCCAGCATTATTTAGCTGAGCAATAAGTGAGCAGTGCATGACTTGTGCCAGAAATAATGCTCGATCTGCACTGCAACCCCTGCCAGGTGTCCAAAGAGCAGGAGTTGCCCCCTTTAAAAACCTTGAGATAGACTTCACAAATGTCCAGCTAAGCAGAGGACTCAAATACCTTCTAGTAATAGTGTGTATATACTCTGGGTGGGTCGAAGTCTTCCAAACCAGGACAAAATGAAACCAGGAGACAGCCAAAGTCCTCCAGAGAAAAACTGTGCCCCAGTTTGGCCTACCATCCACAATTCACAGTGACAATGGACCTACCTTTTTAGCAGATGCAGTACAGATTTTAACTAAATCTCTCAACATGACCTGAAAACTCCACATTGTATTCAGGCCACAAAGTTCAGGGAAAGTGGAGCAAATGAATTGCATCCTCAAAGGAATCCTAGCTAAGGTTTGCCAAGAAACTGGCCTCCCATGGCCAGACCCACTGCCCCTGGCTCTCCTGCATGCTTGCTGCACACCTGGGACTCAAGGCTTTTCCCCTTTTGAATTAGTGTATAGATGCCATCCCCCATGTCTAGAAAGCCTCCCAGGGAACCTATGCCAGATAGGAGATAAGGGAGCAAGAGAACAGATCCAAGCCTTGGGAGGCACCCTAAATAAGCTGCAGCAATATACCACAGAAAGCCCCAATCTCCTTAGGGACCCCAGTACATTCCTTCCAGGCTGGGAACTCAGTCTGGGCCAAAGTTTGAAAAGGGACCCCCTCATACCTCAGTGAACTGGCCCCCACATTGTTGTTCTAATCACTCCTACTGCCCTCAAAGTTGTAGGCATCACTCCGTGGGTCCATCATTCCAGAGTGAAAAAGGCCCATAATCCGGATGAAAAAATACATCAGTGGAAGGCCCAGCCAGACCTCCAGAATCCTCTCCACCTCGGATCCAACGATTATCCTCTGATCAATGAACACTTGCACGCCATAAATCCTGGCCCTCACCAGAATGGAATCTCTCCTCCTGGGCATTAAACTCTCTTTTGCTGCCCCCTCTGACTAAACTGTTCCTCAAAAAGTTGCCTTTTCTATTGTCTATTGGTTAATCATAAGTTGTTTTGATGTGCTTACCTGTCTCTCCTAGCTGAACTCAAGTCTCAGCCTGCATTTCCAAAGTACCTCTCTGTAATGTTACCTCTATCAAATTAACTGTACAAAGTTGTAAAGTGCATGGTCGTCACCCCAGGGAGCTGCCCTCGGTGGCCCTCCACCCTTAGCACCTGTCCTCTCACATCAAATAAGCCAGCCTGAGTGTAACGCTCAGCTGCATAAAAATAAATTAGGACTGAGGAAAACTGGATATTTTTTGCTAAGCACAGGCTTACCAAGAGTCGGAAGGACTCATTTCAACTTGTACACACAAGGCCCATACAGACAGATGCATAAAAACATAATCATTTGTGTTCTTCACAAAATACTCAGGACTTTAACGAAATAAGTCACAAGAAAAAATCCCAGCTCAAAGCAATTAAAAGTATAAATACAAGCCATTATAACCCTATCATAAACCATTAAGATGATGTCCCCTAAAACGAAGTGTTTAAAGGGGCATCAGAGGGGGGAGTGATAAGGAAAATATTCAACACAGCTATCAAGGTCAGTAAACCACTTCCTCCAGTTGGCAAAGTCAACAGATCACCCCCAGCTCTCTCCTCCCCTTCTTCTCTGGGCTCCTCTTTTTCCCTGCAAATGCCAAAATGCCACATATCAAAATAATATAAATTGCTCCCCTGGCATGTACTCAGGGCTCAGACCTTGGGAGATTACTCCCCTCTGAGCCTGCTGGTATAAAATAAAACCTCAACACTCCATGACCTCAGAGTGCCACTTGGTTCTTCCATCAGTGATCCAGTCCAGGTTTTCCAGGATTTTCCATAACACAATAATCTCACTTCTGGGAATTTATCCCACTGCTTTGATTGTACACATACAAAATGAGGCATATTCAAGGTTATTGCTTGCAATGTTGTTTATAATAGTAAAACACTGAAATCAACACAAGTGACCATGGTTGAATACATTGTGCAGCTTTAAAAAAAATGAGCAAGCTCTCTATTTACTGAACCATTCTCCTAGATCTGTTAAGTAAAACAAAACAAAACAAAACTATGCAGATAGTGAGACAGGGAAAAGACAGGGGGCAACCCCTCTCCAGTTAGAGGAAAATCAGGGCCCTGGGAAGGACAAACGAGATGCTTACTAAGGACCTTAGGAATGTGAAAAACAAGAGACTTGCAGCTGAAACAATGCAACAATGTTTAAGAAGGTTCTCACTGAGCCTCCATGATAAAGAACCATTTTACTGACTATAAGTCACAGTTCACTTTACCAAGGCATACTAGTTAAAAATAGAAATGGCCTTTAGTATGATTGATTAAAATATAGCTGGCATTCTGATGGGAACCTATAGAAAACAAACAGCTTCTCTACCTCGTCAATGCAACAGGCATAAAACCCCTAGACCCGGCCCATAAACGGCAGCCTTGCCCGTCCTGGTATATGCCTGGGAGTTCTGTATCTTCACTTCTTTCTATCAATAAAAAGCCTCTTTATTGCTTGCCTACCTTGAGCGTTTGCGAAGCTCATTCTTTGACTCCATGAACAAGAACCCTGGTTATCTTTTCGGGGGCTCATCTGGGATTTCTCCCTGTTCTCAGACACCTAGAAGGCAGTTACCATTCCCTACTACTCTCGCTTTAATGAATTCCTTCCTTTCCTACATTCGTCTGACCTGGTCGAGAATTCCTTCTCATCCAGAATGAAGAACCCTCCCCTGACAACGTTGAGGCTTCTCCTAGTCCTTCACCTAGTGTGCAGGGAGAGACCTCCCCAGATGCAGCTGCCCGGCAGGAATAGTACTCTGTATTTTGTGTAAGAAAAAAAGAAATATAAGAATAAATAATCTTCATATATATACATACATATTTATATTACTTTGTATTGTATAAACACCGGAAGAATTCAAAGGAAAGTAATAGATGTGGTTATTTGCAGAGCACGGGAGTGGTGAGAAAGAGATAAAGTGCACATATATATATATATATAAAATGGAAATATATTTTTAACATTATACACATATTTAATGGTGTTGTGTTGCCCAAGTTTCTACATTAGCCTTTTTCAATTGGTCTGAGGCACACATTCAGGCATAACACAAACGTGGCATGTAAGTTGAAGCCAAACTACAAGTGTTCCAGGGCAAGGCAGCAGCGTCCTGATAGCCAGGGTACACACACAAGCGCAACCCCACAGATCCGTGGTCCTCCTGGAAGCAAGGAGATTAGATGGAGTTGCGGGGGGTCACCCCAAGCAGGACATACATTAGTCAGGCAGTGCAGGTAAACAAGGCTCCACTACTGTGGCCTCCTACTGTGGGGCTTTCCACCCTAGGGTTCTTAGTTCAGTCCAAAAATGTAGTTCTGTCCTTGGTTTCAGAAGGACTAACTGAAAGGCCATCAGTTCCCAACAGTTTTGCTTGTCCATGACAATAGTTTGGCTCATGCACATGGCCTACATGTGGAGGTGTTCTGTATGTAAAATGCCAGAGCTCTCACAGTCTGTCTTATTGTCTACACTGCCCACATTGTCAGTTTGACTTCAAAGCACTTCTCATCCAGAATCATGGTTGCTGCAGTTCAGTAAGGCAGCATGGAGTGTTTGTTTTTGGGAGGAGGGAAAAGCTTTTAGGAACAGTTTTGAAAAGCAAGTATCATAAATGCCACCTCCTCCCCCAAGTCTCAGCCTTCCTAGGTTTCTTCCCAGGTTTCCTCTGTTGTCATATGTTTTCACAATATCGGTGTGTCCCATCTGGTATTCATAACTTAACTTCTTTAAAAAGAAATCCCATAACTTCACATAGATCTTGCATCTGTAAAGGTTGTATGCAAGAAGGCAAATCATTTATATGGAAAAATATTTTTATACAATTTAACTGGAAAGTCCCAAAGTGTTCAGGAAATGGTTGTGATAATATTTTGAATTTTGTTTTTCAAAAGGAGTTTACCTACCTCTCATGCCGTCCATTTTGCCCTGACCCTTTATCCAGTGAACAGCTAAGAAAAGATCAATCTACTTTGGGGGACAGCTGCATTTGACCATTAAACGGCCTTACTAAGATGTATATATGAGGGAAAAGGTGAGGGAAGTCACATCAGGCTATTAGTACATTATGGAAACTGCAACTAATACAGAAAGCCAAAGAACACAAGTCAACAGACTCCATTTTGTCAGGAGTGGGTGCTAGAGTCACTGTGCTGGTGATGTGCTCTCCCCTCACTTGCAGCGTGCTGAGGAATCCCGAGTTGGAAATGAACTGAGTCTGTGTCAGAAATATAGCCTAGGGGCAGCTCGATTGCAGAGGGCCCCATCCGAGAACAAGCCCTTTCCCACTGGCATCTGCTAATGACCCAGACAGATCAGCCAGTCTCCATAATGCTGTCATCGTTTATGGGCTCACAGAGGGGTATCCTAAATCTGTAAAGGTCTTAGAGTGTAGATTCTGTTCATTGAGCTTATGCCTACTATCAGTTCAGCACAGATCTTTCTGAGATGAAAACAGCCCAAGTGGACAGTAAAAGGTTTTGGTTTAAAGTCATATCTAAGAAATCAGGATCTGAGAATTCAGGATTCCAAAAAGCCAGTGGCTTTTCTTTGGGAGCAGCAAAGCCTAGGTATGGTAGGGCCAGACTCTGTGTTCTAAGTCCAGGAGGCAAAGCAAGGCTTCCATGGCTGATTATATCTTGTCAGTTTTAGAGTCCAGATTGACCCACTCTAGAACATACAGATCAGGCAGGCAAATCATCAGCCTTTAAGGGCCAGACATCTGATTCATAAGGGCTCATTAGCAAACCAAAAACTGCACTTTAAAATTCCAAAAGTGTATCTTCAGGTGATGATTACCTCTCTTTTTATTTTGTCTCCCTTTTTGCCAAGGCTCCAATAGGCAAAAATCATAGCAAAAATCATCACTTACAATCGTTTTGTTTCCAAAACTCAGAGTGTAAATTCCAATGTATCTACCATCAGTAAAAAGCAAGAAAGTTGTATCCCACTAAATTGTGTATGTGTGTGTACAGCTTTCCCTTTAACATTTATGAAATTACAAGCATATAACATTTTACATTAATTTGTATCACACACCCAGATGCTATAACCACAAATACAAAGCCATTTGTTAGAATCACCCTTTGCCTTTTATCTCATTGCCAGTCTAATCAAACACCTAGCTGTAAATTAAGCCACTGAAGATTAAGATGGGGGTGGGGTGGCTGTGACAGCGGTGACAGCAGCAGGGCTAGAGTGGTTTCATTTTTTTTTTCCCCTCTGGTTTATCTAAAGCTTTGCTCCTGCCCAGTGAACTGGTTTAACCTTTTTCATCCTATTTGGAGGAGAAAGCAATGAAGATCTTTCATATTTTTGGTCTACTCAAAGCCCCATTTTAGGATTTTTTTTTAATTATGTCCCCTGACACGTGGAGAAGATAACAACTACAAATTATGTCTTACTGACTTTTCCCCACCCGAAGTCCATATTCGGGACTGTTTGGGGGCCTTTCTCCTCTCACCTGGAAGAAAATAAAAGCAAAAGGCATCACCCAGGTGGAGCTTTCCCCCTCATTTTAGCTAGTAAAACCAAATGCATCTGGGGGATCCAGGGAGACAACTCTTCCAGGGTTGGATCTATCATTTTGAAATTGATAGGTAACTTACCTCCCACCTAAGACAGCGACTCAGCTGCTGTTTCATACCATGTAGGATTCCATAACCACCAGGCACAAGGGTTTTGTCATCCTCTGCTCCTTGTACATTCTTTCCCCCAAACAGCACTGTAGTCATGTTTCAGTGAGTCAGGGTTATTCAAGTGAATTCCACCGCAGTCACTGCTGTGTTAGGGCGTCCCCAAGAACACTCCCAGAATCACAGATTCACTACAAGTACCCGAGGGATGCAACATCACCTTTTCCTCACAGTTAAAATGTATTAAAGCAATGTGGTAAGGTTACACAGCCAGAAGAGGACTCTGGAGTAAGCCAAGCCTAGCCTTCCTTATTCTCTGTCCTCTGTGAGTGATCACACAGAGTGCTTCCTCCGGTGATAACACTGCAGCAATATATGTGTGATGTTTCTGCCCAGGGAAAGAAACCCATACAAGAGGCCCAGTGCCCAGATTTTTACTGGTGGCTGATACTTAGTAACCTCTGCCTGGCACATACAAAAATTCCAAAAATCTTACCACATCACAAACAGTCTAGTTACAATAACCCGTACTTAATTAGGGAGTTATTTTTTTTTTATCAGTATGAGGAACTGTTTACCAGTTAAGTTTCAGGCACCAACTAAGGATCATCCTTATGTTAACTTTCTTTCCTTTTTTCTTCCTTCTCTGCTTTTAAGATATAATTCATATACCATACAATTCACTCATTTCAAGTGTACAATATAATAGCTTTTAGCATATTCACAAAATATGGCAATCATCACCAAAATCAACTGCAGAACATTTTCATAACTCCCAAGACAAACCCTGTACCCATTAAAGGTAGCTCTTCATTCCCTCCTCCACTCAGCTCCCACAACAACTAATTTAGTTTCTATATCTATAGATTTGCCTATTCTGGACATTTCATATAAATTCAATCATATAATATGTGGCCTTTTGTGTCTGGCTCCTGTAAAGTAGCATAATGCTTTCAAGGTTGTTGTATGTTGTAGCATGTATCAGAACTTCATTCTTTTTTTGTGGATGAATAATATCCTATTGTTCGGGAAGACTACATTTTTAAAAATCCATTCATTAGTTGATGAGCGTTTGGGATGCTTCAGCTTTTGGCTACTGTGAAAAGTGCTACTATAAACATCCCTGTAAACATATTTGTTTGAACACCTGTTTTTAGTTCTTTTGGGTATATATTGAGGAGGGGAATTGCTGGATCTTATGGTAATTCTGTTCCTAAGCTTTTGAGGAACCACCAAACTGCTTTCCACAGTAACTACACCATTTTACATCTCACCAGCAATGTATGAAGGTCCAATTTCTGCACATCCTTGCCAGTACTATTTGCTATTTTCTTTTCTTTTTTTTTATTATAACCATCCTAGTGGATGTTAAATGGTACCTCATTGTAGTTTTGATTTACATTTCACTAATGACAAGTGATGTTGAGCATCTTTTCATAAGCTTATTTGCCATTTGTATATTTTTTTTGGAGAACTGTCTATTCAGATCCCTTGTCCTTTTTAAAAATTGTATTGTCTTTTTAATATTGAGTTAAGAGCTCTCTTTATATTTTAGACACAAACCCATTGTCAGATATATATAATTTGAAAATATTTTCATCCATTGCATGGGTGGGCTTTTCATTTCCTTTGTGGTATCCCTTGAATCGCAAAAGTTTTTTAACTTCGACAAAAACCAGTTTATCTCATTTTTCTTTTGGCACTTATGCTTTTGATGACATACCTAAGATGTCATTTCTGCATTGCCTAACCTAAAGTCACAAAGAATTACTCTCATATTTTCTTCTAAGAATGAAAGAATGTTTCCATCCTACATTTAGGTCAGTGATCCACTTTGAGTTAATTTTGGGGTATGGCATGAGGAAGGGGTTCAATTTCATTCTTTTGCATGTGAATATCCACTTGTCCCAGCAAGAGTTGTTGAAGCAGCTGTTCTTTCCCCATTGAATTTTTTGGCACCCTTGTCAAACATCAGTTGTCTGTGCAAGTGGTAATTAAATGCAAGTGTTTATTTCTGGACTCTCAATTCCATTCTATTGATCCATATGTCTATGTTTAAGCCAACATCACATTGTCTTTATTATTGTACTTCTTTTGGAAATTGTGAAAAGTGGGAAGTAAGAATATTCCAACTTTGTTCTTTACCAATATTGGCATGGCTGTCCTAGATCCCTTAAACTTTCATATGAATTTTAGGATAAGCTTGTCAATTTCTGCAAAAATACTTCAAGGATTTTTGCAGGGATTGTGTTGGATCTGTGGATTCATTTGGGGAGTACTGCAATCTTAACATTAAGTATTCCAATCAATAAAATTGGAATGTCTTTACATTCTAGTTTCTTTCAGCAATATTTTGTACTTTTCAGACAACTTTTAACTTCTTTTGTTAAATATATTCCTAAGTATTTTGTATTTTTGATGCTACTTTAAATGAAATTTTCTTAATTTCATTTTTGGATTGTTTATTTCAAGTATATACAAGTATAATTATATTTTGTATATTGATCATGTATCTTACAATCTTGCCAAACTGTTTTATTTATCCTAACATTTTTTTTGTGGTATACTTAGGATTTTCTATATACAAGATAGTGCTATCTGTGGAGATAGTTTTGCTTCTTCTTTTCCAATCTGGATGCCTATTAATTTTATTTTCTTGTCTGATTGCCTAGCTTTGGTAACTTTTTTTCTGCACACCTATGCTCACAGGTTTTGTTGTTGAACACTAGAGGAAATAAGTAATGTGAAATTGCTATAGAAACTGTAAACCCTATCTAGACAAATGAAATTATTTATTTTGTTATTACTTAAAATTTGAGTAACTACTGAGCATTTGTATGAACAATAGAGGTCATGGGAGATCAAGTGTCTTGGTATTGACTGCTAGTGACCCTCTTGACAAATGACCTATCTTTGTTTAGGAAAAGATGCATTTTTCCATTTGTACAGTAGCTGCTTTCTCCACCTCCATATATCATAGAAGCAGCTCTAGCATTTATTCAAATCTGTGAAATCTTGGCAGATTGGTAGAGTAATCAGGAAAAGGCCAAATGTAGGAATAGAGAATTCCTAGCATGTACAATCCCTTTTTCCACTACTTCCTAGGTCTTGCTGCATCTCTAGGAAGTAAGAGTAAAGATCCACCTGCCATAGGTCTTGAATGAGGGATTCCAGAGGTCCTGTATTGAGTCTAGAAAATGCCTACATTAGGGAAACTTTATATATTCTTACACCTATGTAAATGTTTAGAAAGACTATGAAATATGGGCTTTCTCCTCTTCTTTTCCACACAAAAAATTTAAGTCTCACCAAGTAGGATCTTGAAAACACAAATAGAAAATGCACATTTTTAGCAGAATAGGTACTTCTTTAATATTTAAAGATGAATTCTGCTGAATAGAAGTTTTTAATATTATACTGACCTATCCTGCTCACATATGCACTGTGACTCCAAAATGTGATTACAAGGCTAACTGGAATAAAATTGAAGTCAAATACAACTTTTCTTTGATTGATCTCAATCAGATTAGAGGAAGGCAGCCAACTTCATCCATTAAACTTTAATAAATCTTTGATAGCATGAACTTTTGTAGGTCTCACTCAGCACTTTTTATTTGACTTCACGGTCTACAACAGAAATATATGTTGAATTTGGGGTCACTTAAGTGAAATACATTGTATAATACATCACATAATTCAAAATAAAATTGCAAGTAAAAGGTGAGGATGAAGTATGAAAACTTGGCTCACTAAAGCGGATACTATTTTTCATAGTAAGTGTCAAACTTAAGGGTTGAAAAGTAAGTAAAAATCAAAGATAATGTCTGTGACTATAAGCTACAGTAATGTTGCCAGACAAAACTCAGAATCTCAGCCTCTGTATGTTTGTTACAGATTTTAAGAAACTATATAAAATGTTATCAAAATGCTGTAAAGCTATAGCAATACTTCTTATTTTCTTTACTACTAGAGAAAACATTTGTAGCTGGTCCTTAAAGCAAAGGAAGAATTTCTGTTCATCAGCAGCAATCAGTATTTCAATACATCAGGAAAAAGCTACTTTTAACATTTCAAAATGGGGTTTGACAAAAGAGTTTTAATAGGAAAAGTTTACCATAAGGCAAAGATCTTTTAAAAAAATTGTTTATTAAGGTATTATTGATATACACTCTTATGAAGGTTTCACATGAAAAAACAATGTGGTGACTACATTTACCCATATTATCAAGTCCCCACCCACATCCCAATGTAGTCACAGTCCTTCAGTGTAGTAAGATGCCACAGAATCACTAATTGTATTCTCTGTGCTAAACTGTCATACCCATAATCCCCCCCACCCCATGTGTACTAAACATAATACCCCTCAATCACAATCTCCCTCCCTCCCAACCACCCTCCAACACCCCTCCCCTTTGGTAACCACTAGTTCCTTCTTGGAGTCTCTGAGTCTGCTGCTATTTTGTTCCTTCAGTTTTACTATATTGTTGCACTCCACAAATAAGGGAAATCATTTGGCACGTGTCTTTCTCTGCCTGGCTTATTTCACTGAGAATAATATCTTCCAGCTCCATCCATGTTGGTGCAAATGGTAGGATTTGTTTCTTTCTTATGGCTGAATAGTATTCCATTCTGTATATGTACCACTTCTTCTTTATCCATTCATCTACTGATGGACACTTAGGTTGCTTCCATATCTTGGCTACTGTAAAACGTGCTGCGATAAACATAGGGGTGCATATGTCCTTTTGAATGTGAGAAGTTGTATTCTTTGGGTAAATTCCAAGGACTGGGATTCCCGAGTCAAATGGTATTTCTATTTTTATTTTCTTGAGGAACCTCCATATTGCTTTCCACAGTAGTTGAAATAGTTTACATTCAAACCAGCAGTGTAGGAGGGTTTCTCTTTCTCTGCATCCTCACCAGCATTTGTTGTTCTTAGTCTTTTTGATGTTGGTTATCCTAACTGGTGTGAGGTGATATCTTATTGTGGTTTCAATTTGCATTTCTCTGATGATTAGTGATGTGGAGCATCTTTTCATGTGTCTGTTGTCCATCTGAATTTCTTCTTTGGGGAACTGTCTCTACAAATCCTCTGCCCATTTTTAAATCAGGTTATTTGCTTTTTGGGTGTTGAGGCATATAAGTTCTTTATATATTTTGGATGTTAACCCCGTGTCGGATATGTCATTTACAAATATATTCTCCCATACTGTAGGAAGCCTTTTTGTTCCATTAAAGGCATCCTTTGCCATACAGAAAATTTTAGTTTGATGTAGTCCAATGAGTTCAATTTTGCTTTTGTTTCCCTTGCTCGAGAAGATATGTTCAGGAAGAAGTTGCCCATGTTTATATTCAGCAGATTTTTGCCTATGTTGTCTTCTAAGAAGTTTATCATTTCATGACTTACATTCAGGACTTTGATCCATTTTGAGTTTGCTTTTGTGTATGGGTTAAGCAATAATCCAGTTTAATTCTCTTGCATGTAGCTGCCCAGTTTTTCCAACACAGGCTGTTGAAGATGCTGTCATTTTCCCACTGTATGTCCATGGCTCCTTTATCATATATTAATTGACCATATATGGGTGGGTTTATATCAGGGCTCTCTAGTCTGTTCCATTGGTCTATGGGTCTGTTCTTGTCCAGTACCAAATTGTCTTGATTACTGTGGCTTTGTAGTAGAGCTTGAAGTTGGGGAGCATGATTCCCCCAGCTTTATTCTTCCTTGCTTTGGCTACTCAGGGTCTTTTCTGGTTCCACATAAATTTTAGAATGATTTTCTCTAGTTTGTTGAAGAATGCTGTTGGTATTTTGATAGGAATTGCATTGAACCTGTAAATTGCTTTAGGCAGGTTGGCCATTTTGACAATATTAATTCTTCCTATCCAGGAGCACAGGATGTGTTTCCAATTATTGGTATCTTCTTTAATTTCTCTCATGAGTATCTTGTAGTTTTCTGAGTATAGGTCTTTCACTTCCTTTGTTAGCTTTATTCCTAGGTATTTTATTCCTTTTGATGCAACTGTGAATGGAATTGTTTTCTTGATTTCTCTCACTGCTAGTACATTTTTAGTTTATAGGAATGCCACAGATATCTGCGTATTAATTTTGTATCCTGCAACTTTGCTGAATTCAGTTATTAGATCTAGTAGTTTTGGAGTGAATTCTTTAGGGTTTTTCATGTACAATATCATGTCATCTGCAAAGATTGACAGTTTAACCTGTTCCTTCCCAATCTGGATGCCTTTTATTTCTTTGTGTTGTCTGATTGCCATGGCTAGAACCTCCAGTACTATGTTGAATAGAAGTGGGGAGAGTGGGCATATTTGTCTTGTTCCTGATCTTAAAGGAAAAGCTTTCAGCTTCTCCCTGTTAAGTATGATACTGGCTGTGGGTTTTTCATATATGGCCTTTATTATGTTGAGGTATTTGCCCTCTATACCCATTTTGTGTGGAGTTCTTATCATGAATGGGTATTGAATTTTGTCAAATGTTTTTTCAGCATCTATGGTGATGATCATGTGGTTTTTGTCCTTCTTTTTGTTGATGGGGATGGATTTTCAAAGGTTGTACCATTCTTGCATCCCTGTAATAAATCCTACTTGATTATGATGGATGATCCTTTTGATGTATTCTTGAAATCAGTTTGCTAATATTTTGTTCAGTATTTTTGCATCTATGTTCATCAGGGATATTGGTGTGTAATTTTCTTTTCTTGTGGTGTCTTTGTCTGGTTTTGGTCTTAGAGTGATGCTGGCCTCATAGAAAGACTTTGGAAGTATTCCCTTTCTCTACTCCTTGGAAAGCTTTACAGACGATGGGTATTACATCTTCACTGAATGTTTGATAAAATTCCTTGGTGAAGCCATCTGGTACAGGGTTTTGTTATTAGGTAGGTTTTTGATTAACAGTTCAATTTCATTACTGTTAATTGGTCTGTTCAGATTTTCTGTTTCTTTCTGGGCCAGCATTGTAAGTTTCTATTTTTCTAGAAAGCTGTCCATTTCTTCTAGGTTATCCAGTTTGTTAGCATATAATTATTCATAGTATTCTCTAATAATTCTTTGTATTTCTGTGGTGTCTGTACTGATTATTCCTTTCTCATTTCTGATTCTGTTTATGTGTGTAGATTCTCTTTTTTTCTTGATAAGTCTAGCTTGGGGTTTATCTATTTTGTTTATTTTCTCAAATATCCAGCTGTTGCTTTCATTGATTCTTTCTATTGTTTTGTTCTTCTCAATTTTATTTATTTCTAATTTTTATTATGTCCCTACTTCTACTGATTTTGGTTCTCATTTGTTCTTCTTTTTCTACTTTCATTAATTCTGAGTTTAAACTGCTCATATGGGATTCTTCTTCTTTCCTGAGGTGCGCCTGTATTGCAGTATACTTTCCTCTTAGCATGGCCTTCGCTGCATCCCACAGATTTTGTGGTGTCGAATTATTGTTGTCATTTGTGTCCATATATTGCTGGAGCTCTGTTTTTATTTGGTCATTGATACATTGGTTATTTAGGAGCATGTTGTGAACCCTCCATGTGTTTGTGGGATTTTTCATTTTCTTTGCATAATTTATTTCTAGTTTCATACCTTTGTGGTCTGAGAGACTGATTGGTACAATTTCAATCTTTTTGAATTTACCGAGGCTCTTTTTGTGGCCTATTTGCACTTGAGAAGAATGTGTCTTCTGCTGCTTTTGGGTATAGAATTCTGTAGATGTCTGTTATGTCCATCTGATTTAATGTGTTGTTCTGTGCCTCTGTCTCCTTACTTTTTTTTTTCATTGATCTGTCCTTCAGAGTGAATGGAGTGTTGAAGTCTCCTAGAATGAATGCATTGCATTCTATTTCCCCTTTTAATTCTGTTAGTATATGTTTCACATATGTAGGTGCTCCTGTGTTGGGTATATAGGTATTTATAATTGGTATATCTTCGTGTTGAACTGACCCTTTTAGCATTATGCAATATCCTTCTTTGTCCCTTATGACTTGTTTTGAAGACTATTTTGCCTGATACAAGTCCTGAAACTCCTGCTTTTCTCTCCCTATTAGTTGCATGAAATATCTTTTTCCATCCCTTTCCTTTTAGTCTGTGTGTGTCTTTGGGTTTAACGTGAGTCTCTGGTAGGCAGCATATAGATGGGTCTTGTTTTTTATCCATTCAGTGACTCTATGTCTTTTGATTGGTGCATTAAGTCCATTTACATTTAGTATGATTATCAATAGGTATGTACTTATTGCCATTGCAGTCTTTAGATTCATGGTTACCAAAGGTTCAAGGTTAACTTTCTTACTACCTAAGAGTCTAACTTAACTCTCTTTATATGTTATTACAAACACAATCTAGAGGTTGTTTTTTCTCTCCTCCTTTTTCATACTCCTCCATTCTTTATATATTAGGTATCATATTCTGTACTCTTTGTGTATCCCTTGACTGACATTGGGGATAGTTAATTTAATTTTGCATGTGTTTAGTAATTAGCTGTTCTACTTTCTTTAGTGTGGTTTTACTACCTCTGGTGACAGCTATTAAACCTTAGGAACATCCATCTATAGCAGTCCCTCCAAAATACACTGTAGAGATGGTTTGTGGGAGGTAAATTCTCTCAGCTTTTGCTTATCTAGAAATTTTTAAATCCCTCCCTCAAATTTAAGTGATTATCTTGCCGGATAAAGTATTGTTGGTTCTAGGCCCTTCTGCTTCATTGCATTAAATACATCATGCCACTCCCTTCTGGCCTGTAAGGTTTCTGCTGAGAAGTCTGATGATAGCCTGATGCGCATTCCTTTGTATGTGATCTTATTTCTCTCTCTGGCTGCTTTTAATCGTCTGTCCTTATTTTGATCTTTGCCATTTTAATTACTATATGTCTTGGTGTTGTCTTCCTTGAGTCCCTTGTGTTGGGAGATCTGCACACCTCCATGGCCTAAGAGACTATCTCCTTCCCCAGATTGGGGAAATTTTCAGCAATTACCTCCTCAATGGCACTTCCTATCCCTTTTTCTCTCTCTTCTTCTTCTGGTACCCCTATAATGCGAATATTGTTCCGTTTGGATTGGTCACACAGTTCTCTCAATATTCTTTCATTCCTAGAGATCCTTTTTTCTCTCTGTGCTCAGCTTCTTTGTATTCCTCTTCTCTAGTTTCTATTTCATTCATCATCTTCTCCATCATATCTAATCTGCTTTTAATACCCTCCACTTTGCTCTTCAATGATTGGATCTCCAACTGGAATTCATTCCTGAGTTCTTGAATATATTTCTGTACATCATGAGCATGTTAATGATTTTTATTTTGAAATCCCTTTCAGGAAGATTCATGAGGTCGATGTCATTTAACTCTTTCTCAGGAGTTGTATTCATAATTTTACTTTGAGCCAGGTTCCTCTGATGTTTCATATTTGTAGGTGGTGCCCCCTAGTGCCCAGAAGCTCTACTCTCTGGAGTTTCTCAGCCCCTGAAGCAATGCCGGTGGTAGCAGAGTGGTATTGATGCCTCGGTGGAGGAAAGAGCTGTTTCCTGCTTCCCGGCTGCTGTGTGTTACTCCACTGCCTAAACCAGTGGGCCGAGCACACAGGTATAAGCCTCTATGCTTTTCGTTTGTAGATGCTGTAGATGGGGCTTCCCTCTGTCTGGCCTAACTGCAGGATAGGGTTTGCCGGTTAGTGAGGCAGGTAGGGCTGGCTGGGAGAAAGGCGCAGTAGGCTGCAAATCATGGAGGGGGCCTTGGGGCTGTGTAGCCAGCCAGGGAGCTGCAGCACCTGAAGATCGTGAAAGCTCCCAACCTGCTGGGAAGAGTACACCAGGACAATTTTGTCTACCTGTCCTTTCTCCTGAGCAGTAAGCTCTGTGAAATCCTTGCCCCTTTAGCAGCTGTTTTTCTAAGGGCTTCCTTGTTAGGAAGTCTCTGAGACTGCCTGCCTTTTGTCCCAGAGCAGCTGGATCTGGATACCTGCTTTCCACAAGTGACTGGAATCTCAGTCTCTCCAGAAATTTTGCCTGTCTTAGCTTTCCAACCCCCTACTCCTGAGAGTACCATACAAGCACCATGAATTGTAGGTTTGTGCTCCTAGAGAAGATCTCCCAAGTTAGGTATTCAGCAGTCCCAGACTTCCACTCCCTCCATGCTCTATTTCTCTTCCTCCCACCAATGAGGTGGGGTGAGGACTTGGGCCCTGCCAGGCCACAGCTTTGGTACGTTACCCTGTTCCATGAGGTCTGCTCTTTTCTCCAGGTGTATGCCATCTGGCGCATTCCTCTTTCCTGTTGCTCTTTCAGGAGTAGTTTTATTAATTATATTTTCATATTATATGCAATTTTAGGAGGAAGCCCCTGTCTCACCTCTCACACCATCTTTTCCATAAGGCAAAGATCTTATATGTTATAAAGAGGAAGAAAAAAAGCTGAGTTCAAAATAGGACCTCACCCCCTCAAAAAACACATAAAGACTATTCAAAGAGTCATGGAAACTAATCAGTGGGCCTCATTTACCCTGGAGGAAATGTGCCATGAACACATGAAATGAAAATATTGACCAATGGGTGCTACTATTTTTTATTAGCATTTATTATTGAGCACTTATTATATACAGACAAATTGAAAGTTAGCTTGCATATAATATTTATTTTAAATTTACTCCTCCTAACAATCCTGTGGCAAAGGTACTATTACTATCTTCCAATTTTCAGATGGGAAAACTGAAGTTTATTGTGATTAACTTGCTTAATACCTTATAGCTAGTAAATGGCAAATATTGGATTCAAACCCAAATCTCTATAACTCCACAGAACAAACTCCTAAAAACATGATAACTCAGTATTTGTGTTCTAGTATTATGTGCTTCTTTCTAGTGAGACATAATATTGTCCATAGAGGGAATCAGAAAATTAAAATGAACATCATCATTGGACCAGGAATGCTTTGCAGAAATGGGTCTTGTTTTTTATCCATTCAGCAACTATCTGTCTTTTTATTGTTGCATTCAGTCCATTTACATTTAGGGTTATTATTGATAGTCATGTACTTATTGCCATTGCAGACTTTAGATTTGTGGTTAGCAAAGGTTCAAGGGTAGCTTCTTTACTATCTAACAGTCTAACTTAACTCAGTACACTATTACAAACACAATCGAAAGTTTCTTTTTTCCCCTAATTTTTCTTCCTCCTCCATTCTTTTTATATTAAGTATCATATTCTGTACTCTCTGTCTATACCTTGACTGACTTTGGGGTAGTTGATTTAATTTTTCATTTCCTTAGTAATTAATTGGTCTACTTTCTTTATAGTGGTTTTATTTTCTCTCGTGACAGCTATTTACCCTTAGGAGCACTTACATCTAGAGCAGTTCCTCCAAAATACACTGTAGAGACAGTTTGTGGGATGTAAATTCTCACAAGTTTTGCTTATCTGGAAATTTTTTAATCCCTCCTTCAAATTTAAATTATAATCTTTCCAGGTAGAGTATTCTTGGTTTGAGGCCCTTCTGTTTCATTGCATTAAATATATCATGCCACTCCCTTCTGGCCTGTAAGGTTTCTGTTGAGAAGTCTCATGATAGCCTGATGGGTTTTGCTTTGTAAGTGATTTTTTTCTCTCTCTGGTTGTTTTTAAAAGTCTGTCTTTATCCTTGATCTTTGCCATTTTAATTACATACTTGTTGGTGTTGCCTTCCTTGGGTCCCTTGTGTTGGGAGATCTGTGCACCTCAATGGCCTGAGAGACTATCACCTTCTCCAGATTGGGGAAGTTTTCAGCAATTACCTCCTCAAAGATACTTTCTATCCCTTTTTCTCTTTCTTCTTCTTCTGGTACCCCTATGATGTGAATATTGTTCCATTGGGATTGATCACACAGTTCTCTCAACATTCCTTCATTCCTAGAGATCCTTTTTTTCTTTCTGTGCCTCAGCTTCTTTGTATTCCTGTTCTCTAATTTCTATTTCATTTATCATCTCCTCTACTTCATTTACTCTGCTTTTTAATTCCTCCATTGTATGTTTCATTTTGGATACTGCATTTTTCAAAGTTTGGATCTCATTCTTGTATTCCTCCCTGAGGTCTTGAATATTTTTCTTTAGCTACATGAGCACATTTATTATTTTTATTTTGAAATCTCTTTCAGGAAGATTGGTGAGTTCCGTTTCACGTGACCCTCTTTCTGGTGTTTGTTGGATTTTGGTTTGTACCAGGTTCTTTTGATGTTTCATATTTGTAAAAATAACTTAGTACAGGTAGTGCCCTCCAGTGCCCAGAAGCTCTACTTTCTGGAGCTGTTCCACCTCCTGAGCCATGGTGGGGGTCGCATGCAAGTGGCACTGGTGCCTGCCAGGAGGAAAGAGCTCTTTCCTATTTCCCCACTGCAGTCCCTGCCTCCACTGTGAGGACCGGTGGGCTGAGCGCCCATGGAGGAGCCTGTATGCTATACCCTTGTAGCTGCCATAGAGAGGGCTGCCCTCTGGCTGGCCTGGCACAATGGTGGGGACAGCAGGTTTGCAAGCTGGTGCCAGGAGGAAGGAGTGGCAGGTTTGTATCACATTGGGGGTCCTTGCAGCTACATTGCCAGCCAGGGGGATGGAGTGCCTGAAGCTCCCGAAAGTTCCCAACCTGTTGGGCTGAGTGAACTAGGACAATTTTTTCCACCTGTCCTTTCTCCTGAACGGTAAGCTCTGTGCTATCCTTGCCCCTTTAGCAGCCCTCTCACTGTTGGGAAGTCTGTCAGAGTGCCCGCCTCTCCTTTGTCCCAAAGTGGCTGGTTGTGGCTACCTGTCCTCCACACGTGGCTGAAATCTCAGTCTTTTCAAGCATTCTGCCTGTCTTAGCTTTCCAAGCCCACTATTCTCCAGGGCTCCATGTAATGTAGGTTTGTGCTCCCACAGCATATCTCCAGGGCTGGGTGTTCAGCAGTCCTAGGCCTCCACCCCCTCTGTGCTCATTCTTCTTCCTCTGCTGGTGATCTGTGGTGGGGGAAAGGCTTAGGTCCTGCCGATAGTGACTTTGATACTTTATCCTTTTCTATGAAGTCTGCTCTTTTCCCCAGGTGTAGGCAGTCTGTTGCAGCATTCTTTCCTCTTGCTCTTTCAGGAGTAGTTGTATTTGCTATATTTTCATATTATATGTGGCTTTGGGAAGAGGTTTCTGTCTCACATCTCATGCCACCATCTTTAAGCCAATCAGGCCCTCATGCCTTTTTAAAGTCCATCTCCATTCCAGTCCTCAGGTAGCCACTGATCTGTCTTTCATTACTGACCCTTTAAGATTAGTTGGCATTTCCTAGAATTTTACACAAATGGGGGTCATACAGTGTATAAGTATGCTTTTTGGGGAAGTGAGTGACTTCTTTAAAAAGCATGATTTCATGATTCATCCAACTCATTTATCCAACTGTGTCAATAGATTGTTCCAATATGTTGCCAAGTAGTATTACATTGTATGGATGTACCATAATCCATCCAAGTGTTGATGAATATTTGATTGTTTCTGGTTTGGGGTATTATAAATAAAAGCAGTTATGAACATTTGGATATAAGTTCTTGTGTGTGCATCTTGTATAAATATCTTGAAGTAGAATGGCTGATATATATTTAATTAAGTAACTGCCAAGCTTTTCAAAATCATTCTGTTATGTTCCTACCAGTGGTGTAAGAGAGTCTCAGTTACCTCTTATCCTTACGTGCAATTTGTATGGTCTGTTTTTTTGTCTTTGGGGTTTTTTTTAGCCATTCTGGTGGGTGGTGTGTTGTTTTTATGGAATTACATTGTAGATTTAACTTAAATATCTCTGAAAACTAATGATGTTGAGCATTTTTAATATGCTTATTAGCTGTTCATATATCCTCTTTTTTTCAGTAACTGTTCATATCTTTTGTCCACTTTTTATTGGGTTATATTTTTGCTATTGAGGTTTAGGAGTTCTTACCTATTCTGTATATGCATTCCTTTTCCTTTTCAATTTTATGTATTGCAAATTTTCTTCTAGTCTGTGGTTTGCTCTTTTGTTGAGGTTGTCTTTTGTATAGCAATATTTAAAAATATTTTTTTCCTTTACAGTTTGTTTTTGTGATCTGTCAAAGAAACCTTTGTTTACATGAAGGTTACAAAGATTTTCTTTTATATTTCCTAGATATTTGATAGTTTTAGGTGTTACATGATATATTTAGATTTAAATGTTGCATGTAGTATAAGGTAAAGGTCCATTTTTACTTATTATCATATGTATATCCAGTTGAATCAGTACCACTTGTTGAAAAGATTTTCCCTTCACCATTGAATTGCCTTGGCATGTTTGTCAATATTAATTGGTAATGTATATTTTGGGTTTATTTCTGGACTTTCTATTCTGTACTGTCGAAGTATATGTATATAATTTCAACAATGCCAAATTATCTGGATTAATACAGATTTAGAGTAAATCTTGTAATCAGGTAGCATAAGGGTTCCAGCTTCTTTTTTTAAGTTTCTTTGGTTATTCTAGGTCTTTTATATTTCTATATAAACTTTAGAATGAGCTTACCAATGTGTAAAAAAAATCTGCTGGAATTTTTTGTGACTGCATTTAATCTATAGATCAATTCAAGGAAAATTGCCATCTTAAAATGTAGTTTTCCTATGCATGAACATATTATATCTCTCCATTTATTATGCATTTGAAAATGTTTTTAGCAATGTTTTGTAGTTTGTGGGGAGGAAATCTTGGACTTCTTTGGTTAGATTAATGTCTAAATAGTTTATATTTTGATGCTATTGTAAATAAACATTTTATTGACTGCTACTATATAAGAATACAATGTATTTTTATGTTAGTATACATAGTCACATCTAATTTGGAACACATTGCTAAATTCACTTATTAATTAGCTTTCCTCTTTTAAAAATAAAATCTATTTTAACTCCAGTTCCCTTCACCTACCTGGCTTTTCCTCTTCATCATCAAAGTTTTTTTTAAAATGCAATGTTTCTTGTTTCCACATCATTTTACATCCATCTCTCAATGAATTCTAATCTGGTTTACTCCCACAACAATCTGGCAAGATTTCCATATCTCTTTACTGCAATTTCTAACAGCATGGCTATCATTATCATTAACTTGTTTGACCTCACTTCCATTTTTAACACTGATGATAATGTTTAATGCACTATTTTCTGACTTAATTCCTACTTCTCTCGCAACTTCTTTTCAATCTTCTCTGTGTGAACTTCTCCCTTTGCTCAGTCCAAGTTAGGAATCTGTGTTTGGCCCTGTTTCCATATCCGACACTATTTTTGGATAATTTCATACAATTCCCTGACTCTAATTACCATTGATATATTGATGACTTTGGCATGTCTACGTCCAGTCAGACCTTTCTACTGAAATCCAGATAAAAATCAAATATCATTTCTTAGTCTGGCAAATTACTTCTTAGAGGACAAGGACTAACACAGAAAGAAACCTGGATTTCATCCTTGATTGCCTACATCCAATTTTTTGTCAAATTTTGTTATTTTATCTCCTTTAATGTTTCACAAACTGTCTATTTTTTTCCATTCTTACTAAAACTAACTTAGTTCAGGCCAACATCATCTCTCACTAGATTCCAGTACTGACCATTGCCCTGGCCTCTATTCTTGCAACACTCAATACAGTATTTACATTGCACCCAAAATGATTTCTTTTAACACAAATCTAATCATGAATCATCAGATGACTCAATTATTAAACAAATAAGCCTGTTCTTAAAACTGAAGACAAACTAATGAAAATTATCCAATCTGAAGAACAGAGAGAAAATAAAGATTGAAAAAATAATGAACAGAGGTTCAGTACCTGTGAGATACTATGAATTGTTTTAAGAAATTTTTTAAAAGTATGAACTGCTAATACATACTACATCATGGATAAATTTCAATAACCTTATTTTGAGAGAAAAAAGCCTGATATAAAAGAATAGGCACTGAATGATTCCATTTAATGTGAAGTTTAAGAATAAGTAAAACATATCTATTGTGGAAAAAATAAGACATATGCATGAGTTAATTTTATATTGAGAAAATTTAAGCCTAGAAATATTCATTTAAAAATACTGAATCATACTAAACAGCAATGAAAATTATCTACCTACACACACAACAAACATAATATTGCATGAAAGGGGTCAGACAGAAAATCATTAATCCTGAATGATTCAATTTATATTAATTTCAAAGGTAGGTAAAACTAAGCTAATGCTTGGCAATACAAAACTCAGTGATAAAAGTATAAAGAAAGGCAAATGATTTCTATAAAAATAAGCTTTGTGATTATTTTGGGGGGTGGAGATAGAAGGGGTTGTGATTGAGAAGGGGTTGAGATTTCTGGTGATACATTATTTGGGTGGTGTTTATATTGGGTGTTCACTCTGTAACAATTAAGGTAAAAAACACAGGTTCAATCAATAAGTATGTATTTGTTCAATATAAGTTCAATGAAAACATGGAGTGAACAAAAGTGTTGCTCTTCTTCAGTGCTTTATCTCTAGCATTTAGCACATAATGATTGCTCAATAAATGTTCTTGAAAATATGAATGAATGGATGAATGAATGAACTAAGCAGCCATTCCATTTAGCCTTCAGCTAGTGGATGTTGCTATGGGTATGGTCAAATTATTGATAATCTTGTTTAGGAGAAATAGGAATAACAGCGACCTGCATAGAATAACTAGAAAATTCACAAATTAACTTTTGACCTGTTTTTCATTTTACAAGGTCATTATTTATTTGGTATACTTTATTAACTTCCATTATAAAAACATATTTAGAAAATTCATATTCTGTTGTCATTTCACTTTTATAAACAGGAGCTTCCTATAAAGTATGCTTTTTTCTTATGAAATAAAAGAAGTGTGAAACTTTACCCCACTTATGAAATGCACTGTTTTTAAGATCAGTATTTATCAGTGACTCTTCTTAATAGTGTTAATAAACACATAACCTGATATCTAAATAATCAACTTGTTTATTTGAATTACAGATTATAATTCATGATCCTACGAGTTACTATTTAGCCACAATTCTATCCTTAGCTGTAACAGAGCTCTCTATTTATTTTCAAATATCCAGATGGTTGCTTTCCTAAGACAAAGTTTATCAAGAGACAAATTAATAAGTAGGTTATTGCCAAAAGAACATTACCTATGAATTATATTAGATTTTATACTCTATTTTATTCTTCCTTAAAATTATAAAGACTTCTTTATAATGGCGGTTTAAAAGTAAATAAACTCAGTACCATCAAGCTCAACAAGGTTAATGTCAATGCAGGGAATAGAAAGTAAATAAATGCCACCTTGGTTCATAAACATAAAAGTGTTCACCTAATGACATTTTAATGGATTTTAAAAAGAGCTCTTGCACATACAGGTTTGTTTCCCAAAATAAGGAATAGGCAACAAGGACTGTTTTAATTTATTGTAAATTGTGAAATTGCAGATCAGAGAGAGGGGAACAGAACATTCAAAAAAGGGTACATACTGTTCCTCTTAATGCACACTACCTGCCACATTAATAGGTGTTGAAAATAAAGCAAATATTACCAACAGCATATGTCTTAGTAATGCTTGGTTATAGAACTTAGAGCAATGCTGCATGCATTGGATTCCATAAACAGTAAAAAAATAATTCTTTTGCATTAAAGGTGCATATGATATTATTAGACAGGAAAACATACTTCACAATAAAAACTTTCAATTCTCCTGATCTTATTAAGTAAATGAAGTATGGGACAAAACCTTCATTTATTATCTCTCTAACCATCATATTCACTCTGCTCCTTTGCTGTAGCCTTAAAGTAGGACTTTTTCTACAGCTAGTTCACAGCAGAAAAGATAGGTAAAAGAAGAGAAGGTTGCTGAGAGTGGATAGAAGCATAGATAGGTACAAGGTCAACATTAGAAGAGATAGAAGAGGGAGAAGCTACAGGCTTTGTCCAAGTTCCATTTAGTGAACAACTGAAGACTCATGACAATTCTAATATGTACTTAATAAGTGTTTACTGAATGAATGAAGATATGGTTGTTTGGAGGTCCTAAGATTGGTTATAGAGTGGATTGTTTACATCTTTAAGGCCAGGAGAGAGATCACAGCTGAAACTGTAAAACCTTATTTCATTCTTCTTTGTGTAATAGTATTAGATAAACTGATATTCTATTAAGCAGGACAAATCCTGACTGCCATATTTTTGCTTTACTTCTCCCTTCCTTGTCAAGGAAATTAAATTTTTGCTTAAATATGGTTTATCAAAGCATAATTTACATAAGGTACAATTCAACCTTTTTAGGTGTACAGTTCCATGCATTATGAAAAATTGATAGTCCAATAGCCATAACCACAATCAAGATACAGGATATTTCAGTCACTTAAAAACACTCTTTTTGTTTATTTGTAGTGTCTCCCTCCATCCAAAACTACTAGCAACCACTGATCTATTCTCCATTTCTATAGTTTTGCTTTTATTGAGACCATCATAAAATTGGAATCATATAATATATAGACTTTTTGGTGTGGTTTCTTTCACTTAGCATAATGCTTTTGAGATTGATTCATGTAATTGTTTATTTCAGTTGGTTCTTCCTTTTTATTGTTGAGTAGTATTCCTTTTTATAGATATACCACTCATTGCTCATCCAGTCACTAGTTAATGCAAACTTTGGGTTATTTCTAGTTTTTTTATGATTATTAATTTATGATATATATTCACATGTAAGTTATTGTGAGGACATATGTCTTTATTTCTATTGGATAAATATCTGGAAGTGGGATTGCTGGGTCATATAAGTATGTTTAACTTTATCAGAAACTACCAAACTATCTTCCAAAGTGACATTATTATTAGTGTTCAGTTCTAGTTGCTCAACATCCTTGCCACCACCATCCCCACCTTCTAATAGGTGTGAATTTGTGGTTTTGCTTTGCATTTCTCAATTACTAATGATGGTGACTGCCTTTGCATGTGCTCATTTGTTATTTGTATCTCCACTGTGATGAAGTGTCTTATCAAGGAATATACTTTTTAACTGAAAAGGAAAATGTACTTGGTGCATATTGGAATACCTGTGCAGCCTCTTCTCTTCTCTGAGACGACTCTCCTGGCAATAATGGCTACTAGCAGTCATATTTGTATTATGTAACCTCACTCTTCTCTTGTCACTAATGATTGGACCAAATTCAAGGGAACCCAATCCAATGGCTGGGCTGGATAAATCAGAGCAATTTGTAGTAGCTGGATCATTCAGCTACAGATGCTCAATTTGGAAGGATAGTAAATACATTATTTTGAGACTGTTTTTAGGGTCTATGTATAAATGAAGCCAGTCTGAAGAGAGAGAAAAAATAAAATTGCTGCACAGAGAAAATATCTGAGACTGTGTGGCTCCAGAAAGAGTAAGAGAAAGAGAGTTGTGGCATTTGGTAGCTTTCCAGTTTTGGAAAGTCTCTTATGAGGCCTAAAGTCACTTCCTATCATTGATTCTCTGTGAAATAACTCTATATTCTTCCCATAGATTTCCCCTTTTGATTAAGCCAGCTTAAAATACCTTGGTTATGTTTCTTTCTTGCTACCAAATGATACTTGACTAAAATAACAAAAAGATAGCTCTGAATGAATGAAAAAAAAAGAACAATTAAAATTCAAAAGGTTTTTCAAGTTTTATATGTGATAAATTGTTTATTAGACAAAAATGTATCAGTATTGAAGGCTGCCAGCCCAACAGCTCCTTTATGAGCATTTCCCTATACAATATGTTGCCCCATGGGCTTGCAACACTAAACCATAGCTGGCTCAACCTAATACTAATGTTTGAAACAATGGCAACAATCTAAAAACTGGACAGCAATCTGTGGGGGTAGCTTGAATCATAATATGAACCATAATACAATAAAGATTCTCTATATTGTATAATGATTCCCTAAATAATAATGAGAAACATTCTACTCCAACTATTCTCTGTCTGCTTCCACTTATCTTGCAGCTCATGGCTAGCTTTCCCTCTGTTCTCATATCTAGACTCATCCAAAACCTAGGAAACTAGGAACAAATCCCAAGAGAGGCCAGACAGGAATCCATCCTTGATATATGGAAAATAAATTCCCTTCTAGCCCCAAAATCCTCATTTAGGCAATATTACTACTCTTGGAACCAATTTTCTCTCCTCCTGGATACTTATCTCTTTGAGGGCAATAACTTGGCTTTTACTGTGTTTTAAAAGCTATTCAAATTCTGAATATAATCCTTGCAAAAGTATTCATTAATGTTGAAATGAACGTTCATTTTTGTGTTCTCTCTCTCTTCTCCCCACTACCAAACATATCATATAAAAATGCCAATGAACAGCAAACACTGATATCTGTTTTTCTGAAAGAATAGATTATTTGTGTCATACTTTCCTTGGGGGCTTCTTAACATTCTTGCTTCTTCTTCAAAGAGGACCAGTAAGAGCCTGCTGACCAATCAATGGAATGTCATTCCTATAATACATCATAAGACATCCCGCTGGCAGGAGCAGGAGGCCAGGAACTGCCCTTTTCAAAAACTTTAATGAAAAATAATATACCGATCAACTTTATGTTAAACAGGCTCAGATGCAAAGCTAGGTCCCCGCCTATGAATGAAAGATTTTTATACATCTACAAATCAATGGAGGGGGAGGAAGAAATCCTGCTCTGGAATAAACACTGGATTGGGAACCAGGAGACTGGATTTAACCTCAGCAATGACATGAAACTAAAGGTGTCATCTCAGGCAAATTGCTTCATTTCTCTGTGCCTCAGTTTCCTTATCTACTACCTAATGGCCCCTAACAACTCCTAAGTACCACAGTGCCACAACCTCCTAACTGTGAAAAGAGAAGTTTCCCCATAAAAAAGAGAAACTCTGGTTCCACATATAGACACTCACAAACTCTTTCATCTCCTTTACCAGTATTCCTCTCTCTTCTTGTCTACTATAAATGATACTATACTGTATTACATTATACTACACACAAATTGGTCAAATGACAGGGCTTAATTAAAAGCTGAAAGAACAGGAGCAAACTATTTATCATGGTGGTTGCTAAGGGCATATTCCAACCCTGTGCTGTTCAGCAATCTCATATTCAACCATATAAATAACCATTATTAAACATTTTTGCCCACAAGTAATTGCTATTAGTTGCCTGGAGTCCCAGGGATTTTCACTGGCTCATTAAAAGACCCTCTTAATTTCATACAGATCTGAGTTTGAGTCTTGGATCAACTACATGTAGTTAGCTGTGCAAGCTTCAGTGAGTTATTCTGCCTCTCTGGCTCTCGATTTCTTCTCTGTAAAACTGGTGTGCTAAGACCCAATTCACAAGTACATGAAGTGCCAGGCAAAGGTCTTGATACTTGATAGGCCCTTCCCAAGTGTTACTTCCATTTCTCTTGTCTGACCTTCATGCCCTTGCAGCCTCTGTTTAGAGCTATTCCTATTTGATTCCTCCAAGGCCTTCTCTTCTATCTCAAGCTTCCTTTAAATACATTCTTGGCTTTACCATGGTCTCCTCTAGACCACTTTAACCTGGACTTGGACAACACAACACTGTAATACACAATTGCATTTCTAAAAGTAGTCCTATGGAATTCTATTTCCCTTCTGAAGTCCTTGAGGGTCATTTTAAATTTTGAAATAAAAGAGCATTCCACAACTTCTCTACAAAGATTCAACAACAATCCCTTGGGGAAGAGAAACATGGTCTCCCAATGAACAATGCTACCTACCCTTCCTACCTTACAAGGCAGCTGTGTGGATAAAAAGGTAATAGAAGTGAAGCCTTTGAATAACTTCCAGGAGCAGAGATGAATTATTATTTAAATGGAAGGATCTGCTCTTCAATCATCTGGGAAACTATCTTTCCGACAATGAGTGTGAAACCTCATAGCAATTAAAATTATCTTTTTCACTTGCCACATCAGGGTCCCTTCTATTGTGTCTGCACATAGCCCATTCTGCTTGTCTCACTATCAGCAACTAGTGCTTACTGAAGCAGTTATTTCCATAAGAAACCTTTCCTTAGCTTTGAAGGAATTTAATGGCATGTTCCCTGTCACAAAGAGCAAATTCCTCTGTTTCTCTGCATATGTCGTTGTGACAGGACTGCAGCAAGAGGACAGTGGCTGTTTGGGCCCCATTCCAATGAGATATTCAAATAGGAATAATTCTCATATCAATGATAAGCAGCTTTATTGCTAAGAACAGCCATGGAAAGTGCCAGGGGATCTCTTCACCCCACCTTTAATATGAGGTCCACATATGGAGATGTTCTCAGTAACTCTGTGACAATAGTGTGCTGATTTCAAGATCTACCTGCCATCGTGGCATTAGGTTTTGAGCTATCCACTTGCTCTTTCTCCTACTTGGTTCCTTACTTTAGTGAATTTGTCAGATCCCAGAGCTAGCAGTGAAGGCAATTGCAGAGAACAAAGTTACAGAATCTAATGTGTGAAGTGACTTTGATTCTATTCATTTACTCTTTCTTTCATTTATCAAACTTATATTAAGTATTTATTAAATGCTATGCATTATACTAGGATACAAAGGATACAAAGATGACTTGGTAGCCCAAGAGATCACGTCTTAAAGAGGATACAGACATTATTCAGTTTGCTATGCAGTCTATTAAGTCTATACGCAATGTCAATATAGCTAAATATTTACAAAATGTATGAAAGCTCAGAAGGAGCAGCATCTAAACTGGCCTGAGAGGATGAGCTTGGACTTAAAGGAATAGGAAATTGTCAGGGGAATAGTTGGGACAGGGTGAAGGAGTAGATCATTTTAATAGAGATAAAGCAGAATGTGCAGAGGCGGGGAGGTCCAAGAAAAAGCAGTGGATTTATGAAATTTGGTCTAGTTTGCTATTTCCATAGCATCACATAGTCCATGCTCTCAACAGATTAAGTCAAATTAAATACACACACACACACACACACGCTATCTGCCATGTGGAACGACTCTGGCATGGTTCTTAGTTTTATAAAATTAGGTACAGTTCAAATGAATCCAACTGCAGATAAAGAGGAAGCTTAATGACTTTCAGAATGAAGAGAACTCAGGCTACTAATGTTTATTTTCCACAGGTGCAATGGCACTGCCATAACTGCCAAAGTGGAAACAAGTGGGCAAAACTGTTCAAAGATGGTTGGTATATAAATAACACTTAAGGTCTCTTTCAGTCCTGAGGTTCTACATTATGAAATGGAATTTTATGAACTTAAACCAGAAAAAAAATTATGGTCAAGAGATATAAGAGAATCAAATTGCAAAATTAAAATGGCAAGTGAAAATGACACTTCTCCTCCAATGGAATAAGGTTACCTTTTGGAAGCAAAGATAATGACTACTGTATTAGTGGTAGGTGAATTAGGTAGTTTGAGTTGTCTTTCTTATGGTGAGGTAATTTGACAGATCATATCTCTCCCATTTGTGAGCTATGGCAAATAGTTATGGGGAAACATGAATTAGTTTCATTATGTGTTAAGGTATGTATGTTATATATGTATGCATGTGTGAATGCATGTATGTTTATATGTATGAATCATTTAATTCTCCCAATAGCCCTAGGAGATAGGTGCTGTTATTTGCTTAATGGTATTCTCAGTTAGCTTTGTATGTGTGTGTTTTGTTTTACAAAATGGAGACAGAAAGAACTGGGTTCACTCATTCTAGTAATTGAGGAACCAGAACTTAACTTTAAAGGCCTCTAGTCTTACCTGGATTATGCTATAAAGCTCTAAGGAGACAGAAATTTGGCCAGGATCAGGAGTGTACATAATAACCTGGCACTATAAAAGCTAATATATTTTCTTTATTTTCTTGTATTATTTTTATTTATTTATTTATTTTGTTATTAAGCTACTATTGATATACACTCTTACGAAGGTTTCACATGAAAAAACAATGTGGTTACTACATTTACCCTTGTTATCGTGTCCCTCCCATTCCCCATTGCAGTCACTGCCCTTCAGTGTAGTAAGATGCCAGAGAGTCACTATGTGCCTTCTCTGTGCTACACTGGCTTCCCCCTGATCCACCCCACACCATGTGTGCCAATCATAATACCCCTGAATCCCCTTCTCCCTCCCTCCCCACCTGGCTTCACCACCCCTCCCCTTTGGTAAACACTAGTTCCTTCTTGGAGTCTGTGAGTCTGCTGCTGTTTTGTTGCTTCAGTTTTGCTTTCTTGTTATACTCCACAAATGAGGGAAATCATTTGGTACTTGTCTTTCTCCACCTGGCTTATTTCACTGAGCATAATATCCTCTAGCTCCATCCATGTTGTTGCAAGTGGGAGGATTTGTTTCTTTCTTATGGCTGGATAGTATTCCATTGTGTATATGTACCACTTCTTCTTTATACATTCATCTACTGATGGAGACTTAGGTTGCTTGCATATCTTGGCTATTGTAAATAGTGCTGCGATAAATATAGGGGTGCATATGTCTTTTTGAATCTGAGAAATTATATTCGTTGGGTAAATTCCAAGGAGTGGAATTACCAGGTCAAATGGTATCTCTATTTTTAGTTTTTTGAGGAACCTCCATATTGCTTTCCACAATGGTTGAATTAGCTTACATTCCCACCAGCAGTGTAGGAGGGTTCCCCTTTCTCCACATCCTCACCAGCATTTTTTATTCCTAGTCTTTTCAATACTGGCCATCCTAACTTGGGTGAGGTGATATCTCATTGTGTTTTTTATTTGCATTTCCCTGATAATTAGTGCTGTGGAGCATCTTTTCATGTGCCTGTTGGCCATCTGAATTTCTTCTTTGGAGATTGTCTGTTCATATCGTCTGTCAATTTTTTAATTGGGTTATTTGCTTTTTGGGTGTTGAGGCATATGAGTTCTTTATATATTTTGGATTTTAACCCCTTGTTGGATGTGTCATTTACAAATATATTCTCCCATACTGTAGGATGCCTTTTTGTTCTGTTGATGGTGTCCTTTGCTGTACAGAATCTTTTTAGTTTGATGTAGTCCCATGTTCATTTTTGCTTTTGTTTCCCTTGCTTGAGGAGATGCATTCAGAAAAAAGTTGCTCATGTTTATATTGAGGAGATTTTTGCCTATTTATCTTCTAAGACTTTTATGGTTTCATGACGTACATTCAGGTCTTTGATCCATTTCGAGTTTGCTTTTGTATATGGGGATAGACAATAATCCAGTTTCATTCTCTTGCATGTAGCTGTCCAGTTTCGCCAACACCAGTTGTTAAAGAGGCTGCCATTTCCCCATTGTATGTCCATGGCTCCTTTATCGTATATTAATTGACCGTATATAATTGGGTCTATATCTGGGCTCTCTAGTCCGTTCCATTGGTCTATGGGTCTGTTTTTGTGCTAGTACCAAATTGTCTTGATTACTGTGGCTTTGTAGTAGAGCTTGAAGTTGGGGAGTGAAAATCCCCTCGGTTTATTATTCCTTCCCAGGATTGCTCTGGCTATTCAGGGTCTTTTGTGGTTCTATATGAATTTTAGAATTACTTTCTCTAATTCGTTGAAGAATGCTGTTGGTATTTTGGTAGTGATTGCATTGAATCTGTAGATTGCTTTAGGCAGGATGGCCATTTTGACAATATTAATTCTTCCTATCCATGAGCATGGGATGTGTTTCCATTTATTGGTATCTTCTTTAATTTCTCTCATGAGTGTCTTATAGTTTTCACAGTATAGGTCTTTCACTTCCTTGGTCAGGTTTATTCCTAAGTATTTTATTTTTCTGATGCAATTGTGAATGGAATTGTTTTCCTGATTTCTCTTTCTAATAGTACATCATTAGTGTATAGTAGTGCAACAGATTTCTGTGTATTAATTTTCTATTCTTCAACGTTGCTGAATTCAGATATTAGATCAAATAGTTTTGGAGTGGATTTTTTAGGGTTTTTTTTTAATGTACAATATCATGTCATCTGGAAACAGAGTTTAACTTCTTTACCAATCTGGATGCCTTTTATTTCTTTGTGTTGTTTGATTGCCATGGCGAAGACCTCCAGAACTATGATGAATAAAAATGGGGAGAGTGGGCATACTTGTCTTGTTCTCAATCTTAAAGGAAAAGCTTTCAGCTTCTCACTGTTAAGTATGATGTTGGCTGTGTGTTTTTCATATGTGGCCTTTATTATGTTGAGGTACTTGCCCTCTATACCCATTTTGTTGAGAGTTTTTATCATGAATGGATGTTGAATTTTGTCAAATGCTTTTTCGGCATCTATGGAGATGATAATGTGTTTTCTGTCCTTCTTTTTGTTGATGTGGTGGATGATGTGATGGATTTTCTAATATTGTACCATCCTTGCATGCCTGGAATAAATCCTACTTGATCATAATGAATGATCTTTTTGATGTATTTTTTAATTCAGTTTGCTAATATTTTGTTTTTTGTTGAGTATTTTTTGCATCTATGTTCATCAGAGATATTGGTCTGTAATTTTCTTTTTATGTGCTGTCTTTGCCTGATTTTGGTATTAGGGTGATGCTGGCCTCATAGAATGAGTTTGGAAATATTTCTTTTTCTTCTACTTTTTGGAAAACTTTTAGTAGTATGGGTAGTAGGTCTTCACTAAATGTTTGATAAAATTCAGTGGTAAAGCCATCTGGCCCAGGGATTTTGCTCTTAGGTCGTTTTTGGATTACCAATTCAATTTTGTTGATGGTAATTGGTCTGCTTAGATTTTATGTTTCTTACTTGGTCAGTCTTGGAAGGTTGTATTTTTCTAGAAAGTTGTTCATTTCTTCTAGGCTATCCAGTTTGTTAGTATATAGATTTTCATAGTAGTCTCTAATAATTCTGTGTATTTCTGTGGGGTCCGTCATGATTTTTCCTTTCTCATTTCTGATTCTGTTTATGTGTGTAGATTCTCTTTTTCTCTTAATAAGTCTGGCTAGGGGTTTATCTATTTTGTTTATTTTCTCAAAGAACCAGATCTTGGTTTCATTAATTTTTCCTATTGTTTTATTCTTCTCAATTTTTTTATTTCTTCTCTGATCTTTATTATGTCCCTCCTTCTGCTGACTTTGGGCCTCATTTGTTCTTCGTTTTCTACTTTCACTAACTGTGAGTTTAGACTGTTCATATAGCATTGTTCTTCTTTCCTGAGGTAGGCCTGTATTGCAATATACTTCCTTCTTAGCACCGCCTTCACTATGTCCCACATGGTTGTCATTGTGTCCATATATTGCTTGATCTCTGTTTTTATTTGGTCATTAATCCATTTATTATTCAGGAGAATGTTATTAAGTCTCCATGTGTTTGTAGGCTTTTTCATTTTCTTTGTGTAATTTATTTCTAGTTTCACACCCTTGTGGTCTGAGAAGCTGGTTGGTACAATTTCAATCTTTTTGAATTTAGTGAGGCTCTTTTTGTGACCTAGTATATGATCTATTCTTGAAAATGTTCCATGTGCCTTGAGAAGAATGTGTATTCTGCTGCTTTTGGGTGTAGAGTTCTGTAGATGTCTGTTAGGTCCATCTGTTCTAGTGTGTTGTTCAGTGCCTCTGTGTCCTTACTTATTTTCTGCCTGGTTGATCTGTCCTTTGGGGTGAGTGCTGTGTTGATGTCTCCTAAAATGAATGTATTTCTTTCTATTTTCCCTTTTAATTCTGTTAGTATTTCTTTCACATATGTAGGTGCTCCTCTGTTGCATGCACAGATTTTTATAATGGTTATATCCTCTTGTTGGATCGACCCCTTTATCATTATGTAATGTCCTTCTTTGTCTCTTGTGACAAGTACTGTGGCTCCTGCTTTTTTCCCCCTATTAGTTGCATGAAATATCTTTTTCCATCCCTTCACTTTTAGTCTGTGTATGTCTTTGGGTTTAAAGTGAGTCTCTTGTAGGCAGCATATAGTTGGGTCTTCTTTTTATTCATTCAGTGAGTCTATGTCTTTTGATTGGTGCATTCAGAACATTTACATTTAGGGTAATTATTGATAGGTATGTACTTATTGCTATTGCAGGCTTTAGATTCGTCTCAACTCTCGCGCCACCATCTTTAATATGGGAAAGCTGCTAATATATTTTCAATTCCTCTTCCACGACTTTTTTATGTTAATGCTTCTCTTGAGTCATATTGGTTCAAAACATGCCTCATGCAATCTTTGTTCTCTCTACTGCCCTGATCTGTAACACCTCCTACCTATAGTCAACTTATCTAAGTAACATATACTATTTAAATATTCCCTATCTCCTCCCAGACACATTGGGCCAACCCAATAATCCCTCTGACTTCCGAATTCTGGTAGCATTTATTGTCTGTATTGCTAACTTGGCACTCATTATGTGTACAGATATTCATGATACTGTTTGTATTGATTGTGTGTATGTGTTGTAATACTCTGTATTCCCTGTGTGTAGTACAACAATTTACAGAGGTAAATATTCAGTAAATTTGCTCACAATTATGGCCTTCAAAGAATAGTTAATTGGACCTTGACTTCCTTAGCACCATGTACTAATTCATCTAGGAACACAGTTCTATTCCAGCATTTATTTCTTTATATAGTTCTGGAAAATGATATGTCATGCATGTTTAAAGTCCAACCATAATTAAGCATAAGAAAACAGCTTGAGGTATCACTGCTAAAATGTAAGTAAAATTGGCTCAAAGAAAATAGTTGTAATTATTCCAGAATTGCATTAAATTATCATTTTACAGGGAATTCACTTGCCTTGTTCAGTTTCTTTTTGCATTTTCTTCGTTATCCTTTTTGACAACTTCCCAAAGGGGGCTGAGGTCCAAATGTGGTAGATGCTATAAGTTAATTAGATGAGGAAATGTATTCTAATTCTGCTTATAGACAGTACATGAACAAGACTGACATTACTGGTACGCTTATTTAGACTGTTGACATGATGGATGCTGATGACCATAGTTAAATCCATTGGGAAAATTGCCAAACTGAAGTAATCATCAGGAGTTGGGCCATTTAGAGATCATGAATGTTTACTTTTTTCAAAAGTTTTAGAGAATTTAGCTCTTCTTTTGGCTCTACCATTCTAATTTTTTCAATTTGAGACCTCTCTAGATTACAAAACTCCATGTAAATATTCATAGAATAATTGATGTAAAGGTAATATATAAACACATATTTTTATATGTAGGAGTTGCTTTTTCTGAAAGATTTTAGCAAAAGTGACTACTGACAATTAATTCTCAGTCTACAGGAATAGTTTCTCAAATATATGGTTTGACCAAAACTATTTTTCTCCTACTACCTCCTTTCTTGTTTTATGTTGAAAAATGTTCTTAAAGAAGAGGCCAGGTGAGAACTTGGCTTGCTGATAGCCAATCAATAGATCTTTTTATCTTCCTGGAAAATTGTCTTTATACAACGAGAGACAAAATGAAAAGCATCCCAACTATATCATTGCTTCCCCAAGTTCTATGATTCAATTAAATCCTTACTCTCAGGTAGAGACAACAGTTAGTCTTCATATGAAATGGAAGATTGCAACTTTTACTTCCAGGATTATGTCATTCAGCTGGGGAGTGATAAGGCTAACTAATCTTTGTGTGCTTGACATATGTTTAGGCTGTTTTGACAAGGACATCTAGGCCCTAAAGTCACTTGAACTTCCCTTACTTCAACTTGTTTATTCCATCTCAGGCCCAGACCTCTGCCTCATGTGCAAACATTTCCTGCCTCAATTTTCCTGTTATTGCAATATTTGATGTAATTGTTAAGCTTCCAGATTCCTTTAGCAGTTTTTAGCAACTCCCCTTCCTCTTTCAAGCCATCTAGCCATCAATAGTCTCTGTTTACATGCTTGGTCTTTGAATGTCTCTATAATGCAACAGTCACCCTACCACTATTGAAATACCCCCACTTAATTAAATATTTTCTTACAATCATCCAGACTTGTGGGTGGAGGGGAGGTGGTTTTGGGGTGGGGGATGACTTAGACAAGAGAAACTGTCATATTCTAGCATTGTCCCACAAATAATTACATATACCAGGCCTCAGTTTCTAATCTCTGAAGTGGTGATAATTATTTCTTCCTGTTCCTACCAGACATTTTCAGGGTGACTCATGAGAAGACATATTTTGCTATAAGCCATTTGAAAGTATGGTGCTGTGTTAGATAATTACAAGTTCTTATTACTCCCCCCATTAATAGCAATGATGTCTTGTTTTAATCCAGTGATTTTCCAAATGTGGTACTTGGAGGTCCTTGGTCCAACAGCATCAGCATCATTTGGGAACTTATTAGAAATGAAAATACTTGGTTTTCACTTCAGACCCATCAAATAAAAAACTGTGAGGCTGAGGCCCAGTATTCTGTGTTTTAATAAGTCCTTCAGGTAATTTTGATGCATACTCACATTTGAGGACTTAATAATCAATTAAAATATATCAGTGAGATTGCAAAATTTATATTTTTGCCAAGAGCTTTGAAAACATTTGTATAAGACACCAGTTGCATTTACCCACAACTAAAAATAATGCTTAAATGCCTGGAAAGTCATTCATTTTAAAGCATTCAATTATATTCTTCCTGGTGGATGATGTGGATGTTTGACTCATTTCTTTTTTACTTATTTCCTTGCTTCTTGAAGAGATCGGCATGAGGCACATTTTCTAAAACAGAGCCCTAGAATTCCTCTCACATCGTACAATCATCATGATAAAAAATTCACCATTGATGGATGGCTCCTGTACTCTGTGAGACATCAAGCCCTATTAGTCACTCATTTATACCATTTAAATTCTGGATTTTGTTTTTCAGTGCTACAGACCCATTACCAAAGAGGGCCCAGCTGTTACTTTTTGCTTCAGGGACAATCTCTGCAAATTCAATGAGTTTTGCTTCAATTCAGAAAATGGAAAGCATTAGGTTTGTAACAATAATTATATATCTCTCCAGGGCTCTTATACTATCAAACTGAAGAAGAGAGTAGTAGTAATTGGTTAGATTCATCAAAAGGGTAAATTTATTCTTACAACATCTTTCTGCAGTGGGCAAGTGTCCATTGAACAGATGGGCCAACAGGCACAATGTTAGAATTATATGAATACCTAACATTTGGGTGACACTGTTGAAAATATGTCCAATAACTATCTTTTTCATATTCATGCTCACAAAAACTCTTGGGTTAGGTAAGAATGGTGATTCAGAGTCTGGGCAAATAATATCCCTTTCTTTCACATGAATGTTTTCCTCTTCAAGTGGAGGCAGTGGAAAGACTTATATAATTGATGAAGAACAAATCCTGAAGTCTTTCCTTCTCATAGAGAAGGAAGGTACGTCTTTGGCACACTTAACTCCTAACACATCTGGAAGCATTCTTTCATTTTTAGTAAATGAGATTTTTCACTCCTCTTCAACTGCTCCAAATCTACAGGATGGCTAGACCCCATTTCTATCATCAAGCAAAAGTAGTCTAGCATCAGGTTAAAATGAGAAAGAATGTGGAGGAAATGCTCACATATTACAAATGGATGGGGATACTTAGGGGATAAAAATACACAAGTGAAAATACTGAAAGGAATACTGGTCCATTTTATGTTTCTATGCACTAATATTTCTCAGTCTTGAAGTCTGAAACCCTTTTATTTTTTAGAAGTCACCCCTAACATTAAAGGGTATTGCTCCCTTACTTTCTGGGGGTTCTGGTAGGAGTTGCTTTTCCTGAAAGCTTTAAGATCTCCGAGGGATTTGGTGTGTATGTGTATGGATAGGGCAAGGTGGGGCAGGGGAAAAGGGCACATAACACTAACACTAAGAATGTTATGGGTAAGAATTAGCCATAATCACTGACATATGGGATGTGGATGCTGTTGCTGGCATATTCCACTGGAAGCTGCCAAACTGCAATAAGGGTTGGAAGCAACTTAAAGAAATAGAAAAGATCTATTCATTATCTTTCTAAGATAGATTTATTAGCAATTTCACAGAAACACACAGAGCCTATTATTAAAAGGCAGCAGACTTCCCTAAAGAATTTGAACCTTTCAATAATGGAGTCCATTAAGATGTGGAGTCCATAACTTAATTGCTTGGACAAGTCATTGGTACGCCACAGGAGATACATGATGTTTTAGCAAGTGTGAAACCAACCAAAAACCTACTTGCCTTTCTCTAGGTAGCTGTTGAAATGCTCTTTCCAACCTGCAATAGTGTCTGACATTTCCAAATGTCAAATAGTAGCTTAAAAAGAAAAAACATTAATTTCATTTAAATGAGTGAAGTTCAATGCCAATTTCTCAAAGTGGTAGCAAGCATTTAATGATGAATAATGTGTACCTAAAGACAAAACTTCATCCACAAAGTTTCACTTTATTTTCACCTGTTACTTTTTGATATGAAATAATGGAGCACGATTCTTACAAGGGCGAAAACCTGGATCTGGGAAGTGGAAAGTTTTATGCAAAAACAAAGTAGGATCAATAATGATTTGCCAGGCAGTATATAAGCTCCTCCAAGAGAAGAGGCACATCTTCTACTTTGGGTAAAAATATTCACACAGCTTCTGTCACAGGACTGTACACAAGGTATATGCTCAATGTGTAGCCAACTCTATAACAATTATATAGCATGTTGTATGATGCTGGGGATGACCCACTAAGAAGGAAACATTGATGGTGAATGTGAGAAATGCTGGATTTATGTTCTTAAATAGAGAAGCAGGAATGGGAAACAGTGTACAAATGGAAGAGCTGAGTATATCCGAAAACACTGACAATCTACCTACACTGGAAGGAGGGAAGATGGAATATATGGGCACATATGCAAGTATGGGTGCAGATGTGACACAGGGACCCTGTAGAGGTACTCTTCTAGTGGCTTCACAGGAATATTTGAAGATGATGGAGGAGGTGTTGGAGGTTCAAAAAGAGAGATGAAAATATGAAATAATCACCAGTTAGGACTGAACCAACAACAATAACTGAATATCAAGTTCTGGGAAAATCCTGTTTTAGGATTAAAGAAGCCTTTTTCCATTTTATGACCCTCAAGTTGGAACTGAAGAGTGAATATTTGTTGAGAACCATATAAAGGGTCAGTGCACTGGACCCAATTGTATATTGAGTCAGGATCCTATCTCATACTCCTCATTAAAGTAGTGAGAAAAGCTAAGGCCTAAATGAGACATTTTTAAAAGCATTAGTTTTATATAGTCTTTTTTTCCTAATGTTTATCTTCTCAGTGACATATAGCTTTTGAAATGGTCTTGGAGGTTTCAGCTTATTTATTTCATCTAATCTTGTTTTTTGTAGTAGAGATGAGAAGAAAGGGTGCTTTGTGTCAAAGTTTCACAGAAGCTAAACAAACTTACTTCACAGAACTTAAGCTATTAAGGTGATAGGAGGGCTGCTGTCATTTGCCATGGAAATTGGATTTTTGTTTCTGAAATGAAAATTATGTTCTAGTTTTACACTAACCAAAGAGGAAAATGTCCACCTAGGGTCAGGATAACAGATTTACTGGTGATTGGAAGGAAAGATAATATGTTTTAAGTGGCACAATGTTTATTTCATTGCATTCAATCTTTGTTTTAAATAACTAAAGTAGTAAGATTAAATACTTTCCTCTGACTTCTCTGACTCTCTATGCCACAGATGGGTATGAAGTATCCTTGTCTTTATCATTTTGTAAATAATTTATCACTTATGTTTATTTTTACCTTGATTTAGGGCTTAATTAACACAGTGTTTTAAGTGTTTAGGTTGGGGGTCTGTCTTATTGTTGACTTTTAAATTTATTGTTGTCAAAAGAATGAACTAATGCTATCTCTTTCTATGAAACAGTTGTTTTAATAATTATACTATCAAGACAGGGACTGTGGGTTTAGACAGAGTAGGGTGAGGACCTCGGGAAAAAGCAAAGCAGGATAATTACAGTAACAACAATGTAACAATGTGCAAAGAAACCCCTACCGAAACTCCGTGTTATACATTAAGCAAAGTCAGAGTCACAGTAATCCTTTAGGGTAAAGATACCAAACTAGGAATATAGGCATTCTTCGGTGAGATTAGTTAAAACAAAAAACAGTATCTGGGTGGGAACCAGTAAAAAAATAAAACAGGCGACTCAGTTTAAAAATAAGATACAAACCCCTAGGCAAAGCCCAGCCATGACTGTCTTGCCCCCTCCTGGCATGTGCCATGAGCTCTGTCCTCTCACCTATCTCTAAATAAAAGCCTCTGCCTTGCTCTCCTATCTTGAGGGTTTGTGAAGTTCATTCTTTAACTCCGTGAACAAGAACCCCAGCATCACTATTTTACTTTTTTTTTAATTTTGCTATTATTAATATACAATTACATAGGCAACATTATGGTTACTAGACTCCCCCTATTATCAAGTCCCCACCACATACCCCATTGCAGTAACTGTCCATCAGCGTAGTAGGATGTTATAGAATCACTATTTGTCTTCTCTGTGTTATACTGCCTTCCCTGTGTCCCCCCACCCCACCCCTGCTACGTTATGTGTGCTAATTGTAACTATTTTACTTATTTTAATCATCATTATTATTAACATCTTTGTAGCCAAGTGCATCATCAGTTTCTTTTTGCATATCATGATTACTTTTATTCTCTATTTGTAGGGCTCATATCATGCTTATTAAAGTTATTATACAAATTATGTTTATTTTTGTTATTTTTTAATCTACTTAGTACATCAAATATTGAAAATATATACTAACATCTCCTACTATAACTGTAGTTTTACCTATTTCTCTTTGTAGAATACGTTTTTCTGCTGTTTGGTATTTTGTTGCTATTTTTCCATAAAATGTTGAAATGTTTATAACTGTTGTATTTTCTTTATTACTGTTGCCCCAGAGTTATTAATAATGCCTCACAAAAGTCTCTCATTTGGATGAAAACCTATACAATCACCTTAATTGCACTATAATCATTCCATTCTTCTTATTTGCTGCATTTGATCCTAAATTCTGTCTCTGATGTTGATGCTGGCAGTCTTATTCTTTTATTGTTTGTATTTGTCTAGTTTCTCTTTGCCTATTTTTTTATTTTCAGTCTTTTTTTGCCACTATATTTTATGAGATTTTCTTGTAGAAAGTACCTTTTATACAATCTGAGGGAATTTTTTTCTTTTGCTTTGTAAATTTAATGCATGAACATCTAAGTTAACAGGTGAGATATTTACTATGTATTATTTTTAATATTTATTGTATTTATATATTCTTTTCCCTTTCTTTTCAGATTCTTTGGCTGGATTGATAAAATTTCCTTTCAATGTAGCCCCCACACGCCAACTGCCATAATAAATGGAATGCCTATGAATCTTAAATGTTTACCTTCCAGTTAAGAGGGGCCCTATGCCTGTTCACTGACTGCTTGCAAATCCTTACAGGGTAAGAGGAATTTGCTGATGCCCAAAGTGCTGGGTTTTAATTGGCCCTGTAGTAAAAACAACAAGATCCCCAAACCTGCACATTCTTCTGGACAAGAAGCAATGTCAGCTGACACCGTACACTACCCTCCTGCCTTTGTTTCTCAGAATGTAGACTAAGAAATAGAAGTAAAAAGGGGTAATACCTGACTAGGAGAGTTAAAGAGAAAGCAATCAGACTTGCAATCTCTCCAAACACAAGTGCACAAAGTGAGTCTTTTGATGTAACTTTCTGCAGGATGCACATTATTTTCATATTAAGAAACTAACACCCACATGTATCCTACTTGACTCATTTCCCAACCATTTGTTTGTAATGTAGACATAGCCTGAATGTCAACCGATTATTAAAAATGCTCCAAATCTCTGCAGGCTCACAAACCCTTTGTTTTCAGATGATAACACTGTTTCTCCACAATTGGTTGCCCTCAAGAATATTACATACAGAGAAAGACAGATCCACTGGAATAAAACTGAAAATGTAGAGAATTTCGAGCAAAATAACAGTTTCAGAGAGGGTGTCATAGTCGAAAGTGAGCTGAGGTAGGCTTGGGGAAATTACTTATTGACATTCATTTGCTATGGTAAGTCCTGTCCTACATTTCTAGGTCAGGCCCAAGGTGACAGCTGCCACTACCTCTTACCCACAAGGTAGAACTAATGCCTTGCATTTATACGGTAATGGAACTCTTGCAGCACATCCCCATATGCTAACTTATTTGAGACTCACAACAACCCTAAGTGGTAGGCCAGGTAATATTTATGCTAATTTTACAGAGGCACAAGATGTAAACTGATTTTTTCAAAGTTACATAGTTATTTTAAAGCCAAAATGAAATGTCCAATGATTCTTCCACTATGCCACTTTTTGTGATTATAAAAACTTTGCATTCAGTATGACAATAGCTAAAATGAAAAATTTATATTGGTTTTTTGCCTTTATTTTAAAAGAAAACGTTTTACTGATGTATGATTGACATGTGCAAAGCTTTCATATTTAATACATACAATTTAATGTGTTTGGAGAAAGTGTACAGACTTGAAATCATCACCACAACAATGCCATAAACATCTCCAGCACCTCCAAAAGGGATAATTGGCTATTATTGTTGTGGGAGGAGGTGGTATCTGAAAGACTTAGAATTCTGCAGCTCAAATCTAGGCCTCTCTCAATACCTGACTACAACTTATTGCAATATTTTGGGATTAAGTTCAGTGAGAGTAGAAGTCTATATTTCATTTTTTTAAGTAGGAAATCTAAGAATGCTCTCCTAGCTCTTCTCAAAATTCTACTTTCTCCAAATATCCCCAAAACATTTTTAAATGCCTAAATTACCACCCATCAAGGATTTATGAATAATATATAGCAGTTAAAATATCATATACATATCTGGAGGTGAGGGCTTTTGAATATTTAAGTTTAGAAGAAGCCATAAGGGTGGGGTACTCATAATGGTGAGGTAGAGCAGGGACATGGGACATGCATCATGATTAATTTTTTCTACGATGAAAACTGCTGAGATATAAATAGTAAGAACAGAATGGGCTCTATCATAAGGCTAAGATTCCATTTTAAAAACCAGGGAGTTAGGTGTAAGATTCCTAACATATTTTATGGTAATTAGCCAACAACTGACCCTGTCTTAAGTCAGGGCAAACATTCTAAATGAAGTTTTCACTGCTTGAGGGTAACCATTATCTTGGAGAAGAACAGAACCAGTAAATTCCTTGTGCTAAGTTTATCTTCTATGTCTGGAGGACTGACTATGGATGGTGACATAATATCTCTCACTGGACACAGATATCATGAGACCACATGTCAACTTATGCTCCCCCTAGCCCTTTGACCCATTCTATTTATATCTCAGCAGTTTTCATAATAGGAAAAATTAATGGGGTAAAGGGCCCTTTGCCCCAAATCCTAAACCTTTAAGTGTGCCTCCTCTCTGCAGTTGCCTGCACTCCCAACCTGAGTGTGTGCTATCTTATCAAACAAACTTTCTTGTTGCTTAAGCCTATTGAACTTTGTCTCTGAACATTTTTTTGTGGTAAAGACAAGAATCCACCTCTGGTGATAAATGTCTTTTTCACTTTGCTATTTCATTCAATTTTCTAGTCTTAAGCACAAGTCTTCTTTCTGTTCTACTTCAGACAAGTAGATAAGTGCTACTAACATCTCTGATTTGGAGCTGCAAGTTTCCATTGCCTGGGTGCCCCAGCAGAACTGCAGCTGTACAATCATGCTCTTTAGTAGCCTGCCCCCAAATCTCATTTCTCTGCTTTGGGAAGTTCTCAGAACCTAATCTCACTCCATCCAGTGCTCTGCAGCTCCCCAAGATCCTGGGGTGGTAGGGGCCTAGTTCCCACACCATGCAGATTCAAGCAAACAATGGATGCCAGGTGACCCTGGCTTTAGGAGTTGGCAAGTGATTTTCCCTATGTTGAGCGGGAGTTCAGTGAACTGTCCTATCTTCCCTCTGTCCTTCCTTGCTCTCTACTTCCTGCATGGCTGCTGCTCCCTTTAATGAAATTCTTCCTTACCTACACTTGTCCAAACTGTTCTTGAATTCTTTCCTGTTCAGAATCAAGAATCTTCTCCCACACTGAGGTCTCACCTATGTGCAGGGAGATCTCCCTGGATTGGATTGCCTGGCAACAAGGGGATTAGTATCCTTAAAAGAAAAGAACAGAAAGCTAGCTCTCTTCCTCTCTACCAAATGAGGACATAATATGAAGCCTTCCATCTTCAAGGCAAGATGAGGACCTTCACCAAGATCTCAACTATGCTGGAAACTTGATATTGGAATTACAGCTGTGGGCTTCTGTGAAAATAAATTTTTATGCTTGTTATTTAAGACAAAAAAAAAACCAAATACATAATCATTTAATACTGGATGAACTCATTAGCAAGTCTGTGTTGGGCAATATCCGATGATATCAAACAATATTCAACATTAATTACAGTTTGATTTGAATTGTAAATAGGAATTGTGAATAATGAGCAAGCAAATGCTGGGATTGACAAAGGGTTAAATCCTCTAAGAACTGTGGCAGAAATGATAATGATAATGTACAACATGTTAAAGCAACTACTCAAGATAATGCTATCAGGAGATTAAAGATGGTGGCATGAGAGGTGAGAGAAAACTCCTCCCAAAACCACATATAATGCAAAAATATAGTTAATACAACTAATCCTAAAAGAGCAACAGGAAAGAAGGCTTTTCCAGACTGCATACACCTACAGAACAGAGCAGATCTCATGAAATGGGGTAACATACCAAAGCCTTGATCTAGCAGGACCCAAGCCCTTCCCCCACCCCATCTCACCAGTGGGAGTAAGAGAAACAGAGCAGGGAGGGGGTGGAAGCCTAGGACTGATGAACACCCAGCCCTGGAGATCTGCTTTGGGAGCTCTGGAGATTAGTGGGGTTGGAAAGCTAAGACAGGTGGAATACTTGGAGAGACTGAGATTCCAGCCATTAGTGGAGGAAGGGATCCACATACAGCTGCTCCGGGACAAAGGAAAGGCAGGCAGTCTGAGAGGCTTCCTAGCAGCGAGAGGGCTGCTGAAGGGGTGGGGATTGCATGGAGCTTGCTGCACAGGAGAAGGGATAGGTGGACAAGGTTGTCTGGGTGTGCTCTGCCCAGCAGATTGGAAACTTTCAGGAGCTTCAGGTGCTCTGTCCCCATGGCTGGCTATTCAGCTCCAAGGTCCTGCACTATGATACACAGCCTGCTGAGCCTTCTTCCTGACCTGCTGGCACCGGCTTACAAACCGGAAGTCCCTGCACTGGCATCAGGCCAGCCAGAGGGAGGCCCCGTGTATGGCAGGAACAAAAACAAAGCACAGAGGCTTAAACCTGTGTGTTTGGCCCACTGGTTCTGACAGTGGAGACAGGCACTGCAGCTGGGAAGCAGGAAACAGCTCTTTCTTTACCCCAGGCACCAGCGCCGCTCCCCTGTGACCCCCAACATCACTCTAGGGGTTGAGCAGCACCAGAGACAGGAGCCTCTGGGCACAAGAGGGGGCCACATACAAATACGAAACATGAAAGGAACCTAGTTCAAACCAAAGTCTCACAAATATCAGAAAAAGGCCCAAGTGAAACTGAATTCACCAATCTTCCTGAAAGAGAGTTGAAAATAAAAATCATAAACATGCTTATGGAGGTACAGAAAAATACTCAAGAACTCAGGGACAAATTTAGGACAGATATTCAATCATTAATAAATTCCATATTTGAAATGGAACATACAATGGAGGGATTTAAAAGCAGATTAGATGTAGTAGAAGAGATGGTAAATGGAATAGAAAGAGAAGAGGAATACAAAGAAGCTATGGCACAGAGAGCAAAAAGGATCTCTAGGAATGAAAGAATATTGAGAGAAATTTGTGACTAATCCAAACAGAACAATATTCACATTATAGGGGTACCAAAAAAAGAAGAGAGAGAAAAAGGGATAGAAAGTATCTTTGAGGAGGTAAATGCTGAATACTTCCCCAATCTAGGGAAGGAGATAGTCTCTCAGGTCACAGAGGTGCACAGATCTCCCAAAACAAGGGACCCAAGGAAGACAACACCAATACATATAATAAAATGGTAAAGATCAAGGATAAGGACAGACTTTTAAAAGCAGCTAGGGAGAGAAAAAAGATCACATATAAAGGAAAACCCATTAGACTATCATCAGACTTCTCAAAAGAAACCTTACAGGCTAGAAGGGAGTGGCATGATATATCTAATGCAGTGAAACAGAAGGGCCACTCACCAAGAATACTCTACCTGGAAAGATCATCACTTAAATTTGAAGGAGGGATTAAACAATTTTCAGAGAAGCAAAAGCTGAGAGAATTTCAGTCCCAAAAAGCAAATCTACAGTTCATTTAGGATGGACTGCTATAGATGGAAGTGTCCCTAAGGCTAAATAGCTGTCACCAGGGGAAACAACAACACAATAAAGAAAGAACAATTACTAACAGATGAAAAATCAAATCAACTATTCCCAAAGTCAATCAAGGGATAGACAAAGAGTACAGATTATGATACCTAATATATAAAGAATGGAGGAGAAAGAACAAGAAGGAAAATAAAAGAACCTTTAGGTTGTATTTGTAATAGCATACTAAGTGAGTTAAATTAGACTTTTATATAGTAAGGAAATTACCCTTGAAACTTTGGAAACCATGAATCTAAAGCCTCCAATGGCAATAAGTACATACCTATCAATAATCACCCTAAATGTAAATGGTCTGAATGCACCAATCAAAAGACATAGAGTCACTGAATGGATAAGAAAAGAAGACCCATCTATATGCTGCCTACAAGATACTCACATTAAACTCAAAGACATACAAACTGAAAGTAAAGGGATGAAAAAAGATATTTTATGCAACTAATAGGGAGGAAAAAGCAAAAGTTGCAGTACTTGTATCAGACAAAATAGACTTCAAAACAAGAAAAGTAATAAGAGACAAAGAAAGACATTACATAATGAAAAACGGGTCTGTCCAAGAAGAGGATATAACTATTATAAATATATATGCACCCAACACATGATCACCTACATATGTGAAACAAATACTAAGAGAATTAAAGGGAGAAATCAATTGCAATGCATTCACTTTAGGAGACTTCAACACACCACTCACTCCAAAGGAAACAAGACAAAAAATAAGTAAGGAGACAGAGGCACTGAACAACATATTGGAACAGATGGACTTAACAGACATCTACTGAACACTCACCCCAAAAGCAGCAAAATACACATTCTTCTCAAGTGCACATGGAACATTCTCCAGAATAAACCACATACTAGGCCACAAAAAGAGCCTCAGCATATTTAAAAAGATTGAAATTGTACCAACCAGCTTCTCAGACCACAAAGGTATGAAACTAGAAATAAATTACACAAAGAAAAGGAAAAAGCTCACAAACACAGGGACGCTTACTAACATACTCCTAAATAATCAATGGATCAATGACCAAATAAAAACAGAGATCAAGCAGTATATGGAGAAGATTAAATTAAATATGGAGGCGCTCAATATGGCGCCATGAGTAGGGCAGTAGAAATCTCCTCCCAAAACCACATATATTTTTGAAAATACAGAAAATACAACTGTTCCTAAAAGAGAGACCAGAAGATACAGTACAACAGCCAGGCTACATCTACATCTGGCAGAACTCAGCATCTCATGAAAAGGGTAAGATACAAAGCCATTATCTGGCGAGACCCAAGCACTCCCCCAACCCCAGCTCACTGGTGGGAGGAGAAGAATCAGAGTTGGGAGGGAGTGGAAGCACAGGGCTACAAAAGAACCACCCTAGTAATATGCACCAGAAACACAGACACATATCACATGGTGTACTGGATAATAGAGAAACGGAAAAGTAAAATCTGAGATGGAGACTGCCAGTGGGTCCACACAGCTGGGTACCATGGGAAAAAAGAGAAGCAGAGGCTTTAAAAGTCTTAAAGGGACAAGGATTTAACAGGTGAACAAAATCATCCTGGCACACTCAGCCCAGCAGCCTGGGAATCTTAAGGAATTTTAGGTGCCCTTAACCCCTGGGAGGCAAGGCAGCACCAAATCCCCTCATGGTGATAAGCAGCCTGCCGTTCATACCCCCCCACCACAAGCATTGCAAGTAAACTGGCTGACCCACCACTGCTACAGACCAGCTGGAGAGCAGCCCCGCCCACAGCAATCAGAGTCTTCTCCCAGCGCACAGCTATTTGGGGCAGACACAGAGGCAGCTGCCATGATGTAGCTGCCCGGCACAGACAGAAGAAGCTGGAGTAAAGTATGGAAGGCAAAAGGGGTGCCGTTCTCACAGGAGAACACAGCCAGCATGCCTGCAAAACCCGTGAGTGACCTAGGCAATCCTGAGAGCCACCACAGCCTCGGCAGCTAAGCAGATTATACCAGAGACTGCTCCCTGTGTGCAGGTAACTGGCACAGGCAGTGGAGAAGGGCAAAGTGCCCAGCAAATAGGAAGGGACTTTGTTCTCCCAGCTGACACACATGCCATGTGCCAGCGATTACTTCTATTGCCATTAAAAGGCAGAAGAATCTGATCCAGTCAAAAATCACTCAAACAACATGAGAGAGAGGGACTGCGAGATAGACATAACCAATTTTCGTGAAAAAGAGTCAAAATAAAAGTTATAACCATGCTGACGGAGCTGGAGAGAAATATGCAAGAGCTAAGGGACAAAGTCTGGAGGGAGATAACAAAAATGAAACAATCAATAGAAGGACTTAAGAGTAGACTGGATGATGTGCAAGAGAGTGTTAATGGAATAGAAATCAGAGAACAGTAACACAGAGAAGTTGAGGCAGAGAGAGATAAAAGTATCTCTAGGAATTAAAAAATATTGAGAGAACTGGGTGACCAATCGAAAGGGAACAATATTCACATAATAGGGGTACCAGAAGAAGAAGAGAGAGAAAAAGGGATAGAAAGTATCTTTGAAGAAATAATTGCTGAAAACGTCCCCAAAATAGTCTCTAAAACCAAAGAAGCCCACAGATCTCCCAACACAAGGGACCCAAGGAGGACAACACCAAGACATATAACAATTAAAATGGCAAAGATCAAAGACAAGGACAAGGTATTAAAGGCAGGCAGAGAGAGAAAAATATCACCTACAAAGGAAAACCCATCAAGCTATCATCAGACTTCTCAACTGAAAACTTACAGGCCAGAAGAGAATTACATGATATATTTAATGCAATGAAACAGAAGGGCCTTGAACCAAGAATACTGTATCCAGCACGATTATCATTTGAATTTGAAGGAGTGATTAAACAATTTCCAGATAAGCAAAAGTTGACGGAATTTGCCTCCCACACACCACCTCCATAGGGTATTTTAAAGGGGACTACTCTAGATGGAAGTACTCCTAAGGCTAAATAGATATCACAACAGAAAATAAAATCACAGTAAAGAAAGCCAAACAACAAAATACTAACTAAAGGCAAAAAATAAAATCAGCGATCCAAAAAAGCAGTCAAAGGAAACACAAAAGAGTACGGAATAAAACACCTAACATATA
>JAQQAC010016209.1:94328108-94484091 GCA_029783875.1 Phataginus tricuspis | reverse complement strand
TCACTACAAACCCAAAGACATACACAGACTAAAAGAGAAGGGATGGAAAAATATATTTCATGCTAATAATAGGGAGAAAAAGCAGGTATTACAGTACTTGTATCAGACAAAATAGACTGCAAAACAAAGACAGAGATAATGGAGGACATTACATAATGATAAAGGGGGCAGTCCAACAGGAGGATATAATGATTATAAATATCTATGCATCCAATACAGGAGCATCGACATATCTGAAAGAAATACTAACAGAATTAAAAGAAGAATTAGAATGGAATGCATTCATTTTAGGAGACTTCAACACACCACTCACTCCAAAGGACAGATCAACCAGACAGAAAATAAGTAGGACACAGAGGCACTGAACAACACACTAGAACAGATGGACCTAACAGACATTTGCAGAACTCTACACCCAAAAGAAGCAAGATACACATTCTTCTCAAGCGCACATGGAACATTTTCCAGAACAGACCATGTACTAGGCCACAAAAAGAGCCTCAGTAAATTCAAAAAGATTGAAATTCTACCAACCAACTTCTCAGATCAGAGGTATAAAATTAGAAATAAATTGTACAAAGAAAACAAAAAGGCTCACAAACACATGGAGGCTTAAAAACATGCTCCTAAATAATCAATGGATCAATGACCAAATTAAAACAGATATCATGCAATATATAGAAACAGATGACAGCAAGAGCACAATGCCTAAACTTCTGTGGGACGCAGCAAAGGCAGTTGTAAGAGGAAAGTATATTGCAATCAAGGCCTATTTAAAGAAGGAAGAACAATCCCAAATGAACAGTCTAAAGACACAATTACTGAAATTGGAAAAAGAAGAACAAATGAGGCCCAGAGTCAGCAGAAGGATGGACATAATAAAGATCAGAGAAGAAATAAATAAAATTGAGAAGAACAAAACAATAAAAAAAATCAATGAAATGAAGAGCTCCTTCTTTGAGAAAATTAACAAAATAGATAAACCCATAGCCAGAATTATTAAGAGAAAAAGACAATCTACAAACAAACAGAATCAGAAATGAGAATGGAAAAATGATGATGGACACCACAAATATACAAGAATTATGAGAATACTATGAAAATCTATATGCTAACAAGCTGTATAACCTAGAAGAAATGGACAACTTTCTAGAAAAATACAACCTCCCATGACTGACCAAGGAAGGAACAGACAATCTAAACAGACCCATTACAAGCAATGAAATTGAACCAGTAGCCAAAAAAACTATGCAAGAAAAAAACCCACAGGCCAGATGGATTCACCACTGAATTTTATCAAACATATACAGAAGACATAATACCCATTCTCCTTAATTTTTCAAAAAAATAGAAGAGGAGTGAGTACGTCCAAACGAAGGCAGCATCACTCTAATACCAAACAAGGCAAAGAGACCACAAAAAAAGAAAATTACAGACCAATATCCCTGATGAACGTAGATGCAAAAATACTCAACAAAATATTAGCAAACCGAATTCAAAAATACATCAAGAGGATCATACACCATGATCAAGTAGGATTCATCCCAGGTATGCAAGGATGGTACAACGTTCGAAAATCCATCAACATCATCCACCACATCAAAAAAAAAGAAGGACAAAAACTGCATAATCATCTCCATCGATGAAAAAAAATCCAACAAAATTCAACATCCATTCATGATAAAAACTCTCAAGAAAATGGATATATAGGGCAAGTACATCAACATAATAAATGCCATATATGACAAACGCACAGCCAACATCATACTTAACAGCAAGAAGCTGAGAGCTTTTCACCTAAGATTGAGAACAAGACAGGGACACCCACTCTCCCGACCTTTATTCAACATATTAATGGAGGTCCTAGCCATGGTAATCAGACCAAAAAAAGAAATAAAAGGCATCCATATTGCTAAAGAAGAAGTCAACCTGCCACTATTTGCAGATGACATGATATTGTACATAAAAAAACTAAACACTCCACTCCAAACCTACTAGAACTAATATATGAACTCAGCAAAGTTGCAGGACACAAATTTAATACACAGAAATCTGTTGCTTTCCTATACACTAAGGATGAACTAACAGAAAGAGAAATCAGAAAAACAATTCCATTCACAATTGCATCAAAAAGTATAAAATACCTAGGAATAAACCTAACGAAGGAAGTGAAAGACCTATACCCTGAGAACTACAAGACACTCTTAAGAGAAATTAAAGAGGACACTAACAAATGGAAACTCATCACATGCTCTTGGGTAGGAAGAATTAATTTTGTCAGAAAGGCCATCCTGCCTAAAGTAATCTACAGATTCAATGCAATCCCTATCAAAATACCAGCAGCATTCTTCCACGAATGAGAGCAAATAGGTCTAAAATTCATGTAGAACCACAAAAGAACCAGAATAGCCAAAACAATGCTGAGAAGGAAAAATAAAGCTGGGGGGATTACACTCCCTGACTTCAAGCTCTACTACAAAGCCACAGTAATCAAGACAATTTGGTACTGGCACAAGAACAGACTCACAGACCAGTGGAACGGAATAGAGAGTCCAGATGTTACCTCAAAGATATATGGTCAATTCATATATGATAAAGGAGCCATGGATATACAATGGGGATACAACAGCCTCTTCAACAGCTGGTGTTGGCAAAACTGGACAGCTACATTTAAGAGAATGAAACTGGATCATTATCTAACCCTATACACAAAAGTAAATTAGAAATGGATCAAATACCTGAATGTAAGTCATAAAACCGTAAAACTCCCAGAAGAAAACATAAGCAAAATTCTCCTGGACATAAACATGAGCAACTTCTTCATGAACATATCTCCCCGGGAAGGGAAACAAAAGCAAAAATGAACAAGTGGGACTATACCAACCTTAAAAGCTTCTGTACAGCAAAGGACACCATCAATAGAACAAAATGCCATCCTACAGTATAGAAGAATATATTCATAAATGACATATCTGATAAGGGGTTGACATCCAAAATATATAAAGAGCTCATGCACCTCAACAAACAAAAAGCAAATAATCCAATTAAAAAATGGACACAGGATCTGAACAGACTCTTATTCTAAGAAGAAATTCAGATGGCCAACAGGCATATGAAAAGATGCTCCACATCACTAATCATCATAGAAATGCAAATTAAAACCACAATGAGATATCACCTCACACCAGTTAGGATGGCCAACATCCAAAAGACAAACAAAAAGAAATGTTGGTGAGGATGTGGAGAAAGGGGAACCCTCCTACACTGCTGGTGGGAATGTAAATTACTTCAACCATTGTGGAAAGCAGTATGGAGCTTCCTCAAAAAACTCAAAATAGAAATACTATTTGACCCAGGAATTCCACCCCTGGGAATTTACCCTAAGAATGCAGGAACCCAGTTTGAAAAGGACATGTACACCCCTATGTTTATTGCAACACTATTTACAATAACCAAGAAATGGAAGCAACCTAAGTGTGTATCAGTAGATGAATGGATAAAGAAGATGTGGTACATATACACAATGTAATATTATTCAGCAATAAGAAGAAAACAAATCATTTTTACCATTTGCAACAACATGGATGAAGCTAGAGGGTATTATGCTCAGTGAAATAAGCCAGGCGGAAAAAGACAAGCATCAAATGATTTCACTCGCATGTGGAGTATAAGAACAAAGAAAAACTGAAAGAACAAAACAGAGCCAACTCACAGAACCCAAGAATGGGCTAACAGTCACCAAAGGGAAAGGGACTGCGGAGGATGGGTTGGAAGGGAGGTATAAGGGGAAAAACGGGCATTACGATTAGCACACATAATATACGCGGTGGGCACAGGGAAGGATCTACAACACAGAGAAGACAAGAAGTCATTCTATAGCATCTTACTACCCTGATGGAGAGTGACTGTAATTGGGTATGTGGTGGGGACTTGATAATGGGGGGAGTCTAGTAAGCATAATGTTGCTCACATAATTGTAGATTAATGATACCAAAGAAAGCAGAAGATTAAATGAAGCATGATAAAATATGAAAAATACCCAGCACAGTGCTTGGTAGATAATAAGTGCACAATAAATGGCAAATAATAATAACAAATAAATAAAAAGAGGCAATATATGGAGACAATGACAACAATAATTCAACACTGCAAAATCTTTGGGATGCAGCAAAGGCCGTGCTAAGAGGGATGTATATTACAATACAGGCCTACCTCAGGAAAGAAGAACAATCCCATATAAACAGTCAAAACTCATAATTAACGAAACTAGAAAAAGAAGAACGAATGAGGCCCAAAGTCAGTAGAAGGTGGCACATAATAAAGATTAGAGCATAAATAAATAAAATAGAGAAGAATAAAACAATAGAAAGAATCAATGAAAGCACGATCTGTTTCTTCGAGAAAATAAACAAAATAGATAAATCCCTAGCCAGACTTATTAAGAAAAAAAGAGAGTCTACACACAGAATCAAAAATGAGAAAGGAAAAATCACTATGGACACCATAGAAATACAAAGAATTATGAGAGAATACTATGAAAAATTATATGCTGACAAACTGGATAACCTAGAAGAAAAGGACAACTTTCTAAAAAAAAAGGAATCTTCCATGACTGACCCACGATGAAACAGAAATCTGAACAGAAAATTACCAGCAATGAAATTGAACTGGTAATCAAAAAACTACCTAAGAACAAAACCCCTGGAGCAGATGGCTTCTGAATTTTATCAAACATTTAGTGAAAACCTAATATACCCATCCTCCTTAAAGATTTCCAAAAAGTGGATGAGGAGAGAATACACCAAAATTCACTGTATGAGGCCAGCAGCACTCTAATACCAAAACCAGGCAAAGACATAAAAAAAGAAAATTACAGGCCAATATCCCTTGTGAACATAGATGCAAAAATACTCAACAAAACATTAGCAAACTGAATTTAAAAATATATCAAAAAGATCATCCATCATGATCACGTAGGATTTATTCCAGGGATGCAACAATAGTATGACATTGGAAAATCCATCAACATCATCCACCACATTAACAAAAAGAAGGACAAAAACCACATTGGTGAAAAAGCATTCGACAAAATTCAACATCCATTCATGATAAAAACCCTCAATGAAGTGGGTATAGAGGGCAAGTACCTCAACATATAAAGGCCATATATGACAAACCCACAGCCAACATCATACATAACAGCGAGAAGCAGAAAGTTTTTCCTTTAAGATTGGGAAAGAGACAAGGATGCTCACTCTCCCCAATTTTATACAACATAGTTCTGGAGGTTCTAGCCACTGCAATCAGACAACACAAAGAAATAAAAGGCATCCAGATTGGCAAGGAAGTTAAAGTGTCCCTCTTTGCAGATGACATGATATTGTACATAAAAAACCTTAAAGAATCCACTCCAAAACTACTAGATCTAATACCTGAATTCAGCAAAGTTGCAGATGCAAAATTAATAAACATAAATCTGCAGCATTCCTATACACTAATGATGAGCTAGCAGAAAGAGAAATCAGGAAAACAATTGAATTCACAATTGCATCAAAAAGAATAAAATACAAAGAATAAAACTAACCAAGGAAGTGAAAGACCTATACTCTGAAAACTACAAGACATTCATGGGAGAAATTAAAGAAGATACCAATAAATGGAAACACATCCCGTGCTCATGGATAGGAAGAATTAATATTGTCAAAGTGGCCATCCTGCCTAAAGCAATCTATAGGTTCAATGCAATCCTTATCAAAATATCAACAGCATTATTCCAAGAACTAGAGAAAATAGTTCTAAAATTCATGTGGAACCACAAAAGACCCAGAATAGCCAAAGCAATCCTGAGAGGGAAGAATAAAGCTGGGGGGATTATGCTCCCCAACTTCAAGCTCTACTACAAGGCCACAGTAATCAAGACAATTTCGTACTGGCACAAGAACAGACCCATAGACCAATGGAACAGACTAGAGAGCCCAGATATAAAGCCAAGCATATCTGGTCAATTAATATACGATAAAGGAGCCATGGACATATAATGGGGAAATGACAGCCTCTTCAACAACTGCTGTTGGCAAAACTGGACAGCTACATGCAAGAGAATGAAACTGAATTACTGTCTAACTCCATACACAAAAGTAAACTCGAGATGGATCAAAGACCTGAATGTAAGTCATTAAACCATAAAACTCTTAGAAAAACAGAGGCAAAAATCTCCTGAATATAAACATGAACAAGTTTTTCCTGAAAGCATCTCCTCGGGCAAGGGAAACAAAAGCAAAATGAACAAATGGCACGACATCAAACTAAAAAGCTTCTGTACAGCAAAGGACACCATCAGTAGAACAAAAAGACATCCTACAATATGGGAAAATATATTCATAAATGATGTATCTGATAAGGGGTTGACATCCAAAATATACAAAGAACTCACGCACCTTAACAAACAAAAAGCAAATGATCCAATTAAGAAATGGGCAGAGGCCATGAACAGACACTTTTCCAAAGAAGAAATTCAGATAGCCAACAGGCACATGAAAAGATGCTCCACATTGCTAATTATCAGAGAAATGCAAATTAAAACCACAGTGAGATATCACCTCATACCAGTTAGGATGGCTACTATCCAAAAAGACAAATTACAAGTGCTGGTGAAGATGCAGAGAAAGAGGAACCCTCCTACAATGTTGGTGGGAATGTACTGGTTCAACCATTGTGGAAAGCAATATGGAGGTTCCTTGAAAAACTAAAAATAGAAATACCATTTGACCCAGGAATCCCCCTTCTGGGAATTTACCCAAAGAAAACAAGTTCTCAGATTCAAAAAGACATATGCACCCCTATGTTTATCGCAGCACTATTTACAATAGCCAAGAAATGGAAGCAACCTAAATGTCCATCTACTGATGGACATTTAGGTTGCTTCCATTTCTTGGCTATTGTAAATAGCCAAGAAATGGAAGCAACCTAAATGTCCATCAGTAGATGAATGGATAAAGAAGATGTGGTATATATACACAATGTAATACTATTCAGCCATTAGAAGAAAACAAATCCTACCATTTGCAACAACATGGATGGAGCTAGAGGGTATTATCCTCAGTGAAATAAGCCAGGCCGAAAAAGACAAGTATCAAATGATTTCCTTATTTGTGGAGTGTAACAATGAAGCAAAACTGAAGGAACAAAACAGCAGCAGACTCACAGACTCCAAGAAGGGACTAGCGGTTACCAGAGGGGAAGGGTGGGGGAGGGTGGGCGGGAAGGGAGGGAGAAGGGGATTGAAGGGTATTATGATTGGTACACATGGTGTGGGGGGGGTTATGGGGAAGACAGTGTAGCTCAGAGAAGACAAATAGTGACTCTGTGGCATCTTACTACACTGATGGACAGTGACTGCAAGGGGGTCTGGTTGGGATATGATAATATGGGTGAATGTAATAACCACATTGTTTTTTCATGTGAAACCTTCATAAGAGTGTATATCAATGAGACCTTCATAAAAATTTATAAAAAAGATAATGCTATCAGGAGAAGAGTTGAGATACTGTTGTATATTCTGTGTCCTCTGGATAGGACTCCTGTGCAAGGGAACCATTTTTGTTGGAGTACTTGTGATGTCCTTACAGTAAGTTTATAATTTAGATTGTAAACTTGGTGTACACATGTTTTGCAAATGGCTATAGCAAATATTTAGATGATGGGATTTCAAATACTGAGTGCTATCTATATCGTAAATATTATTTAACAGCTTTGCTTTCCACACCAGACAGTGAACTCCTCAAGGTAAAGGAATCTCTTACTCATCTTTGTGTTCCCAGAAATGAACACAGTTCCTAGCACAGTCTATTTGTAATCAGTGAATGAAGGAAGAATTTGAGATTTTGCAGTTAGTTTTGTACATGGAATAGCTTCTGAATCCTTTGTCAAACTGTCATGCTCACTTATTTGAGTATGTTTTCCAACACTTTTCAGTGTCAGAAGAGACAAGGCTGTTCTTAGTAAAAACATTTAATTGATTAATTTAATTGTAAGAAAACATTTTCTTTTGCTAAAACTTGATACAGTGTGATAATATATAGCATAATAATTTATTGTCTGCCTTGGAAAGCCAGTATTACTATTTACAATCTCTATTTCTCCAAAGAACTAATCAACTAATGATTTTTAGAGAATTTTATCTAATATTGTAGAATGATTCAGTTTACTACAATGCATGAAGATCTTGGCAACCATTGACTATGTGGCACTTTGGAGACAAAACTGTAATATAAATTGATTAAGGTTGGTTCAAAAGTGAAAATATTACTATTGCCAATCTGGAAGCTAATTGGCTATATTATACACATATGTTGCATTATGAAGAAATATTTCCATGGGAAATACTTGAACATTTTTGTTGAATTTTTTTAGAAAATGATTTATGATATATTTGTAACACCAAATACACATCCAGCTAGTACAATTTTCTAAATATTATCTGAGTTATTTTGAGATTTGTTGATCACTATGGATTTTAAGGAGAAAGTTTATATTATAAAATGAGCATCTAAAACAATAGTCATTTAGTCATTTCTAAAGAGAATTAACCTTCATACTCAGGTTTTTCAAAAATCTAGACTAGAGCTATTTGACATAGAGTTCCTCTTGGGAAACCACCAATAAATAATATTTAGCATTTTTGTACTTCATCAGCAACACAAATTTGGTACATTATGGTAGAAATATGAGCTTTCTAAAGTAAACTTGGTAATAATTAGTGGCAACATTCTCCGGTACTCTATGGGAAATCCTTTTCTTTTGGGTAACAAGTTTGTCCTGATGAAAATAGCAATAGCTTTTATTTTGCTACACCAACTATATTTACAAATATTTCTAAGGATAGGTTTGTGTCATTTAAATAATGTCAATTTTGAATGAACTATTTTCCAATCTTATACACTGAAACTATTCAAGGATTTCCAATTTGGTTGCCAAGATTCTTGTTTAAAGCAAACAGAGACACATAACTTTACCCATGTTAACATTATTTTTGCTATATGCCAAGTTGGTCTGATGTTGAAACCAGTGTACTGACATGCGGCAATGTATAAAGAGGGAAATACCGTGGTTATAATTCACTTATTAATCTAAGTGGATGAATAAATTCAATGAAAATCATTACGATAATGAAAGAAGATAAAAATGTTTATGCATCCCAGGTTAAGATAAGTGTTATTCATCCTAGCAAGATTAAGGTGCATGTACTGAGAATGTTGGAGTGAATGAGTATGACTGAGGAAATGGGGATGGCTACAATCTACCTAATCATGAAGTGTGAAAAGTCCTGACTCTAGTTAAAGGATTCAACTAAGAGGAGGATATAACTTGATCCATATGTTACATATCAGTTCCTGCCTACTCATTTCTCTTCAGCGGCTGATTCTCTACTTGCTTAAATGTAATTATTATAAAACTTTTAGTAAAGTATGTTAATAGTGTAAGTATGTAGGTTTTATGAGGGTAGGCCCTGCTTATATCTTGCTCACAGCTTTATCTCCAGTGGCTAGCACAATAACCTGGGACATAGTAATCATTTAATGTTTATCAACCCAATGAGAGAGATTTTTCCAAATAATTAATGTACAAAATACCCATTATCTTTGCCTGTCTTTTATTTCCATGAGTTTGTATTATGAAAACAAAACTAAATTCCATTCTGAGAAATCTAACATCCTGATTTATATATATACACACACACACACACACAATGTCTCTCTCTCACAATCCAGCTTTTGTCTTTATAAATTTATCATATAATCACTATTTTATCCTGAGAGGACAGTGGTCATGGAAGAAGTTTGAAATTTACTGTTTATCCCAGCACCCTTAGCTCTAATCCAAGCAGCAAGCTTAAGTCCTCCTTCACACAGACCACTCAGCATGTCTAATGCTCTTGCTCTGACAATCACAACAGTTAGTAAAACCAGGGACTTTAAATCCTGACATACATTAGAATCACCTTGGGGCCAGATACTTTGGACACCAAACCCCACCTAACCAACTGAATGAGAATCTCTGGATGTTGGGCTTAGCATCAGTCTTTCAAAGCTCTGCAGATGATATTCATGTGCAGCCAAGGGACGAGAACCACTGGAGTGGATACCCCTGGTGCCTCACTCCACCAACCACATTAGAATACTTGTATAGTGAGGCCAGCCAGGATGGTGCCAGAGTTAACCACTTACCTTTGGCACTGTAATGTGTCCTGACTCACCTCTTCAGCCAGATCAGTGGACTTAATTCCAGCTCTGCCTATCCATGGCTTCCTCTTTTTCTTTATAGGTACAGAGGCAACTGAGGTCACATAATTTATGCCAAAATATACTGCTTTACTAATTAAAACTTTTATTGTTTCCCTTTTGTAATGAGCTTGCTTTATTTTCTCAAAGTATTTCAAATTGACTATGTCTTTTATCACATAGCTTAAAAATAAATTGTAAAGAGAAAATTAAGCTGATAATAAACTGGATTAATGGCAAGAGCATTATGTCTAGCTATGGAAGGTACAATTTGAAAAGAGAAATATGATCAACGTAAAATATGTTAGCAAAGCAATTACTGTAACTGGAATATTTATTCAATATAGTCTCCCCAAACTATTTATAACAAGAATGGAAAGAAAATTAAGATTTTCATTTGAAACCTGTCCAAATTTAACTTTAGTATTTACTTGATTTAAAATACAGAGGTAATATTGTTCATGCTGAAAACAAATCAACTAGCTAATAGATAGGCTTTATATTGAAAATAAAATAAGAAGTATTGATATATTAAAGTTTGCTTACTCTCTTTTTATTCCTATAAACAAAAATTTTGAGGAAGAATAATGTGGTCATACCAAGTTTATTCTCAACTGCAGCATAATAGCAATAAGGTACGTCAGCACACCGCCACCACCACCACCACCACCACCACCACCACCACCACCAAGAAACTGCTTTTTGGAAAACTTTTGACAGTGAGTTTCAACAAAGGAAAAAACAAAACCAAAGTCCTAAAATCTGAAAAAATGTAAAACATTAATGAAACTTGAGGTGGAAGAGCATAGAAATGTCTTCCAAACATTCTCAGTAACTATCAGGGTAGGATTAGAATATGCAAGAAATAAAATGGCTCAATATCTCTCACTTCATTTATGTAGGTCTAATCCTATTATAAATTAACATTTAGTACAGTGAATATTTATAGACTACTGATTTCAGGGCCACTAAATTCACCAGTACCTATGGTCTAATAGCTGGATATGAACCAAATTAGGAAAACAAAGCTGAAAGGGATGTATAACTACTAAACCAGACTTCAAATATATTAAGCAAATAAGAAGACTCAAGAAAATGTTAGACAAGCCTGTATTATAGGAGAGTGGAAAGCTTCAAATGCAGAGAAGTATCACTTAGGGAAAAAATTGCTAAAGATAACATTGTAAAATAAAGTGAGGACAAATTCCCAGGGACCACAGCCAACCACTTAGTTTTATAAAGAATTGGTAAATATTAGAGAGCTGCTGTTAATAATTTGAGAAAGCATGCAGCAGAGATGATCCTCAAGACTAGAAAAGAAAAAAATGTAAATATATTTGAAAGGTTAAAAAGACTCTTAAAGTGGCAGATTGGTTAGTTTTACATTTTTATTTTTAAAAATCATGAAAAAATGATCTAACAGCCAGTGATAAACCATGTAGGAGCAAAGAATCATGCACACCAATTAATTTAGATTTGGAAAAAAAATTAACTCATGGACTTAGTGGGTTTCACTGACAAAAGGAAAGACATATTTAATCAGCTTAATTCATGCAAGGCTGTTATTTCTTCCCACAGGACATTCTCAAGATGAGAAGTACAGACTTAATACATTGGAGGCATTGATTGGACACCACCTGTGTGCTGGACATGAGGTAGGGATTATCATATATCTATGTAAACACAGTCATCTGAAAAAAATATTAGCCACATTCAACTAATACATAAACTGAGGCAAAATATTTTAAGTATCTTATACAAAACTATAGAACTATTAAAGAAATTGACTTTAGATTCTGTCTCTGTTTTTTCCATATGCTTTTATTTATGAATTAGGTACACAAAGGTGAAGAGTCCTCATGCTAATGGGAACCCTGTCATCTCCTTTCTGCTACCAGTGTTGACATCACTACTACCACTGCTGTCATCATTACTGCTGTTGTAAGTATCCCTGCTAATAAGGCTTTAATATTGGTGCCAAAACTCCAACTACAAATCTATTATCCCTACACTCATCACATCAGTGAAGTCTGAGGGTGTTCTCTTTTTCAGTGCTGGATCCACATTGAGAGATGATAGTATACTGCTGCTATCTCTAAAGGAACAGAAGAAGGTTCCAACTGACTCCTAGTACTGATTAAAGGAGAAGTGAGAAGAGATGTGAGTACACAAAGTTAAAATTCTAAATCTATTCTCCTAATACATACATTTATACTTAGTTTAAAAGGTGATTAGATTTAAAATATAATTAGTAATATAGGTCAGTTATATTATGGATTAAAGAAACATTATTTATGGGCTCTTAGGACCTCCTCTTCATTTATAATGTTTCTACAGGAAAAGTAATTCTGATTTCAAAATAACTTACTTTAAAATAAACCTCAATTTGATACAAAAGGACACTATGTAACAACAAGGAAACTTATAAGAGTATGTTTTAATTCACCGATTAAGGTGAATAAATAGGATGCAGTAAGACTGAATTTTTACTCAAACTTTAATACTTTAATGTTGGTGTATAAATTAGTTTTAACTCAAGTATAAAAGTTTAGGGCAGAAGTATTAAAAATAACTACAGTTACAATAATTTGCTAATGGATACACAATCTACAAAAATATAAAAGTGTGATACCAGTAGCATAAAATATGGGGGGAGAAGAAGTAAAAATGTATAGAGTTTTGTATGTGATTGAAGTTAAATTGTTATCAGCTTAAAGTAGTATTATGATTACAAGGCATTTTATGTAAGCCTCATGACAACAAGAAAGAAAATCTCTAGTAACAATACAAAAGAGAAAGGGAAAGAAATCAGAGCAAACTGTGACAAAAAAATCAACAAATCACAAAGGAAGACAGCAACAGAGGAAGAAAAGAACAAAGGAGCTACAAAACTGTCATAAACAAATTTAAAAATGGCAACAGCAAATCCTTACCTATCAATAATTACTTTAAATGAAAATAGATTAAATTCACTAATGCAATGATACAATGGCTAAATGGATAAAAAATGAGACCCAAAAATATGCTGCCTACAAACAACTCATTTCAGCTTTAAGGAAAAAAATAGGGTCAAACTGAAAGGATGGAAAAAGATATTCTATGCAAATGATAACCAAGGAGAGTAGGGGAGGCTACACTAATATCAGACAAAATAGATTTTCAGTCAAAATCTTTCCAAGAGACAAATAAGGTCACTATATAAGGATAAAACAATCAATTTATCAAGAGGATATAACAAGTATAAATACATATGCGCCCAACATTGGAGTACCAAAATATATAAAGCAAATATTAATAGAACTGAAGAGAGCAATAGACAACAATAAAATAGTAAATCACTTCAATATCCCACTTTGAACAATGGACATATGATCCAGACAGAGTATCAGTAAGGAAACAGAAGACTTCAGTAACACCACAGACCTAACAGACATGAAGAATATTCCATTCAACAGCAACAGAATACACGTTCTTCTCAAGCACACCTGGAACATTTCATGATAGATCATATGTTAGGCCACAAAACCAGTCTTAACAAATTTAAAAAGATTGAAATCATATTAAATATCTTTTCTTACAACAATGATATGATTTTACAAGTCATTAGCAGAAGAAAAATAGAAAATTAACAAATATGTATTAAACAAATAATGCACTCCTAACAACCAATGTGGCCAAAAGAGAAATCATACGAAAAACTAAAAAATATCTTGAGACAAGTAAATTTGGAAACACAACATACCAAAATCTATGGGATACAGCAGAAACAGTGTTAAGAGGAAACTTTATGGTGATAAATGCCTACATTAAGAAAAAAGAAAGATCTCAAATAAATAATCTAACTTCACACCTCAAGGAACTATATAAAAAAAGAATAAACTAATCCCAAAGTTAGCAGAAGCGAGGAAATAATACATATTAGAGCAGAAATGAATGAAATAGAGAATAGAAAGAAAATAAAAGAGATCAAACAACGCTGACAAAATAAAAAGGGGGGTGGATAGAGAACCCTCATATAAGTAAAATTATAAATGAAAGAGAAGATATTACAACTGATACCAAAGAAACATAAAGTATCAAAGAAAATACTATCAATAATTATATATCAACAAATTGGATAATCTAGAAGAAATGGATAAGTTCATAGAAACATATAACAATATCAAGACTGAATCATGAAGAAATAAAAATCTGAATGGACAAAAATGAGTTAAAGATATTGAAACAGTTATCAAAAACTTCTCAACAATGCAAAATCTTGTACCAGATGGCTTCACTGAAAAATTCTATCAAACATTTAAAGAGTTAATGCTCATTCTTTCAAACTCTTCCAAAAAACTGAAGAGGAAGAAATACTTCCAATCTCACTTTGTAAGACCAGGATTACCCTGATACCAAAAGCAGACAGTGACACTACAAGAAAATAATTGTAGGCAAATATCTCTGAAGAACATAGATGGAAAAGATACTAAAGAAAATACTAGTAAACAGAATTCAACAGCACATTAGAAGGATCATACACCATGATCAAGTGGGAATTATCCCTGGGATGCAAGCTAGTTCAATATATGCAAATCAATAAACATGATATACTCCATTGACAGAATGAAGGATAAAAACTATACAATCATCTCAAAAGATGTACAAAAAGCATTTGACAAAATTCAATATCTTATATGATATACATTCTCAGTAAACTAAGTATAGAAAGAAATATACCTTCTATAAAGGCTGTAATAATAATATTAATAAAGGCTACTTACGATGGGCCCATAGCTAGTATCATACTAAGTAGTCAAAAACTAAAAGCTTTTTCTCTGAAATCAGAAACAAGGGAAGGGTGCCCATTCTCACCATATTTATTGAACAAAGTACTGGATATCCTAGCTAGAGCAATTAGGCAAGAAAAAAAAAACAAAGACACTGCAATTTGGAAAAGAAATTAAATTGTCTCTGTTTGCAGATTTTATCATACACACAAAAAACCTAAAGACTCCACCAAAACCTGTTAGAAGTAATCAATGAATTTAGTAAAGTTGCAGGGTACAAAGTCAGTGTACTGAAATCAGGTGCATTTCTACATGCAAAAAATAAATTATCAAAAATATTAAGAAGATAAGCTCATTTACAATAGCACCAAAAAATTAAAATACTTAGGGACAAAATTAACCAAGAAGGTAAAAGATGTGTACACTGAAAACTATAAGACATTGATAAAATAAATTCAAGAAGACACAGATATGGAAAGATATACCATGGTAATGGATTGGAAGAATTAATATGGTTAAGATGTCCATACTATGCAAAGCCAACTACAGATCAATGAATGCAGTGTGTGCCAAAATTCCAATGGCATTTTGTACAGAAATATAAAAAATAAGCCTAAAATTCATATGAAACAACAAAAGGCACCAAATAGCTAAAGTAATCTTGAGAAAGAAGACCAAAGTTGAAGGCATCACCCTTCCTGATTTCCATATATTACAAAGTTATAGTAATTAAAACAGTATGGTACTGGCATGAAAACCAATACATAGACCAATGGTACAGAATCAAGAGCCCAGAAATAAACCCACATATAAATATTCAAGCAATATTTGATAAGGGTTCCAAGAGCACACAATGGGGAAAGGATAGTTTTCTTAATAAGTGATGGTAGGAAAACTGGATATTCATATGCAAAAGAATGAAATTAGACCCATATTTTAAGCCATGCACAAAAATTAACTTAAAATGAATTGAAGACTTAAATGTAAGACCTGTAAAAGTTCTGGAAGGAAACATAGGGAAACGCTTCTTGACACTAGTCTTGGCAATGATTTTTTTGGATATGATCACAAAAGAAAAAATAAACAAGTGAGATTATATCAAACTAAAGAACTTCTGCACAGCAAATGAAATAATAGAGTAAAACAGACGACATACAGAATGGGAGAAAATATTTTCAAACTATCTGATAAGGGGTTAATATTCAAAATACATAAAATATATAACTTAATTTTAACTTGATAACCTCTGTAACTCAATAGCAATAAAACAATCTGACTTAAAAATGGACAAAGAGCTTAAACAGACATTTCTCAAAAGAAGACATACAAATGGCCAACAGGCACATGAAAAGATGTGTAGAGTCACTAATCATCAGGGAAATGCAAATCAAAACTATAATGAGATATCATCCCATACCTGTTAGAATAGCTATCATCAAAAAGATAAGAAATAAGTGTTGGTGAGGAAGTGGAGAAAAGGGAACCCTTGCGCATTGCTGCTGAATGTAAATTGGTACAACCACTATGCAAAGTAGTATAGAGGTTTCTCAACAAATTGTAAATAAAACTACCATATGATTCAACATTCCCACTACTGGGTATATTTGTGAAGGAAATGAAGTCATTATCTCAAAAGGATATCTGCACCCCCATGTTCACTGCAGCATTGTTCACAATAGCCAAGATGTGGAAATGACCTAAGTGTCTATCAACAAATGAATGGATAAAGAAAATTCAGCCATAAAAAAGAAGGAAATCCTGTCATTTTGACAACATGGATGGATCTGGAGGATATTATGCTAAGTGAAAGAAGTCAGACAAAGACAAATACTATATGATCTCACTTGTGTGGAATCTAAAAACAACTGAACTCATACAAACAGAATACATTGATTGATGGTTGCCAGAGGTGTGGAGTGGTACTGGGAGAAATGGAGAAAGTAGCCAAAACTTTTTAAAAGAAAAAAAAATTAACAGGAGAGATCCATGAATTCTACATAGAAAATTTTAAGTCGAACTCACTGAAGCTGAAAGTAGAATGGTGGTTGTCAGGGAGCCGGGGTAGGGGAAATGAGAAGATGCTTGTCAAATAGTACAAATTTTCAGTTAAAAGATGAAGAACATTTGGAGATCTAATGTACAGCATTGCAAATACAGTTAATAATACTATATCATATACCTGAAATTTGCTAAGAGAGATATGAAGTGTTGTCACCACATACACAAAGATGCTAACTATGTGGAGTGATGGATGTGTTAATTAGCTTAATTGAGGCAATTATTTCACAATGTATATGTATATCAAATCATCACATTATATACTTTACAATTTTTCTTCATCAATTACTTCAATAAAGCTTGGGGAAAAACAATTACATATGCCAAATCCTACAAAATAAAAATGACAGGGGGAAAGAACGCTGCACAATTCACTCGCGACTCTATAAGCACGACTGGCTTTCCATTCCTAAGCAAGGGACCACACTTTGATGTGAATGTCTTAGACATTGACCAGGGTGCAAAGAAAGAACGAGAGTCAATGATTTCTGCTAATTTCAGCATTCTGAATTCCTGTAATATAACTGTGTTTTAGTTTGCTAGGACTGCCATAATGGGGTACCACAGACTGGGTGGCTTAAACAACAGAAATGTATTGTGTCATAGTTCTGAAGACTAGAAGTTTGAAATCCAGGTATCTGCAGGGTTGCTTCCTTTTAAAGGCTTTGAGGAAAAGATCTGTTCCAGTCCTTCCCTCCTTGGCTTTTATATGCCTGTCTTCTATGCTTCTTCGCATTGTCTTCCTTCTGTACATGTCTGCTCTATGTCAAATTTCCATTTTTATAAGAATACACATTATATTGGATTAGAGCCCATCTTAGGGACCTCATTTTAACTTGATAACCTCTGTAAAAATCTATCTGTAATTAAGGTCACATTCTGAGGTATTGTGGGAAAGAACTCCAGCATATCTTTCTTGAAGGGACACAATTCATCCTATAATAGTCTCACATATACACAATCATGCTGCCACTAAATAGTATTATCTAATGAAATGGGTTATTACCCATAGACTTACAGCAGTTTTTCTTATTGCTGGGAAACCTCAAACTCATCTTTAGCTTTATTTAATCTGTCACCTAGGCTTCTGCGATAGAATGATGGATTCTGCAGAAATTATTTATTTGCACCTTCACATAAAAGTGGAAGAAAAGTTTTCTCTCTTCTCAATTTTGGCATTTGCCAAGGTCTCAGATATGTTTAGGAGTCTTAAAATTAGAAGCTTCCATTGCTCTCCTTATTCATAATATGAATAATTGGGGACAGGGAGAATATACCCTAGCTAGTTGCCAATATACCCTAGACAATCAGGTCAGTATTTTTCTTGTATGCCATATAGTTTCACAACGCAAACAGCATCTATATGACAGCAAAAAGGTAGACTTGCCAAAAATACAATAGGGCCTCACGTTAGGTTGGTCTCTCAAAGTGTATGGCATTTTTTAATTGGCAGAAAATCAGTGTCTTGTGAAACTAAGTTTTTGGTTCAGGATTACAGTGAGTTCAAAGAAGGAATTTCCCTGAACAGCTTCCTGAATATGACAAGATTAATTCATTCAGTGATTATGCATTGGGCACCTGTTTTGTGTTCTGTGCTGTTAGGCACTATGCAGATATTCACTAAGGGATGCAGTTCCTATTCACAACAAACTTAACAGAGAAGATAAACATGTACATAGTTAACTTGAATGCAATGGAATAAGTACTTTAATAGAGATAGAAGCAAAATGGCACAGGGTCCAGAGGAGAGAGAGATTAATCATGTTTGGATTTCCTCTTAGGAATGTACATTAACACCAATTTTTGTTCTTTTGCTTTTACTTAAACATCTAGAAGGTGAACTTGGGAAAACTTTTGCAGACACATTTTGAGAACTGATATTTGAAACCAGAAGGGTAAAGCTGGGTACTGCAGCTGATAAACACGGAGAGTTACATGTCTGTGTCAAATGAAGATGCTGCTGCATTAGTTCAGCAGTTCAATAAAATGTACCTAATCCTATATTTATCTAAATAGAACACAGCCATACTTTTTCCAACCCAAACATATCAAAACCTTCCAAGAGAATGGAAAGGAAGCTGAAATTACTGCCACTTCATGAAATTTATGATGCAAAAAATGTCATTTGTTAAGCTCCTGGAGAAAAAAACCCATATTTAATTAAATGCAAGGCAGACTAGTCAGTTTCCTTTGTGGGGCAGAAAGAGGCTTACTCTACAGTACCCATTAAGGTTGGCAACAGTTCCTCTCGGTGAGTGAGCTGTTGAAAAAAAAAAATAAGACCATGATGCGTTTCCTCATTGAAAAAGAGAGAAAATGATTCAGAAGTTAAGAGGATTCTGAAAGAAACTTCAGTGTGTTTCTATGGCAATCAAGATCAGCAGCATGCATCCATCATAATATATATTCCAAAGTTCAAATAAACTTGTATCTCCCACAGAAATTCTAAGGAGAGAGGATCAGAATGATTGTTATCCAATCACATTTAGCATTTTCTGAGTAAATACAAAATAAGAATTTGAAGAACCTTAAAAATAATTAATTCTTATAATGTTTCATAGAACCAGAATTGAAAAGGATCTCAAAATTATTTAACTCAAATCCTTCCATTGACAGCTCAGGAAAATGGGGTCCATACAGCAGAAAATTATTTGTCCAAGGTTCCCACAGCTAATAGAACTCAGATTAAAACCCAGGTCTTTCACTTCCCAGTATGTTTTTCTTTTCAATATACTAACTATGTATCCCTCAAGAGTACAGAATTAAATATATCAATTCATGTTTTAGGTATAAAAACAAAGCTGATATTCCAAATTTAAATGCATGGACTCAGGAATCAGACTGCTTAGATTTAAATCTTGGCATCTCCCCTGAACTAGTTGCATGTTTAGTCAACTACCAAATTGCCCTGTGCCTTGCTTCCTCATTTGTAAACTGAAGATAGCATTTCCTTCCTCTTAGAATTATTGAGAAATAAATGAGTTAACAAATGTGAAATAATTAGATATGTACCTGAAACACAGTATGTTTTATTATTATTTCAATAATCTAAATCAATGATTTGAATATCTTACCATGTTGGGAGCATTGCCTTCTAACAGTGCCTAATCTCAGCAAAATTTAGAAGAAGTTGAGTTTGTATTTCATATGCTCATTCTTACTTGCTGAGCCCTCTTTACTTATTTTTCCTTCCTTTCCTTTTTTCCTCTTTCTTCTTTTTTTAGGTATCCATTGTCCTGACTATATTGCCTACATCCCATAATTGCAGTGTCCTGCTTTGTTCTGTCCATCTCTGGTAGTAATTGCTATGCTCAAATTTGCCAACCATTTCCTCCTCACCAGAACTGTCAGGGTTCTTCCCCTCAGGGCCCCAGGAAGTAATATCTGAAATGTTACAATGTACTTGTTTAATATCTTGTCCTTTCTAAGGATATTGTGCTTTTAAGAGACACTGTAGTATTGTCACCTCAACATTAAGATGAATATCTGATTAGAGAATTTCAGATATTGTGGTAGTACAATATGAAGGGGAAAGGGAACAAATGACTTTTAAGTACTTGTTATCTCAGTTAATTCACAAGCATGAAATATATTATTCTCTTCCATTTCAGAGATAAGGAGACTAAGGCTCAGAAAGAGGCGACTTGCTTGAAACAGTACAACTAATAAATCTAAAGAGCAGTTGCAAACTCTGGTCCATCTGCCTCCAATCTCTGTTTCTAGTATTTTCAATAAAGAGTTCTGCAGTCAGTGCTCTTCAAATCACACCATGTGTGCAAATGGCTCTTGTGCATTTCTTAAAACTGGCTCTTTTGCTCTAGGAACTGCTAACCTGCCCTCAGATTGGCATCAGAATTTAAAATACTTGCTGTACTGTCATAAAATATATGGAAAGTTGAGGTACCAACTAAAAGGCAGAATGTACCTCACTTCTTTAATATATTATATATCAAGCACACATGTCTTTACACATGTGAGAACTCTGTTGGTTTACCATGAGATGAAAAGATAAAGCAAAAATAAGCTCAGTACAATAGACATGTTTTCAAAAAAATCAGTGGATCCCCTTAAATAGTTACTCCACAGTAGAAGGAAGTACAAGATGGAGCTTGTGTTAAGCCAACGAAGTACATTTTGTGCTAATAATTGTTGACAGGAAAGAAATAAACATTACATGAAAGCATAGATACACAATGACTTTGCATTATAGCTGGGATATACTGGCTGCTACAGTGTAAGAGTCTAGCACATGTAAACTAATCTGCAAGCACTTGAATTACCATAAATATGTCATGAGGTTGTCAAATTCTATTCGGAAAGGCTTAAGGCTTTCCATCTGGAAAAAGCATTTTTATCATCACCCATTCTTTGCTGAATCACCTCATTTTATAGCTCTAAAGAGGAGACAAGACAGCTAGAAGGGTTATATTGATCTATTAACTTCTCTAGAGTGTTTACTTGAGAAATACACCTTCTTAGAGGTCCTCAGAATAACCTCTGAAATGGACACACCAAAACCTTCCATTTATTTCCATGGTTTATTGCATATTATCAGTCAATAAACTGAGCACCTATCATATACAAAGCAGTATGCTAGATGTCAGAGATACCAAATTAGTACGGAGCTTAAATGGTTCATGGGAAGTAAAGTTATCCACGAAAAGAAATCACAGCTAAATGAAGAACACACAAGCTAAATGTTATAGACAATGAGTGCTCTAGATCAGGTGAACATTTCTGCCAGCTAAGGTATCAGGATGAAAGTGGGTCAGGCTTTATAGCTGAGTTTATTGCACATTATTTAAGTCTTACCCAACCTATTTCTGTCTGTCCTCATGAATGCCTAATAAAGCAAGATAAATGTATTTCCTCAAAAAATAGACAACAAACACTAAGTAAAAACTGGTCTTATGTACTACAAATGGCAAACTCTATGAAACTTACCTATTGAGTTATTTTTAAAGCTCTAATGCTATAAAATATATTATTGAGTGCTAAGATACAATGTGACACAAACTAAAAACAATCAAAGCAGAAGAAAGCCAAATGAAAATGATAACCATTAATGCAGAATTTCTGCCACCTTACTGCTGCAGAATGGAGTATAGTATGGTACCAAGACACCCCATTTAGATATACTGCAAAATCATGGGCAACAATGGATAAGAGAGAAGGCCTATGAGTCAGTACCAGAATTGTCATGAGAAAGTATAGGAGAAAAGGGGTAAAATAAATAAAAATACTGCAACCATGGATTATGTCTAAAAGGCAAAAGACAAAAAAATGATGTAAGAAATTTGAACAAGTAGCTAAGGGCCAGGGATCACTTAGAATCAAGGTATCATAACACTATAGTGGATCAAAGCCAACAAAACAATAAGAGCAGAGGTAAATAGAATGTTCAGACAAGAACATTCAGATTACTGAAAGAAAGCCTAGTTGGTTGGTCAGTTATGTAAGCCTTGGCTAACCCTAGGCATGAATCTTGAAAAGTTGCTGTAGTTTTACAACTTTACATAGCTGGAAGATCCCGTCCCTCATTTTTCCAGAGAGAATTTTGTAGATAGGAATGATTCATGCATTTGGGGCTTTAGAGTCTTCATTTCACTGTTAAGAAAGTTAGTTTGCTACTGAACCGTTAAGCTAAAATTATAGAGAAAATAGTGTTTAGAGTCAATTCTTTGCTCCAGCTTCGGTGTAAATATTAGAAAGAGCTTTTTAATCCTAGTTAAGGTTTCTGTGAAGATTCGTTTGGTAAGGTATGTAAGCCCTGGAGACAACTACAAGGATTTTAAATCTGTATTTGTAAAGCAGAATAAGAATGGATACTAAAATGTTTTCAAACTTCGAGTCTGGGCAAAGGATCCTGCTTGTGGTTTAGGCAAATGCTGTTAGAAATGCTCTCTAAATCTGAATTCAATTCAAGCATGGTTTAGTTAACTTATTACCTAATTGATTGTCATGCTGCTATTGTCATAGTTAGAAATATTCCCACTGAAACATAGCCCAGAAATGTTCACAATACGTCAGATGGTTTTGTTGCTGTAGTGACTTCGTGCCTTTATGGAGACAGAATTTCTAGGAATAATTTCAAAACAGAGCAGCTGAAATGGATTTGTAGGAGGATAATGTGAGTTTTTCTTAAGGAATGTGCCAACACTTGGGAACCTTCATTTATCTTTAGTATACTCTATCAGCACTTTTCTCAGGCATGGAGAAACAAAACAAAACAAAGCACAAAACATTCAGAGAAGATGGCATAAATAAAGGATGCTACCCTACCTTCTAGGAGCTTAAAACACTAGAATAAATGTTTACTTTACTTTCCCCAATTTGGAAGAAATGCAGCTAAAATCATTCCAGTGTAAGTTAAAAGTGTAAGGAGTTACTGATTCATTCACTTTGCTACTGTTTTAGCAAGCACAGTGCCAAAATGAAGTTTGACTAATTTAAATAAACTTCAGCTCTAGCTACATATTCTCTCCATTTCACCTCAGGATGACTGTCAAATTTAATCAAGGGATTTATTGCCACTCCAAGGAGGCAGAGTGAAAAGTGTTCAAGTCCTTGGCTCCTTCGAGGGACTAGAAAGAAGTGTTACTTGATATACATTCTCTGTGATTTTGCTGAGAAAGAGGAAGTAGATGTACTTAAGGAGCAATCTATTCTTACCACCAGCATCAGAAACTGGTGGGCCTTTACCATAAGGTAAAGAAAATAAAATGTAATTCCTCCCAAGATGGTATTTTCTTTTCCTGGGAACCAATTTAGTTCAGTCAGATGAGCTCTTGGCTCTATAAGAAAGCATATTTCACTCTTTTACTACTGAATAAACTAGGCTCATGAGTTTTAACTTGGAAAGATCACAGGTACATAATTTTGCAAAAACTACACAGGTGATTTTTCTGTATATATGGTATGAAGTGTATAAAGGGGGAAAAAAGGCTATCTAAGACATCCTAATATATCATTTAGTCTAGTAGCTTTCTCAGCTGACTTACCCAGATGCTATGCTATATATTCTCTTATACTTTAGAAAATCAAGTCTCCCCATGCACCATATTGAGAAAATTACAATCTTAGGATCAATACTCCTATTCTTACCATTATTCCTTTGTGCCTCCAGAACATTCCTATTCAAGAATGAATGATGCCTCAAAGGAGTGTCATATTCATCCCAGTGTATTTCAGCACTTATATTATCACAATCCAGTTTGTCAGAGTAGGGCTCTAAAACAGTATTTTTCAAGTTATCTGTGATAAAGGACCAATTCCTTCCTCCCACCTCCCCACATTGCTATAAAGTTTTCTGAATGCTGACTGTTGTCAAATTCTTATCTGGCCCAGTGCTGGACAAGTACTAGTCTGCAGAATGTATTTTGAGTAGCACTGCTCTAAATGAAGCTAATTAGAAGGTACCCATTTTGACAAGACAAGAGGAAAGCAAAGGTTTCTACTAGAGCCTTAATTGCTGTCAGATGGGAAGAAGATCCCAGGAGGACGCCATAGGAATGGATCATGGGGAGACGTTAGAAACACCTTGTCTCACAGTTTGGTAGGAAGGACAGCTCCTAAAATGGGAAAGCATGGCACAGAAGATTAGTACCTAAGAAACAAAGTGAATCTCAGAAAGAAGATTCTCTCAGTATTTTTAGAATTCTATGAGTCTAAGATGCAAAAAGTTAGAAACAAGTTTTGATGTAGCCATAAATACCCATTGTAAGTGTTCTAAAGTAATTAGTGGGAAGCAGAAATACTAGTCATCCAATTTTACAACTTCTTTTTTAAAGTCTTCAGCAGCTGTTATGAAATTTTAAATTTTCCTAACACCTTTGGGGTATAATCTTGCTAGGTTTCAAAAACTGAACAGAATTGAGCTTAGGCAGAAATTAAGTGAAAACAACAGAAAGAAATCCTCACATGTTTGTATATAAGTATTTGGGGGACATTCAAATACTGTTTCTTGTTTCTGAGCTAAATCATAAACCAGCTTTAGAGAAACAATGTTCTCTGATAAGAAACCAGTGCTTTGTTTTGAAAGAGAGGATGACTTCAAATTTTACGGATCATGCAGTATCTTCAGAGTAATAGCATGGTAGCTTGATGATCCCAGAAAATTTTAGCTTTCTATTGAAATTCTAAAAATAGCATGATTCTGTCACAGGTATTGATAACCCATCCAAATCCAAAACCTGATGAGCAGAAAGAAAACAAAATGAAAATTGCATTATTGCTTAGGGTGGTCAACCCCAAGTGGAGTATTTCCATAGGGAGGTTCCCAAAGCCAGGGCTGGAGAGGTCAAAAGGTAGAAAAGGACCCAAGATAGAAGCAGGGGCCACCAAGGACCAACTTGTGTTCCTCTGATGTGCTGCCTGATGAAAGTTCTGACCATTGTTCATAACTGTGAATGCTGTGACTACTGCCATAGTTTATATCAACATACCCTGAAGGATATTATTTTAGTTTGTTATTGAGATGTAACTGATATATAGCATATTAATTTCAGGTACATAGATAATAATTCAATATTTGTATATATTGGGAAATGATCACCACAGTTAGTTAATATCTATCACCATCCATAGTTACAAATCTGCATGTGATGAGAAGTTCTAAGATCTATTCTCTTAGAAACTTTCAACTATATAATACAGTATTATTAACAATGTCAATGATGATTAGTCCTAGCAGTCATACAGGGAACACTTATTTCCATGCTCACTTTTAAGTTTGACTCAACTTTCTGAGAAGTTAATTTTGTGTGGATAGTGTGTACTGTGCTGTATTTGAAGAGCATCATTTATATTTAACATTGCTTATTACTTAGGCAGGAAAAAATAGTCTCAAGTATTGAGGGTGAATTATATATACTATCTGGACAATCTAGATTATATTTATTTCCACCTATCAGTTGTCATCCATGTAGTCCACAAAAACTAAATGTCTAGTAAATGCATTCTCCCCATAATGATTTAGAGTGAATCTACAATTATGTAGTAAGAGTAAAAGAATTCCAGATGGTTGATTTCACATAACTGATGGTCATAGGAGGTTTTATTTTAGCTCAGGTATGAACTAGACATTTTTTCGATGGGCAGAGGGAGCAGGGAAGACACAAATACACAAAGAAGTACCCAGCATGCTTTCATTTTTTTAACCTAAGAAATAAGATAAAATTTTGTATTAATTATGATTTTTACCCAGAATTTTATTTCACAAATTCCAACTTTCTATAAGATAAAATGTCTTCCCTGTTTAATTAAATCCTATCTTTTTAATTAAACATGTATGCTTTCTTTATATTTGTTAAAGGAAGAGGAGATACATAGGCTAATTCACTGTAGTCTTGTTTACATTTCTATCAGCAAGTGAAACCATTTGTTTGCCTGAAGTCAGGTCACTTTAGTTCAAGGATATCATTAGTGTCTTTAGTGAGATGAAATGTACAAAGCATTTGGAAATAAGGTAAATTTTACAGGTCATGTATTTGCTAGCAGAAAACTAGTCTTTCTTTTTTTCATCATTTAACAGATGGACTCAAGGCCCTGAGTTTAAGTTCCCACATGAAGCTATCACACAATAAGGCTACATATTGGACCCTAGTGTATATGCTTTACTAATACTTTTTTCTTCATAGATATTAGCTATCTTAGATGATACTAGGCAGAATAAATGCCATTGTACTGTTTCAGAAGAGACCCACTATATCTTGTGGCCTATAAGTTGAGCTATTAGAATTAAAAAAAGATCCTGCCATGGAATGAGGGTCAACCAAAACAGCATAGACTAAAGGTTGTGTCATTCCCACTTAGCCAACCTGATGCTGTTCTGAATGGCAACAGTAATGCAAAGAAATCACTTATTCTCCACCCCCTGCCACCACACATACACCAAATTCTATTCCCTTTAAGATGCTCCAAACAAATCAAATATATTTGTTGAAAACAGATGCAGAATGTGATTTGCAATTATTTCTCATATTTAGACCTTAATTAATAAACTCAACCTTGTTATCTATCCTCAACCCAATCTTGACCTATGTGATTTTCTTGATTTTGTTTAAAGGTGAATTATCCCCCCAAATGCTTAGAGGGTGTCATTCATTAATCCCTTCCATTTTGTCTTATTTGAAATTCAATAAACAATATGGGTGAACTACCCAGATTCATTACCATAGTTCACAAATATGGCTTCTTCTGTAAGAGGATTTCTGTCTAATAACATCTTACATTCTGGTATGGCTACATAATTTGTGGGGCCATATGCAAAATAAAAATGCAGGACCCCTTGTTTAAAAATTACTCATTTAAAGACAGTGACAATAGAGCATTAAGCTAACTGTGGGGCCCTTGTAGGTGTGGGACTTTGTAAACTGCATAGATTGTATGCCCATGAAGCTGGTTCTGCTCATCTTTATACACTACTTTTATAGTTAATACATATAAATTATCTAATTTCATTCTCATAGTCACTTGTGAGGTAGGCAGAGCAGCTAACATTGGTCTCAATTTCTTTCTGTGACATATTGATGTTCAAAGAACTTGTGTGACCTCCCAAATTGTAAGTGACAAAGTTGGAACCATAATTCTGGTCTTCTGACTTCTAGTTTAGTGCTCTTTCCATTCTACTGTATTGCTTTATGAAAACAGCATCACAAAATATACCTGCCTATTATTTAGCTATGCCTTGATAGTGCCTCGATAATGTGCAATTCCAGAAATAATGAAAAGTATGTATAATCACAAACTGGTATCCATCTGAAAATCTGTCATTAACTCAACTATAATTCAATCACTATTAAAATAAGACTTGGTTGTTTTGTTTTCCAACCAAGAAACAAAGTAAAACAAACAAACTAATAAAAATAACATTAATTTTTCTCACCAAGAGTAGTTCCAGGCAGTAAAAATCTTTGTGCCCCTTGCCGGTCTACAGCCTTTAGCAAGCCCCTCATGACCTCAACACTAAACGTCATTGTAGTCCGTTTTCCTTCCACCTGTGATTATTGAAGGTTACTAATGGCAGAACTCAGCCAGGAACACTGCTTTTTATTAAAACAGTTGATCCTTCCTCTGAAGGAGAATTCACTTGTCAATCTCAGTTAAAACCACATTCTGCCTTTTCTATCTACCTATGAATACATTTCCAAAACAGGAAAAAAATGAAGAAATTTGGTGCTTCTCTCCCCTCTCCCCATCCCCAGTTTGTGTAAAATCTGCTCTTACCCTTCTGTGATTTCCCTCCAATCAGGATAAAGGGTTGCCATAGCAACCAACTTACTAATTCAGTCGACTAACTTTGCTCAGCTTTTTCTGAATGCTTAATTAACATAGATTGTTTCATTTATCCAGAAAACTGTTTTCTGAACTCCTACTTTATGCAAGCACCTGGTCCAGTCTTTTGACAGAAATCAAGGTTTGCAGGACCTAAAGAACCTAACATTCAAGGCTGATATTGAAGAACTAATGATGTGAAATCACTCGCTCACACAAATACACACTTTTGTACATAATATATTAAACATATATTATGTATATTTGTATAAAATACTCTAATTTTAAACTTTATATACAGTTATTTAAAGTTGTGGGATCCCTTTGATTTAGGGAATTTTGAGGGATTGAGCACTGGAGATTAGAATCTAGGGACTTTGGATGGGATTCTGTTTTCCTCTTTGGAATAGCAGGCATGGGAAAGGAGGCTGGCTCACATAATTCAAGAGTAATTGCTTCTGGAACGTGTAACAAATGAACTGTTTCTAATTTAGTCTAACTCAGTTTCCTTCCAGGGCACAATATAGTCTAGCGCATTCATTATAAGGGAGCAACTGTTACAGGGACAGAAACCAGAGAAAGCCCTGTTGCAGGCATATTCATTGTTCAGAATGTATTCCACTCAGATCAATAAATCTTATAATTGAATAACAATATAATTGTTATATTTGTAATCCCTTGCATTTACCTAAAACTCCCTACTTTGTGAAATGCTCTCCAGGATCTTGTGATCTCATACAGCTCTTCCTACGTCACAGGAATGAGCTCCTGAGAGACCACCTTTCGGAAGAGCTTGTTTTGGGCTCTAAGGAAACACTTATTTTTCCCTGAGAGTAGGCCGCATTAATAAAGGATAGAAACCCCAAACCCCCACTATTTTGATGGAGGTGGGGGAGAAAGAGAGCGAGAGTAAGGGAGAGGGGGAGGAGGAAAGAGAGAAATATTTTAGGGATGAGGGTGTGAGGGTATCAACATGCACTGGCCTGAAAGAACAATTTGGATTGAGCAGCTCTCTCTAGGATAGGGTGGAGTATTGGAGTAGGATGCTACCTCTTGCATTTCCTTCCAGACCGAACATCTGGCTTACATTCTATTATCAACTTTTCATATTTGTGCATTTGATTTCTCTATAAGTTTTGAGATGCTTTCTATAATTTTCAAGGTTCTTGAGGGCAAGGACTTTATCCATCATATTTTTGTGTACCCTACATGGTGTATCATAGGAGGGGTGAGGGTACACGATAAATGTTTGCTTTTTATTTCATTAAATGCCATAGAAGTATACACACACATACACAGCTATTTCTTTGTTTGTTTACATAAAATTCCTGTGGCTTCTTGGCTTTAAGCAGCTGAGGCTATATGGCCTACCTCTTCCTTATCAATTCCTACTACTCTAAGAGTGCCAGTATCTTCAGAACAGGCTTGATCTCCTAGGTTCCAAGCAAAATTTTATCCTCCTCACTCCCTTTATTGGCCAAGCTCATCTTTGCCATATTCTCTGGTGATATCTTAAAATAGCAGAAAGAACCCAATTTCCAATTTCAACCCTATTCCAAATTAGTTTTGCAACTTTGGGAAACTCAGCCTATTTGGGTGTTAGCATCCTCAACTGTCAAATGAAGTTAATTAGGCCAGCCTCATCCATTTATTTTTTGTTTGTTTGTAGCAGCTATCAAATTAATGAAGAACATTCAATGATGTCACTGCTGAAAGAGACCTTAGAAATCATCTAAAGAGCCCTACATTTTAGAGGATCACTATTATTGATACCTAAACTCACAGAGTAGGAGAGCCAAGCCTGTATTTCAGGCTTATATTCCAGTACTGTTTGCAGTATTTCCATTAATATTCTGAGAGCACTTGGAAAGGTACAAATACAAATGTTATGATTCATATTCATTATATGACTCCTTCAAGCCCTGCAGGGACTACTGAGGATGCTGAAGCACAGGAGAGCAATGCCTTCATCAGTGCTCATGATAAGAAATGAATACTTCAGCTGCCAAGGAAGTGTTAGACAATCAACCAATGTTCTCAATAAAATAAAATCTAGGCATTCCAAGATGATAATGAAAGGAGTCTGCACAAAGAGGTGGCTAGACCCACTGACCTGGGTTTTGTTCCCCTAAATTCATCTCACTCTTGGCGGTGTTACCGATTCATCTTGTCATCTCTGTACAGGCCATCAGGCTGTGATAGTGAGTGGGGGACGGATTGTTCCACCTTTATGTCCATGGAAAAATTACGGACAACAAAATATTTGTCTTAATTTTCTACTACACACCTGAAACCGGGCCTTTATCATTATATGAGGTGAAATGAATAAACACCGAGGGGCAGTAGGAAGGAAACAAACTGAAAGGGCAACATATAACTAAATAGCCTTGTTTCTAAAACCCAAGATACTCATCCTCAGCTTGACATCTCCCAAAGGGTAGGTTCACACAAAGTTCCCAGAATCCCTCTAGTTAATCACTGTTAACTATAAAAGTCCTCATATTATGTAAGGGTACTTGTGAGTACAGATAAAAAAAAAATGGTTGCCTAGGAGGACTATATTTTCCTTGTTGTTGTTGCTTAAGACTCATCTTACAAAGTTCACTTTCCTATCAGAAGATTTGCTTCTCCCCCAAATGATTGACTCTGGAAGTCTATTCCCTTAAAAGGAGACCTATTTCCTATCCAGTTCCAACTTTCTCAGTGGTATCAGTAAAAGCTTTGTTTGAGACTGCCTCATAGGTCCCTCCCTCCCTCTGTACAATCCTACTGCCTTCATTTCCCCTGTTGCTCCCAAGATCATTCCCTAATAAACTTCCTGAATGGAAATCTCCACCTCAGAGTCCATTTCCTAGGTAACACTATCAAAGACAGATGGTCCAGGTATAGTCAAAAGAAGTAGACTCTAAAATAGGATTTTGAAGCTGGATATCTTGCTGACCAGCTAGCAAAGAGGGTCCTCATCACTAGGCATAAGTGAAGCACTGATAACTTCTGGAATGTGTATAATTATTAAAATTTTAACAGGTAGTGAAATGAGATGGGACACTGACAGAAGAGAATAGAAGGTGCAGTATTTCAAGTTTTTTTAAGGTTTGGGTAGAGAACTAGTAATAAGGACAATGTGATCAAATGGTTTTGCTGAGTGCCATTGATCTACTGTAGAAAAACAAGGAAAGGCTAAGGGTAATTCATCACCAACTGAAGGTGAAGTGTGAAAGTCATAGGAACTCTTTGGGAGCATGTAAATAGAATACTATCTCCTGAGATTAGAGACCAGAAAAAAAATATGGATTATATTCAGGACTTAATTATAAGAGTAACAGCATTACTGAGAAGATGGAATGCTCATCCTTGGAATATCTGCTTGCCAAGGTCAGGAAGGATAGGACCCTGTTACTGGGGGATGGGAACATTTGTATTGGTTCATCAAAAATCTTGAAATCCTAGATTCTTCTGAAGTGGCCCATTCCTCCCTGTTAAAGGCTAAAATCACTCCCTTTTGCTTAAAGACTATGCACAAGCATCCGCCTTGCAAATCAACTTACACTTGTATCAAGATCATTCCCACCTCCCCTCCTGGCTACTAGGGCAAAAACTGGCTGGGGAAGTTCTGGACCTGTTTAAGGAGGAAAGGTAGTAGACTCCAAAAGAAGCTTCAGGATCTAAACAACACGTACTTGCAGAAACTGGAAGGATATATTTGCCGCTAGATCACAAAGGTGCTAGATCAAGGGAAGGCAAAAAATAAGGTTGGATAAGAGTGAGTTTATCGATATGAGAGCAGGCTCCCATGACATAGTATTTAATTCCCTGACATGAATTCCTGCTTCATTTGTCTTTCACTCTGCCTCATAATCAATAATACTGGGACTCTTATTTAGTTCTCTATACACTCTTATATACTTCACCAAATTACTAAACCATTGTTCATATTGTGCTCACTCTCTGCCTGGAATTCCATTACCATATTTCTTCACTTGTTTATCTCTAGCTCATCTTTCATGACTTAGCTTACCTCCAAATCTCTAGTGTACACTAAGTATGTCTTCTTAATTGTTTCATAGCTCCCTCTGCAGACCACTTATATGGTGAACTTACTTACTTTTTGAAATCTCTCCCATTTAATTCTCAAGACTAAGAAGTGTTAATCATCTTCATATTTTTTATATCTATCATGGCTCCTTTCACACAGAGGCACACAAGAGATATTTACTGAACTGAATGAAACTCACTAACAACTGTCATATGTCTGTCATAAGCCTCCTATCATAAGTGAAGTTCTTCTCACAGGTATAGCCACCATTACCAAGTTGTAGACTGAGGCTTTGTGCAGTGGTCAATGAATTTGTTTTCAAGTTTTTGTACGAATATAGTTTGATATGTGGTGTATATTCAGTAAGAATAATTCATTTCTGAACAATGTATAGAAGGTTTATTTCTAGACGGAAAAACAGGGCACAGTGAGTAAACTGTGTTTTACTCCCAATTAGCCTCCCAATTTTGCTGCATCTAGTTTACTAATACCTCTTCCTTCATACAACTCATTAAAAGTGATCCAATTCTATGTGCTTCAAATATTCTAGTTGTAGAGAGATCAATTGCCTTTTAATTAATATGGGTCTTGATGACATCAAGAAAGATTGATTCAAAACTCATCTACTTTAAAGGGTAAAACCAAAACTCACAGTTAAAAAAATAAATGTAGATGTATTCCAGTACTTTTCTCCTAATATTGGTAAAAGCAAACTTCAAAACTCTGGAATGTTATGCTTTGCAAGTGGAACTCTTTTTTTGAAGCTAAATTAGCTAATTTGAAATTATATATTTTTCAGCTTGATAGAGGAAAATCTGGGAATAAGGCTCATTATGTGTAAATGAAGAGGGTGGCTGCCCTCTTACTATGAATTTATTGTGTCAAGAAGGTCACCCATACCCAAACATTGCCACTCATTGAAGCTCAAAATTCTACTTAAATTCCAATAGGCATAGTATATTACTTGCCTGCAGATTCTATCAATTACCATATTTGTTGTACATATGTGCCAGGCACAAGGCAAATTCTCCTACGAGAGGTGACACTTTTGCATGAATGAACTTATCATGTCAATCAAAAGGAGAGAGGAAGTGGCACTTACAGAAAAGTGGCAGCAAAAGAAGCCAAGTAGAGAGAGTAAAGGTTGATGCTTCAGAGACTAACTTAGCTACCTCGTAATTCAGCTGAAAGTGTTTCCTGATTGAGAAAGTTAGTCTTAAATATTTATATGAATATATTATATTATATGTTAGATTTAAAACATGATGGAGTCCTGCCATTGTTAGGTTCTTATGATGTTCATTGTTCATGAACTCTAGGGAACTAGAGGAAGGTCCAGTAGGAATATCTTTAGAAGGACATCATTCATATTGTTAGAAGGAGTGTCAGAAGATCTAGTGTTATGGTAGTCAAGGGACTTTCAAGCAGTAGGGAGTAAACATAATTACATAGTAGCTGGTAAATCTTTAGAAGACAAAAATGGATGGCTGATTAAGCAATGCATGAGTAAGAACAACAAAAAACTTGTTGGAATGTACGATGTCTATATGGGAGATAGGAATTGGTCTGGAGAGGTAAGACTTGACTGTCTTGTTAATGAGTTTATCATTTATCCAATGATTTTGAACAGAGATAGGACACATATTCATATTTGATAAATTTCCAAATGGCATACAGAAAGGGATGGAGAGAGAAGACATGTAAGTCCAGGCAACTAGACTTGTGATGTAAAGGATCATCTACATCACAATTACCTGAGGGAAAGGGAGAAATGCTTATTAAAATTTCAATTCTCAGGTTCCATCCCAGATCTGAAGAATTAAAATCGCTAAAAGCAAGGGCCTGACAATTAAGTTTCTCAAAGATGTCCCCAGGGGAATTTTAGACCCACTAAATTCTGCTCTAAAAAGATAGGTTCTTATTACTTAATGCTCATAAATATGACTTGTGCATAACAATGTAGATTCGAGGCTCCCACCCAGAGTGATTCTTACTTTATACATCTGGAGCCCAGGAATCTTTAGTTTGAAAAATCTCCTCCAGTGATTCTGATAACTTATCAAGTTTGAGAAATACAGAAAAATTAATTGACATTAAAAATAGAAAGAAGAGGATTTTTCTTCAGATGATAGATAAAATACTATGCCGGATTTTTGTTGAAAGTGAGGAAAATGTCAGAGACAGAATGACACAATGGAAACTACACTGCACTAAGATTTTGGAGACATAATTCACGTCTTGACTCTAATATTATTAGCTGTGTGAGCTTGGGCACTCCCCACCATCCCCCATTACCACCCTACTTCAAATTCTGTAAAATGCAAAGTAAATGAGTTAAATTTGCTTTGGGGGATGGCTCAAGATGGCGGCATGAGCAGGGTGGCGGAAATCTCCTCCCAAAACCATATATATTTTTGAAAATACAGCATATACAACAATTCCTAAAAGAGAGACCAGAAGATACAGTGCAAGAGCCAGGCTACATCTACATCTGTGAGAACTCAGCACCTCAAAAAAGAGTAAGATACAAAGCCATGACCTGGTGGGACCTGAGCACTCCCCCCAACCCAGCTCACCAGTGGGAGGAAAAGAATCAGAGTGGGGAGGGAGTGGAAGCACAGCACTGCTAAATAACCAGCCCTGGTGATCTGCACCGGGAGCACAGACACACATTGTATGGTGTACTGGATATTAGAGAAACGGAAAAGTAAAATCTGAGACGGAGACTTTGAGCTGGTCCCCACAGCTGGATCCCCTGGGACAAAAGAAAAGCGGTTGCTTTTTAAAAGTCTTAAAGGGACAAGGGCTTAACAACTGGACAAAATTGTCCAGGCACATACAACCCAGCAGGCTGGAAATCTTTAGGAACTTCAGACGCCCTTACCCCATGGGTGGTAATGCAGCTCTGAAGCCCATCACGGTGATAACCAGCCTGCTGTTCACTTCCCCCCACCAGCGCCACAAGCAAACTGGCTGACCCGCCACAGCTGCGGAGCAGCAGAGAGAAGCCGCACCCACAGCAACCACACACAGTATCCTACCAGTGCGCAGCTACCTGGGACACACCCAGACGCTGCCAACATTGCGCAGCTGCCCAGCACAGACAGACGAAGCCTGAGCAAGGTCTGGAAGGCATGAAGGGGTGCTGTTCTTGCAAGAGAACACACACAGCACGTCTGCAACACGCCACAAGGCTCTAGGTTATCCCAAGGGCTGCCCTGCACACGGCAGCTCAGGGGATTAACCCAGAGGCTACCCCCTGCACCCGGTTGAACGGCACAGGCAGAGGAAGCTGGAGCAAGGTCCAGAAGGTACGAATGGGTGCCGTTCTCACAGGAGAACACACCTGGTGTGTCTGTGACCCCCTGCAGTCCCCTAGGCTATCCCAAGGACAGCCCTGCCCACAGCACCTCAGGAGATTATCCCAGAGACTGCTCCCTGTGTGCAGGTAATGGGCACAGGCATTGGAGAAGGGCAAGGTGACCAGCAAGCAGGAAGGGAATTTGTTCTCTCAGCTGACACACACGCCACCTGCAGGGGACCAATTCTATCACCATGAAAAGGCAGAAGAATCTGGTCCAGTCAAAAATCACTCAGACAACCCCAGAGAGAGGGCCTGGTGAGATAGATATAACCAATCTTCCTGATAAAGAAGTCAAAATAAAAGTCATAACCATGCTGATGGAACTGCAGAGAAATATGCAAGAGCTAAGGGATGAAGTCCAGAAGGTCTAAAGAGCAAACTGGACAAGGTGGAAGAGACTGTTAATGGAATAGAACTCAGAAAATAGAAATAGAGGGAAGCTGAGGCAGAGAGAGATAAAAGGATCTCTAGGAATGAAAGAATATAAAGAGAACTGTGTGACCAAACAGAACAATATTTGCATTATAGGGGTACCAGAAGAAGGAGAGAGAGATAAAGGGATAGAAAGTGTCTTTGAAGAAAAGATTGCTGAAAACTTAAACAAGCTGGGGAAGGAAAGAGTCTCTCAGACCAAGGAAGCCCACAGATCTCCCAACACAAAGGACCCAAGGAAGACAACACCAAGACACATAATAATTAAAATGGCAAAGATCAAAGACAAAGATAGAGTATTAAAGGGAACCAGAGAGAGATAAAAGATCACCTACAAAGGAAAACCCATCAGACTATCATCAGACTTCTCAACAGAAACCTTACAGGCCAGAAGAGAATGGCATGATATATTAATGCAATGAAACACAAGGACCTTGAACCAAGAATACTGTATTCAGCATGATTATCATATAAATTTGAAGGAGAGATTAAACAATTTCCAGATAAGCAAAAGTTGAGTGAATTTGCCTCCCACAAACCATCTCTACAGGATATTTTTTGTTTGTTTCTTTGGTTTATTTTATTTTAAATTTTCTATTAAGGTATTATTGATATACACTCTTTTGAAGGTTTCACATGAAAAAACAATGTGGTTACTACACTTACCCATATTATCAAGACCCCACCCATACCCCAATGCAGTCCCTGTCCTTCGGTGTAGTTAAGATGCCACAGATTCAGTATTAGCCTTCTCTCTGCTGTTTCGCCAGAGACCCCCCACACCATGTGTACTAAACATAACACTCCTCAATCCCCTTCTCCCTCCCTCCCACGCATCTTCCCACACGCCTCCCCTTTGGTAACCACTCGCCACTTCTTGGAGTCTGTGAGTCTGTTGCTATATTGTTCCTTCAGGTTTGCTTCATCGTTATACTCCACAAATGAGGGAAATCATTTGGCACTTGTCTTTCTCCACCTGGCTTATTTCACTGAGCATAATATCCTCCAGCTCAATCCATGTTGTAGCAAATGGTAGAACTTGTTTCTTTCTTATGACTGAATAGTATTCCATTGTGTATATGTACCACATCTCCTTTATCCATTCATCTACTGGTGGACACTTAGGTTGCTTCCATATCTTGGCTATTGTAAAAAGTGCTGGGATAAACATAGGGGTGCATATGTCTTTTTGAATCTGAGAAATTATATTCTTTGGGTAAATTCCAAGGAGAGGGATTCCCGGGTCAACTGGTACTTCTATTTTTAGTTTTTGAGGAACCTCCATACTGCTTTCCACAATGGTTGAACTAGCTTACATTCCCACCAGCAGTGTAGGAGGGTTCCATGTTATCCACATCCTCACCAGCATTTGTTCTTAGTCTTTTGGATGTTGGCCATCCTTGCTGGTATGAGGTGATATTTCATTGTGGTTTTAATTTTCATTTCCCTGATGATTAGTGATGTGGAGCATCTCTTCATGTGTCTGTTGGCCATCTGAACTTCTTCTTTGGAGAACTGTCTCTTCATATACTCTGCCCATTTTTTAATTGGGTTATCTGTTTTTTGGGTGTTGAGGCATGTAAGTTCTTTATATATTTTGGATGTTAACCCCTTGTCAGATATATCATTTACAAATATATTCTCCCATACTGTAGGATGACTTTTTATTCTGTTGATGGTGTCCTTTGCCATACAGAAACTTTTTAGATTGATGTAGTCCCATGCGTTTATTATTGCTTTTGTTTCCCTTGCTCATGGAGATGCGTTCAGGAAGAAATTGCTCATGCTTATACTCAGGAGATTTTTACCTATGTTGTCTACTAAAAGTTTTATGGTTTCATGACTTACATTCAGGTATTTGATCCATTTCGAGTTCACTTTTGTCTATGGGGTTAAAAAATAATCCAGTTTCTTTTGTATGTAGCTGTCCAGTTTTGCCAACACCAGATGTTGAAGAGGCTGTCATTTCCCCATTGTATATCCATGGCTCCTTTATCGTATATTAATTGACCATATATGCTTCGGTTAATATCTGGACTCTCTATTCTGTTCCACTGGCCTATGGGTCTGTTCTTGTGCCAGTACCAAATTGTCTTGATTACTGTGGCTTTGTAGTAGAGCTTGAAGTTGGGGAGCATAATCCCCTGAGCTTTACTCTTCCTTCTCAGGATTGCTTTGGCTATTCAAGGTCTTTTGTGGTTCCATATGAATTTTAGAATGGTTATCTCTAGTTCATTGAAGAATGCTGTTGGTATTTTGATAGGAATTGCATTGAATCTGTAGATTGCTTTAGGCAGGATGGCCATTTTGACAATATTAATTCTGCCTATCCATGAGCATGGGATGTGTTTCCATTTATTGGTATCTTCTTTAATTTCTCTCATAAGTGTCTCGTAGTTTTCAGAGTATAGGTCTTTCACTTCCTTGGTTAGCTTTATTCCTAGGTGTTTTAGTCTTTTTGATGCAACTGTGAATGGAATTGTTTTCCTTATTTCTCTCTCTGCTAGTTTATTGTTAGTGTATAGGAATGCCACAGATTTCTGTGTATTAATTTTGTATCCTGCAATGTTGCTGAATTCTGATATTAGATTTAGTAGATTTGGAGTGGATTCTTTAGGGTTTTTTATGTAAAATATCTTGTCATCTGCAAACAGAGACAGTTTAACTTCTTCCTTGCCAATCTGGATGCCTTTTATTTCTTTGTGTTGTCTGATTGCCGTGGCTAGGACCTCCAGTACTATGTTGAATAGAAGTGGGGAGAGTGGGCATCCTTGTCTTGTTCCCTATCTTAAAGGAAAAGCTTTCAGCTTCTCACTGTTAAGTATAATGTTGGCTGTGTGTTTTTCATATGTGGCCTTTATTATGTTGAGGTACTTGCCCTCTATACCCATTTTGTTGAGAGTTTTTGTCATGAATGGATGTTGAATTTTGTCAAATGCTTTTTCGGCATCTATGGAGATGATGATGTGGTTTTTGTCCTTTTTGTTGATGTGGTGGATGATGTTGACGGATTTTCAAATGTTTTACCATCCTTGCATCACTGGAATAAATCCTACTTGATCATGATGGATGATCCTTTAGATGTATTTTTTAATTTGGTTTGCTAATATTTTCTTGAGTATTTTTACATCAATGTTCATCAGGGATATTGGTCTGTAATTTTCTTTTTTTGTGGTGTCTTTGCCTGGTTTTTGTATTAGAGTGATGCTGGCCTCATAGAATGAGTTTGGAAGTATTCCCTCCTCTTCTACTCCTTGGAAAACTTTAAGGAGGATGGGTATTAGGTCTTCCCTAAATCTTTGATAAAATTCAGTGGTGAAGCCATCTGGTCCAGGTGTTTTGTTCTTAGGTAGGTTTTTGATTACCAGTTCAATTTCGTTGCTGCTAATTGGTCTGTTCAGATTTTCTGTTTCTTTCTGGGTCAGCCTTGGAAGGTTGTATTTTTCTAGAAAGTTGTCAATTTCTTCTAGGTTATCCAGTTTGTTAGCATATAATTTTTAGTAGTATTCTCCAATAGTTCTTTGAATTTCTGTGGTGTCCGTAGTGATTTTTCCTTTCTCATTTCTGATTCTTTTTATGTGAGTAGACTCTCTTTTTTTCTTGATAAGTCTGGCTAAGGATTTATCTATTTTGTTTATTTTCTCGAAGAACCAGCTATTGCTTTCATTGATCCTTTCTATTGTTTTATTCTTCTCGATTTTATTTATTTCTGCTCTTATCTTTATTATGACAGTCCTTCTACTGACTTTGGGTCTCATTTGTTCTTCTTTTTCTCGTTTCATTAATTGTGAGTTTAGACTGCTCATATGGGATTGTTCTTCTTTCCTGGGGTTGGCCTGTATCGCAATATACTTTCCTCTTAGCATGGCCTTCACAGTGTCCCACTGATTTTGCAGTGCTGAATTATTGTTGTCATTTGTCTCCATATATTGCTTGATCTCTGTTTTTATTTGGCCATTGATCCATTGGTTATTTAGGAGCATGTTGTGAAGCCTCCATGTGTTTGTGGGACTTGTCATTTTTCTTTGCATAATTTATTTCTAGTTTCATACCTTTGTGGTCTGAGAAACTAGTTGGTACAATTTCAGTCTTTCTGAATTTATCGAGGCTCTTTTTGTGGCCTAGTATATGACCTATTCTTGAAAATGTTCCATGTGCACTTGAGAAGAATGTGTATTCTGCTGCTTTAGGGTGTAGAGTTCTGTAGTTGTCTGTTAGGTCCATCTGTTCTAATGTGTTGTTCAGTGCCTCTGTCTTCTTACTTATTTTCTGTCTGATTGATCTGTCCTTCAGAGTGAGTGGTGTGTTGAGTCTCCTAGAATGAATTCATTGCATTCTATTTCTCCTTTTAATTCTGTTAGTATTTGTTTCACATTTGTAGGTGCTCCTGTGTTGGGCACATAAACATTTATAATGGTTATATCTTCTTGTTGGATTGACCCTTTTATCATTATGTAATGTCCTTCTTTGTCTCTTGTGACTTCATTTGTTTTGAAGTCTATTTTGTCTGATACAAGTACTGAAACTCGTGCTTTTTCTCCCCATTAGTTGCATGAAATGTATTTTTCCATCCCGTGACTTTTAGTCTGTGTATGTCTTTGGGTTTAAAGTGAGTCTCTTGTAGGCAGCATATAGATGAATCTTGTTTTTTTATCCATTCAGTGACTGTATGTCTTTTGATTGGTGCATTCAGTCCATTTACATTTAGGGTGATTATGGATAGGTATATACTTATTGCCATTGCAGGCTTTAGATTCATGGTTGCCAAAGGTTCAAGGTTAACTTCCTTACTATCTAAGTGTCAAACTTAACTCACTTAGTATGCTATTACCAACACAATATAAAGGTTCTTTTTTTCTTTCTCCTCCTTTTTCTTCCTCCTCCATTCTTTATATATTAGGTATCATATTCTCTACTCTTTGTCTATCCCTTGATTGACTTTGGGGATAGTTTATTTAATTTTGCATTTGCTTAGTAATTAGCTGTCCTACTTTCTTTACCATGGTTTTATTACCTCTGGTGACAGCTATTAAACCGTAGGAACACTTCCATCTATAGCAGTCCTCCAAAATACGCTGTAGAGATGGTTTGTGGGAGGTAAATTCTCTCAGCTTTTGCTTATCTGTGAATTGTTTAATCCCTCCTTCAAATTTAAATGATAATCTTGCTGAATAAAGTAATCTTGGTTCAAGGCCCTTCTTCATTGCATTAAATACATCATGCCACTCCCTTCTGGCCTGTAAGGTTCATGTTGAGAAGTCTGATGATAGCCTGATGGGCTTTCCTTTGTATGTGATCTTATTTCTCTCTCTGGTTGCTTTTAATAGTCTGTCCTTATCCTTGATCTTTGCCATTTTAATTACTATATGTCTTGGTGTTTTCTTCCTTGGGTCCCTTGTGTTGGGAGATCTGTGCACCTCCATGGCCTGAGAGGCTATCTCCTTCCCTAGATTGGGGAAGTTTTCAGCAATTACCTCCTCAAATACACTTTCTATCCCTTTTTCTCTCTCCTCTTCTTCTGGTACCCCTATAATGTGAATTTTGTTCCATTTGGATTGGTCACACAGTTCTCTCAATATTCTTTCATTCTTAGAGATTCTTTTTTCTCTGTGCCTCAGCTTCTTTGTATTCCTCTTCTCTAGTTTCTACTTCATTTATCATCTCCTCCACCGTATCCAATCTGCTTTTAATACCCTCCATTGTGCTCTTCAATGATTGGATCTTGGACTGGAGTTCATTCTTGAGTTCTTGAATATCTTTCTGTACCTCCATGAGCATGTTAATGACTTTTATTTTGAAATCCCTTTCTGGGAGAGTCATGAGGTCGATATCATTTAAATCTTTCTCAGGAGGTGTGTTAATAATTTTGCTCTGATAAGTTACTTTGGCATTTCATATTTGCATATGGCACCTTCTAATGCCCAGAAGCTCTACTTTCTGGAGCTGCTCAGCCCCTGAAGCAGTGTTTGGCATCACAGGTGAATGGTATTGGTGCCTGGTGGGAAGAAAGAGCTGTTTCCTGCTTCCCGGCTGCTATGCCTGTCTCCACTGCCTGAACCAGTGGGATGAGCACACAGGTATAAGCCTCTATGCTTTGCATTTGTAGTTGCTGATGGCAGGGTAGGGTTTGCTGGTTTGCGAGCCATTTGGGACTTGCCAGAAGAAAGGTGCAGTAGGCTGCCTATCTCGGAGGGGCTTCTTGGAACTGTATGGGCTGCTAGGGAGCTGGAGCACCTGAAGATCATTAAAGCTCCCAAACTGCTGGGCGGAGTGCACCTGGACAATTTTGTCTACCTGACCTTTCTCCTGAGCAGCAAGCTCTATGCAATCCTTGCCCCTTTAGCAGCCCTCTTGCTAAGGGCTTCCTTATTAGGAAGTCTCTCAGACTGCCCACCTTTCTTTTGTCCCAGAACAGCCCTATATGGATCCCTGTTTTCCACAAGCAGCTGGAATCTCAGTCTCTGCCTGTCTTAGATTTCCAACCCCCTAAGTATGAGAGTATCATGCAAGCACCATGAAATGTAGGTTTGTGATCCCAGAGCAGATCTCCAGAGTTAGATATTCATCAGCCCCAGGTGTCCACTCCCTCCCTGCTCTGTTTCTTTTCCTCCCACCAGTGAGATTGGGTGGGGGAAGGGCTTGGTTCCCACTGGGCCACAGCTTTAGTACATTACCCTGTTCTGTGAGGTCTGCTCTTGTCTCCAGGTGTATGCAGTTTGGCTCAGTCCTCTTTCCTGTTGCTCTTTCAGGAGTAGTTGTATCAGTTATATTTTCATATTATATGTGGTTTTAGGAGGAAGCCTCTGTCTCACCTCTCATGCCGCTATCTTTAATCTCTCTCTACCGGATATTTTAATGGGACTTCTCTAGAGGCAGTACTCCTAAGGTAAATAGATGTCACCAAAGAAAATAAAAAAACAGCAATTGAAAGCAGAACAACCAAATACTAACTAAAGGCAACAAATAAAATCAACTATCCACAAAAACAGTCAAAGGAAACACAAAAGACTACAGAATAAAACACCTAACATATAAAGAATGGAGAAGGAAGGATAAGAAGGAGAGAATAAAGAACCATCAGACTTTGCTTATAATAGCATAATAAGAGAGTTAAGTTAGACAGTTAGATAGTAAAGAAGCTACCCTTAAGCATTTGGTAACTACGAATCTAAAGCCTGTAATGGCAATAAGTACATAACTATCGATAATCACCCAAAATGTAAATAGACTGAATGCACCAAACAAATACACAGAGGAACAGAATGGATAAAAAAGAGAGACCCATCTATATGCTGCTTACAAGAGACTCACCACAAACCCAAAGACATACACAGATTAAAAGTGAAGAGAAGGAAAAAGATATTTCATGCAAATAGGGAGAAAAAAGCAGGTGTTGCAGTACATGTATCAGACAAAATAGACTTCAAAACAAAGAAAATAACAAGAGATAAAGAAGGAAATTACATAATGACAAAGGGGTCACTCCAACAAGAGGATATAACCATTATAAATATCTATACACCCAATACAGGAGCACCAACATATGTGAAACAAATACTAACAGAACTACAGGAGGAAATAGAATGCAATGCATTCATTTTAGGAGACTTCAACATACCACTCACTCCAAAGGACAGATCACCCAGACAGAAAATAAGTAAAGACACAGAGGCACTGAACAATATGATAGAACAGATGGACCAGCAGACATCTACAGAACTCTACACCCAAAAGAAGCAATATACGCATTCTTCTCAAGCACACACGGAACATTTTCCAGAATAGACCACATACAAGGCCACAAAAAGAGCCTTAGCAAATTAAAAATATATAGAAATTGTACCAACCAACTTCTCAGATCACAAAGGTATAAAACTGGAAATAAATTGTACAAAGAAAACAAGAAGGCTCACAAACACATGGAGGCTTAACAACATGCTCCTAAATAATCAATGGATCAATGACCAAATTAAAACAGAAATCTAGCAATATATGGAAACAAATCACAACAACAGCACAAAGCCCCAACTTCTGTGGGACACAGCGAAGGCAGTTCTAAGAGGAAAGTATATAGCAATCCAGCCCTATTTAAAGAAGGAAGAACAATCCCAGATGAATAGTCTAAAGACACCATTACTGAAACTGGAACAAGAAGAACAAATGAGGCCCAAAGCCATTAGAAGTAGGGACATAATAAATATCAGAGAAGATATAAATAAAATTGAGAAGAATAAAACACTAGAAAAAAAATCAATGAATCCAAGAGCTGGTTCTTTGAGAAAATAAACAAAATAGATAAACCCCCAGCTAGACGTACTAAGAGAAAAAGAGAATTTAAACACATAAAAGGAATCAGAAATGAGAAAGGAAAATCATGATGGACCCCACATAAATACAAAGAATTATTAGAGAATACTATGAAAATCTATATGCTAACAAGCTGGATAACCTAGAAGAAATGGATAACTTTCTAGAAAAATACAACCTTCCAAGGCTGACCCAGGAAGAAACAGAAAATCTAAACAGACCAATTATCAGCAACAAAATTAAATCAGTAATCAAAAAATTACCCAAGAACAAAACCCCTAGCCCAGATGGATTCACTACTGAATTTTATCAGACATATAGAGAAGACATAATACCCATTATCCTTAACGTTTTCCAAAAAATAGAAGAGGAGGGAATATTTCCAAACTCATTTTATGAAGCCAGCTTCACTCTAATACCAAAACCAGACAAAGACCCCACAAAAAAAGAAAATTACAGACCAATATCCCTGATGAACATACATGCAAAAATACTCAACAAAATATTAGCAAACTGAATTCAAAAATACATCAAGAGGATCATACACTATGATCACGTGGGATTCATCTCAGGGATGCAAGGATGGTGCAGCATTCGAAAATCCATCAACTTCATCGACCACATCAACAAAAAGAAGGACAAAAACCACACCATCATCTCCATAGATGCAGAAAAAGCATTCAACAAATTCAACATCATTCATGACAAAAACTCTCAATGAAATGGGTATAGAGGACAAGTACCTCAACATAATAAAGGCCATATATGACAAACCCACAGCCAACAGCATACTTAACAGCGAGAAGCTGAAAGCTTTTCACCTAATATTGGGAACAAGACAGGGATGCCCACTATCCCCACTTTTATTCAACATACAACTGGAGGTACTAGCCACAGCAATCAGACAAAAAAAAAGAACACAAGGCATCCATATTGGTAAAGAAGAAGTCAAACTGTCACTATTTGCAGATGACATGATATTGTACATGAAAAACCCTAAAGACTCGACTCAAAAACTACTAGAACTAAAATCTGAATTCAGCAAAGTTGCAGGATATGTTGCTTTCCTATACACTAATGATGAACTAGCAGAAGGAGAAATCAGAAAAACAATTCCATTCACAATTGCATCAAAAAGAATAAAATACCTAGGAGTAAACCTAACCAAGGAAGTGAAAGACCTATATCCTGAAAACTACAAAACACTCTTAAGAGAAACTAAAGAGGACAGTAACAAATGGAAATTCACCCCATGCTCTTGGGTAGGAAGAATTAATATTGTCAAAATGGCCATCCTGCCTAAATCAATCTACATATTCAATGCAATCCCTATCAAAATATCAACAGCATTCTTCAACAAACTGAAACAAATAGTTCTAAAATTCATATGGAACCACAAAAGATGCCAAATAACCAAATCAATGCTGAGAAGGAAGAATAAATTAGGGTGGATCTCACTTCCCAACTTCAAGCTCTACTACAAAGCCACAGTAATCAAGACAATTTGGTACTGGCACAAGAAAAGACCCACAGACCAGTGGAAAAGAATAGACAGTCCAGATATTAACCCAAACATATATGGTCAATTCATATACGATAAAGGAGGCATGGATATACAATGAGGAAATGACAATGAAGCCTCTTCAACCGCTGATGTTGGCAAAACTTGACAGCTACATGTAAGAGAATGAAACTGGATCATTGTCTAACCTCATACACAAAAGTAAATTCTAAATGTATCAAAGACCTGAATGTAAGTCATGAAACCATAAAATTCTTAGGAAAAACATAGGCAAACATCTCTTAGACATAAACATGAGCAACTTCTTCATGAACATATGTCCCAGGCAAGGGAAACAAAAGCAAAAGTGAACAACGGGGACTATAACAAGCTGAAAAGCTCCTGTACAGCAAAGGACACCATCAATAGAACAAAAAGGCATCCTACAGTATGGGAGAATATATTGATAAATGACATATCTGATAAAGGGTTGACATCCAAAATATATAAAGAGCTCATGCACCTCAACAAACAAAAAGCAAATAAGCCAATTAAAAAATGGGCAGAGGATCTGTACAGACACTTCTCCAAAGAAGAAATTCAGATGGCCGACAAGCACCTGAAAAGATGCTCCACATCACTATCATCAGAGAAATACAGATTAAAACCACAATGAGATATCACCTCACACCAGTGAGGATGGCCAACATCCGAAACACAAACAACAACAAATGTGGGCGAGGATGTGGAGAAAAGGGAACCCTCCTACACTGCTGGTGTGAATGCAAATTAGTTCAACCATTGTGGAAAACAGTATGGAGGTTCCTAAAAAAACTATAAATAGGAATACCATTTGACCCTGGAATTCCACTCCTAGGAATTTCCCCAAAGAAAGCAGGATCCCTGTTTGGAAAAGACATATGCACCCCTATGTTTATCACAACACTATTTACAATAGCCAAGAAATGGAAGCAACCTAAGTGTCCATGAGTAGAAGAATGTATAAAGAAGAGGTGGTACACATACACAATGGCATAGTATTCAGCCATAAGAAGAAAACAAATCCCATGATTTGCAACAACATGGATGGAGCTAGAGGGTATTATGCTCAGTGAAATAAGCCAAGCCGAAAAAGACAAGTATCAAATGATTTCACTCATATGTGGAGTATAAGAACAAAGAAAAAAACTGAAGGAACAAAACAGCAGCAGACTCACAGAACCTAAGAATGGACTAACAGTTATCAAAGGGAAAGGGACTGGGGAGGATGGGTGGGAAGGAAGGATAAGGGGGAAAAAGGGGCATTACGATTAGCAGACATAATGTAGGGCGGCACAGTGAGGGCTGTACAACACAGAGAAGAGAAGTAGTGATTCTATAGCATCTTACTACGCTGATGGACAGTGACTATAATGGGTTACGTGGCGGGAACTTGATGATGGAGGGAGTCTAGTAACCATAATGTTGCTCATGTAATTGTAGATTAATTATATCAAAAAAAAATTTGCTTTGGGTCTCAGATATGTGCCACTGTTGTTATTCCATATAATGTATGTGTGATACATATATAAGTGTTATACACATGTAGAATAATGGATTGATGACCAAATATGTTTGAAAAATAATGAGTTTAACAAATAAAACAGTGTGCTTACAAGGAAACATCTGAGTACTTAATGTGCTTTTGTGTATTGTGAACCTATAAAAACAGTTGAAAATGCACTGTCCCACAAACTTATTTGACGATGAAATACTTTTCTAAGTAGTATTTTATTGACTTAATGCTTTTCAGAACACACTTTAAGAAACATAAGACTAAAACACAATACCATTAAAATAGCATTCCAAAAAATTAAATACTTTGGCATAAATGTAACAAAATATGTACAAACTACAAAATTCTGACAAATAAAATTAAATAATAGAGAGATATTCCATTTTCACAGATCAGAAGACTCCAATATTTTCAACATGTCAGTTATTTCCAAACTGATCAACAGATTAAGTGCAATTCCAACCAAAATCCAAGGAAGTTATTTTGTGGATATTGACAGAATGATTATAATATTTATATAAACAGGCAAAAGACCCTGAATAGCCATCACAATATTGAACGAGAAGAACAAGCTTGGAGGACTGACACTACCCAACTTCAAAATTTACTATAAAGCTGCAGTAATCAAGACAGTGTGGTATTGGTAAAAGAATAGACAAGTAGAACAATGGAACAGAATAGAGGCCCAAAATAGACCCACATAAATGTAATCAACTGATCTTTGACAAAGGAGCAAAGGCAGTACAATGGGACAAGCAGTCTTTTTAGCAAGCGGTGATGGAACAACTAGACATTCACATGTAAAAAAGTGAATCTAGACACTGACCTAGTGGCCCTCACAAAAAATAACTCAAAATAAATCAGAGACCTAAATTTAAAACAGAACTGTAAAACTACTAGAAGACAACATAGGAGAAAACCTAGACGACCTTGGGTAAGGAAATGGCTTTTTAGGAACAGTACCAACAGCATGATCCATGAAAAAAATAAGCTTGATGACATTAAAATAAAAAACTTTTGCTTTGCAAAACACAATGTCAAGAGAATGAGGAAAGAAACCACATACTGAGAGAAAATATTTGTAAAAGACAATGATAAAGGACTGTTATCCAGAATATCTAAAGAACTCATAAAACTCAATAATAAGAAAACAACCCATTTTAAAAATGGGCCAAAGATATCAATAGACATCTCACCAAAGAAGAGATACAGATCACAAATAAGTATATGATGAGATGTTCCGTATCCTATGTCATCAGGGAGATACAAATTAAAACGACAATGAGATACCACTACACACTTGTTAAAATGGCCAAAATCTAAAATCCTAACAACACCAAATGCTGATGAGGATGTGGAGCAACAGGAGCTCTCATTCATTGCTGATGGGAATACAAAATGACACAGCTTCTTTGGAAGACAGTTTGGCAGTTTCTGACAAACTGAACATATGATCCAGCAGTCATGCTCCTTGATGTTTACCCAAAGGAGTTGAAAATGTATGTCCACACAAAAACCTGCACATGGATGTTTATAGCAGTTTTATTCATCATTGACAAAACTTGGAAGCAACCAAGATATCTTCAGTAGGTGAACGGATAAACTGTGGTACATCAAGACAATGGGATATCATTCAGCCTAAAAAGAAACAAGCTATCAAGCCATAAAAAGACATGGAGGAAACTAAAACGCATACTACTAAGTGAAAGAAGCCAATCTGAGAAGACTACATACTATATGATTCCAACTACATGACATTCTGAAAAAGACAAAATTATAGAGACAGTAAGGGGATCAGTGGTTGCCAGAGGTTAGGGCCTGGGGGACATGAATAAGCAGAGTACAGAGGATTTTTAGGGCAGCGAAAATATTCTGATACCATAATTATTGATACATGTCATTATACATTTGTCTAAACCCATAGAATATACAAAACCAACAGCAAGCCTTAATGTAAATTTTGGACGTCGGGTGATAATGATGTGTGTCAGTGTAGATTCATCAGTTGTAACAAATGTCCTACTCTTTGGGATGTTGGTAATGAGGGAGGCTGTGCATGTGTGGAGGCAGGGGGTATACAGGAAGTCTCTGTACCTTCCCTGCAATTTTGCTACAAACCTAAAATAGCTTTAAAAAATAAATTCTTATTAACAACAAAAAAAAGAAACACCAGACTAAATGATTTTTAAGCTATTCTTTCTAACTCCAAAGTGCTTTGACTCCTGTGGCGTCTACCTAAGGTGACTAGGACACTAGTGAAGCTATTAAGTTGAGTAGGGTACGGAATGCAAGAAAATGCAACATGCACCTGGGGACTTATTGAATCTGAAGTGCCTTGGTTCTCTACGCGAGCATGCTGCTTACAAGATAAGGGAATTGTAAAACCCCTCTAGAATATTTAGTGACTTTTCAAAAGACATCAAATGAAGCATTAGGACTGATCTGTATTTGCAGTTTAGTGTCCTTCGGCTAGCTTATCTTGCCTTCATGTGTACTGTGGTTTGAAATTGCTGTCCTTAGTTTTAAAAATTCATAATCTTGAGATGTTCCTTGCTTTTCTTCTCCATCAATTACTACTTTTTTTTCTCTTTCTGTGCTTTGAGTAGCTGAAATCCTTAAGGGAAAGGTATCTTAGAAGTATAATCCATTCTCCTTATTGTTATGTGTTAGTTCTATTGTAAAATAAGCAAGCATCAACGTTTTATAACTGGATAGCTTAGCACACAGGTAGGAACTATAATCATTGTAAAAGTCCAATGTTTTAAATGCAGTTTAGCTATTTTTTCCAGAGTCACAAAATTATGGTTCTAAAAAATGTCTTTATAAGTATTAGCTTCTTTTATATAGTTCCTAAACATGTTCATGAACTGTGTTTTTTAAGCCATTTCTCTATATTTTGCTGAAATGATGTAGAGACAATTTTACAATTATGTTAGATTTTCAGGTCTTAGTGTTAAGTGAATCAATAACAACATCGATCTTTCTTCTCAAAGATGGGAGGAGATGTTATGTACAACTAAAATTTTAGGAAGAAATTCTGAGTCTAGGCTATTATCATTTTGGCGTAATGTATATAAACCAAATAAAATTCTTGACATTTCTGATAGGTGCCTTCCTCAAGGAAGAAAAGAAAGCTGCTTGGGGTTCATCTATCTGTTTACAAATCTGAGTAGAGAAATGGACCAAAAGAAAAAAGTGCTTGGTAGGGACATGGATCCAGCAGGGCAGATTAGGAATTTGTGAAAAGATATTTTAATTGTGAAATTCACAGTAACAGATATACTCATTTCAAAATATTTATTAAATACTTATTGTGTGTCACCAGCTAAACTTTCTTGTTTAATGAAATGGATTTTGTATAGGATCACTGCTATTTCAGCACCTAGTACAAAGTTGCCGGGACTATTCAATGAATGTCAAGATAACTTAAATTGCTAACCAGCAAAGACAGGCTGTGCAACACAAGATACCAAGCTCAGTTTCCTTGTTTTAGGTCTGTTTATTCTGTTTGGAAACAGAAGAAAGGAAGCCAATGATGTTAAATGTTAAAATGCAATAAACTGACATTAAGAAATACTATATCAGTATATGCAAATCACAGCAACTATATGAGATATACTCATATTGCCGAGCCAGAATATGTCTGTCAAGAAATCTCAGATTGAAAAAAATTTTCCATTAGGAGCACTTCTGAACTTGAATTTGCTGCCATTCTGCTGCCAATTTTGCATACTATTTTGTTCGTAGAACATTGGTTACAAAGTATTTTTAGACACACACCATTTAAAACATTTGTTTTTTTGTAATTAAAATTATTGAACACATTAGAGAGCTTTTTGACAAACAAACAATGAGCAACAGAACAAAGAGGTGGTATTTACAAGACACTTTGGGTTCCCTTCAATGGTTCCCATGACAATAGCATCATTCATGAGTATAGTATAATCACTGAGTTATTATGTTTGCCTTCAAATCTTTTCTTTATTCTCAAGTTGGCAGCTCTGATTTGGAGCAATTGCACTGTTTATATGTCATTACACACACTATAATATTTATTAGTCTGGTTTATAATTCTGCAGTTCCACCTACCTTCAAATAACTTTGTGAGTGAAAGATAAGAGACAAAATTTAGTGACCAGGTTTCCTCTTGGGGAATTACAATTTCTCTGTGTGACTTAGAAAACATATTTTAAAATGTATCTTTAAAATGTCCCCCATTTAGGGGGGTCTGGTTTTAATTTCTTCTTGCATAGGAATAGGCCTAGCAGAAGATAGCTGTGTTACTTCTCCATTTTGCTGAATTCAACTTAGCCAAATGGTATTTTTCCTATAGCTATTTTGTAGTTTGAATCCCTTTTATCTATAATTAGCTTTCACATATCCTGTGTCTCTAATCAGGTTCTTTATGGGTCCTGATATACAGCTGGTATCCACTGAGGGATGGTAGAAGCAATGGGATCACTAAAAAGTTAAGAAGGGAATAGCAGGGTAGACATAACTTTCTGACCATATTAAGTGCTAATGGATTTAAAAAGCATGGATCACTATTTCCCTCAAAAGAGTAAGTATAGGCAAGGAGTGTATAAGAGTTTCCTTCAAAGTTCTTATGTAATTTTTATGTGGATTTTTTATGTGGCTCTTAAGTGGACTTTTAGTGGTGTTCTAATTACACAACTTCAATGTGATCCAAAGAGTTCCTTTGATATTTTGTCCCTCACTCAAAACTTATTTAGAACTTTCATAGGGGTGACTGCCTTCCTATCTGGATTGGATTTGTGATAGAAACATTGTGTTCATGGAGTGGCTCATAGGTAATGGCATTTGAAGCAAAAAAAGGTGAATTAATTTAGATTCAGCAATATGTACACATGGCATGTAAATGTTGGGCATTTGGACACTCACCTGTGCTCACTTGTTTTGGTAAGGAAAGTCTATATTTGTTGCTAGTGCAAACAAATGAAAAAAACAAAAATAAATACAATTAGCTTCATATGGAAGTAAGCTATGCTGTGATTTGAAGGATGTCAGGAATATGTCCTGACTCCAAATTATCTCCCTGTAACACCTTCAATTGCTCCAGTAATATTTATTTCATTGGGTTTAACCATTACTTTTCTAGTAATTCTCTTTAGCCTAATGTTCACTTTGAATAGCAAGTCAATGATTCTTTAGAATAATAAGACTATCAGACTATTTATCACCTCAGATGTAGCTGAGAGAACATGAGAATACTGAATGCCTGGGAATGGAAAGATGTTTTTAAAAGGAGAAAAAAAAAGCATTTGGGGAAACACCTATTTTTGCATTTTCACTTGACACAGATTCTTTAACCTTCAACGTTCCTTTAGAAGCTCATGCTAGAGTAGTAGTTCAGAGTGGTATGACTATTTCTAAGGTGATTATAGGTCAAATGAGAAACAATTTGGAAGTCTGAAATTTCTGCATGCCTTGAAAAATTGTATACTGTGAATTTTTTCATTTTTCTTCTATCTTTATATGAAGGATTCATAGAGGTATATCACTTGGTGATGCTTTTAGTGAGGCTGTTGACTGTGCCACTGACATCCCAATGGTCAAAACAAATGTATAATGTGCCTATTTAAAATGACTCAGCAGGTGTTTTATTTGTCCTGACAGCTGAAGTCTATTTGGTGCAGCAAACAAACTAAAAATATCTATTTCTATTTCCATATTTTTTATAATAATTTGTTTAATGTTTCAGTAAGGCCAAATTTTACCCCTTTATATCCAAGAGAACCGAGAAATGATGTCCTAGCACCATTTTTTCACATTATAGAGTAGAGAACCCATTAGCTTTCCATTTGTTTTCATCATCCAACCAAAAACCACGTTGCTTATATAAAATAGCCTTCCAAATATTAATTACAGCTTTTTAAGACTGGTAATATCTACAGAAGTGAACTCTTTTAAGTGAACATTTGTCAATATTTCAGACAGGTCTCAGGTGTAATTTTGATCAATCATATGTCTTGAAGTATAAGTACCAAAGAATATCAGAATGCAAACAAACATTTCAGTAAAGTTTTGATTGGTCAGCTATGTATTGAGGACCTTAAAAATATTTTAGGATTCATTATGTCTTCAATACGGTTCTTTCAAACAGAAAAAGAGTATACTCTCTGAAATGGGCATGGTGAACAGATATACACAGTTAACATTTTAAGAAGAAAAATTCTCTAGACATGTATGTTGGCAAACATTTACTTTTGCTAGTGCAACTCAAAACTTCCACTATATAATTCCCAATTGCTGAAAATAATAACAGCAAATTAATAACCTGGAGGTCACTGAACCTATTCTTCAACTGAGGATCTACCCATAAAAAGGACATGGGGAGGTTAGTACTAAGTGTTCCAGGAATTGGGAAATATGAGGTCCTGGGGATGCTAAACTATTACAATGTAGAGGATATAAATGTTGTAACACTTTGCTGTATTCTTGCCTTGGAAAATGATGAAGTTACTACAAAAAATCAGGGATACAGCCTCCACTGGGACTAGTTCAAACCAGAGTAAACACTTTGGGGTGATAGTTCTCTTTGTCCCAAATAGGGAGAGATTGTAAATTAAAAATCTTGTTAAGAGTTTCACTAAACACACAAAGTAGAGAGAGGTGAAGCCTAATATACCAATTAGGGTTAGACAGGAAATCAGAGTCACTCTATATATTCAAAGTATGAAACTTTTACATGGGGGAATTGGAAATTATTCAATTTTTGGAAGTAAGAGCAGGGGGAGCAGAGGTCAGGGAAGTCACAGCCAGTTCTCTCAGCCATCAGTGCGGAAGGAAGTGGTTCTTCTAAGATCATTCCCAAACCACAGAAAGTCTCAACAAGAACATTTAGAAGGTCCCCAACTATTTCAATCTGTAGCACTAAAGGGAGTGGTTCTCAAGAATGCTCCCTGAAGCTGCTGTGAATGTCAGGAATATATGGAGAGTTTTCATCAACCGTCTACATATGTAGCATGGATCCCGGGGATTCTTAAGAACTTGTCCGGAAGTTTCTTCAGACCTCTTGTCTGCCCATTTGTCTGCCAGCAGCTGCTGCCAGAGAGTATTGACTTCTCCTTCTCTTCTGCTTTTCAAATCTTGTGTATCTTTCATTGACATATTTTAACCAGGAAACAAATGGAAAGGGAATTCTGGGAAATGTGGTTCTCATCACCTCTTCGGATGCTATTAGGAGACTTCAGGAGGGTGAACGGTGCAGAGTTAAAAATAAACAATATAGCATACATATTGAGATATAGGCGATGATGGTTATTTTTTTTTCTATGAGCAAAAGGGGCAGCAGTGATAGTAGTCAGAGACATCAGAATAAAAGGGTAGGGATTTCTGGGAACTGAGATGCTAACATAATGAAACATGGACACTAGAACAGCAGCATTCAATTAAGTGGGGGGTGGGTTATTATGTATTTGTTACTAAAACGATCCCTTTTGGCGTTGGAGAGATCCTAGGATGCTATCATGCCAAGGCATGTCTCACTTAGTACACGTGACAGATGGAGGCAACTTCAAGTAACAAAAAATATTTAAAGTCCACAGAAGAAATAAAAGAAGGGACTAAACCCTAAGCTTTAGAAGAGATCCTATATATCTGAGATTTTTATATCATCTGTACCTCAACCAAGAAACTGGAACCAGAAGAGAAATTCAGTTGTTCTGACTATTGGTTTGAAGAAGAGTCCCTCTGCTCAAAGTTTGAGTTTCTGAGATTAAAGTGAAAATACCCATTTTTATTTTTCTTCTCATTCATAAACTAGAAGCAACCTGTTAATTTGTACAGAGGGGCAATAGAGCATATTTTCACATTTGCCTCTGCTCTCTCTGGAATGGGTCTCTTCTCTTTAAATGCACATATGAAGAGAAAAATGTTGTTTACTGGAAAATGGGTTAAAACCCAGGAAAATAGGCTATAAATGTTTATAGTTTTAACAGTTGTTGAGACTAAAAGGAAATGTTTTCTTTGGCTGCTTTATATTCCAGTTGGCAATCTGGGACATACCCCCAAATGTTGATTATATCATTATTTGAAAATTTTATTGTTACAGCATAACATTTAGAATTATTAACTAATATGTTTTTCCTTTCTTGTTTTTTTTCTTTTACAACATAGTGATTTGACATTTAGCCAATTTTCTATAGTGTCCTTTTACCTTGAAGCAATCTCCATTTCAAACGAGACCTTGACATTCATTGCCTCAGGACATAAAGGTTATGGAAGAAATGAAGAGAAAAAATCAATTTAAAGTCTATTTTGGAACTAATGGCAGAGAAACTGGTTAGAGAGAAAACTATTTTTGACTAACAAAAGCCCAGGCACTGAGAACCAGAAGCCAAAGCCATAAAAAATTTATTTGGAAGAATGCATAATGATATACTAGCAAATTCTTCCACACCAAAGGAAATAAAAGATTCTCTGAACTGGAGGAGGACAGAAAATACATAAAGGAGAAGCATGATAATGAAATCCTTGTTAGTACCTCTGAGAAGCAATTCTGGGAATTCTTTCCGGAGCTGTGTCCCTGGGGAAGGGGTGGGGATGCAAATTGCAGATAGGTTTAGGGATCTGAGGGAAGAGAGGACTGATGCTTTACACATCAGGTGAAGCCCAAGTAGGTCTCAGATCTTGAAAAATTCTCCCATGCCACCATGGCTCACCAGCAGTACTGTAGAAATGGTGCTATAGTGTATTTAGGATACAGAGCCTAAAACTGTTCCTGTGATTTCCTGAGGCCCAAGAGAGAGACTGAAGAACACTCACCTATTTCCTATTTCCCATGAGTGGAGAGCATGGTAGTAGAGAAAGAGATGACAGACCTCAAATGACAAAATTAGGTTAGTGTCCAGCATGGGCCATTGACTGGATATTATATGGATTTCAGCAAATGCAAGAAGGAATATTTGCCAAGAATAAAGAAACAGACACTCCTTTCCCAACAATGCCAGGGCACTACCTGAATACATGGACCTTTGATGTAACCCTCAGGAGAATACTAGGTATGAGGAGGAAATACAATTTGACTGAGTAAAGCTTATATTCATTGAGTTTAGTATGAATCATCTAACCACAGAGAGAATGGGACTTCAAGAAGGAAATGAAATTCTATTTTAAGGGGACAAAATCCCTTACATGCTATAGTTTCTTTTAGAAACTTTAGACTGACTGCATCACATTCTACTTTATCAACAGAGAATATATAGGACACATAAAATAAAAGGAAACATCAGAATGATTTAATCTAAAACTATTAAATATTGTGGAATTCACAAAATCATTATCAATGAAATCCAAATAAACAGTGAAAGAAATGAGCTACATTTTCTATTTCAAAGGACAATAGACCTAGCACATTAATGGATACCTAAAGGGCCCTTTTAATGCCCAGTGCCTAAGAAATTAGGTGATAATGTGAACTGACTTACCCTGTTTCTCAACATGGATTTTCTCTTTAAAATGTGGCAGAATATGATTTAGTGTTTTTAAGAAAATATAAATGTAGGAGACTGTAAATTGAAGTAGAAGTTTTGAGAATATTTACCTGATATATATATATATATATATATATGTAATTCTTATTAATAAGAATTTGTACAATTAAAAATTATATCTAACTTCATCATTGTAATTTATATAACAGCTTACATCTCCCACCATTTGGGCCAAGTGGCCTCAAAGCTTCCCATCCTGACTCATTCAGAGACCAGGAAATTGCCCTGCTATACCTTAGGAACAGGGCATGTTGAGCTGTGAGCTTTAGCCCACATCAGCTTAGGAATATAGTTTTATTTTAGTACATTTGCTTATTTATTTTTAAGCTTTCTTGTATGATTGAAGAATAAATTAAGCATTGACTGTGCCAATTGGTGGGGAGGGACATTTTATATTTTTGGTAGGTGTAGCAAAATTATGATAAGTCTTGCTATCTGTGGATATCTCAAGGACTCCAGGATATTCATACAAGTCACCCAGAGTCTCATTTGCAAGAGAACCCCACGTCCTGTGGAAGAAAATGTGAGGGGGATTTCAGTAGTATATTTATTAAGTCTCTGGACCCTCCAAATGAAGAACCTTGCACAAAAAAAATGGAGAAGGCTTCCAGAACCTTGAGCCACACTCTAGGCATATGTCTTGAGAATTTAGTGAACTACTTCTATATTTAAAAAGAAACAACTGTAAAAACTTCTTTGTGACACAGTTTCAGGATTGATTGAGGAATGTTAGCGCTATTGCACAGTTTCTTGGTTTGGCAAACATTTCCCAACAGAGGGTGCTATAAACCTGAAAGAGGAATGCAAACTTCCAGGGTACAAAAAGTTATGAGCCCTTAGAAGTTGGGTCTTCTATAGTTGATTGGAAAAGTTTCTTCTACCCAGCACAGAAATCACTGTGAATCTCACTTTAGCAACTGGAGTTGGGTGGCACTCAGAGGTTGCTGTAGAGCACAGCTAAGGCTACAGCAGTATCAGGAAGAAGTGGCCACAAGTTCCTACAGGAAAACAGAAGACTGCCTCCTTTCTAATCAATTCCATGTTCTCAGAGAGAAATAAAAGATAGAAGCAGGAGAAAGAGGTTTTTCCCAGTCAGAATTTCAGTAAAATTTAAATTAGGTAGCATCAAGAACTAACTACATCTGTGACCATAATTCAAATCCTGATCTTTTTCTGTAATAAGTATGATCTTGGAAATCAATACATAATTTAAAAAATATCAAAGCAATTAGTTCCATAAGGTGAAAAAAATCTGTGCAAAATGGATGCTTTGGAGAGGATGAAGGTAGTTGGAAAATGCCAGCAAAATATGCTCAGAAAGTTCTTTCATGTGCTCATAGTTTCAGTCAAGAAATAAAATCCAGGTGGTCTTTGGATTAAAGATGGTGGCATGAGACATGAGACAGAGGCTTCCTCCTAAAACAGCATATAATACAAAAATATAACTGATACAACTTCACTCCTGAAAGAGCAACAGGAAAGAGGACTGCAACAAACTGCATACACCTGGAGACAAGAGCAGCCCTCATGGAAAAGGGCAACCTACTAAAGCTGTGGTCCTGCGGGACCCAAGTCCTTCCCCCATCCCAGCTCACCAGTGAGAGGAAGAGAAACAGAGCAGGGAGGGAGTGGACACCTGGGACTGCTGAATACCTAACTCTGGAGATCTTCTCTGGGAGCACAAACCTACATTTCATGGTGCTTGCATGATACTTTCATGATTACAGGGTTGGAAAGCTAAGACAGGTAGAATTCCTGGAGAGACTGAGATTCTAGCTGCTTGTGGAAAGCAGGGATCCATATCTGGCTGCTCCTGGACAAAAGAAAGGCGGGCAGTCTGAGAGACTTCCTAACAAGGAAGCCCTTAGCAAGAGGGCTGCTAAAGGGGCAAGGATTGCACAGAGCTTACTGCTCAGGAGAAAGGACAGGTAGACAAAATTTTCCAGGTGCACTCTGCCCAGCAGGTTAGGAGCTTCCATGATCTTCAGGTACTCCAGCTCCCTGACAGACTACACAGCTCCAAGAACCTCCTCTGTGATAGGCAGCCTACTGCACCTTTCTCCTGGCCAGTCCCAAATGGCTCACAAATAGGCAAACCCTACCCTGCCATTAGGCCAGCCAGATGGAAGATCTGTCTACAGCAACTACAAACGCAAAGGATAGAGCCTTATACCTGTGTGCTCAGGCCACTGGTTCAGGCAGTGGAGACAGGTATAGCAGGCAGAAATCAGGAAACAGCTCTTTCCTCCCGTCAGGCACTAATACCAGTCCCCTGTAACACCAGACATTGCTTCAGGGGCTGAGCAGCTCCAGAAAGTAGAGTTTCTGGGCACTAGAAGGTGCCATATGCAAATATGAAACACAAAAGGAACCTGGTTCGAAGTAAAATGATTAACACAACTCCTGAGAAAGATTTAAATGATATCGACCTCATGAGTCTCCCAGAAAGGAATTTCAAAATAAAAATCATTAACATTCTCATGGAGGTACAGAAAGATATTCAAGAACTCAAGAATGAACTCCAGTCCGAGATCCAATCATTGAAGAGCACAATAGAGGGTATTAAAAGCAGATTGGATATGGTGGAGGAGACGATAAATGAAGTAGAAACTAGAGAAGAGGAATACAAAGAAGCTGAGGCACAGAGAAAAAAGAATCTCTAAGAATGAAAGAATATTGAGGGAACTGTGTGACCAATCCAAATGGAACAATATTCACATTATAGGGGTACCAAAAGAAGAAGAGAGAGAAAAAGGGATAGAAAGTGTATTTGAGGAGGTAATTGCTGAAAACTTCCCCAATCTAGGGAAGGAGATAGCCTCTCAGGCCATGGAGGTGCACAGATCTCCCAACACAAGGGACCCAAGGAAGAAAACACCAAGACATATAGTAATTAAAATGGCAAAGATCAAGGATAAGGACAGACTATTAAAAGCAGCCAGAGAGAGAAATAAGATCACATACAGAGGAAAGCCCATCAGGCTATCATCAGACTTCTCAACATGAACCTTACAGGCCAGAAGGGAGTGGCATGATGTATTTAATGCAATGAAGCAGAAGGGCCTTGAACCAAGATTACTTTATTCAGCAAGATTATCATTTAAATTTGAAGGAGGGATTAAACAATTCACAGATAAGCAAAAGCTGAGAGAATTTACCTCCCACAAACCATCTCTACAGCGTATTTTGGAGGACTGCTATAGATGGAAGTGTTCCTACGGTTTAATAGCTGTCACCAGAGGTAAGAAAACCACAGTAAAGAAAGTAGGACAGCTAATTACTAAGCAAATGCAAAATTAAATAAACTATCCCCAAAGCCAATCAAGGGATAGACAAAGAGTATAGAATATGATACCTAATATATAAAGAATGGAGGAGGAAGAAAAAGGAGGAGAAAGAAAAAAAAGAACCTTTATACTGTGTTTGTAATAGCATACTAAGTGAGTTAAGTTAGACTCTTAGATAGTAAGGAAGTTAACCTTGAACCTTTGGTAACCACAAATCTAAAGCCTGCAATGGCAATAAGTACATGATTATCCATAATCACCGTACATGTAAATGGACTGAATGCACCAATCAAAAGACATACAGTCACTGAATGGGTAAAAAAACAAGATTCATCTATATGCTGCCTACAAGAGACTCACTTTAAACCCAAAGACATACACAGACTAAAAGTGAAGGGATGGAAAAAGATATTTCATGCAAACAACAAGGAGAAAAAAGCAGGTGTTGCAGTACTTGTATCAGACAACATACACTTCAAAACAAAGAAAGTCACAAGAGACAAAGAAGGACATTACATAATGATAAAAGGGTCAATCCAACAAGAAGGTATAACCATTATAAATGTCTATGTGTCCAACACAGGAACACCTACAAATGTGAAACAAATACTAACAGAATTAAAAGGAGAAATAGAATGCAATGCATTCATTCTAGGAGATTCAACACACCGCTCACTCTGAAGGACAGATCAACCAGACAGAAAATAAGTAAGGAGACAGAGGCACTGAACAACACATTAGAACAGATGGACCTAACAGACAACTACAGAACTCTACACCCTAAAGCAGCAGAATACACATTCTTCTCAAGTTAACATGGAACATTTTCAAGAATAGATCATATACTAGGCCACAAAAAGAGCCTCGATAAATTCAGAAAGACTGAAATTGTACCAACTAGTTTCTCAGACCACAAAGGTATGAAACTAGAAATAAATTATGCAAAGAAAAATGACAAGTCCCACAAATACATGGAGGCTTCACAACATGCTCCTAAATAACCAATGGATCAATGGCCAAATAAAAACAGAGATCAAGCAACATATGGAGACAAATGACAACAATAATTCAGCACCGCAAAATCAATGGGACACTGTGAAGGCCATGCTAAGAGGAAAGTATATTGCAATACAGGCCAACCCCAGGAAAGAAGAACAATCCCATATGAGCAGTCTAAACTCACAATTAATGAAACGAGAAGAAGAAGAACAAATGAGACCCAAAGTCAGTAGAAGGAGGGACATAATAAAGATTAGTGCATAAATAAATAAAATCGAGAAGAATAAAACAATAGAAAGGATCAATGAAAGCAACAGCTGGTTCTTCGAGAAAATAAACAAAATAGATAAATCCCTAGCCAGACTTATCAAGAAAAAAAAGAGAGTCTACTCACATAAACAGTCAGAAATGAGAAAGGAAAAATCACTACGGACACCATAGAAATACAAAGAACTATTAGAGAATGCTATGAAAAATTATATGCTAACAAACTGGATAACCTAGAAGAAATGGACAACTTTATAAAAAAAATACAGCCTTCCAAGGCTGACCCAGAAAGAAACAGAAAATTTGAACAGACCAATTAGCAGCAACAAAATTGAACTGGTAATCAAAAACCTACCTAAGAACAAAACACCTGGACCAGATGGCTTCACCACTGAATTTTATCACACATTTAGTGAAGACCTAATACCCATCCTCCTTAAAGTTTTCCAAGGAGTAGAAGAGGAGGGAATACTCCCAAACTCATACTGTGAGGCCAGCATCACTCTAATACCAAAACGAGGCAAAGACACCACAAAAAAAGAAAATTGTAGACAAATATCCCTGATGAACATAGATGTAAAAATACTCAAGAAAATATTAGCAAACCAAATTTAAAAATACATCTAAAGGATCATCCATCATGATCAAATAGGATTTATTCCAGGGATGCAAGGATGTACAACATTCGAAAATCCATCAACATCATCCACCACATCAACAAAAAGGACAAAAACCACATCATCACCTCCATAGATGCTGAAAAAGCATTTGACAAAATTCAACATCCATTCATGATAAAAACTCTCAACAAAATGGGTATAGAGGGCAAGTACCTCAACATAATAAAGGCCACATATGAAAAACACACAGCCAACATCATACTTAACAGTGAGAAGCTGAAAGCTTTGCCTTTAAGATAGGGAACAAGACAAGGATGCCCACTCTCCCCACTTCTATTCAACATAGTACTGATGGTCCTAGCCACGGCAATCAGACAACACAAAGAAATAAAAGGCATCCAGATTGGCAAGGAAGAAGTTAAACTGTCCCTGTTTGCAGATGACATGATACTGTACATAAAAATACCCTAAAGAATCCACTCCAAAACTACTAGGTCTAACAGCAGAATTCAGTAAAGTTGTGGGATACAAAATTAATACACAGAAATCTGTGGCATTCCTATACACTAACAACAAACTAGCAGAGAGAGAAATGAGGAAAACAATTCCATTCACAGTTGCATCAAAAAGAATAAAACACCTAGGAATAAACCTAACCTTGGAAGGGAAAGACCTATACTCTGAAACTACAAGACACTTATGAGAGAAATTAAAGAAGATACCAATAAATGGAAACACATCCCATACTCATGGATAGGCAGAATTAATATTGTCAAAATGGCCATCCTGCCTAAGCAATCTACAGATTCAATGCAATTCCTATCAAAATACCAACAGCATTCTTCAATGAACTAGAGAAAATCGTCCTAAAATTCATATGGAACCAGAAAAGACCCTGAATCGCCAAAGCAATCCTGAGAAGGAAGAATAAAGTTGGGGGGATTATGCTCCGCAACTTCAAGTTCTACTACAAAGCCACAGTACTCAAGACAATTTGGTACTGGCACAAGAACAGACCCATAGACCAATGGAACAGACTAGAGAGCCCTGATATAAACCAACCATATATTGTCAATTAATATATGATAAAGGAGCCATGGACATACAATGGGGAAATGACAGCCACTTCAACAACTGGTGTTTGCAATACTGGGAGCTACATGCAAGAGAATGAAACTGGATTATTTTTTTAACCCCATACACAAAAGTAAACTCAAAATGGATCAAATACCTGAATGTAAATCATGAAAATATAAAACTTTTAGAAGACAACATAGGCAAAAATCTCCTGAATATAAGCATGAGCAACTTCTTCCTGAACGCATCTCCTTGAGCAAAGGAAACAAAAGCAATAATGAACTCATGGGACTACATCAAACTAAAGTTTCTGTACAGCAAAGGCCACCATCAACAGAACAAAAAGGCATCCTACAATTTGGGACAATATATCTGTAAATGACATATCCAACAAGGGGTTAACATCCAAAGTACATAAAGAACTTACACGCCTCAACATACAAAAAACAAATAACCCGATTAAAATATGGGCAGAGGATATGAAGAGACAGTTCTCCAAAGAGGAAATTCAGATGACTAACAGACACATGAAAAGATACTCCACATCACTAATCATCAGGGAAATGCAAATTAAAGCCACAATGAGATATAACGTCACACCAGTAAGGATGACCAGCATCCAAAAAACTAAGAACAACAAATGTTGGTGAGGATTCAGAGAAAGGGAAACCCTCCTACACTGCTGGTGGGAAAGTAAGCTAGTTCAGCCATTGTGGAAAGCAATATGGAGGTTCCTCAAAAAACTAAAAATAAAATATCATTTGACCCTGGAATCCCACTCCTTGGAATTTACCCAAAGAATACAACTCAGATTCAAAAAGACATATGCACCCCTATGTTTATCGCAGCACTTTTTACAATAGCCAAGATAAGGAAGCAACCTAAGTGTCCATCAGTAGATGAATGGATAAAGAAGATGTGGTACATATGTACAATGGAATACTATTCAGCCATAAGAAGGAAACAAATCCTACCACTTGCAACAACATGGATGGAGCTGGAGGATATTATGCTCAGTGAAATAAGCCAGGCGGAGAAAGGCAAGTGCAAATGATTTCCCTCATTTGTGGAGTATAACGATGAAGCAAAACTGAAGGAACAAAATAGCAGCAGACTTGGAGACTCCAAGAAGGAACTAGTGGTTACCAAAGGGGAGGGGTGTTGGAGCGAAGGTAGGGAGGGAGGGAGAAGGGGATTGAGCAGTATTATGTTTAGTACACATGGTGTAGGGGGGTCACCGGGAAAACAGTATATACAGAGAAGGCAAATAGTGAATCTGTGGCATCTTACTACACTAAAGGACAGTGACTGCATTGTGGTATGGGTGGGGGCTTGATAATATGGGTAAATGTAGTAACCACAGTGTTTTTTCATGTGAAACCTTCATAAGAGAGTATATCAATAATACCTTAAGAAAAAATTTTAAAAACAAAAATAAAATCCAAATTACAGAATTAGTATCATTCCCTAATTCAATCATGTATTGAGCACCTTTTATGTATCTGCAATACACTAGATACCAGAAATACACAAATGAGTGAGATTTTTCACCTCCAAAAAGAAAACCAAATCTTGATATTATTAACTCTTCTCATGATAGCCATTATTTGAAATTTGATGTGTAGTTAAGACACAGACACATAAATAAATATGTACACGTTTTCCTAATTATTTTTATTTGTATTTTTAAGAAGTGATAGACATCAGAGAAGTTTTGCAACCAGATATGTTTTAGGTGCTTTAGACAAATCTGTTCCAAGCATTGATCCACACTGCCATAGAAAATTTAGGGAATTTTGGTTAAAAACTCACAAATGGCAAAACTGAATTTCAGCTCTTCAAATCTATAGATCCTCTCACCTATTTACTGGTAACTAATTAAATTATTCTCAAAAGCAGGTATCTGAGTTTTTGTGTGTTGGCAAGGGAGAGGTATGCCATTATGTGCTTGGCTAGTACCAAATATTTAAATTGGTAACTAATAAAATTTCATACTTTGCAATGTATATTCACTTCATAAACAAAGGACAACATAAAAAATATTCTTCCAACATAAACAAATTACTAGTATGGCAGAAGTTAAAAGAGTACCTTTTTCGGACCTTCTTTAAAATCCTGTGTTAAGAAAAAAAGGCTAATTTTTAATGACATATCTCAAGTAATGGGCCAATTATAGAGATAATTCCCAACCTGTATAACAAATCTGTGTTAATATTCTTAGGCATTTAGGTGAATGAAAATCCACATACTAGTGACTGGATTGGAATGTTAGTCTCCTGTCACTCTAATCCATTTTAAGAAAACTAAACTCAAGAATAACAAAAAGCATGCAGCCCTACCTTTCTAATATTTTAACTTCTAGAGAAATTGCAGAGGCCTTAAAATGAGAATAACAGAATTATTCACCACAGTTCTTCCTTGTCACCTCAGTTCATATTTTTCTCAACCTGGCAAATCTGTCCAACTGAAGAATTCTCCATAATCACAAAATCTCACAGTGGTGTTATCAGCAGAAGGAGCATATACACACTTAAAATGGGTTTGTTTAATCTCATGTCCTGCATGTGGAGTAATGCCTTGAGTAAGGACTCACCAGATACTATCTGCCTCAAAACCTTCAAGACCTCAGAAACACTCTTTCACATAGTAATAGAAGAACTCCATCTAGAGAGTGGCTGAGCTAATGCAGAGTATTTTAATCTGTTATTTTACTTCCTACCTCATAGATTGTTTCAGAAAATGTATAAACCAAAGACATAAGAAAAGGATGTCTCAAGATAATTGTCACATCTTGAAAATTCTCAGCCTTTTGATTCAATAGCGCTATACTGGTGGTCAGAACAAAGATGAATGCAGTGGTCAAAACAAAGGCAGATTAGGGAGATTTGGGAGATAGACTGCTTCGAGTTCCCTCTGCTGGTCCCTCCCTCTCTTCCTGACCACTGAATGTTGGAGTGTCACAATGCTTAGTTCTGGCATTTCTCCTCTCTACTCTTTCTCTGTGAGCTCTCAGTCAGTCTTATGGCCCCAAATGCTATCTGTAGCCCAAATTCCTGAATTGCTTGCTATGTTCATCTTTGATCTGTCCCTAGGATTTCTAGATTCATATTCCTTTTGCTTACTCGGTATCTCTACTTGAATGTGCCACGGGCATCCCAAATTGAACTTTACCTCTCTGACTGCTACCCACCTTTCTGTTTTAGTCTTTCCTATCTCAATAACTGGCAGTAAAATCTACCTAATTTTTCAAACCAGAACCCTTAGTCATCCTTAATATTTCCCTCCCCACTACTTCACATGTATACTCCATCAGTTGCTCCTACTTATAATTCCTAAGTATATAACAAACATGTCCATTTGTCTTCATTTCTACTATCACCAACGTAGTTTAGGCTACCATCATGTGTCTCAGAGGCCATTGTTAGAGCCCCCTAAATGGTCTTTGTGTTTCTTTGCCCTCTCTAATCATTGTTACATATGGAAGTCGGAGAGGTCTTTTACAATGATATAATTGTATCACAATGCTCTATTGATTAAAACCCTTTCCTGCCATTTCTTCATAATCAGGACAAAATCCCAATTAAAACCTACGGCCTATAAGGCCTCTAATAGACTGTCTCCTAACTTATCTCCATCCTATTGCCACTACAGTGGCCACTTAACAACTCTGCTTATTCTTAATACCTTTACCATATTACAGCCAAAATAATCATTTTAAAATGAGAACGTGATCTAGTCATTCTTCTGCTTAAACCACATCAAAATTTCCCACTGCCGCCATGGTAAAGCCTAAATTGCTTGATGTGTTTCTGAAGGCTCTTTGTGATCTGTTCTCTCTCTGTGTCAGTACGACCCATCATCAGCCATGTTGAACTTCTCTCCATTCCCTGAACTCACCATATGTTCTCTTGTCTTATAGCTGTTCTTTCTTTTTAAGAACATCATTACTTTTTACTTTATTAAAACAACTTTTTCAAAACACTTTTTACTCCCATAACATGCCTTCACACTGCCTGCTAACTCATACTCATCTTCCATGTCCAATTTTAGAATAATATCCCCAATGAAACCTTCCCTAATTCCCCTGAGAGCTGGCTAGTTACCTTAGTAATCACACGATAGGATAACTGTTTGCCACCCCTATTTTCATATCTGTTCTTTCAGCTCTCAGCAAAGGGCTGGACATCTAATAAAATGAAAAACTACAGTAGTAATAAATAACATCAGTAAATTTTATGTGTTCTAAGTATGTTACATGATTTATTTAATCCTCACAAAAACTACATGCAGTAGGTACTGTTACTATCTCAGTTTTCCAAATAAGGAAACTCAGACATGTAGATGCGTACAATGTGAGCAAATTGCAAGAAGTGGAGCAAATATTCGAATCCAGGCAGTCTGGCCCACAGCCTGGGTATTTAACCACAACACTATCCTCTCTAAATGTAATTTTATAAGAAAAAGCCTGAGTAAGGGATCCTGAATTCCTCTCAACTTAGACATAACATGATTTCTGGAACAAGACCCACATTGGTAAATACAGATCATTCATATTTCCATAGCTCTTAATAAATTCTACCAAATAGGTGGACCTATTAGGTTTGACACACAGCATGGAGCCAAAGGATATTAAAAGAAAAAGGAAGCCTTGGTTTTACATTCCAGGCTCACCACAGGCACATGAAACACTTCAATATAGGAAACATCCATGAGAACAAGTACTTCCTTTGACCATCAAAGTACTATGACTGAATGTCAAGTTCTGGTTTAGAGTCAAAATCAGGTGAAGGAAAAGGTGAAACATATAGAGAGAAGAAAGGATAAAAGTGTAAGATATTATTGACTTTAGGTCAATTTAATTTTTAAAACTGCCAGTCCAAAGAACTGTCCAGAGTGTAAGTGGAATTTAGCATAATTTGTACCAAGGCTAGATTTGAAATCCTCAGGGTACTGTACTATGCTGAGAATGATATAACAGATTTTCAGTGAGTTGAGACTTTACCTCCATGGCGCGCCATTAGTTTCTCAATCATGTGCAACTACTTGCCCTTCAGAATAATAAACCAGGAGAATTGGTCCTATTTAAGGACCCTGCATATTAGATCTTTCACTTTCTTTATTTCTAAGCATGAGCAAAGTTTGGTGCTTTTATAAACAGAAACTACAGTGCATGTTTGAACAGAGAGAGATGCTATCTTTGAAGATGGGAGCTATTGTATGTAGGAAATCACTCAAGTTGAAGAGTTTTTAAGTTCTTTGTCCTTAAAATTCAAGAAACATGAATTATTTACCTGCAAGTACCAAACACCATCATAGAGCTGGCATACATGGAGTCTAGCACAAAGCTCTCTTCATAGGAAAAAAACAAATGCTAGTCATCCTCTGCTTGCATCAATGCTCTTTTTCTCTCCAGAACTTTTAATAAAACCATAGCTGGCTCTTAGCATAATGTAAAGAGTTTTCAGTACATTTTTGTCACCTCCACATATCACATCCAGAATTATGCAACCTTATAATTCCATAATTATTACCCAGAGTTCCCTAATACTGTATCTGGTATTACCCACATAAACAATGTCTTATGCTCAGCACATTGTTTCATTTCCCCATCAAACTTTACCTTGGATGTCATCTGTTCCTATGGGACCTGCCATCATCCAACTGGACCCCAGGGGAGCAATCTGACAAAGACCCTTTTCTACAATGAATATTTTTTTAACTAAGAACTTCTGAAGGCCTAAAACAATAGTTTTTCTGATAGTGAAAGCTCATATATAATGGGAAAGATGGGCTGAGTGACATCAGCAATATAGAAAAATCGTTTTCTATTGTCATTCCCCCACAAGAACATTAACTTTGACAATCACCCATGGATGAGAGTGTCATAGTGGCAGTCCAGGAGTCTAGTGGAGAGGTTCCAGCACACTGTTAGAGAAAAAAATCTGAGACGGCCTCATTGAAGAGGATAAGAGGAACAGTTTCATTTGCTCATGTCAACCCCCTGCTCCAAGCTGGATGATAAAGAATATTTAATGGAATGTTATTCAACCATAAGAAAGAAAGCCTGACGTTTGTGACAACATGGATGAAACTGGAAAACATTATGCTAAGTCAAATAAGCCAGAGAAAGATAAATACTGTATGATCTCACTTATATGTGGAATCTACAAACATCAAACCCATAGGAACAGAGAGTAGAATGGTTTCCAGGGGCTAAGGAGTGGGGGAAATGGACAGCTGTTTGTCAAAGGGTACAATCTTTCATTTATAAGATGAGTAAGTTCTGGATATCTAATGTACATCATGGTTACTACAGTTAGTTAATACTGTACTATATAGTTGGGATTTACTAAGAGAGTAGATCTTAAGTATTATAACACACACAAAGATAACTATGTAGTTGATGGATGTATTAATTAACTTGATTGTGGTAATCATTTTGCAATGTATACATATGTCAGATCCAGTTGTACACTTTAAATAATACAATTTTATTTTTCAGTTACACCACAATAAAGCTGGGGGAAAATGGAGAAATTGGCAAATGAGATATTACAGGGCAACTTTTAGCATCTATGTATTATGCCTAACTTTTCACCTTGAACACCATTTTTAGTGTAAATGTGTTTCCATTGTGTGTTAATAGTAAGGCATTTACTCTCTTTCAACTTGTGTGGTAAATTTTCTTAGTGGCAAATTTTGCCTACTCTGGGCTTTAGAAGTCTAGAGGACGAGGATTATGTCAAGGCATATGGCCTACGCTATCAAGAGGAAGGGATATATTCTTTTGTCACATAATGAACTTTAATTAGTAAGATTCTTCCAACACTTTCTGTAAACCCAATGAAGATCAATTTGGTACAGGGGAAGAGACACTGATCTGGAACTCAAGACTCTACTTGTTGCTAGCTCTTCCTCTATGTGAAGGATTTGAATTAGGGGATTTCTAAGCTTCTTTCTGCTCCAATATTTTACTAGATGTCTAAGATTTATAGTAATATTTCATTGAACTAATGTGCTCACATATATGAGTATATTAAGTTTTCACAAAAATTTAGAAATGGGAGATGTTGGGGTTTAAGTTCCTTTACTTGGATGTATTATTTATTTAAATAGGAAAACCTAGAAGATAGAAGTGTGTTTCAAATCCAAAGGAATGTATATCTAATGGTATAACACTGAGCATTATAGCAAATGTGTGTGTGTATAGGCTCTTAAAAGACTTGAGTCCCTCAAATTTGACCACCTGGTATCTTCTGTCCATCTATAAAGCCCGCTTTATATCAGTCAAGCACTACAAAATATACAATGTGCATTTCGGGGGTAATTTTCCTATAGTAAACAGTGCACAAGTATTTCTTGCTATTTAAATGTCATTCACATGCCTTTGGAGAATAAAATATTTGGGCTAGAGTTTTCAATTTTGCAACTGAAAATCCCTACATTATTAGCAGACAAAGAAACCTAAGAGTCCCTCAGATGGACTGTAGGAATAAGGCTCAGAGGAACAGAGAACAGATTCTCATAATTTTTTGCTCAATTTATGTTTTACTCTTTGTAATGTGCACCTAGAGGCTCACTGGATGTATTATAAATTAATAAGAAGAGTTGATAGCAGATCATAGTTCTTCCTATGAGGAAAAATGGGGTTTGGGCAAGGAAGAGAATAAATGAACACAAAAAAAGACATTTATATAAAAGATTTGTTTTTTTATCAATAGAAAATATTTTCAAGGTCCCTTTTTCAGAGTGTTGCTTGTAAAGTGGGAAGGAAAACAAAAAAGCTATAGCCACCTGAGACCAAACTGCCCAAGTAAATCATTATCTAAATTCCTGCACACAAATGTTAGCTGGTAGAGTGTTCCCTTAATCACATCTACCAATTCCTTAAAGTAGATTGATATACTTAAAAGGTACATTTTTTCAAAAAAGATAATGGGCAGACATGAATTTTCTGGTAATCTCTGTTGTCTGTGGTGCACCCTTCTCTTGGCATCGAGTACGTAAGTCAAGAGGAGGACCTTTAATAGAAAAGTTGAAGGATCTCTTATGGATAGTTAATGCAGGTGGTGGAAAAAACAGAAAATCCTCCCTATTTCACTGTAAAGAATACTTTCTGTAGGTGTATAAACAGAAAAATCATATATGCTGAATACAGCTTCTTGCTATCCTGGACGGGGCTACATAGACACATCAGTTTCACTTTTTGGATTTGATTTTCCTTAACTCTGTCGACAGCTCTACTACCCAGTTTGACATTATGCGTTACAGTTTGATGGATGTTTGTATTTTAGTCCTCTTGATGAGATAGAGTGACAGTAGTTAAAATCAAGTTCTGGGAGAAGTACCAGTCAAAATAACATCCACAGTTCATCACATATGGTGGAGGACTTCTGCATTATGAACAATCTAATCTCTTTCATGTTGATCCTAACCAGTGTAAGGTTTGATGGAGGCAGTTTTTCATACCTTGTCTCATAATTTTGGAGCTACACCCTAATTTGAGTCTGTAGCCACCATCTGCAATAGTTAATCAGCCAGTCAACATTTGAGTAGGTTCTTTGAGCTCTATATTCAATGATGAGGATTGATTTTTATTCAAGATCTGCCGTAGATCTGTATCCAAGTTCCTCCAGACAGCTAGCTGTGGTTACAGTGGAATTAGTAGCCCTATAAGAAAGCGCAGCTAACCTTCTGTTATGGCAGGTCTCTAAAAATCATTAGTCATCAGAGAACTTATCAGACTACAACAAAATCATTGCCTTAGAATAAACAAATGATTAGCTCTTCAATCTGTAATTCCTGAATATTGAATGAACATCTGTACAACTGACAGGACAATGTTATTCACTCTCTGTATCTGTACTTCCACCTGTTGGTGTAAGACAGCACTAGAAACAGATGATTCATTTACTAGGGCATCTGTACCAATTCAGTTCCATAACCACTCCTTTTTTATATATTTTATTGAAGTATAGTTGATATACAATATTATGCTGGTTTTAAATATACAACACAGTGATTTGAGTTAGATTCATTATTAAATCCTCATCCCAATTAGTGTAGTTACTATCTGTCAACATAGAAAGATGTTACAGAACTATTGGCTATATTCTCCATGCTGTACTTTTTTTTTTAACAATTTATTTTATTTTAGTATCATTAACCTATAATTACATGGGTAATATTGTGATGATTAAACTACCCGCTTCATCAGGTCCCCCCCACCGACCCTATTACAGTCACTGTCCATCAGTGTAGTGAGATGAGAATCACTACTTGTCTTCTCGGAGCTGTACAGTCCCCCCCGTGCCCCCCCACCCTATGTCTGCCAATCGTAATGCCCCTTTTACCCTCTTATCCCTTTATTCCCGTGACTAATTCATATTATGATTGAGATTTTGTGCCTCCTTATCCCCTTCATCTATTTCACTCACCTCCCCAAACCCCTCCCCCTTGGTAACCACCAGTCACTTTTCTGTGTCTATGAGTTTACTACTGTTTTGTTTTATTTTGTTCCATAACCACTCTTGATAGAGGTTAGCTGTACCAACTCTATAGAACCATTTCTACTTAATAACCCTACCAAAAGTTAAATTTATTCATTCATCAAGCACGGGTTTTTTTTTTTATAAAGCATCTATTATATACCAGGAATAACATTAGGTATTAGAGCTATGGGTGAACAAGGAAAACGAAAGATGCCTGCCCTTTGTTTGCACAAAATCCAGTTGGGTAAACAGCAAACAACAGAACAATTACAAATGCTGGGAAATAATAAAGTTAAGTTAGAGTCCATAAAGTATGATGTATAATGATGGAGGATGGCCCATTTGGGAGGATAAACTAGGGCTTCCAAGGGATAAGGGTCTAAGGTGAGATCTGATGAATGTCAAACTTGATGGAGAAAATCTATTTATTTGAAGAAATGGACTAGATACTTCAGTCAACCTAACAATCAGACATGTAGCACCACATAGACATAGTCACAGGAGTTATACAGTCTCTTTGGAGAAGATATTCTAGAGAAACAGTATGGTTGAATGAAAGGAGGAATGGAGTGAGACACTTTGTGCTCAGATCCTAGAGACTTTACACATATTACATCTAAACCTCAAACTAGTTTGCTAGATATCTGTACTTCTATTGCCATGTTATTATAAGTTTGGATATATATAGTATAAACTGTTACTTAGTTGTATACTATATATTACTTTGTATATAACTTATTACTATAAGTTTGGGTATGTGTGTGTATATATATATATAAAATTCTGGCCCTCTGTCTCATCTGTAAACTGGGGATAATATTAATATCACTAGAAGTCACTTTGTAAAACTTAAATTGCCATTGCCAATCAAGTTTTAGGTGGTAGTAGTAACAGTACTGAAGTTTTAGGTAATGTTAGCTAAAAAACCAAATGATATGTACATGAATATTTTTGCATGCCTTAGATTTATAATACACCTTTTCAAAATCCTATAAATTGGAATATCTCAAGAGGGAAACAAAATTTTCCTCTTCTAGGAGACTAAAAATATGTTAAATTTAGGGACAGATTAAAGCAGTTGAGGTTTAATTCAAAGACTAGTGAGTAAATGTAAATGACCTTCCAAAATCCTTTCTAACACAAATGATGTCATAATGTTTAGTTATCCTTTAGAATTTCCTAACAAAAATTATCACTATCATCAAGAAAATATTTCAAATAGTTATATGCTGATAAAATAGTATTAACATTTGTCAGGCTGGGACAGTGACAAAATGAATCCAATCTGTTTTTCACAGCATGAAACTATGTCAAACGCCAAAATATGGAAGTAAAACAAATGGCAGCTTTGGGAATTCTAGTTTTCTTTGTCCTTTGAAAAATTATCTTGTATCAGGTTTGTATACCACCTGGTAGGCTAACACCCCAAATGATGATTGAGTTGTTATCTATCAACAGATGTACAAATAACCTATTACTGGGAAGCGTCTGGTGGGAATAAATTGACAATTATAGCTTGACAATCATAATTTGGTTTGCTGGTTGATAGCACCTACCAGCCAATGTACTTGAATTTATATTTTCTGGTTTTTAAAATTAGTTACAGAGCTTTCATGGTGGAGAACTGAGTTTGAAAAATGACAGTAATTTCCTTACTATTGCAACTGAATAATCATTTGCTTTTTAATATTCAAGAAAAGTATTAATACTTATTCTTGGGGGTACAAACGCATTTCTCAAGTTAGATTAAGCCTGCATCCATCTCAGGAGTATAATTTTCTTTTAATTTTATAACAGTAATAATTAACTCTCCACTTATAAAATATAATTTACTGCTATTTACTTTGCATCCTGATAAATGCAAATCCCTTAGTGTAATCATATAAGGATTTTTAAAGGTGAAACAAGTGGTAAGTATGCTGTGAGGAGATTACATTTCTATTGCATCTGTATAGGCTTCTTGCTTGTTTATGTTCAATAGCTATCTGAAATACACACATTATAAAGGGAGTTACCAGTGTGTTGTCCTAAAAATTCCAACTAATGTATTTGAAGCAAAGTTTTGCGAGGTGAAACAGAGGTTGAGACATCTGAGGGTGTTGTTAATATATGAAGGGGAAGGAGGCCTAATGTGGCAGACACAGCCATAGGTTGAGCATGAGGAAGACTTCTAGTCCAGATTATTGTTACCATATGTTTGGCCTGGCTTTATTCAGCAGTTAAATGGGAAACAGAGTAAGTAGTTTCTAATATAACTTCAGTAATTATATTCTATATTTCTATTGCAAGAAATATTTTGTGATGGTCCATATTTTTCAATGGCGAGGCTAGAAAACTATGTATATAATATTTTAAGGCTTTATAAACCAACAGAGCTTCCTCGGAGGGAAAATGCTTTTGTTTTAGGTAGAAAAACGACCAATATACAGAGATCTTAACAGAACCCAGGATTTGTAAGATAGAATAAGATAGAACTACAGATGCCCAAAGAGAAGGACACACATAATTTTTTATTTCAAATATACTCCTTAGGGAGATATATATACACCCACACAGAGTTTTTGAATGTAGTTGCCTAATATAATAGAAACTAGTTCAAATTTAGAAACAAGAATCTAGATCTTATTTGTAGTTACACTAGAGCTCAGGCAAGTAAATCATTTTTCATTTTTCTTTTGTATTATAGAAGAGGAATCTTGTACTCTATAGGTTGTATAGATATTGTACATTCTAGCATACAAGATATCAGACTAAAAAATTTATTCTATATCATTCTTTAACCTCTTTTGCAATCCTCCTGCATACTTATATAATGGAGGGTTACTGCAACAACTCACATACCATGTTGGCATTAACACCAATTTTGAACTATGTGCAGATTTACTCGTGTGCAGAATGGGAATAGTCTTCCATTTCAGAGTAAAATACTCAGATTAGAATAATATTTTTGCCATTATCAATGAATATAAAGACATATATAAAAATGGCTCATTACATTGATTATAGGGCTATATCTTACATGCATGTAAGTATTTCATATTCATGATTCTTTTTGAAGTAAATATCTTTCCAAAACTCTAGCCAGAGAATTCTAGGAAAGTTTGTGCAGTGCTGGAAAAGTTTTGAATTATCCCAAATCACCACAACAAATATAGAAAAACTAGATTAACAAAACAAATACATCATTGTCAAGATTTACTATATGAAAAATGATACTGCATCCCTTTAAAACCAAAACACACTTATAGATAAATCAAGAAGTGAAATCAGACTGATTGGTAGTATCAAATATGAAGAAAAAATGACAGGTAATAGAACTTTTTATGGCTCTAAGAGCAAGAACACTGAAAACTGAATTGATGACAGGTACTCACCCTTCAATAGAAGAGTTATCACTAGGTATGGGAAACTTGATGGCCAATCTAAGAACAGCATCTAAAGCTGGAAGGGAAGTATACAGCCTCCAGTTTTCCAGAGTATAAAAAGGACCGTGTAAAAGCCTGGTATTGAAGGGCACTCTCTTCCCTGTGAACTCAAGATAAACCAAATAAATCTCAGCTCTCCCACATAGAGGAGAAACTACTGGGCATATAATCTAATTTGAACAGTCATGGAAACTCAGGGAAAAGTGAATTGAGTTTGAGATTACTATGAGAGAAAGGAGCAGAGAAGGCATATTTTAGGGTATCTTAGTCTAGTCCAGCTGCTGTAACAAGATACCACAAACTGGTAGCTTATAAACAACAGAAATCTATTTTGCACAGTTCTGGAGGCTGGGAGGCGCAAGCCAGAGTACCAGCATTGTTGGGTGAGGTCCCTCTTCTGAGTTGCTGACTTTGTGCTTTGCTCTTAGATGGCAGAAGGGGCTAGGGAGTTCTGGGGGGCCTCTTTCAGAAGGGCACTGATCCCATTCATGAGGGCTCTGCTCTTGTAACCTAATTACTTCCCTAAGCTCCCCACCTCCTAATTCCATCACTTTAAGGGTTAGATTTCAACATATGAATTTGGGGGGAACACAAACATTCAGACCTTTAACAGGGGAACAAAAGCCACCTTATTGTAATACTTCATGAAAACAACAGAGAAAGAATCTTAGAGTTGAGAAGCTAGAAAAGCTTCTATCTTCCTCTTTTAAGAGTAGAAGAAAATTATCTCACAGAGAGAGAAGTATAAGGAAGGGAGCAGCTTCACTTTAGGAAAATTCAAGGTAGAAGGTTATAGAGTTACATCTCTTAAGTACAAAAAGATCTTTTAAAAACTGAAAAACTTAAATTCTGTAACTGGTGAAAATGTCTTTCAAAAAAGACAAAAAACATTTCTTTTCAGACATAGAACACCTGAAAGATTTTATCACCAGCAGAACTACATTTATAAGAAATGACAAAAGAAGTCCTTTAAACAAAAGGAAAATGAAATCAGATAGAAATCTGAACATACAAAAATGAATGAAAAGCATGGAAATAATAAATATGTGAGTATATATAAAAATCATTTTTCTCTAAATGTATATTTAAAATGATAATTTTAAGCAAAGCAATACCAAGTATTACAGGGATTATAAGAAATGAAGAAGTATAACATATGATAGCAATTGCCCAAAAGCCACACAAGAAAATGGAAATACACTCTTAGAAGATTCTTATACTACATGGTAGGAAAATGGAAATGTACTCTATAAGAACTATATTATATGGAACACTAAAATATCTCTTGAAGATAGATCATAGGTTACAAGAGTATATTGTAAACTCTAAAACAACCACAAAAAATCCCCAATAAAACAAATACCTGTTGCTTTTGCCTCACACCATATACAAAAATTTACTTGCAATGAATCATAGATCTAAATATAGACTTCTTAAGACACAACCATAAAACACTAACAAACTATAAAAGAAAACATCAACAACTCAGACATTTTCAAAATTAGAAAGATATCTTCTACTCTTCAAAAGAATGTTAGAAAAAAAATTTTTTTAAGTAGAACTATTTGCAAAATTTATATCTGATAAAGGACATGTATCTGGAATATATAAAGAACTCCTTTAACTGAATTATAAGAAGACAACCTAATTAAAAATAGGCAAATGATTTTAATAGGCATTAATCAGAGAAGAAATATAGATGGCAAATAAGTTCACAAAAAGATATTTAATGACATTAATCATTTAGGAAATACAAATTAAAACCGCAAGGAGGGAACATTATACTCCAATTTGAGTGGCTTATATTTAAAAGCTTGACTATAGTTATAGTTAGCAAGGATGTGGAGCAACTAGAACATTCTTACAATGCTAGTAGCAATGTAAAATGTTACAAATACTTTGGAAAATTATAATATAATTTCTTAAATATATGAATATACACCTACCATAAATTTTAACCATTTCACTCCTAGGTATTTACCCAAGAAAGGTGAAGTGTTGGACAAAGACAAAATTTTGCTTTGATGTGAATGACTAGAAAACCAAGTTTTTTAAAAAAATAATAATTAACCAAAAATAGTCTGTTTTTTGGAGTTTATAACATATGTAAAAGTAAAATAATGGACAACATCAGCACAACGATTTGGAGAGGAGTAAAGGCTGTTATACTCTTCTAAGTTTCTTACATTATAAGTGAAATAGCATAATAAGGATTTAATGTATACTGATACAAATTGAGGATGCATACTGTAAACAATAAGGTACCCATCAAGAAAGAGCTGTAGTTAATAACCAGTGGAAAAGTTAAAATTGAATTTAAGAAGACCTAAATAAAATACATATTTTCATGGTAAAATTAATATGCCTATGATATCTTTGTCCCTACACTTACCAGTAGATTCAATACTCCCCCCCAAATCCCAGCAGGCTTGTTTTTAAAAAATAATTGACAATCTGATTCTAAGGTTTATGTAGAAATGCAAATGATAAGAAAGAAATATTGTATAAGGAAGTGCAAAGTTCGATGACTTAGCACTCTGATTTCAAGATGCCTATAAAGCTACAATAATCAGGATACTGAGGCATTGGCGTAAGTGTAGACACTTGGAGCAAAAGAATGGAATACAATGTCTGGAAAAACTTTATACATATCATCTGATTTTCAATTAAACCACAATTCAATTCAATGGGGAAAGAAAACATTTTGTAACAAATTATATCCACATGGAAGAGAAAGGAACCCTACCTTCTATATACCAAAATTATTTTGATATCTTTATTATACACCTAAATATAAAAATCTACTATTTTAATGATTCTAGAATAGAACATAGAAAAAACTCCAATATAAAAATGGAAAATTAAACACACTGAAAGGTTCTCAGCACCACAATTCATCAAGAAAATGCAAATTAAAATACAGTGAGATATTGCAGCTCACATACTAGAATTTCAAAAATTAAAAAGACAGAACAAGGTAAGGATGTTCATTCTCACTACTCCTATTCAACAAAGTACTAAAAGTCCTTGTCATGGTAATAAGAAAAGACATACAGCTGAGAAAGGGCAAAATGAAACTGTCCTATTTATAGATGATAAAAAAATCCCATGTAAACAATAAAAAACTCCTAGAACTAGTAAGTGAATTTAGGAAAGTCTCAGGATGTAACATCAATACATTAAAATTCATCATATTTCCAAATTCTAGCAATGAACATGTAAACACTAAAATTAAAAACAACAATACACTTTATGGTTCACCTAAAAAAATATCCTGGTATAACTAGCAAAAAATATGGGAATTGAATGCTTGAAATAACAAAATGCTGATGAAAGAAATCAAAGAAGATTTAAATAAATGGGAGATACATAGCCTGTCACTGGATTGGAAGACTCAACAAAGTAAAGGTGTCAATTTCTACCAAACTGATACACAGATTCAATACAATTCCTATCTAAATTCTATCAAGAGTTTGGATAGATATTGACAAGCTCAATCTAAAGTTTATATGGAAAGGCAAAAGAACTAGTACAGGTAAAACAATGTTGAAAGAATCATAAAGTGGGATGAATCACTCTACCTGATGTTAAAACTTACCATATATAGCTATAGAATGAAGATAGTGTGTTGTTGCCTAGGGGACATATACACAGATCAAAGAGCCCAGTACAAATAAACCCAGCTGATTTCTGACAAAATTGCAAAAGCAATTCAATAGAGCAAAGGTAAGTCTTTTCAACAAATGTGCCTGGAGCAATTAGATATCCACAGGCAAAAAATAAACCTTCGCCTAAACTGCTCATATTATACACAAATTATTTCAAAATTGTTTGTAGATTGAAATGTAAAACCTAAAACTGTAAGACATTTAGAAGAATTCTTAGAAAACTTTGGAATCTAAGGCTAAACGATGAGTTTTTAGACATGATACTAAAAGCATGACCTATAAAAAGGAAAAATGATAAGTGGGACTTTATCAAAATTAAAAACTTTTGCTCTGAGAAAGTTTCTGTTAAGAGGATGAAAAGACATACTATACATTCAGGAGAAATATTTGCAAACAACATATCCAACAAAGTTGACTTGTAGCTAGATATAGAATATATAAAAGACTCTCAAAATTCAGCAATAAAACAACCAAAAGGATCCAATTAGAAAATGTGCAAAAGAGGTTAAACAAACCCTGGAATATCTATATCATGAAATACTATTGAGCAATAAAATGAAACAAACAAACAATAAAATGCAACAACCTGGATAAGTCCCAAGAGTGTTATGCTTTGAAAAAGCCAATCTCAAAAGGTCACCCTTTATATATTATATATATCCAGGATATTGCAGGTTTGGTTCCAGACCAGCAATAAAGTTAGTAAAATGTGAGTCTCAATGAAATGAGTAAAATGAATTTTTTATTTTCTCAGTGCATATAAAAATTATATTCACAATATACTGAGCCTATTTAGTGTACAATAGCATCTTTTTCTAAAAAAATGTTACATATCTTAAAAATACTTTATTGCTAAAAATTACTAACATCATCTGAACTTTCACCTGGTTGTAATCTTTTTGCTGGTGGAAGGTCGTGCTGACTTAGAAGGATGGTAGATGGCTGCTGACTTAGAAGGGTGGTGGTTGCTGAAGGTTGAGGTGGCTGAAGCAATTTCTTAGAATAAGACAACAATGAAGTTTGCTGCATTGACTGACTCTTCCTTTCATGAATGATTTCTCTGTAGTATGTAATGTTATTTGATAGCATTTTACCCACAGTAGTATTTCTTTCAGATTTGGTGTCATATGTAATATTCTAAATTCTTTGTTGTTGTTTCAACAATCTTCACAGCACCTTCACAAGGAGATTTCATCTCAAAAAATGACTTTCTTTGCTCATCCCTAAAAATGAACTTATTCAAGTTTTATCATAAGATTGCAGCAATTCAGTCATATCTTCAGGCTTCATTTCTAATCCTAATTCTCTTGCTATATTCACATCTGCACTTACTTCTTCCACTGAAGTCTTGAACCCTTCTAAATCATCCAGGAGGGTTGGAATCAACTTCTTCCAAGCTCCTATTCATGTTGATATTTTGACCTCTTTCCATGAGTCATGAATATTCTTAATGGCTTCTAGAATGATGAATCCTTTTTCAGAGGTTTTCAATTGACCTTGCACAGATCTGTCAGAGGAATCACTATCTACGGCAGCTATAGATTTACAAGATGTATTTTTTAATTAATAGGACGTGAAAGTTGAAATTACTCCTGATCCATGGGCTATGGAATGGATGTTGTATTAGCAGGCATGAAACAACCTTCACATTGCTGTACATTTTCATTAGAACTATTAGGTGATCAGGTGCCCTGTCAATGAGCACTCATATTTTGAAAGAAATCTTTTTTTCTGAGCAGTAGGTCTCAACAGTAGGTTTAAACTATTCAATAAACTATATTATAAACAGATATGCTGTCACTGAGGCTTTGTTGTTCCATTTATAGAGCACAGGCAGAGTAGATTAAGCATATTTCTTAAGGGCCCTAGGATTTTCGAAGGGTAAACAAATACTGGCTTCAACCTAAAGTCACCACCTGCATTAGTCCCTGACAAGAAAGTCAGCCTCTCCTTTGAAGCTTTGAAACCAGGCATTGACTTCTTTCTAGCTATGAAAGATGGCATCTTCTTCCAATAGAAGGCTATTTCTTCTACATTAAAATCTATTGTTTAGTGTAGCCAACTTCATTAATTATCTTATTTACATCATCTGGATAATTTACTGCAGCTTCTCTATCAGCACTTGCTGCTTCACCTTGCATTTTGATGTTGTAGAGATGGCTTCTTTCATTGTATCTCATGAACCAACCTCTGTTGGCTTCCAACTTTTCTTCTTCAACTTCCTCCCCTCTCTCAGCCTTCATAGAATTGAAGAGTTGGGGCCTTACTCCGGATTAGGCTTTGGCTTAAGAGGATGTTGATCTTCTATCCACAGCACTAAAATTTTCTCCATGGCTATTTCTCTTTCTAATAAGTTGTATGTCCACTGGAGTAGCACTTTTAATTTCCTTCAAGTACTTTTCCTTTGCATTCACAACTTATCTATTTGGCATAAAATGCCCAGCTTTCAGCCTGTCTCAGCTTTCAACATGCCTTCTTCACTAAACTTAATCATTTCTAGCTTTTGATTGAAAGAGACTCTTCCTTTCACTTGAACTCTTGGAGGCCATTGTAGGGTTATTAATTGGCCTAATTTCAATATTGTTGTTTCTCAGGGAATAGAGAGGCCCAAGGGGAAGGAGAGAGACAGGGGAACAATTGCTCAGTAGAGCATCAGAGCACACACGTTTATTAAGTTGGCCATCTTATATGGGCATGGTTCATGGCACCCCAAAACAATTACAGTAATAACATCAAAGATCACTGACCACAGATTACCATAATAAATATAATAATATTGAAATATTGAGAGAATTACCAAAATGTGACACAGAAACATGAAGTGAGCAAATGCTGCTGGAAAAATGACTTCAATAGACTTGCTTGATGCAGGGTTGCCACAAACCTTCAATTTGTAAAAAATGCAACATCTGCAAAGCACAATAAAGCAAAGTGCAATAAAACTAGGTATGTGTGTATTTGAAATGACAAAATTATAGAGACTGAGAACAGAGTAGTGGTTGCCAGAGCACAGTGATGTGTTGGAGAAGAGGATGCAACTAAAAAAATGTAGCCCAGAGAGTTCCTCTGTGGTTATGGAACAACTCAGTATTATAATTGTGGTGGTAGTAACACATGGAATATCATTTCACATAACTACACATACACACACATGCACATACACACACATTCAAGTAAATGCTTATAAAACTGGTGAAAATTGAATAAGGTCTGTAGTCTACTTAACAGTATTGTGCCAATGTAAATTTCCAACTTTGACATTATACTACAGTTATGTAACATATCATCATTTGGGGAAGATGGGTAAAAGGGTCATAGCATTGTATATATTCTTTTTGCAACTTCTTGTGAGTTTATAATTATTTCAAAATGAAAATTATAAGAAAAAAGACAGAAAGCAAATATTAGTAAAGATGTGGAGCAAATGGAACTCTCAAACCTTGCTAGTGATATTGAGAACATTACAAACACCTTGGAATAGAATATTGATGGTTTCTAAAAGAGTTAGTCAACTACTTTTGAAATGAGTCTGCTCCAAGAGAAATGACAACACACACATACAAAAGATTTTGCATTCATGTTCAAAGCAGCCTTGTTCTTAAGAGCCAAAACTAGAAATGACCCAACTGTCCATCAACAGGAGAATGAGTAACCAAATTGTATTCACTAATTGGAATACTATTCAATAATAAAGAATAATTAAGTATAACACACACACAACATGGATTAATCTCCAAAATATTTTGAACTTAAAAAGCTAGACACAATGGAGCACAAACTGTATGATTACATTTATATGAAATTTGAAGGCAAGCAAAACTACTCTATAATCGCAAAAAAATTTAGAACAATGGTTACCCATGGGTGGGGAATTTTAATTTTAAAAGAGCACAAGGGATCTTCCAAGGAAATGGAAATGTTCTTTATCTTGTTTTGGTTGATGGTTACACAAGCGAATATTATCAAAACTCAATGAACTGTGTAATTAGGGTCTATGCATATTAATGTATCAAGCATGAACCATAAGAATAAAAAAGGAAAAGGAAAAAGTGCTGGTTCAAAGTAATTGTACTAACACTGAAAATCTTTTTATTTTAAAATAAAATAGAGAAACATCAGGATAAATTTTTTAATCTAATATGTATATAAATATAATAGAAACAAGTAAAGAAAACATACCGAAAATTATTTAAAGTAAGTATGTCAAAATATTTACAGAGTTGGAGCATCAGTATCTTTTTCCTTTCTACCTTTCTGTGAACCTAAATTATTTTTGATTAGTATATATTACTGTGAACATTGAAATGCATTTAAAACAAATATATTTCAAAAGGAAATACAGAAATTAAATCTTTCAGTATGACTTCTTATAAAAATTAAATCACAAATCAAAACACAAACATAGAAGAAATACCTAAAAACCATTTGTCAAGATCAAGTATTCAGATTTTTTTCTTAACTGGTTTATTGAATGACCAGGATTTCATCAATAGGTTGTAAGCAGAAACAAACTATTATTTTTTCTATTGCCCCTTGAAATTTGTTCCAGAATTATTTCATTTTCCTACTCCTGGTCAGAAACTCACACATATCTTAGTGGTTTTTTTGTTCCTCTTACATCATAAGCAAATATTACTTTTGTTTTAACATTAAGGGTATAATCCAATATAATAGTCACATTACTTCAGTTCAGTCCAGTGTAATAGTTAAGAATAGTTAAGACTCTAGGTTCTAATTAAATTTACAGACTCTCCCTTCTCCTGGGTAGGGCCTGACCCAACAGGAGGTCTGGTACCAGAGCCACCACATCCAGTCAAGAACATTGTCCTACACATAAAGACACCTAACAGAGGAGTTGGTCAGCTTACCAAGCATGGCGCTTACTTCCAGACTGGCTTACCTGCCCTTCCTCTGTGCTCTTGCATTCCTCTTACAACACTACCATGGCACCACTTTTTATTTTACTTCTCATCCTCACTAGATATTGAGCCACTTGATAGTAATCTATCTTTCTCTCTGTAGTCATAGGGCCTGATAATATTTGATGTTTTATTAGATAAGTGTTTGCTAAATATATGAATGGTTCTATCTTTGCCTTATAATCTAAAGACAAAATAGGCTCCAGTGCCTGCCCCAGCATTTCCCTCTTTTTTGGATTACTGCTTTATAGTTTGACATCTCTTGTATACTGACAACACAGCAGGGACTTTCAAGATGGGAACCTAAAACATGGCCTCCGAGCTCATTTTGTTGTAAAAGCAGGACAATATACATTTCACGTTGGTCACAATCATTGCATTAAGGGAATCTTTAAAATTATTTCCACAGAGTTAATCAAAAAAGTCTTTTGTTATCTAGGTTCTTAATTGGTTTATACTGTTTTCTTAGTGAGAAACTTCAGGAGAGATTCATCGAATAGTGAACAAATTGTCACATGTTAAGCAAAAAATGTATAAATGTTCTGAAGTGAACAAGCTGATGGTAAAGGCAGTTAAAAAGGAGCGTTGACTTTTGGAATCTTTTAAGAAGAGCTCAGAGACCCTTTCCAGTTTTTATGATTTTCTGAGCACAGATGGCTAGATAAAAGGCCTAGAACTAACAAAAAATAGATTATTTCCTTCTCAATATGTAAGTTCCACATAATTAAAATTTAACAGATTTGTAGTGAAACATGGTAGCGATAACAAAAATGGTCTTGCTACATAAATTTTACATTTTAATTATTCTATAAAAAGAACATAATAATAAACATAATGTTTATAAATATTATTCTCTTCTACCTGGAAATGACAGATACCACAATTAGTACTTTAAACAACTTTCCACTTCGATATAAGTACATTGCAATAAGAGTTTGATTAAATTTGAGTATTAACATCTTTTTCCCTAACAAAGAAAAGGCAGTAAAATATTCATACATCACCACATCATAATATTAAAATAATGTTATATATCATTTTAACAAAATTTAAAAAGTCAAGATAAATATTTTTCATAGGCACTCTACTGTCTTTTCACATACTAGCAACAAATAGTAGTCAAGAATTCTCCTGGGATAAATTCAGTTACCAAAATATGAATCTTTACATTATCACCAGGAAAACATATACATAAACAAGAGGAACTAACTAAATTCTCCATATCCCATGTCTACAACTTAACTAAGATATAGACATTACTACATATTTTACAGTACTTGTAAGTGCCAACTAAAAATGCCAAATCTGTCAGCCATGTCCAGGGCCCAAGCCAGAGTAGCATATCAGACTATATGGAGAACAGGAGCAAAGAGCAAGGACCTAAGAGACACAGAACCAGAAAAATATCACTTCTGGAACAAAAGGAATCATCTCTGAGAGAGGAAATGCTTAGAAAAGTCTGAAAACTGATAGATCAGAGAACTGGATAGTGGTGCATTTCAAGGCATGGTCATGGAAGTGTACAGAGCCAGAGGTAGCAGTCTTGGGAAGATACCACCTCTGCAAGAAATAGAGGTAACTTGAAAGACAGATACATCCCTTGAATGCTTGGTAGAGAGAGGAGAAAATGAAACAGAGACGGGGAGGGTGAAAAATGAACAGAGGAGGGAATTTAATGGCCCTAGAGAAAGAAAAGTGAATGACAAAATCAAGCCTTTCCACCTGCATAAAAATGTGTCACTAATTTAAAAAAAGACAGTTCCTTTTTTTTAAATTTTTTTATTTTGTTATTTTGTTATCTTTAATCTACAATTACATGTGCAACATTATGGTTACTAGACTCCCCACATCATCAAGTCCCCCCCACATACCCCATTACAGTCACTCCATCAGCATAGTGAGATGCTATAGAATCACTAGAATCACTACTTGTCTTCTCTGAGTTGTACAGCCCCCCCGTACCACCCCAAAATTACGTCTGCTAATCGTAATGCCCCCTTTTCCCCCTTGTCCCTCCCTTCCCACCCATCCTCTCCAGTCCCTTTCCCTTTGGTAACTGTTAGTCCCTTTTAAATTAGAAAGTCAGTACATAACCAAAGTGCCTTACACTTATCAAATATTGCTGGTTCCAAAGAAGACATTTAAAATGGAAAACACAACTATATTCTGAATCCATCTAAAACTATTCTAAAAAGAGGAAAGAAAAAACAAGAATCAAATTATTTCAGTTAATAAAAATTATCCAGAAACAAAGAGCCAAGGAAACAAAATATGAAGCACTGGAAAATGATAATGAGAACGCTAACATGAATTTAACATTCAAAACGTAAGTTTCACATATGAAATAAAACTTCTAACAATCAGAATTTCAAAATGTCAGCTACAAACAAACATACAAACAAAAATAAATGATAGATGATCCGACTCAGGAAAGAAATTGAAGAAAAAACCATTAAGAAATAAATATTATTTCACAAGGTGCCCAAAGGAGAATAGATTTAAAAATATACATCTAATCAGAGAAAAGAAAGAGAAAGAAGAATGACAAAGTACCTGATAATGATTAAGAACCTCTCCCAAAAATAACAATGATAAACTTTGGACATAAGTCAAAAGTCTCAGAGGAGTGAACAAAAAGCAGGAAGATATTGCTAGAGGGTCCATGAACCGGGGAAGGCAGATGTACAGGGTGAGTTCTGTGTTTTCATTGCTTCTAGCATGACAGCTGGCAGGGTTGGCGCTTTATAGGAAAAACTCCAGGTTTTCTGACCTGGGGAACAAGAAGATTGAGTCTGGAGCAGCCATGAACATCGGAAAGAGAGAAGAGAACCAAGAAAGCAAAAAGCCAGAGAGCAGATCTTTAAATTATATCTCCTAATATTGCTGGCTGATGCTGCAAGCATACTCAAAGCAGCTCAGCTAAGAGCGAGTATATAGACTCATCAGCTATGGAAGAAACAGTTTTCAGTATGAACCCAACAAACTCAAATGCCTGCGGAAATAAAAGAAAATACTGATCAGAGAAAAATACAGGAATACAGGGTCTCCAGAATTTAGCAGTCATAATATCCTGGATACAATTTTAGATAATATGAGATAAGGAGAACTAGGAAAATATGACTCCTTTTCAAGAGAAAAGGGAGTTTTGGCACAAAACCCAAGGTCTTCCAAAGATGGAATTAATAAACAAAGATTTTGAAGCAGCTGTTACAGTTATCCTCAACAATGTAAAACCACAAACTCATAAATAGTGTAAAGACAGTAAATCTCAACAGTTAAACAGAATTTTTTTAAAGTGGAAACTGTAGACTTAAAAAAATATTAGAGATTAAAAAAACATATTCACTGGATGGACAACAGCAGAATGGAAGTGAGAAATTAAAATATGTAAACATGAAGATACATTAATAGAAATTATATAATCTGAACAATAGAAGGAAAAGGTTTTTAAAAATGAACACAAGAGAATAGGAGACAAATAGCACATTGAGAGGAGATATTTGCAAGACATATCGGATAAAGGACTGCTATCCAAAATCTACAAAGAAGTCTTACAACAAAACAACAACAAAGATAAACAACCCAAATAAAAAATGGGCTATAGACCTTAACAGACACTTCACCAAAGACATACAGATGGAAAATAAACATATGAAAAGATGTTCTGTGTCCTATGCCAACAGAGAATTGCAAATTTAAACAATAAAATACCACTACAAGCACACAGATGTTTAGAGCAGCTTTATTCATAATGGTCAACATTTGGAGGCAACCATGATGTACTCCACTAGGTGAACGGATAAATAAACTGTGGTACATCCAGACAATGAAATATTATTCAACAGTGAAAAGAAATGAGGTCTCAAGCCATGAAATGACATGGAGGAACCTTATATACATATTATTGAGTGAAAGAAGCCACTATGAAAAAGCTACACACTGTAGGATTCCAACTATATGACATTCCAACAAAATTACATTCTGGAAAAGGTAAAACTATCGATGAAGTAAAAATATAAGTGGCTCCCAGGGTTAGAGGGGAGGGAGGGATGAATAGGTGCAACACAGAGAATTTTTAGGGCAGTGAAACTAATCTGCATGATACTATATTGGTGGATATCTGTCCTTATATATTTGTCCAAACCCATAGAATATACATGAAGAGTGAACCTTAATATAATCTGTGGACTTTCACTGAGAATAATGTGTCATGTAGGGTCATTGATTGTAACAAATGTACCACTTGGTTTAGGATGTTGGTGGTTGGTGTACTGTTTACATTTTTTAATTTTCTGTGTAGTATGATGTTTTGAAATCTTAAAAACCTTTCTCTCTCTGGAGGGACTGCTACTTGTTGGGCTAGCCAATTCTTAAGGTACTAAAAAGCTCAACTGGCTCAAAGTAACTAATCCAGAGTCATACCTCTTCTACCCGACCTATATGCCTCAGAAGGCAATATTCCTCTGCCTTAATTATCCCAGGAGAGGTACCAGACAACCATGGATTATCTCTTTGTCTTAGAGCCTGCCCAGATTATTCAAATTAGCAATCCTGAACTGTTTACCTTGCCCTGCTTGCTCTTCCTGCGGAAACACCAGTAAAGCCTGTGGCTTAGGCTCTTCATTCAGTCTTGTCCTTTCTGTCTCCTGACGTAGGCTGGTGCTTTCCCACGTGGCCCTGCCTGGCGTGCTATCCTTCTTGTTTCTAAGACGTGTGAATATAATAAACTTTGTTTTCCTGAGCCCCTCATCTCTTTTCTTTTGTGCCACAACTGACTGACCATCACATAAACACCCAGAACAGTGAGGGAGGCTGTGCATGTATGAGTTGTACGGATATGTGCAAACTCTCGTACTTCCACTCAATTTTGCCCTGAACCTAGCACTGCTCTAAAAAAAAAGACTATTTTTAAAAAAAGAACAGATTCTCAGAGACTTAATAGTTAGTGACCAGTTGACTAAAAGTACATGTAATTGAGGTCCCAGAAGGAGAGGAAAGAGAGAATAGGACAGAAAATAAATTTGGCCAGTAATGACCATAACAATTCTAAATTTGATGAAGAATGTAAACTTATGGAATCTGGCTGCTCAAGGAATTCCAATCACAATACCCATTTAAGCAGTCCCTCTCTGGGCATTTCATACCCAAACAGCTGAAATTTGAAATAAAGAAAATCTTGAAAGTAGCAATAGGAAAATGGCTTATTATGTACAGGAAAACCCTGACTCAATTAGTAGTTAGCTACTTATTAGGAAGTTTGGGTGCCAGAAAAAATAAAGCAACATCTTTAAAATGCTGAATGAAAAATAAACTTGTCAACCATATTTTCTTTTTCTAAGGAAAATATCATTTACTAATGAAGGGAAAATAAAGACATTTTCAGAGAAAGAATAAAAAAGAATATGCTGCCATTAGGCCTACACTATATTCAGGCAGAAGGAATTTGATACCAGATGGAAACTTGGATCCTCACAATGCAACAGAACACTGGGAATGGTAAATATGAAAAGACAGTTTTTCTTTTAAGTTCCCTCAAAACACATTATGACAGTTTAAAGCAAATTTTATAAAATCTTTTAGGGTATATAATCTATGGTGATGTAATGCATTTAATAACAAGAGCGTAACAGATGGGAAGGAGATCAATTGACGTTTATGGTTGTAGGGTTTCTACATTTACTTAAACTCATGCAACACTAACTAAGTGGGTTGTGAAATGCTCAGGATGTAGCTTTAATTTTTTATTGAACTATAGTTAATATACAGTATTTATTTCAGATGTACAACATAGTGATTTCATAATCATATGCATTACTAAATGCTCACCATGACAAATACACTTACAATCTGTTAATACAGTTTGTCGAATGGTACCTTGGCCCAGTTTTGAGGCCTTGGTTAGAGGCAAGTCATTCTTCTTGAGCTGCCAATTAAGTTCAAACCCCCAACCACCTCCTTTATCAGGTTCTCACACTTTAGACCACTAAATACCTGCCCTAATTGCCCCAGGGCCAGATACCAGACAACCAGAGTCCGCCCCTATACCCCAGAGCCCACTGAAATTATTCAAAGTAGCCAATCCTAAACCTCCTTGTCCTGCTTTACCCCTTCTTCTCCACAGAAATCACAATAAAGGTGCTTGCCCACAGTTTCCCTCTCTTCCTCCGCCTCTACTGCTTCTCCGGAGTGGCCCTGGGTACTGTGCTGCATTCTCCCCAGGGAACTGTAAGGACACCAAACTATAAAACTCTTTCTGGTTTCTTTCTCAAGGTACCTTTGGCCTCACCCGACCTCACCCAAGGTAATTTGGCTAAAATAAATCCCTAGAAAAGTCACTGAAAAAAGGAAGCAAAGAAGCATAGCAAAAAAGCCAAGAAATTTTTTTAAATGGGATGCTAAAATTAAGACAAACAATACAAATAAGATGGAAAAAAGGAAAAGAAGGCTAAAAAGCAGAAAGAATAAATTAAACAGAAATATTAAAATGGTAAACATGAACCAACATCAATAATTATATTAAACTTTAATGTACTAAACAGTATGATAAAAAGGCAGTTATGATAAGAATGCATAAAAAAGGACTCAATTACATGCTGTGCACAAAAGACACATCTAACATATGAAAACATAGAATGAAAGTAAATGTATTAAACATGTGTATCATGCAAGCAGTATGCACAAAAATGCAGACACAACTAATATGAAATAGGTTCAAGACCATGAGCATTATAAAAAGTAAATGGGACATTTCATAGTAATTAAGGGGACAATTCATGACTAAGACTTAACTCTTATAAATATGCATGTGTCTAATAACAGAGTTGCAGGCATTTAAAGCAAAAATTGCCAGAATTAGAGAGACAGAGAGACAGAGAAAGAGAGAGATGACACACAATTCCACAATCATAGTAGGAGATGTTGTCAAGAGTGGGAAAACTCAGCTATTAGTTCCAAGTGACTTCCCAGCACATTGAGGATGTCAAAGATCCTGATAATGCCAGCACCTGGAAGTAAAAGCCCATGGACCTCAAACTGCTGCATCTTCTATGGGTTCTGATTTGCAAAGGAAGACTCAACACATAAGGCACTGGTTAGAAAAACACTTTACTCACAGAAAGAAGAAGAGTCATAGCAAGATCAATGTCTGTAGTGTGTGCTGGTCTCCCTTGGCCAGCTGGTCCCTTCCAACACCTGACACAGGGTGATGGAATGCATGCACCCTTCTTGTACTGCAGGCAAAGATCCCATTCTCTTCCATTGGGAGGAGAGCTGGCCACATACCATAAGATATGCATGCTTAAGAAATATAAGGAAGTTCACAGCATAGTTAGGACACAGGAAAGGTTTTCCCTAATAAGACAGAAGAATCTGGGCCAAGCAACAATTTGTCACCCATCTTCCATTATTTCAGGCCCAGGGCACTGATAGGGCAATCTCAGAGAGGGGTGGCAGGTTATGTGATGGCTGCTTCTGCAACACAAAGTATCTATTCCAATAAAAGCAAAAGGCTTCTCTTTCTATGATGGATATAGCCCATTGTAATCAACCTGCCATTAGGTAGCTGGCTGATCATCCTGAGGAATTTTGTGCCTTATTGTGGATTCAGTATTGTTCTCTGCTGCTGGCAGATCAGGCACACAGGTGGCCATAGCCATGGCATGTCAAAGGATGGCTATTTCCCCAAGAGATACTAACAATTCTCTCAACAGTTGATAGGAAAACTATAAAGATAGATAAAATCAGCAAAAACATAGAAAATCTGAAAAACACTATCAACCACTTTGAACTCTAGCCAACAACTACAAAATATATATTCTTTTTAAGTGCACACAATGTAACTACCAATCTAAATGAAGTACAGAGGCATAAAGCCACTATCAATAAGTTTTAAATGATTGACATTGTACAGGTTATGCTTTCTGACCAGAGTAGAATTAACTTTGAATTTAATAGCAAAAGAAGAACTCAAAAGGAAAATTAGGAAATATTTTAAACTGAATATGTTAAATATGTGACATATAAAAACTTGTGAGATGCATCAAAGGAAGAAATTAGTATAGGGAAAATGTCATAGTTTTAAATTCATGTATTAGAAGTAAAAAAGATTTAAACCAATGAAGTCAGGAGTTATCTAAAGAAGCAAAGCAAAGAAAAAAAAATACTAAACCAGAATAAAAGGAAGGAAATAATAATGATAAGGGCAGATATCAATAACAAAACAAACAAAAACTAGGGAAAGTAAATGAAACCAAAAGCTGGTTCTCAGAAAAGGTCAATAAACTTGATCAAGACAAAAAAAGAAAATATACTAATTACTAGTATCATAAATAAAAGGGGAAATAACTATAAATACTACAGACATTAAAAGGATAATAAGGAGATATTACAAAAAATCCCCTACCAAGAAATGTAACAGTTTACATATATTATCAATTCCTTGAAAGATATAAATTACTAAACCTGACACAAGAAAAAATAGAAGAATGCATTGCCATATACAAATTAACAGAATTGAATTCATAGTTAAAACCTTCCTTCAAAGAAACTTCAGGCCCAGGTGGCTTCACTGGGGAAGGTCATCAAATATTTAAAGAGAATAATAACAGTCTTACACAAACTAGTGATATTTCAGAATATAACTTGAGAAGATCATTACTTTATTAATATTAAAACCATACACAGACGGCACAAAAATAGAAAACTACGCATCAGTAGTCCAATGAACATAGATACAAAAATTTTTCAGAAAATATTATGAAACCAAATCCAGCAACTTCAAGGGGTTTGAGCCTAGGACTTCAAATCTGGTTTATCATCCAAAATATCAGTCAATGCAAATCACCATATTAATAAAAGATAAAGAAACATGATTAATTTCATTAGATGCAGGTAAAGCATTGTACAATATCCAATAGCCGCTAATGATAAACAGTCTCAGAACACTAGAAATAGAAACATCCTCAAATTTATAAAGTTTATATAAAAATTACCAACAGCTTTCATACTCAATGATGAAAAACTGACTGGTCTTACCTTTAGATGAGAAACAAGCCAGAGATGTCTTCTCTCAACACTGCCACCCAACATTACAATAAGGGCCACAGGAACTGGAATAAAGTAAGAAAAACAAATAAAAAACATTGGCAATGAAGAATAAAATTATCTCTGTTCATAGAAGACATGATTGTTTACACAGAAATCCCTGAGGACTGTATATGAAATAGACATGTGAATTGAAAATCTTAATGAAATTTCGATAGAGTTATGAGAACTAATTTAATTTAGCAAGGTCACAGGATACAAGGCCAATACATCCTTTATCAAAACTAAACATTTTTGTTCTTTGAAAGACACATGAAGAAAATGAAAAGGCAAGTCACATATTAGGAGAAAATATTTGCAAATGTATCTATGACAAAAGCTTGTGAGTGGAATATATGAAGAAAATATAAAGAAAAATAAACCAATTAAAAATCAGCAAAATAGCTTCATAAATAGACACTTCAGCCAAGAAGATACTCATATGAATGGCTAATGAGCACATATAAATGCCACCACTAGGTATCACAGAAATACAAATTAGTGGCAAAATGTTAAAATACTATATGCCCACTAGAATGACTAAAATTTAAAAGATTGGCAAAACAGTGTTGGCAAAGATGTGAAGGAACCAACAGTGGGATTTTAAAATGGTAAAATCTCATTGGGTAACAGATTGGTGTTTCTTTATGCAGTTAAATGTACACTTACTATATAATTCAGTAATCCCATTCCTAGTTATTTAGCCAAGATAAATAAATACATATATCTACAAAAGACTTGTATGTAAATTAAGATTGCATTATTCATTTATTTGAAATAACCTCCATGACCATCAGCTGGTGAATAAATTTTTAAAAATAGAGTAAAGCAATGCTGTTGATATATATTTAATAATAAAAAGGAATGAGCCATTGAAACATGGAACAATATGAGGCGAATCTTAAAAACATTCTGAGGAGAAAACATATATATCCATTTGCTTGGAATTCTATAGAAGGTAAAAATCAGAAAGCATATTAATATATTGGCTGGCACCTGGGGCTGTGGTTCTGGGATGAGATTTAATACAAAAGAGTAATGAAACTTTATGGTAATATTTTATACTTTGATTATGGTCATTGATCATTATATGATTGCATACAACTGTATATACATAAAAATGAAGTAATTTATTTTATAATTAGTTTTATATAAATTACATCTAGTAAAGATAGGTCAAGAAAATGAAAACATAATAATGAAGAGATAAAAATTATGTAAGCAAATTGATATAGCAAATAAGCAAAGAAAATATAATTTGCATCCTTGAAAACAAAAACAATGAAACAAATAATATTCAAAACTATAATCAAAGTTGCATGGATAAAAGAAGAATCTAAATACTTAAAGGACTTCTAGTGATACCTGAGTTGTTTACATCAGGGTATCCTAATAAAACTAATTGACCTGAAGTATAAAGATTATATCTTCAGGTCTTTTAGGAATGGAGGGAAACTAATCATTTACAAAGAAAAAAGAAATCAAGTTGGCATCAGTCTTCTCAACATCCAGTCACAAAGTCAGTCAATAGTGGAGCAATATTTAAAACAAACAAAATCTCAAAGAAATATGTTGTAGCCAAAGATTTTATGTCTAACCAAATTGTCATTCCATATTAAAGGTTATAGAAAACCAGTTTCAATCACTTAAGTACTCAGATAATACTGCATTCATGTATTTTTTTCAGATGAATCTAGTAGAAGACTAACTTTCTCCAGTCAAGATATGATAGCAGATTCTTAGGCAAAAGAGCTAACCATGAGTATTGAATATTTTCATAGAACTAATACTAAAAATAGAGAAGAGATCTGGAAAATGCTAAATAACATATTAATGAAGCATAAATAGTATGAAATGATACTAAAATGATTCATTTATATAAGGGTATATGGACTTAACTCTCATATTAAAAGAAGAATATAAGATTGGCTCATAAAGCAAAACCCACATTTGGCTGATTAAAAGACACACCTAAATCAAAGTAATTTAGAAATTTGTAAAATATAAAGCAATGAACAAATGTATACAAGGGAAATGCAGGAAATAAGTAGGCATTATGATCCTGATATTAGAAAAGTGAATTCAGCCCCAAATATGTTAAATTAGAAAAGGATATTTTATTATGCTAAAGGACACAATTCACAATGAAAATATAACAAGAATACATATGTCACAAATAACATAGGAAACACCTTCATAAAGCATAAATTCCTGGAAAGACAAGAGCTATATGGTGAAATACAGTATAGGCACACCTTGGACATACCGCAGGTTGCATTCCAGACTACTGCAACAAAGCAAATATCACAATAAAGAGGGTCAAATGAATTTTTTGGCTTCCAAGTGCATACAAAAATTATGTTTACACTATACTGTAGTCCATTAAGTGTGCAATAGCATTACGTTTTAAAAATGTGCATAACTTAATTAAAAAATACATTAGTGCTAAAAACTGCTAACTATCCTCTCCATTGAAAATCTGTGGCTTAGTGTAGCCACTTCCATTAATGATCTTAGCTAGATCTTTGGCATCACTTGCAGCAGTGTCTACACCAGCACTTGCTGTTTCACCTCGTGCTTCTCTGTCCTGCAGATGGCTTCTTCCTTTAATTCTCATGAACCAACTTCTGCTAACTTCAGACTTTTCTGCAGCTTCCTCCCCTCTCTCAACCTTCATAGAATTTAAGAGAGTCAGGGCCTTGCTCTGGATCAGGCTTTGGCTTAAGGGGATGTTGTGGCTGGTTTGATCTTCTATCCAGACGACTAAAACTTTCTTCATATCAGCAATCACTTCTGATTCATTTACGTGTTCACTGGAGTAGCACTTTTAATTTCCTTCAAGAACTTTTCCTTTGCGTTCACAACTTGTCTGGCATAAGAGGCTTAGCTTTCTGCCTATCCTGGCTTCGGACATGCCTTCCTCACTAAGCTTAATCACATCTATCTTTTGATTTAAAGTGAGAGACATGACTCTTCCTCTCCCTTGAACACTTGGGGGCCACTGTAAGGTTATTAGCTGGCCTAATTTCGATCTTGCTATGTCTTAGGGAATAGGGAGGCCAAAGAGGAGGGAGAGAGACAGGAGAAGAACTGGTCAGGGGAGCAGTCAGACACACACATTTACTGATGGAGTCGGCCATCTTATACGGGCACAGTTCATGGCACCCCAAAAACAATTACAATAATAACACCAAAGAGCACTGATTACAGATCACTGTAACACATGTAATAATAATGAAGAAGCTTGAAATACTGTGAGAGTTACCAAAATGTGACACAGAGACATGAAATGAGCAAATGCTGTTGGAAAACTGGCTTGGATAGACTTGGTCGATGCAGGGTTGCCACAAACCTTCAATCTGTAAAAAACCTTCAGGGAAGCCCAATAAAACAAAGCACAGTAAAAGAGGTGTACCTGTATTACCAATAATAGAATTCTCTAACATATAACGCAGTCAAGGAGAGGTCAAGTTCAAATAGCTAAGAATGTAAAAGACTTAAAGCAACATAATAAGATAGCTGTATATTGCAATTTATACCCTAATAATGGTAAACCTTTTCCTCAAATGCCCACAGTCCGTCTTCAGAATTGCCTAAAGCCAGCATTATCTGGTTATAACAAAAGAAAATGGAAAATCACCTCAACCTGTTACTTCAATTTTCCTGCTCATTTTAAGTCATATTTTCCTGTTTCTTTGTATGCCTTATGATTTGTGTGTTCACTGTAATACCAATGCCAGACATGGTAAATTTTACCTTGGATGCTGTATATTTTGTATTCCAATAAATGTGCTTGAACATTAATCTTAGATGCAGTTAAGTTTCTTGGAATCATTTTGATCCTTTTGAATCTTGTTTTTAAGGTTTGAAAAGCAGACTGAGAGCAGCAATTAATCTAGGGATAATTTGTGAAAACCCATCTGAGCACTGTACCCAACCCTTTGTGAATTATCAAGTTTCTGGCTGTCCATGCTGGGAGCAGGAACTATTTCCAAGCCCATGTGATCCCCAGACATTGTTGCTTCCAATTCTTTCTGTATTTCTTCCATAGCCTCAGGTAGTTTCCTCATACACCTGTGATTACCAGTATTCAGCCTGAGGGAGACATTATGCAGATCTCTGGAATTCTCTCTTTACAGCTCCCTCTTCTCTAGGAATCTATCCTTAGAATCCAACTGCCTCACACTTCCTAGACTCAGTTCCATCTTCTCAATACAAGGAAACTGCCAGGCTCCATGTGAATTCCTCTTCCCTGTGCTGTGGCCTCAAAACTCTCTAAGCACTAAGCTGGAGCAAGCATTAGGCTCACTGTGTTCATTTCCTATCTCTCAGTGTCACCCTCTTTCATTCCCTGAAGTGCAATATCCTGAAAACCATCACTTCCTACATTTTATTGATTTAAAAAATATGTATTTCAGTTGGGACAGCAAATCTAATCAGTTGTGAATGCACTTTTGAAATAATTTTAATTTATAACCATGTGACTCTTTCACATATTCAAAAATTGAAGTGAATGCAAAATATTGGAAAAACCGCCAAGACTAAATTTAAATATATGAAGAGATAAATGACAGCAACTATATAAAATTGACAACCACAGAGAAAATGATAAATTTACTATTATTAAATTAAGACTTATTAACTTTTGAACACAGTACTCTGTACAATCACAGAGAAGTATATCCTAAGCACCAAAATAACTACACAGAAATCTTGGAAATTTTAGTGGCTTTATTGTTAGTAGTGGTATTGGAGAATAGTTTTGTAAATAAGAAAATAATATTGAAGTTGTTGGAACTGGAGTTTTTGCTGTGTGAGAAGGGAGACACAAGTTGAAATATGGAACACTTCTCTATGTATATAGAAAAAAATAAATATAGGCTATAAAAGGCACATACTTAAAAGAAACAGTCGTCTAAGTCTATATTCTGTGTTATTTTCATCCTACCTTAATTTTGTATATATTAACTTTTTATTTATATTAAATTTTGGGCTTTTATAGATTAAATATTTCCAAAGACTCCACTTGATTCAATTATTTATAATTATTATTTTTTCTTTTTTAATGCAAAGTGATCACGAGCTAGCTAGCCAGTTCAAAGCATTTCAATCTGGGTCTTTTGCTTTTTCAGCACTACCCTAGACACTTAAATCACTCTTGCTCTCTGGAGTTAAAAAAAAGCATGCAGTACCATATTTATTTTTCCATTACTCAAGAAATAGAATCAGCAGCTTTCCTCATTCCTTTTAGTGGAGAACTGCATTTGAGACCAAAATTCAGTCAGTTATTTACAAATGAGATGGTTCCAGACATGCACTGGTACTGGGAGGGTGGCAATATTGCAGGCTACTGTAGTGGCAGAGACGGAAAATGTCTTATTTTTACGGTTATGGGTTCCTATTTATTTTTCTATTTAAATCTGTTATCCTGTGCTTTCAAATTTTCTTCATATATAAAAACTAAATTATTTCCTCTATAACTTGCTTGTTTAATGTTCAGCCCTTCGTCTAAGCTATAATTATATCCCTTTCTTGTTCAAAGTCTTTGCTATAGACTGAATGTTTGTGTCCACCCACAAGTGTTTATGTTAAAATCTAATCTCCAATGCTATAGTATTTAATGAGGGGGCTGGGGGGACCGCCAGGGAGAGTCTCTGGGCGTTAATCAGGTCGTGAGAGTTGAGCTCTTGTGTTTGGGATTAGTGCCCTTGTAAAAGAACATCCCAGAGACCTCTCACATCTTCTTTCATGTGAGGACAAAGCAAGAAGATGGCTTTCTATGAACCAGGAAGCGGGCTTTCACCAGACACTGAATATGCCAGGGCCTTGATTTTGGACTTCCCAGTTTCTACGACTAAAAGAAAGAAATCTCTGTTGCTTGTAATCCACCCATCTATGGTATTTTATTATAGGAGTTCAAATGGACTGACCCAGTCCTATGGTTCATTGATCACAATTTTGTAATCACTTTACTGACTCTTATTTTAGGTATGTTATATGTTCCTATATTATACTGGCTTTGTAATAGACCTTCATTTCTGATTTACACTGTACAGCTTTTTAACAAAAAGCCTGCCTTGCTAATTTTATCAAGCAAAGTTCCAACAGCGAACAGCCATAATCTGGGAATTAAGGAGAATTTAACAAAGAGATTATTTACACAAATGGGGGCAAGATTTAAAGGGAACCAACTAGAGGTGGTGTAGCATCCTGCAGTAGCAACATAAAAAAGCTTTTACAATTCCTAGACCAGAAAGTAAAAGGGGAGAGCACAGTTAGCAAAATCTAGAGAGCGAGAGTGCTATACTTAATTGTAGAGGACACTGGGGGAATGGACTTCAATAGAAGAATAGAACCAGATCATGACCTTACAGGGAGAGATCAGGGAAGTAAATAACCAAACACACCTCTTCATTTGCCCTAATATCTCCTGATGATGCCTCTTATTGGATAACTCCAAGGATAAGATGGGGGCAAGAGAATCTAGTGTTGCATTCCATAAAGCTTAGCCTCCTAGAGCAAGAGCTGGGCAGAAAAGGAATTTGAGGAAAAGGGAAATAGAAATAGCCTACTTCTCCCCCAACAAAAAGCAATCTCTTTCTAAGTTTCAAATCACATCTCCAACTGCCAGTTTCACTTATTACATGCTATTTCAAATTTATTATCTCCAAAACAATTTCTTTTCAGAGCTCCATCCAAAACCTGTTTTTCCTCTCCTACTAAGTAAATGAAGTAATTATCCAACCATGCACTCAAGCCAGGATGTGAATATCATTCTTCTTCTTTTTCACACAATCATCCTTCAGGTAACATGATCTAGAAATGATACCTTCAAAATATTTTTTAACTCTTTCCCTTCTTTTTAGTCCTGTCATAGTTTTAGTTTAGGTACTTAGCATTTTCTCCATGGACAACTATAATAGATTCCTAAGCAGTCCTACTGACACCAAGTTTGCCCTCATCCATTTTGCCCTTTATATTGCTACTCTCAAATTTTTCTCTTTCTCTTCATAAAGCCATATTGTCTCTTACTAGGACTATTTGTAAAGCCTACTGATTTGTCTTTTCAGTCCTACTCTTGCTCTGCTCGAATTAGCCAACATTTTATTATAACCTACTCATATGGTTCATATGGTCATTATATAAAGGTCGAACTCCTTAACTTGGTATTAAGGCTCTAGTGTGATCTCTTACCAACCTACCTTTCCAGCCTCATTCTCACCACTCCTTCACATTAATGCTATGCTCTAATCAGACCAAAGTATTTATAGCTCCCCATAAACAATATTTTTTAACCAAGCTTTTATTGGTTGCTTATAACATGCAGGACACTGAGCTGGGTGCCGTGTTATACAAAGATGGAGACTAAGTGCATGTCCTCAATAATTTCCTTTAACCATCGTATTTCTGCTATCTGTAAGCAATTTCCCATTTTTTCAGTCTGGAAAACTCTATTCACCCATCTAGATTCAGCTTAAAAGTGGCTTCCTCAATGAAGCCTTTTAGAAACAGTCACTCCTTCCTCAGTGTCCACTAATATCATATGCATATTTTTATTCTAGCACTTACTACTCCACTGTTTTACTTAAAAGTCTTGCTCTCTGAGTATACTGAGTTATATTAATATATTTTGCAAATCTTTATATCCCTAGTGCCTAGCAGCAATCTTAATAAATGTTTGTAAATTAAAGAATGAATGGTGAAGTCAGTGAATTAGAATAAGAGTTAAGGTGAGAGAAGAGGAAAGCAGAAAAGAGAGGAGGGGAGGGGAAAACACAAGAAAATAATCCTCCACAACACTCATTTTGAATCTGTTTTGGGGCCATGATATTATCAAGGTTGAGACAAAAGGCAAGAAACTAAGGTGTTTGTTTGTCACATCCAAAGACTTTACACTGGGCAATTATCTTTATAGTAGGCTTCATTTCAAGGGTTATATTTTGTAGCTACATTTTAATGGAAAGTGATTCCAGATGTCAAGAATTGGAAGCCTACAAAGTGACCTCATTATGGTCAATGAGAAAGGTCATCTACAGCAATACTCACATGTGCAATCTTACCTATAAGCAGCCCAAGCTATAAATCATATCAACATTGAATTATAGTGAATATTTAATTCATGTTATTACACATAGCATCTGTCTATGTAAGTTCATTGTTCAGAAAACATTTAACTCCTGAAATTAACTGGATGGTGTTTGATTTCCAGATGAATTATTTAGGGTGTTTCTTTTTACATGAGTTTTTTCTGAGAATCTGTTTTCTTTGCTAATTTTCTCAATGTAGTATGCTTTTCTTTACCACTTACATAATTTTTGTTTTAATTTTAAGGAATATAAATACAACTATAGATATATTTGCTTTTAATCTGAGGTTAGATGTGTTTCCAATATTATTTTATCTATATTTAGGGAATTACTATTATTTAAAATACAATAACAAAGACAGGAAGATCTTTTGGAGTAATGGAAAATGCTTGGATGGGGCTTTAGGTGACCTAGGCTTCAACCTTTACTTTATTAAATAATTAAACAGATTGGTTTTAAGCTAAGTCCCTTTCTTTATGGACTCTGATTTTCTCTTCTGGAAAAATCTTCACTCAACTGCTCAGCGATGGCAAACTAGAACATTACAGTTTGAATCCTACATCAGATGAGTTTTACAAAAGTTTTGGTCTGTGTAGCAATTAAAAATAACTTAGAAAGATTTAGGTAGGCTTTCAATCTCAGAGTTGCCAAAGTCCCCCACCTCCTCTCACTTCTAAACTGCTCATGCACACAGCATGGTCATAGAAGGTTGACAAACACTGAGAACTAAAATGCAATATAAACACTGCCCAAGAACCAGACCAAACCCTGCTCTGGTAACCACACCCAATCCTTCTGTTATCATATACCAGTGCAGGTTCAAATCTGGCATATACTTGCAGACATGTGAGAAATGAATTTGTAGCCTTTAGGATGAATGATCCTTAAGCTCCCCTCCACATTAAAATATCAATTTTTCAGGGAAATTTAGACATTTTTAGTAGGAAAGATATCTAGTCTGTCTCTGGGAAAGTCTCTCATAACTGTGTGTTGTTTAATAGGCTTGTGAAACCACTTTTGTTATGGCCACTGTTTTAAGTATTAGCTGTCTGACACTTTCTGGAATAGCAGTATGTTTTTGCCTTTCCTTGAAAAGAGGACACTGTGCAATTGTATATTTCTTGAGTGTAGTTTCTATATTCCTGACTGTAATTTCACATGACACAAAGTACAGGGTCAATAATATTTTTGAATGAATAAATCTGCAACAAGGTACAAGGAAGACCCAAAGTTGTCAATAAGCAGCACTTAATTATAAGCCTAGTTTTGAGCACCTAATGCACTCACATTTATCTACTTTCTTCAAGTTCAAAGATATAGAATAGTTAAAAAGTTAAAAAAAATTGAAAAGGGTCAATCCAATTGTAAGCCAAAGGAAAGAGAAACTTCTCTGATAAATCAAATTAGATCATTGCACAATTGTGTATTTCTAAGTCCCTGAAGAAATGACTTTTCTGTATTTTAACAATATTATTCCTTCTGCTTTATTTTTGGAGTGAAGGTAAATTAAATAAATTGTCTTAGGGAACATTAGTATCACCTATAAGACCGAGATTGAAGGCTGCCTTTTACTTTGTCTGACATCTCTCATATATTGGCCAAGTCAGTAATTATTCATAGAGTTTAGTTTTAATGATTCATTTTAAATCTATGAATTTTATACTTTCTTTTTAATTAAAATTATTAATTGCATAATTTTTCTTTTGCAGGAGCTTGGAGTTGAATTTAAAATCAAGTATAATAGGATTGATTAGCTACTCTTGTTAATTTATGTTTTTAATCTCTTAAATAAAAGGCAATTTTCTTTAAAATATGTTGTGAATTTTAACTTAAAATCTTGAATGATCATGATTGAAGGTGAAATAAACTGGACACAATGTGGGTTTTATTGGAGTACGCATTTGAGTAAATTTATCTGCTGAAAAGGATTTTTATCAATTTCTATAAACCAGTATATAACAAAGAAAAGTCCTGGCTTAGTACATCTTTTCACTTTCAGGGTTACTAAAAAGAAAACTTGTATTAGTCTCTGATTATCATCAAAAATCAGCAAGATACAGGTTTGATGATGTGGTCATTTGAAGAAATTACCTGCTAAGAAAATGTGTGTAGTTATACTTTGAAAATCAGAATATGATTACGTGTTAGTTTGATTATCTGAAATTTCACTATGCCTGCTGAGACTACGTCTTTCCCATTATGAGATCTTCAGCTTGAAAGAAATTGAATTGTGTCTCCTAGTCCCCTCAGATCATTGAGGATACATTATATAAACAATAAATGAGAAAAGTATTTTTCTTTGTAAAATTGATGATAACCTGAGAGCTGAAAAGTCACTGATAACTTTGGAAACAAATTATCAGAACTTTTTTCTTCTAGTGTCTAGTTTGTTGATTATGATTTATCTTACGATAAAAAATTCGTAATTTGCTTTTTATTCAGGTTGAGAAAAAGTGAGGTCTGATTTCTCATTCAAAAGGGAAACTAGAGAGTAGAATGAGTAGAGTTAATGCAGTTTTTCCTTCAGGTACTGATGATTTTTACTAATGCATTGTTGATGGTAAATATAATTTGATTTCATTCACAAAATATTAATTTAGGAAAAGAGGACAGGTGCTGACATTTATTTGTGCTTCATGTTGTTGTTTGAAGTTAACCTATAAGTATTTACTACTTAAAACTATATGTCCTATAATATAGGATAGTGGTTCAAGCCAGAATGAGTAAGTCTACTATATTATAATTATTACATTTTAAACTATAGAAAATACAAAAAAAAAAAAGCCCAACACTCTGAGAATTCTCAAAAGGAAACATGGACAGGTTGGAATAAGCAATCAAAACTTGAAGAAAGGCCAATATTAGAGGAAATTTTCTTTTTTTAACTTACTTTGTCTTCCAGCTTTAGCTTCAGGGCAGGCCAAATCAGTAACTGCACCGCAGGCAGGTTAGTAAATACTCCAAGAGAATACTGCCTTTCAGTGTCACAGAAATATCCATTTCCACTTTCGTTTTTTGTCCTCAGCCCTACCTTAATGCAGCAGCTGCTGTACCTAAGCCCAGGAGGAAAAGCCCACCACTATGAATGGAGAAACTGGGCAAAAAGCGTCCTTGTTATGCAAAGAGTATGTGGTAAAGCTCATAATTTGCATATCTCTTTTCTCTTGCTACTTCACTCCAAGTGCAGTCCAAATGGCATGGACCTGCACAGCATTATAGGAAGCTAAAATTTTAAGAGAATTTTATCTTCCTAATGAGAGGAATGGGGTAAATGAGCCCTTCCTAACTGGAGAGTGTGAGGGAAATCTCTGAGAAAAGGAGGAATATAAGGGGATCATAGTTTCTGAATATGAGTCAGCAGAAATTCAAGGCTCACTCCAAAGCTGTACATGAATGGAATACACCAAAAGGATGATGGAGCACTTGAAAACTCAGCTACAATATAAAAGTTGCCCAGGTTCCAGACCAAACCGTGAGTGGTATATGAAAGGGATACACATGAACAGTATTGAAAAAGCTTTGAAAACTGAACTGGCTTTGGAACCACCTTCCTGGCTTTGGAAGGCAAGAAAGAACTTCACCAGTTTGACTGCCTACTAAAACAAAACAATAATAGCAACAACAAAAACAATAAGAACAAGAAGTCAATATTCTCCAAAGAATTTAAAAAGGAACAAGAGACTGATCATAATTTCAAAATGTCTAGGATACAATATAACATTACTCAACATACTAAGAAACATGAAAATCTGACAAAATCCTAAAAGAAAACATGATCAACAGATGCCAGCCCTGAGATTTAAAAAGGTAATAATTGTCAAAGACCTTAAAGCAGTTATTATTATGTGCTGTTAAATAAAAGCAAACACTGTCGAAACTTATGTAAAGAGATTTATTTTTCAACAAAGAAATAGAAACTATATAAGGAAAAGCAAGTAGAAATTTTGAACTTAAAAAGGTAATATTCAAAATAAAAAATTTACTGAAGGAGCTCAATAACAGACTAGAGATGACAAAGGAGAGTCATGAATGAACATTCATTTCAATGAATATTTGCAAAACTCATAAGAGCTTCCAAGATTTTGTAAAATATATTAATATATTTGTAAAGCTCTATGAATCACAAACTAGATAAACTCAAAGAAAATCATGATTAGACATATCATTATTGAACACCAAAGGTAAAGAAAAAAACTCATTTGCATCATATAAGGGAACAACAATTAGAATAATTTCAGATTTCTCATCAGAATTATAGAGGCTATAAGATACTGTAATATCTTTAAGGCACTAAAAGAAAAAACTGTCAACGCAGAATTATATAACCAGTGAAAATAACCTTTAGGAATGAAGGCAAAATAAAGGCATTTTCAGATGAAGTCAAACTAAGAGAATTCATGGGCGGTATATCTACTCTAAAAGAGTGCTAAAGGATCTTCCTTGGGCGGAAAGGATGCCAGAAGCAAACTTGGAACATGAGTATTAAAGGAAAAGTAACAGGCATGATATCTGGGTAAGTATAATAGATGGTCTTTCTCCTGTTAAGGTCTTTACAAATACAAACAACTAGTAAATGAAAAATCATAACATTTTCTGAGGGGTACTTTATTGTATGTAAATGTAATACATATGACAACTATAATATAAAGGGGAGAGATTCAACAGAAATTTATAGTTATAAGACACTTTACATACTCTAAGTAGACTGTAAGAATGTATATTAAAATGTATAGTGCAATTACTAAAAAATTTACAAAGAGATGGATAAAAATAAAAGCCAAAAGATAAAACGGATTAACACAAATGCAAACAATCAAAAAGAACATTAATTAATCAAACACTGTAGTTTTAGTGAAATATTAGACACATAGATCAATGCCACAAAATAGAACCCCCAGAAATAGACATATACATATAGGGTCTATTGGTTTTGCCAAACATGCAAAAGCAAATCAATGGAAAGGATAGTCTTTTCATCCAAATGCTGAAAAAAAAGAACCATGATCTATACTTCACCCTTCACACAAAAATTAACTCAAAATGGATCACAGACCAAAAGGTGAAGATTAAAAGTATAAATCTTTTAGAAGAAAACAAAGGAAGAAATCTTTGTGGCCTTGAATTAGGCAAACAATTTTTAGGTATGACATTAAGAGTGAGACCGGTTAAAGGAAAAAATGTTAAACTGGATTTCATCAAAATTTTCTTGTGTGAAAGACACTATAAAGAGACTATAAAGACAAGCTATCAACATGGAGAAAACATTTTCAAATCACTATCAACAAAGGACTTTTACCTAAATATATGAAGAGCACTTGAAACTTGTTTATAAGAAAACAACCTAATGAAAAAATGGACAAATAACTTGAATTGATACTTCACAAAAAGAGAAGTTAATGGCAAATAAACACACGAAAAGATGTTCAAGACCTTTCATCATCAGTGAAATACAAATTAAAACCATAATGAGATACCACTACATACCTACTGGATTGGCTAATATCCAAACATTTGCCAATGCCAAGTGCTGGTGAGGATATGGAGTGAGTAGAACTCTCATACTTTGCTGACAGAAATACAAAATAGTACTTCCACTATGGAAAACAATTTGGCAGTCCCTCAAAAAATTAATAATACTATATGAACCAAAAATGTCCCATTCAAAGTATTTATGTGAATGAAATGAAACCTTTGTTCACTCAAAACCCTAGATGCTAATGTTTATAGCAGCTTATTTGTAATCACCAAAAACTGAAAATAATTCAAATATCCTCCAGCTGGGAATTCATAAACATACTGTGGCATATCCATACAATTGGAATATGCCTGAGCAATGTAAAGGACCTAACTACTGATACACATGACAACATGGACAAATCCCAGGTGAATTATGCATTAAGCTAAGTAAAAGAAGGCAGACTCAAAAGGCATGACCAGATATGTATGACTGGCCATGGTCTGGAAAAGCAAAACTATAGTGATGTAATATAGTTGCCAGCATTCGGGGGTATGGGGAGATTATTTCAAAGCATCAGTAAAAGGAAATTTTTTTTTATGGGAGGGTAATAGAAAAGTCCTGTGTAATGGTTGTGATAGTTACACAGTTGTATGCATTAGTCCCAAGTCATAGATCCATACCCCAGATAGAATGAATTTTAATGTATTTAAATAAATATTATATACCTAAACCACAAATACATATATAAATAGCTATGACGTTTGTGTCAAAGCTCATGTTTTATTGTGATTAAGATTTCTGATCAGTCCATTTTTGTTTATGTTAGAAATGTATCTCTTTATTAAAGCATCTGAATTTACAACTATACTTACCCCACTTATATCTTCAAAACTGCATCTTTAATGTAATTTAAAGAAACAAATGCCCATGCTACAGTTAGTACCTAATTAATCTTAACTTTTTATTTGTGAACTTCACCTGAAATGTTTAGGCCTTAAGTAAACATTATTCCTGGTAATTTACACTCTTTTATTTTCTAAACAATCATGGTACTGAGCCAATACACATAATCTGACAATAGATTTTTTTTCATGTGTGTTTCTTCAGATCCTCCAACTTTATGACATGCTTCTTGATTGAGAAATTATCTATCTAGACATTATGTCAATGCCTTCCCAGAATTTGAAAAATAAGATACTCCAATAAAATAAGACAGGAAAACAGTTGCTTTTCTCCTCTGGATATGTACTAACAACAAAAACCTTGGTATCTTTCCCCTTTTTGCTTGAATGGTATTTTCTTGACACACTAAGCACACTGTTACCCATCCTCACACCCAGCTCTCTATATCCATTTTCCATGATTATCAATTGTTTTGCCATATTAACACACCTGAGAAATACGATTTTTAAAAATTGTCACTAACAATGATTTACTATGACCATTACACTGAGCTAGGTGTAGGAATAGCAGAGCACAGCAGGTATTGTTTATCAGGGTACACATAGTTTAATAAATCCCCAAGGTCTTATAATTTTAATATGTAGAATTCTCATCCTAGTTGAATATCACCTACATATTTTAAGATTATAAATCACCAGTAAATATGATAAGACATGAAAGAATGAATGATCTGGCAATGGCAAGTTGCATCATGGAAATTATGATCAAAGATGTCATGATGTTTTTTGTTTTTTGTTTCTTTTTCTGCCCGGCACATTTTTTTATGTCCTCCTTTTGTTAACAACTCATCTCCTCATTATTTGGGGAAACAGCTCTTCCACAATTCCACAGTATCTACCCCAATCAGGCCAGTCATATAACATATTCCTGTGATTTAGTGATTGACTGTGATTAGTTCTGGAATATTAAACACAAATCCATGTGGAGTTCTCTTTTGCCAATGTGTTTGCAATACTGGGTTGATGTTCAGCTGAATCTCTCAGTGAACAACACTCCAGCTACATGACATTAGCCTATCTGCAGTGAGAGAAAGTGAGACAAGCAACCAAAAGAAGGAAAATAAGACATCTGGATGTTGGAGAGAAGACGAGGAGGGGAAGAGCTGATGATTTCAATTGATCTGAACCTATAATTCCCAGTTTAAACTCATGATTGATTGGGTCAGGTACTTGTAACATGTAAGGAAAATAAAAAAGCAATAGCAGAATTAAAATCAACACTACAGGCAGCAAAATGGCAAAATTTATATTCCTCAAAATTGATCACATCGTATGGAGGAAGACAATCTTGAGAAAATGTCAAAATATAGCAGAGACAAAGGAAACAATGAAAAGATGGTAAGTGTGGAAAAGAGATAAGAGGGAAATAATTTAAGAAATATAGGTGCTTCTGAAGATGAAACAAGACTAACCGGAATAGAAGCACAAATAAATGTTATCATTTTTTAAAGTGAGTTTAATAAAAAGACAGAAGGTAACTCTTCCCATGCCCAAGGAAGGTGAGAAGTGTTGTGTAATCCCCTGCCCCAAAAGTTCTTATGACTTTCAGAAGTTGGTAAATAAATATCATATCTCTTTCACCCTTCAGGTGAGATAATCCTGAAGAGTGTTTTTTGCCCTTTTCTGAGAGTTTACATGAGGAAATCAGCTTCATTTGCTCAGTGTAGCAGCTGGTTTACTAAAGCACTTCTACTGTCTGTCTTCCCTTTCCACAACCATTGCCCCACTGTTGTCTCCTTTATCTCCTAAATAAACTACTTGCACTCAAATCCTCATATCAAGGTCTGCTTTAAGGGGATGCTGCAAACCAAGTCAGCTAATACGCTTGTTTCTTATTTCAGTAATGAAATAAAATCAGTCGAAAAAAGATCTTTCCCATGTTCCCTTCATCATATTTATTATCCTACATGCAGACCTTTGTATGGGTCTCCAGGCGATACACTGTACAACCAAAAGGACGGTGCCACTCAGAGTGGGGTGGATCAAGTCTCAGACCTTATCGTGTTTGACATATTAAAAGCACTTAATATGTTTGATAACTCTTTGCTTTAGCAAAACACTTTCTTCCTTCAGCTTCCCAGATATCACACTCCATGGATTTTCCTTCTACCTCACTAGCCGCTACTTCACAATTTCTTTTCTTGGTCCCTGTTCTACACTCTAAACACTGGAATACCCCAGAGTTCAACTGTTTATCATCTTATCTTCTTTGTCCACACTCAGTCTTTTGGTCAGCTCAGCCAGATTCACCACTTTAAATTTCATCTCTGTGGTATATCTTCAGCCCACATCACTAACTCTAACTTTAGACTCTTTTATCCAATTATATTCCAGACATCGGCCTCTCGGTGTTAAATATAAAAAATGAACACCTGACCTACCCCCTCAAAATGAGTTCCTTGTGCAGTGCTCCACATCTTGAAACATGATATCCCCATTTTTCCAGTAAGTCAGGCAATCCTGCTATAATTCTTGACTTTTTCTTTTACACCTCATACTATCCTTCAGCAAATTCTATTGATTCTGCCTTTAAAATATATCCAAAATACAGTCGTTTGTAGATATTTTACCCTTAGCTAAGTTGTTTGCTAGTCTATGAAATGTGTGTTGTATTTGTGCTTGTTTTTGATGTATTCTATAAATAGTATTAAGACCACACTGTTTATATCATCAAATCTTCAATGAAATTGGTCTACTTTGGAAAAAAAGGTGTCTGTTAGAATATCCATCAGAATATTAAAGCATAATAAAAATTTCAAAGCATCAAAATATCTCTTATACTCCTGGGAGGAGACTGTGAATTTGAACTCCACTTTGAATCACTTTGAACTTAAATTATTAAGCTAGTGGGAATCTAATTTTTTCATAAGTAGAAAGAATAATGAAGTCTCATACTGCTCACAAGGGTTACCAAAAACATGTTAGAGAGTTAGTATTTAGTCAGCATATAAAAGTCTCCTCACAACAATAAAGGAGCATCAAATCACCCCAATAGAAAAAGAGAAGAAAATTTGTTTGGCTAAAAAATGTCTCACAAATAGACATTAAAGTAAATAGTATTACTAGAAGTAAATGGGTGATTTCATAATAATAAATGATTCAATTCACCAGGAAGATATAACAGCATCACATTTGTATACTGTTAATGGTAAGACCTCAAAATGTATCAAGCAGAAAATGACAGAAATTCAGGGAAAACATAACACTCCACACCATAATAGGAGTACTTGTCATCCTCTCTTAGTAACTAATGAGACATGAGCACAAAAAAATTGAAAAGACTTGAAAATTTAAAAGAAATAACAAATTGACTTAATGAACACATGGAATATTTAGCAAAACAACTATAGTCCACATTCTTTTAAAAATACGTACAGCTCAGAGAAGACAAGTACTGATTCTCATCTCACTACACTGATGGACAGTGACTGTAATAGGGTTGGTGGGGGGGACCTGATGAAGGGGGTAGTTTAATCATCACAATATTGCTCATGTAATTGTAGGTTAATGATACTAAAATAAAATAAATTGTAAAAAAAAATACATATAACCTTTATGAAAATTGGACATAGATAGTATCAGAGAGCAAGTCTTAATGAATTTCAAAAGAAACCCCAAAAGAATAGAGCATATCTATAGTAAAAAATTAATCCAGAAATCAATAACAAAATAACATATATGTGTGTGTGTGTGTGTATATATACACACAGACACACACAAAGAAACATACTGATAAATAAATGATTGGTTAAAAATTAAGTTAGAAAATATCTTGGACTAACCAAAGGAATACTATGTATCAAAACCTGGGATATTCAGTTTAAGCACCACATAGAGATAAATATAAAAGAGACCGAAACCAATTATCTAAGTATACAACTTAAGAAGTCAGAAAAAAAACATAATATATCCAAATCAAACAAAAGCAGTTATTAACAAAGGTAAAAACAGACATTAATGACATAAAAATTTAATAAAAAGATCAACAAAGCCAAACATTTTGAGTATGCTAATAACATTAAGAAACAGCTGGCACATTAATGGAGAAAAAACGTAAAACACAGACAGACACAAAGACACGCACACGAACAACTAGTAATTATATTTGGGACTGAAGTATAGGTATGGAATTCACAATTATTAGTGGTTACATACTTAAAGTGAAAGGCAAAACTTTAAATAAAAGATGAAAATACACAAAATATTAATATTATGAACTTGGGGTAAGAAAATGTTTCTTAGAGAAACCACAATAAGTTAAAAACAAAATGAAAAAGATTGTAAAATTTAATTACATTAAGATTAAGAACTACTAAAATATGCCATAAAGATAGCAAAAAAGTCCACAAAATGGGAGAAAATGGTGTAATATATGTAACTGAAAGTGTCATTATTTATTATATAAAAAGTACTTCTACAAGTCAATAAATACAGAAAATATAATAGAAAGGAAAGGTCAGAAGACATGAACAGTATTTCACAGAATAGGAAAAAGTAATGGTCACTAAAAACCCATGAATGTATACCCTTATTAAATAACCTTCAGAATATATATTAAAATCATATCATTTCACAATCACCATAGAGGGAAAGATTAAAAATCTGACATTTATGTTGAATTGTGATGCTACAGAACTTGAACTCTCACAAAATGCTCATAGGAGTGTAAATTATTGGAATCATTTTGGAAAAAATAATATTTATCACTATGTAGTAAAGTTGTTCATATACATATTATTTGATATAACAAGTCCATGTCTAAATATAGACCTTAGAGAAATTCTCACATACAAAGACAATGTGACATACAAAAGAATGTACAGAGCAGTAATGTTGGAAAATACTAGAAACTACCAAACTTACACCAAAGGCAAAATTGAGAAATAAATTGTAAAGTACTCATACAATGGAAAACAGCATCGCAGTGAAATTGAAAGACCTACAGCTAGACATCTCAATGCGGATGGATCTCACAAAGTTGAATGAAAAGAGCAAATTGCAGAAGACTACATAGTTTGATCCTACTCCTACAATTACATACATGCAAAATCAAAGTGTATGCTGTTTTGGGATCCATATCCCTGTGGTAAAATTAAAATAAAAAGCAAAAGAATGATGAACCATATTTGGGACAGCAGTTTAACCTCTAAGAAGAAAGAAGGGAGGGGAACATGATCAAAGAGGGGTACACAAAAGAACTCAAAGGTACTCATAATTTGGTATTTTGTTTACTGCATGTTGGGTAGATGTTCTTTTTATAATTTTTTCATAAATTATAATAAAATGTTTCATATATTTCGTACTAAAATGCAAAAATAAATACAAAATGTAGTATCTGAAATTATCCAGAGTTCACATAAAATTTCTTAATGCTTGGTGGATGCTGTTTATTGGCAAGTCCACATTAAAAGAATATGGGAAAATTAAGAGATTACTGTATAAAGTGATTCCACAGTGACCCTGATTCACCTTCCTTTAGCTAATATGCTTATCTGTTAGGCCTGTTCAATAAGATATGTCTGCAGTTACCATGCATGATGTGTTGCTTCCAAGTTGAAAAGGAAGATGACACTGGTTACCCTTGTTCCACACAAGTACCTATCTACGTGATTTTTCCCAACCTACAATGGAAACAATTTTTTGAGATTAATTCCCTTTCTGATTAAGGATAAAATATTATTATTACAAAGTCACTGAACCAGAACAGCTAAGGATCCAGAAGTAAAGACGCTAAGAGATATTTTATTAAGTATTTATTTGATATGTTCATGTTTTCTCTATGTATTTCAAGGCATTTTCAAATAACTGCACTAATAATTACCACTCTTTAATAAGAGTCACTTACTCTTTTCTCCAGTGAGCTGAAATCAAGTTGAAAAGAGAGATTTCACGAGAAAAAAATTCCCCAGAAGCTGGTGCTGAAAAATTAACTTTGGTGAATCAGAAATCTTTTGGAATATTAAACTGCAGCAATAACCCCCAAAGGTATTTCTCTAAAAAACCCCACTAATATACCTGGGATTAAATCAATTGAATTATGCTTTCTCTAATATGTATATTGTTTTAGTAAGTTTAGTCATTAGAAAATAATTAATGGTTATTGTTGCTGCTATTATTTCTATGGAATAATCAACTTCAAATCCCATTGTAAAATGGCCTTTTACAAAATCCTACCTGATATAAAAGAATATTTCTGATATTGCTACTTCTGATATTGATTCTTTCATAGAGTAAAATAAAGTGCTGTTCTCTTGAAAGAGTCTAAATATCAAATAAAAGTCTACCCTCCAATCTATGTTATAAATTTGAAACTAATTTACCAGAAAACAAGAAGTCAAAGATTGTAGTGTTGGGCAGGAGGGAAAAGAAGTTGCTAATAGAAGCAAATCGGAGAAAGAAGTTGTTTATATTCTTCAAGGCTCCTGCCATTCCTAATCAGGCTGTTGAAGAATTTCAGATACCTCTTGGGCAGTGCTTTCTCCCTAATGTCCAAAATTTTACCTCCCATCCCATCTGTATCTTGTCATTCCATTCAGCATATGTAGGAACACGAACAACATGTATACTTGAAGCTAGTCAATGTGTCATGTTGATATTCAAAGGCAATCTTCAGTGACAGAAATCAAGATAGTATTTGCATGGTAGTAGAGGGTAGCATGGCAAGGTGATTGGAAATATTTATGAGGGAACTTTCTGACAAAATGGACATGTTCTACATTTGATCTAGATAATAGCAAGGTATATACTTTTGTGAAAATTCATTAATCTATACACTTAAGATTTGTATATTTTAGTCTCTGTAAATTTTACCTCAGTAAATTATTAGCAAAAAATATATACAAGACAATGTAAATTACAGAATACCTTGATTCATGGTGTCCCATAATATTTAGAATAAAATCCAAATACCTTACAATGAGTTGTGAAATTCTACATAACCTCATTCCTATATGTCTCTCCATCTTTCTTTCCTGACACTCTTTCCTTTGCTTACTTTCTTTTTGCCTTCTGGTTCTTGCTATTCTTTAAACTACATACCAAGCCTATTTACCCATTTTGGGGTCTTTATATTTGCTATTCACTCTTCCTGGAACACTCTTCCAGATTGTTTCATGAATGACTCCCTCATTTCACTGAGGCCTTCAATCAGATGTCACCCTCTCATAGAGGTCTTTTCACCCCTTAGCCACCCTCACCTTAGTTTGTTTATTTTTTCATAGCATATGTTGATATCCTACATCACATATTTGTTTTTTGTATTTCCCCCCATAAAAGTTAAGAGTATGCTGATATAAAAATAGACCCAACATGAGATGTCTCAATAGAATTTTATTTCTTGCTCACCTAGCAGTCACACATAGCTGTTTCAATTTCACCATTAGTGTTGGCTCATACATATTCAATAGCACTTTCCATCTCACTGATTTCTAATCCCATAGAGCCTCACTGCCTTCTGCATCAAGTAACCAAAGGAGAAAGAGCATGGGGGAGCACTCGTGGATGATGCAATGAACCAGACCTCAAATTATCATACTTCACCTTCACTTATATTCCTTTGGCTAGGACTCAATCACATGTCCATCTGAATGCAAGGGAGATTGGAAAATACAGTCTAGCTATATGCCAGAAAGAAGAAAAAAGAAAATGGTGATCGACTAGCAGTTCAACCATACTGTCCCAATTGAAATACATGCTTTCTGATGGCAAGGATCTTGTCTGCTTGCTCACTACAGCATTGCTCTACTTCTAAACCAGTGATGGCACATATTACACATTTAATAAATATGTTCTGAATGAATGCACAGATATCAGTGAAACGTAAGTTAACAAGATAGGCTAGTTGAAAGAAAACAGCTCCAAATTTACTCAGCTCCCCTAATTTTGGTTGCAGCCATTGCTTAACGGATTTGTCACTCACTCACAAAAACCACTGTGAGCTCTATACTGCTATTTCCATTTTATACACATATCCTTCCAGATACAAGGAGAGAATAGAAATTTCTTAGGCCACAGAGCTGTGTAAAAGGTATTTTCCTTGTCTATGACTCAAAGTAATGTATAGTCTGAGTTTCCGTTCCACGTGAGACTAGAAAGTATAATCTCAGTTAATTCTGGCTAAGCTAATTAATATCATGTTTAAACACAGTTAAGTCTGGAATTTTCCCTCTGCCTTTCTTCCTAGTGACATCTATGTTCCAGGAAGCTCATGTAATATGAATTCTGGTCCCTAGTTAGTCTCTTTCATACTGCATTCTCTGAGATGATCCATTCTAGTTCTTGTCTGTTATTATTCTTCCACATTGGCATGTATCAAGATGTCCTCATTCCTATATGTTCCACACAATAAGAATTCTCTAATTACAACCGCAAGAGCCCTTCAGGTCTGTCAACTTGTTCTTTCTTTTTTCAACTATCTTCAGGCAAGGGAAAAGTTGACTTCTTTATTCTTCCAACTTGGATCTGAAGAAAATTCAGTGAGACTAACCCAGGTACTGTCTTATCATGCAGCTGTTTCTTATCAGCTGTTCTCATGCTGCCTCTCAGGGTTCCAGATCGGGAGAAGAACACAAGTCTCCACTCTTGGATTCTTGGATCCAGATATTATACTAGCACATAAGTCCACGGCTTGCCTCTCACACTTTACTTTCTATTCTTTCCTTCCTCAACTCTCCTCTCATGTCCTTCCCCTCTGTCTATAGAATCTTCATTAAGTCTAAAGCAGGGTCATCTTTTTATACAGTCTTTGCAACTTTTTTGTTTGTGGTATGAATGTTATGCCCAAAGTCTCTCATGGTTTACCCATTTGAAATGCAAAAATTCCAGAATTAAAATTTGAAAAAATATGTTCCATAAATGAATGCATCTTTCAAGAACACTTCTGTTGTAGCCTCATTTTCTTGAGGCAAGGAGAGTGGCATGCTCTAGTTTTCTGCACAGGGAAACCATGTAATAAAAAGATGTTTGGGGGCCAGGGAGATATATATTGCTTAACAATTCAAAATATTACATAGCTATAAAAATATGGAGAGATGTGTACATACATACGCACACAAAGTTAGCATAACATGAATGGTAATTCATAAAAGTTATAAAGATAGAAAAGTACAATCTTTGTATGCTTTATGTTTGATTGGGATGGTCATGTTGGGATGCTTATGGATGACTATCCTTGTACATATGGAGAGATGAATACAGATTTTGTAGCATCTGACCTATTCAGTTTTGGGGGCTCTCTTTTAAGAAAAATAATACAAAATAAAAAATAAAAAATTAATTATGAAAATTAGCATTAATAATATTAAGAATGAAAAAGAAGTCAATTGAAATTACAAATTTTTTAAAAACTGCATACAGCTCTCCAGAGAAGTAGAAACAGTAGGATATATATAAATATATATAAGAAGACATTTATTATAGAAATTGGTTCAAATGATTATGGAAGTCAAGAAGTCTTATAATCTTCCATAAGCAAGCCAGAAAACCAGGAAAGATGGTTATATAATTCAGTTCAAGTCTGAAGGCCTCAGAGCCGTGGGAGCTGATGCTATAATTCTTAGTCTGAGACTGAAGGCCTGACAATTGTGGGGTGGGGATGTGGGGAGGGTCCCACTGGTTTAAATCCCAGAGTCTAAATGCCAGAGAACCAGGAACTCTAATATCTGAAGGCAAGAGAAGATGGACATACCAGCTCAAGAATAAAGAGAGGTAATTCACTGTTCCTTCATTTTTTGTTCTATTCTCATCTTCGAAAGATTGGATGATTGGTGAGGATGGATCTTTACTCAGTATACTGATTTAAACACTAATCTCTTCTAAAAACTCCTTCAAAGAAACACCCAGAAATCATGTTTACCAACTATCTGGGTATCTCTTAGTCAAGTCAAATTGACACACAAAATTAACATCACATTGACAAGTAATACAAAAAACAAATTCAGAAAAATATTAAAATATTTGCATTAATTAATGTCTTGGTACTTATATATTTTTACTATACTTTTTGGCTGAAAAGTCCCTAATCACTTCTTCTTTATACTCCTTGTAGTACCTAGCAATGTTTTTGAAGGCCTAAGTACACAGGAAGTATTTTTAAAACATATATTCATTGAGGTATAATTAACTTCTTTTAGTATACAGTTCTATGAGTTTTGACAAATGCATACTGTTTAGTAAACATTATTAAAATCAAGATACAGAACATTTCTCTCAGCTCAAAATTTCCTCACGCACTGTCTCAGTTTTTTCAGCCTACTGTAACAAAATAACATAGACTGGATGGCTTATAAACAACAGAAATATGTTTCTTACAGTTCTGGACCCTGAAAAATCCAAGATCAAAATGTCAGCTAATTCAGTGTTTGGTGAGATCCTACTTCCTAGATGGCTGTCTTTTCATTGTAACTTCACGTGGCTCAAGGTGCAAGGGAGCTTTCTTAGGCCTCTTTCATAAGGATACTAATTCCATTCAGGAAAGTTTTGCCCTCATGACCTAATCATATCCCAAAAGCCACACTCCTAATACCATCACTTTGAGGGTTAGGATTTCAACATATGAATACTAGGGAGACACAAACATTCACACCATAGCGTGCCATCTATAGTTAAAACCTTCTCTCATCCACGGTACCTAGCTACCATTTGTCTTCTGTCTCCATCGCAATGATAAAAACAAAACCCAGTTCAACTCATGACAAGATTGACTCAGAACTACACAATTCAGGCTTAGCAGAAGAAGCAAGCCCATTTCCAGGAATAACTTCTATTTACATCAGTCTGTATTGTTGCACACATGATATCCAGTACTCAATTAAAAATGATTAAGACAACATAAAAAAGGGAGAAAAAAACTAATTATCTTCAAAGCAATAATAAAACCAGCCTCAGAGATGAGCCTGGTGTTGAGGTTATAAAATATAAATTTAAAAATAACTGTAATTAATTATATTAAAGGCTCTAGTAGAAAAGGCAGAGAGTATGAATAGATAAAGAATTTCAGGAGAAAGATGAAAACTATAAAAAACTATCAAGTGGAAATGCTGGACCTAAAAACATGGTGATAGAGATGAAGAATGCTTTTGATGACTCCTTAGGTAGACTTAACCTAACTGGGGAAATTAAATTGATGAATTAGATAATAAGTCAACAGAAATTACCCAAACTGATATACAAAGAGAAAAAAAAAAGAAAGAAGCATCTAAAATTTGTGGAATATCAAAATGTCTAGTATCTATGTAGTCAGAATCACACAAAGACAAGAGAAAGAAGATAGAGAAGAGGGAATATTTGAAGAAATAATGGCATAGAAGTTTCCCAAGATAAAGTTATCATAACCTAAATTCAAGAAGTTCAGAGACCCCAAGCAAAATAAAAAAGAACCTAGAAATATCATACTCAAAGTGCTTAAACCCAATGATGAAGAGAAAATCTTGAAGCCAGTCAGTGAAAAAGACATATTCTCTATTGAAGAAGGAAGGAAAAAATTAGACTAGATATTTCACCAGATACTATGACACTAAGAAGATAATGCAGTAGCATCTTTAAAGTAATCTAAGAACATTACCGTCAACTCAATTCTATATAAGGTGAAAATATAGTTCAGAAGGAAAGGAAAAATAAGACTTTTCCTATGAGAAATAAAAGCTTACAGAATTTATCATAGACCAAAAAATGATTAAATGATGCATTTATTTACAAGGAAAAAAAGTTAAAACAAGTTCTTCAGGCATAAGTTATATCAGACAATGGCTTGGATATACACATGTACACACAACAACGAAGAACTGCAGATATAATTAAAATGAAGGTAACAATGTATATTGTTATTTTAAACACTCTAAAACATAATTGCAAAAAAAGAAAATGGAGCAATGCATTGCATGTTAATAACACAAGTAGATGTAAAGTATATAACAATAGCACAAAAGAGGAGAGGGAGGAATTGAGGCATACATTTGTATTGTTCTTCAAGTAAGCATAGAGCTCCAAATAGTATTATTAGAGGCATGCTATGATAAGCTAAATACCTATAAAGTAAATCTAGGAAAACCACTCCATTTTGTTTAAAGCAGTAAAAATAATAAGCCAAAAGTGGAAGCCAATGCAATAAGTTCTCAATTCAAAAGCAGGCAGAAAGGAAAGAAACAACAGAGAACAAACAGAAAACAACTACCAACATGATAGATTTCAATCCAAACATATCAATAAGTACAGTAAATCTAAATAAACATGAATGAAAAGGTGAAGATCATCAAATTGAATATTAAAGACTCAACTGTATGCTCTCTGCAAGAACCACACTTTAAATAAGATAAAAAAGATACATTAAAAGTAAAAGAATGGAAACAGATGTGCCATGCAAACACTAATCAAAAGATAGCTGAAGTGACTATGTTAATATCAGACAAAGTAAGCTTAAGAAAAAATATTGCCAGAAATAAAGGACATTAAGTCAAGAGGGAAATGTTTAAATATGTAGAAATACATAATATACTTCTAAATAGTCTATGGGCCAAGTGTAAGTCACAAGAAGAATTAGAGAACCTTAAGTGCTGAATGAAAATGAACACATGACATTAAACTTTGTGGGATGATATTTAGAAGCAGTGTTTAGAGGGAAGCATCACATTAAATACTGACATTAGAAAAAATTCTCAAATCAATGTTAAAAGAAAAAAGTACACAAATCATAGTTTATATTATAATTTAGAAAAAGGTTTTCAGTTTCACAACTTGCTATTAGTATTTTTATGTAAATTTTTAGGGTTGTCGAATTTGTTAAAACTTTTATCAAATTTCATATATAATATGTAAGATTTAGAAGAATTTTCCAAAACCAGGTCTGGCTCTGTAAATTTCAAACCTATATTCTGCACTTGTCCCATCTTCCTGGGCTGTTCTCCATATAATAATATGATCTGTGTCCTTAAGCTTTTCTGTTTTAATGCAAGATAAGTTAGTATATGAGCTATAGGAATATCTTTAAGTGATTCTTATTTCAGGAATCTTAGCAATAACTTCAATGTAGATGACATCAAGTGAGGACCACAATCTCACACATCCCTCTATAACCAACGTAAACATATCCCTAACTCAACATTCTTTTAACCTGATCCCCAAAAATGTCTGTGATCTCTCCAAAGCGACACGAGAGAAAGAATGACAGGGAGGAATTTGAAGAATAAAGAAAATTTGTCTCAATCAATTGTGGTTAAAATATCTTAGTTTTAGAAATCATACAAGGATATAAGACCATGTAAGCATATTCATTATATGGCCTTGAAAGGGGTTTGTTTAGGTAAGGGGCCTTGAACCTGACATATATACATATAAATATGTATATGTCTACAACATATATATATATATATATACATATATATATATACACACACATATATATATATACACACACATGTATATAAATGCTTCAAATCCATTTAAAAAAATAAATTTTTAATTTTATTTCAGAGCAGCTTTAGATTTATCAAATTATTGAAAAGATGTTAAGGAGTTCTTGTACACCCACACAGTTTTCCTTATTATTAACATCTTACATTTGCATGGTACATTCGTCACAATTAATAAAACAATGCTGATATATTATCATTAAATAAAATCAATACTTTATTCAGATTTTCTCAGTTTTGCCCAAATGTCATTTTCTGTTACAGGATCCTATCCAGGAAAGCACAATGCCCTAAGCTGTCATGTCTCCCTAGGCTTCTCTTGACTATGACACCTCAGACTTTGTTTTTGAAGTCCTTAGTAGTACTGGTCAGGTATTTTGTAGACTAGCCCTCAACTGGGATTTGTCTGATAATTTTCCCATTAAAAAGAGGTTTTTTGGGAAAAAAAACCACAGAGGTAAATACAGTTCTCATCACATCATATGAAGGGTACATGTTATCATTATGATTCATTAAGCTGATGTTAACTTTGATCAACTGGTTTGGTCAGGTTTCCCCACTGTGAAACTACTCTTCTTTTCTTGCCTTTCCATACTGTATTCTTTGGAGGAAACACACTGTACATCCCACACTTAAGGAAAGGGGAGTTAGGCACTACCTCCTTCAGGATACATTATCTACAGAATTTTTCATCATGGGAAATTATTCTTTTCCATTTCTTTATTCAATCATCTGTTTATACCAATATGAACTTGTAGTATTTATTTTATAAATTAACTTACATTCCAATCTACAATACTTAGTTTATTACTCAAATGGTCCAGTTTAGGGCATTGGAGACTCTCTGCCGGTTCCTGTATTCGTTTGACACATCCCCATCATTGTGGGTTTCTTGTTTCTTATTTTGTTTTCTTTTGTTATGTTTTGTTTTTATACTTTCTTATTTTCTGGGGGTAAAAAATTCTCCTGGCTCATCTTGTATATTTGCTCCTACCATCCTAGAATCAATAATTTTTCCAAGGAGCCTAGTTCTTATTATTGGAGAATGGTACTAGAAACCAAAACCCAGGTGCTAGGCATGCTCATTGCTACCAGGGTTTTGTTCGTTTTAGGCCCTGTCAGATGACAGAGCAAAAAAATATATGTGTATATACAAATATCCATGTCTATAGATATCTAGATATATATTTCTATATCTGTATCTATATTAAGACAAACATAAGTCAAGACTGATGTCTCCAATGCTAATTAATTACAACAGAAATCACCATAGTCTTATCTCCTTGCTTATTTGTAATCTTCCACCACAACAGTGAAAATGTAGCTCCTACCATCTACCATCCATTTGTCAAATTCTGGTATATATATATAGTATTCTCAGAATTGTTAACCTTTATGGGAAAAATTTTAACAACTACAGTAAAGGGCTTATGTACAGTTTGTTTTGCCTTTAGTCTTCCAAACTTTTCTCATTTCCAAAGTTACCGAGATCAGCACCTTGTTCTTCTGCCCCTGCAGTGAGGCTATTTCATATATTTGTAATACTTTAAGATTCTTTTGCCATATCCTGCTTCTATCCTGGATTTCCCCCAACTTCTTGAATGATTTTTAAAATAATGATGTCCTATGGTTTACTCTTTGTGCTTTAAAATTCTATGGATTTTAACAAATGTTTAATGTATTATATTGACCACTGTAGTATCATAAGGAATAGTTTCACTGGTCTAAAAATGTCCCTTTTGATTTAATTTCCCATCTCCCCACAGAGAAACAATGGCAATAACTGCTCTGTTTATGACCTCCATAGCTTTGCCTTTTCCAGAATGTCATATAATTAGAATATCTAAGTATTCACTATTCCAATAGTACCTTATTTCACTTAGAAATATAAATTTAATGTTCATCATGTCTTTTCATACCTTGATATCTCATCTTTCTTTTAAATCATTGAATAATAATACACTGCTTACCCATTCATCCATTAAAAGACATTTTGAAGAATTATCTAACTGAATGTTGAATCCTTGGTTGGTAGTTTGTTTCTTTCAATGCTTTAATATTTTACTCCACTCTCTTCTTGCTTTCATGGTCTCTAATGAGAAGTCTTGTAATTCTTACTATTGTTTCTATATAAATATTGTGTCTCCTCTTCCCCATGCCTCTGACACCTTCTTTCATATTGTTTTCTCTGTATTTTATTTTCTGAAATTTGAGTATGGTATCTGTGAGGAAGTTGGGGTTTCTATGGCCAGGATCCTCCCTGAACTTAAACCACCTGATGATGTAACTGGCCTGTTGCTAGGCTCCTGCTTCCACACCTTTAGGCAATAAGCTATTATTGCACTATATAGAAAGCTTGGCACAGTGCTCTGTGAGGAGGCAGAGATGCTAGTGCTGGACTTACTGCTGAGAGAACAATCCAGGTAATAAACCCTTTCACCCCAAAGAATGTTTGCTGTCATTTTCTTTGGTCACATTGAATCCATAGCGAACTTGCCAGGGGCTGAAACCCATTGGAAAGACAATTGGCAAAGTTGGCAGGGTTCATTGTTGACCAAGGAAAAAGACAGGCTGCCCTTATGGGAGGTGTGCTTCAGTGGGCTGCCCCTGTGAATGGGGAGAGAGTGGATTGTCCCCCAGTGGGTATGTGGTCTGAGATGGCTTGCCTCCTAGAGGACTGGGCGCCACCCCAGGACTGGAGGCAAGTGGAAGTGATACCTGAGGCTGTAGGGGTGGCCCTTGGTATAATAAGTAGGTCTTTTGAGAGACAGAGTGTCAATGAGGCAGCGGGGACTATGAGTTGGCTGCTTCTCACAGGATTAAAAAAGTCTTCAGAAGAGAAAGACATGCTCCTGAAAAAGACCCAAGAAATAGTGGCATGAGAATGTGAGCTGCAAACTTCTGTGGATTCCCTGAAGAAGGAAATGGCGTTGATGTGAGAGGAGGCAGAGTGAGAATGCCGGCAGCAAGGTACAATTGAAGAGGTAAAAGATTCCTTACAGAATGAGACATCAGTGCTGCCAGGTGCTCTGCAGGAGGAAAAGGCCATCAAAGAAAAAGACGAACTCCTGAGGGAAACACAGGCAGAGGTGGCACGAGAACACCAAGACTTGGCTACATGGGAGAAACTGCCATCGGTGTGGCTGTACCATTATATTGATGGTACCATGTTCGTGTCCGATTCTCTTTCAGACCTAGCAGGTGCAGCACCTAGGCTGCTGCAACATTTACGGGAGAAAGGATGGGCTGTGAAGAGCACCAAGGTTCAGGGACATGGTTTGTCTGTCAAATTCTTGGGGGTTGTCGGGTCGGGTGAGACCAAAGTTATACCAGAAGCAGTTATAGATAAAGTCCAGGCCTTTCCTACACCTACAACAGTAGCATTGCTACAGGAGTTTTGGGGTCTTCTAGGCTACTAGAGAGTGTTTATACCGCACTTGGCACAGATACTGAAGCCCTTATACCTGCTGGTACGAAAGAGTGTCAGGTGGGACTGGGATGAGACATGTGCATCTGCCTTTACTACAGCAAAACGGGCAGTCAAGGCTGTGCAGGCCTTGAGTCTGATAGACCATTCAAGGCCCTGTGAGCTGGATGTTCATGTGAATGAAGACGGTTATGGCTGGGGTCTCTGGTAGTGCTTGAACAAACTCACCAACCTATTGGATTCTGGTAACAACTCTGGAAAGGGGCAGAGGTACAATACACGTTGATAGGAAAACAACTGGCTGCCGTGTATCATGCCTTGCTGGCTAAAGAACCCATCACTGGAATGGCCCCAAAAAGGTAATAACCACCTATCCCATATTGTGGTGGGTACGAGGCTGGACCCAAAAGCCAAGGAATGGTGTGGCACAAATGCCCACACTGGCCAAGTGGGGTGCTTATGTATAGCAGTGTAGTGCCCTCTCTAGCAGCCCCTTGAATGAAGAACTGCAACACTTATTGGAGCCAGTGACATATACTAGTGAAAAGCAGGAAGAATTTACTTTAGAACCATTAGTAGCAGAGAGTCCTTATCAGGAGGGAAGGGGCCCTATACCTGAAGATGCATGGTACACAGACAGCTCCAGCCATGGGCAGCCCCCAAAGTGGAGGGCTGTAGCTTTCCATCCTAACACTGAGACAATATGGGTTGAAGATGGTGAGGGGAAGAGCAGCCAATGGGCAGAGTTGCAGGCCGTGTGGCTTGTGATCAGCCAGGAGCCCTCCCCTATAGTTGTCTGCACTGACAGCTGGGCTGTCTATCGGGGCTTGACCCTGTGGTACCAACCTGGTACCATGCCAACTGGCTGGTTGGTCACCGACCCCTTTGGGGGCAAGAACTGTGGCAAGACTTATGGGCCTGTGGTCAGACTAAAATAATTACAGTATACCATGTGACAGGTCATTTGCCACTGGGATCCCCAGGAAATGACGAAGCAGATAAATTGGCCCAGATACGTTGGTTAGAAGGAAAGCCTGCCTCTGATGTAGCCCAATGGTTACATCAGCGTTTGCTCATTGCGGGGCAAAAGACAATGTGGGCTGTAGCCTGTCAGTGGGTCTTGCCTTTTACCTTTGAAGAAGTTAGCAGAGCCCGGCAGGAGTGTGTCGTGTGCTCCAAAAGGGACTTACACCAAGTTCCACAGCAACATGGGACAATAGCTAAGGGGCCTATACCCCTCGTCAGGTGGCAGATAGACTATATTGGGCCTCTACCTGTGTCAGAAGGATATTGGTATGCCATGGCTTGTGTGGACCCAGCTACTGGACTTCTGGTTGCTTTTCCTACCCATTGTGCAGACCAGCAGACGACCAAAAGAGGCCTGGAGCATCTCTTTGCCGCCTATGGCCAAGCACAGGTAATTAAGAGTGATCAGGGCACCCATTTTCCTGGACATACATTGCAAGGATGGGTGCGACAGTTGGGAATCAAATGGGAGTTTCATGTGCCATACAGTCCTACCACAGAAGGCACGATAGAGAGGCACAATGGCTTGTTAAAATCTGGACTAAAGTCAGATACCAATCATCTGCACGGATGGTCAGTCTGCCTATGGACTGTGCTATGGAGTTTGAATGAGAGACCCCGAAAGGGAGCCCTGAGCCCCATAGACATGTTAACACATATGGCTGCCTCCCCTATACAACTGCAAGTACAAACCAAGGAAGAATCACTGAATCTGAGGTTTGGCCACCAGAATAATATCTTGCTGCCAGCACCAACTGCACTGAACCCCGGCAACTCCATTGAGTAGACATGGCCTTGGACCTTTGAACATATGGACCAATGATGGCTGGCTCTCCTGGCACCTTGGGGACAAGGCCTGGAAGCTGGCCTCCTGTGTATTCTTGGAATAACAGCAGAGTGGCCCCCAAAGGTCACAGTAGTATATCCTGAATGGCCAGAAGGTAGGAGCATCTTACTGGGGAGTTTTGTTTTATCATTATGGCCAGTGCATGCACCTCCAGTAGCACTATATATAGACCCTTCAGTAACCCCCACAGGGAAAGGAATAAAAGTATGGTATACTAGACCTGGAAGGGACCCCCTTCCTGCCAGATTCCTATCAGAGGACCACTCTCTTGCATGCAACCTACCTGATGGACAAGATTTGCCTATGTTGGTGTCATTAAAACATGTGTCTTATCACCCCAAGGTCTTTGTGGATTGGGAACTTCTTCTGGCTTGAGGATTATTATAATTTTTGTTACCTGTATCAAAATCTTGTTGTATCTTTATTTTTGTTATTGTCTCTAAGTTGTTGTTATCCTCTGTTGCTTTTGTGGAATCTGGTTAGAGTGCTCCAGCTTTCTGACACAGGGACCATTGTGGAAGACTGAACGTGTGTAGATTGTAAGGTGAGAATCCTGGAGGGGTGGAGTGTGGGGAAGTTGGGGTTCCAATGACCAGGATCCTCACTGAACTTAAACTACCTGATGATGTAACTGGCCTGTTGCTAGGCTACCATTTCCACACCTTCAGGCAATAAGCTATTATTGCACCCAGTTCTCTGAGTGGAGGCAGAGATGCTAGTGCTTGACCTAGCGCCAGGAGAACAAGCCAGGTAATAAAACTTTTCACCCCAAAGAACGTTTGCTGTCATTTTCTTTGGTCACATTGAATCCATAGCGAACTTGTCCAGGGCTGAAACCCATTGGCAAGACAGTATCTCTGTCTAATAATTTTGGTACTTATTCTGATAGGTATTTTCTGAGATTTCTTTGTCTTTGTTGTGGCGTTTGTCATTAATTTGGGGTAGTTCTTGGTAATAATTATGTCAAATATTTCTTCTGCTATATTCCCTCTTCTCATCCTGGCATTATAATCATGCATATGTCATATCTTTTGAAATTTTCCCATGTGTCTTGGATGTTCTGTTTCATCATTCTTTTATTATATGTATTTCAGTTTGGGAAATTTCTATTGACATATCTTAAAACGCACTAATTATTTCCTCAGCTGTTTCTAATCTACTGATGAGCTCATCAAATGCATTATTCATGTCTGTTGCAGTGTTTTGATTTATAGTATTTCCTTTTTATCCTCAGTTTTCATGTGTCTGCTTACATTATCCATCTATTCTTACATGCTATTTTTTCCATTAGATCCCTTAACATAGTAATCATAGTTATTTAAAGTTCTTTGTATGATCATTTCACCATCTCTGTCATATCTGAATCTGATTCTGCTGCTTACTTTGCCTCCTTAGACCATGTTTTCAGTTGCCTTTTGGTATGCTTTGTAGTTTTCATTGAAGGCTGGGCATATTGTATTAGGAATAGAAACTGACATAAATAAGTCTCTAGTGTGAAGACTGATAATATGGCTAGAAATTGCACTTGGTTTAATATCTGCTGTCGCTATAGCTGCCAAAGTCTTCAAATTCCTCTAGTGTCCTTATCTTCATCTCCTTTCTTGCTTCGTCTTTCCTAAGTGATCTTCCTTATAGAGGTTCTGTATTCTTCAGCTCTTTCAGCTCTAATCTACTATTCCTGTATTATATTCCTGATGGTATGGTAGTAATAAGATATGGGGAGATGGAAGAATTGTATAATTCTCCAATTAAATCTCAGATTTTAGTGGGTCTGTGTCTCTGGCCTGTGACCATCATAGGTGTTGTCTTCTTTTCTTTCAATTATATAAATATTTTCATTACAATTCTTCCACCACCAAGTAAGACAAGAAGGCTAAAACACTTTCTCCATGGCTCTAGGACAAGGTTCTAGTAAAGTCTTTACCCCTGGAGAATATGCTTTTGTTATGAGGATGCTCTGAGACTTATTTTACATGAATTACTCTTGCTCTCTTCCTTGGATATTCACAGTGAGCATTGGGTGGGGTTCCTAGACATGAAGCCCACAAAAGTGTGGGTGCCCCTCTAAGACAGCAAGCCACCAGGAGCTTCTTATTTCACACTCTACCTTACTCAGTCTCTAGCAATTCCTCCAAATTAACAAGTGTTCTTCTGAGTTTATGGCTACAGAAGTTTTCACTCCACGTTTTGGGCTTGCATTTGCCCTGCAAATTTAGTTGTATGATTTACTCCAAGATATGTAGTTCATTTTAAGTTTTTCCAGTTTTTCTTGCTACAAGAATAGAAATGGCAAGAGTGGGCATCCTTACTTTTAGCTTTTCACCATTGATTATGATATTAACTGTGAGCTTGTCATATGTGGCCTTTATTATGATGAGGTACATTACTTCTATACCAAATTTGTTGAGAGTTATTATCAGAAAAGATGTTGAATTTGGTCAAATGCTTTTTTTCACACCTTTTGAGATGACCATATGATTTCTATCCTTCATTCTGATAATGTGGTATATCGCATTTTTTGATATGCATATGTTGATCCATCTGCTTACCTCAGAAATAAATCCCACTTTTCACTTGTTGATCCTTTTAATATGTTATTGAATTTGGTTTGTAATATTTCATTGAGGACATTTGCATCTACAATCATCAGAGATACATGCCTGTAGTCTTCTTTTTTTATGGAATCTTTGTCTGGCTTTAGTATTGGGGTAATGCTGGCCTCAAAAAATTAGTTTAAATGTGCTGTTTTCTCCTCAGTTTTTTGGAAGATTTTAGAAGAATTGGTATTAATTTTTTTTAATGTATGGTTTAATTCACCAGTGATGCCATCTGATCCTTATGTTTTCTTCTTTGGGAGATTACTACTTTCATTTGTTACTCATTTTTGGTCTGTTCAGATTTTCTGTTTCTTCATGATTCAGTCTTGTGGGTTGTATGTTCCCAGTAATTTATCCATTTCTTCTATATTATCCAATTTGTTGGTGTCTATTTGTTCATTTCTAACTGTACCCACAGACAACATTTTGAAAAGCAACACTTAAAACCATTACCAAATTAACATACATTAAATTACCAGAGATAATGTAGTAAAGCCCTCCAGCCCCTGACAAGGAAGAACAAGGTTTATGTACAAATTTGGAGGGTGGGGGAGAAGATGGGGTGGATTTAGAATATTGGTTCAACAGTATGGTCATGTGTCACTCCTTATTTCTATGTTCAACTTTCTACCATGAGATAGACTCATGTTTTCAGATGTCTATTGAACATTTCTATCCAGATAGCTCCAGAAAAACTCAAAATTAATATGTCCAGAATTTAAAATCTTCTTCTTTGCATGTTTCCAAATAGGGATCATGCCTTCCCCCCAAATCTATTAAGTCTGCATAGAAATCTAACCTATCCTAAACTACTCCCTCTCCCTATTTTGCAATATATATATTACCAGTTACTTTTGAAATGTTTCTTCAGTCACCACTTTCCATTTCCATTGGCAACATCTTACTTCAGTCTCCCATTGTTTATAACAGGAATAATGTGAAAACCTTTTATCTATTTCTACTCTCTTTCTATTGCAATGAATAACCAATATCTCAGCTCAAATTATCATTCTAAAACTACTAGTGTTTTACTTCAGGAAAAAGGAAGTTGAACCCAGAAAGAATGAGTTAAATGTAAAAAGTCCTGATGAATAAAGAAATTTATAACTGTGTATGTTAGTCTAAGTTTGTATTGAATATGAAAACAATTACTATTAATAGCAACTAGTTTGGTCAGTATTTAACCTGAAGGAACTAAAATACTAGAAAAAATATAAGCTGAGAAGAATAGGATCTGGTGTAAAATATTCTGTTTTTTCTTTAATTTATAAGGAGGCTAGACAAGACTGAAGATGTGAGATTTAATAATTTGAAAAAAATTGATAATTGTTTAATAATGGAGATGATTATGTGCCATTATTAGACAATTCTTTCTTCTTTTATTTCCATGATAAAATTTAAAAACAAGAATTTAAAAAATAACTGAAAGGAAAAGGAAAAAGTATAGGTAGATGAAATCCAAGAGAAAGTTGATATGCAAAAATAACATCAAAATAGATTTTTACCTTAAAGGCAGTTTGGAAGATCAGCAGCTTCTTTAGAAAAAAATCACAAGGAGCATTTCACTAGGAAGATGTATAATCCTGGTCTTTTGTACATAAAACAACATAGCCTCAAATTATACAAAGAAAAATGAGTATACATATATGCAAACATTAAATCCACAATCATATTGGAAGATTTTTAACATCTCTCTCAGACATTGAGTGATTCAATGATCAACAATTCATAATAGTATGAAATATTTGATCAATCCAATTAAACAGTTTAATCTAGTGGCCATATATAACCTACCCCCAACAATTTAAAAAATAGCCATTATTTTTAGCACATCTAACTACTGACCACATAGGAGTCCACAAAATAGTTTTCAACAAATACCAAAAGTAAATACTATACTGACCATATTCTATTACAATGTATTAAAATTCTGAATCAGTAATGGAAAGATAACTAAAATCTTATATGTTTAGAAATCTAAAAAAACTTTTCACATAACAGATCATAGACAATCAAAATGGAAGTGAGTACATAATTTGATGTGGAAAACAATGAAAAAAACTACACATAGTTTGTTGATTGTAGCTAAAGCACACGTACTTAGCTGATGAACTTTATTACCTCTATGTTATTCCTACAGCTGTTGCTGCATGAAATAGATTTTCACTCTTTAATTTCCTATGAATATTCATTATACTTTTAACATTATTTCTATGTGACTTGGCCTCATTTCTTTCTATTATACAATTTTTTCATTTGCATAATTTTTGAAAAGACACATGAGTTCAGGTAAATATGAGTAGTGTACATTACAGTTGACCCTGTCATCATCCATGTTATGGGCTGAACTGTATTCCACAAAAATTCCTATGTTGCAATCCCAAGCCCTAGACTTCAGAATGTAACTATAGTCAGAAATAATGTCTATTAAGAGGTGATTAAGTTAAAATAAGGCAATTAGTGTGGGGCTCTAATCCAATACAACTAGGGTCCTTATAAGAATAGGAAAAGACATGAGGGGTCTGTGTGCACAAAGAAACAACCATGAGCAGAAGCAGTAGGAAAGATCAACTGAGAGTATCCTATCTAAGAAACAGAAAGGAAAAAGAATGAAGAAAAATGAACAGAGGCACAGATACCTGTGAGACACCATGAAGGACACCAGCATGTATATAATGGGATACCCAGAAAGAGGAAAGAGAAAGATAATCAGAAAGACTATTTGAATAAGTAATGGCCAACATCTTCCTAAATTTCATTTAAAAAAAAATTACAGAATTCATCCAATAAACTCAACAAACTTCAAGTAAGATAAACTTAGAGACCCACAAAGTCACACATCATAGTCAAATGGTCAAATCACAAAGATAAAGAAAGAATCTTTAAAGCAGCAAGAGAGAAGTGATTCATCATGTATAAGGAATCCCTCAGTAAAATTAACAGCGGTTTTCTCATCACAAACCATGGAAAACAGAAGCCATCGGATGACATATTAAGATGCTAAAAGAAAAACACTATAAACCATGAATTCTATGTCTAGCAAAACTATACTCAAAAAATAAAGGGGAGCTTAAAACATCTGCAAGCCAGAGAGAGAGGCCTCAGAGGAAACCAACCCTGCTGGCACCTTGATCCTAGACTTCGAGCCTCTAGAATTGTGAAAAAAAACATTACTGTTATTAAAGCCACCAAGTATGTGGTATTTTGTTGAATTACTTAATTCTTGGTAGTAATTTTTATTATTGGCCAACCAAAAGGTACCTTTGCTTTCACAGCTGGCTTGAGCATCCTTCTGAGAGAGGTAGAATTTTAGGTGTTTTTGGTATTTGGGGTATGATTAATATTTTCATCCTTTGGTAATTTTGGACTGAAAGGATCAAAATTCATTAAACCTCTAAACCATCCACACTGAAGTATTTATTCTTAGTGATTTTTAAAAAATTTAAACTGGAAGAGTAATTCTGGAGGTTGATAGGAAATGTTTCGATAATTTGATTATCTGTTTGAAGGGAAATAATTGGTGAAATAATGCCCTAATTTCAGTCAATTTTATTAGCAAAAACTTTTATGAACAAGGGGCATTGGAAAAGGGCTTCAGATGGAAGAATCAATAATGTTGAGTGGACTATTCTCTTGTATGGTTAAGTCCCTCTGTTAGGGATGAAATGAAAGGATGCTAGAGAGTAACTTGAATCCACATGAATAAATGAGAAGCACTGGTAAAGGTAACTATTAGGAAAAAAATAGGAGACAATATATTTTGCTTGTAACACTTTTCTTCTCTTACCTGATATAAAAGACAAGTGTATAAAGTTATACTTACAAATATATGTTGATGGACACAGACTGTACAAAGAATTCATTTACATGAGGTTAATAGCACAAGGAAGGACAGTGAGAATATATCCCAATCAATTTTATTATTATACCCCAGCAATTAACTATCAGAAACTTAACTTAAAAATTCATATACAGTAGTATGAAAAAGAGTAAAACACTTAGGAATAAATCTAAAAAAAGAATTCAAGACTTGTACAATGAAAGCTAAAACCCATCATTGAAAGAAATTTTAAAACCTATCAATGGCTAGAAATCCTGTGTTTGTAGATTGGAACACTTAATGTTATTAAAATGGCAATAATCCTCAAAGTGACCAACAGATTGGATGCAGTCCCTATCAAAATCACAACTGTTTTTGGCCGAAAGTGACATGCTCATTCTAAAAGTCATATGAAAATGCAAGACACAGAATAGTAAAGGTAACTTTTGAAAGGTAGACTAAAATTGGAAGTCTCACATTTTTTTATTTCAAATTTACTACAAAGGTTCGGGAATTAAGATGATCTTACTGGCATAGTGATAGACATATAGAACAATGGAAGATAATTGTCTAGAAATTAACATTTATGATCAATTGACTTCTGACAAGGGAATTAAAAGAGTTCATTGGGCAAAAAATAGTCTTTTTTTAACAAAGGTGCTGGGACAACTGGATATCCAAATACAAAGGAAGTTGCACCTCAACCTCATACTATATCCAAAAATAACTTAAACTAGTTCAAAGACCTAAATGTAAGAGTTAAATCTATAAACTTCTAAGAAGAAAACATAAATGTAAATCATTACAATCTTGCACTGGGCAATAGTTTCTTAGCTGTGACCCATAAAACACATGCAACCAAAAAAAAATAGATAAACTGTACTTCATTAAAATTCAAAACTTTTGTGCATCAAATGACATTTTCATGTAAGTGAAAAGACATTCTATAGAATGGGAGAAAACATTTGCAAAGCATACACCTAATATCATATGAAATTATATATATCTAGTAATCTTTTGTTTCTCAGAACTCCCATAAAGTTATTTTAGGCAGTATTTAGTTGGGTTTTTGTTTGTTTGTTTGTTTAATTTCTGTGGCAGAACAAGTGCCTGGAGCTTCCACTTTGTCGTCTTTCTGATGTTGCCCTAAATTCCAAGCTTTTAAAAGCAATCACACCTCTCTTCTGTTTTCTACACTAAGTATCACTGCTTTCATCAGTCATACTCTAAAATATGGCAACCTCTATGTATTTCTCCATGATGCCTGATACACAAACAGTGAAGTTTATTAATTCTGAGAGATTTCTTTGGGGCAGACAGATCCTCTTTCTCATTTTATACACCCATGTTTCTTTCAATTCCTTTTAATGACATTTTAAATGCTCTGCAATGATGACAAATGTTGAAAGAGCAGAACACAGCTTTAACTATAAGATCTTTTTCTCTTGTGATCCATCAATATTATATCATCTTCCTCAAACTTCAGCTCATTTGGCCATTACCTGCGTAAACAGTCGTCTCATAGTGTCCTTTGATATAAGCACAAAACCTTACAAATCTAAATTCATCAGAAAGCCTCCTTTGCAGTTTCACTGATTGCTTTGGGTGCTTTTCTCTCTTCTTCCTTCATATTTTTATTCATAATCATAGCCATTAATGTCATTTATAAGAACATTCATCCCTCTTTAATCATTAACCGTATATTTTAGAGCCTCATGATGGATCATTTCTTTGACATCCAGACATTTCTTTTTAACTCTTTGATCTCTTCCTTTCCGAAGTCCAGTGAAATACAGTAGTATCCAAATATTTCAGTTACATGTGAATCTACAATTATCTTAAAACAAAGCTGACTAAAAAAAAAGTCAGAGAAAAGGGAACACCCACCTCCTTGCAGCTAATTAGAAAACAGCAATTACTCCTTTACTTAAACCAGATTGTATTTTAGAAGCATAGGGTTAATGCCTTCTATTAAGAGCCCACCTCTTGGTCCCATTCAATACTGTACCTTGAAGTTTAATGCATCCATTTTCTTTATTCCCTTAAAGAAAAAAATGTGGTTACACTTTATATTTGCTTCCTATAGCTACTATAAGAAAGTGCAAAAAGTAGACGGCATAAAAAATGGAAATTTATCCTCTTACTGTTCTGGAGGCTGCAAGTCTGAAATCAAGGTGTCAACAGGGTCATGTTCCCTTCATGACTCTGGGTAGAATCTTTCCTTGCCTTCTGCTAGTGGCCAGCAATCCTTAGCAATCTTTGTCTTTCAGCTGTATCACTCTCATCTCTGCCTACCTTCATATGGCAGTCGCCTTTGATGTCTTTATATCTCCATTCTTCTTCTTATAAAGACACCAGTAGTATTGAATTAGGGCCCACCCTAATGACCTGATCTTTACTTGATTATATCAGCAAAGACCTTATTTTCAAATAAGGTTACATTCACAGATACTGGTGGTTAGGACTTCAGTATATCTTTTCATGTTACACAATTCAGTTCATACCATACTCCAAAGTTGGAGCTCAAAAACATGATTACATCTAAAATCCCCTCCCACATTTTTCAATTACTTCAGTAAGCATCATTGCAGTCATTCTCTCTAAACCGCCTCTTCCAACAGTACAGAGAAACTGTTGAAGACGATGAGACATTTTAGTAGAACTAAATTCTAATTAACTTTGTGACGGATTAACTCTGTCAATGCTTTTTCAGGAAACAGGAAAAGGATTTAAAGATTAATGCAGGTTGTTACAGATGGCAGCAGATAAGGACCCAGATGCTCAGAAATCCTTTTACTCTTCAGTGCAATACCCACTGTTTAGAGTAAAAGAAAAATTTGTTTTTATAAGAAAAAATTGGAAGACATGCAATACACCCAACTTCTCGGAACTTTCTACTTTTTCTATCCATTTGGTAGTAAAAATAATAAGAAATAGGAATATGGCCAGAATTAAGGCATGGAAAGGTCATAAGAAAATCACATCGGGTTAATCAATTCCTAAATAAAACAAGATATGTCTGTAATATAAAAGTTAATATTTTCACTAAGCATAATAACATGTTATTATTTTTAAAATAAATAGTCACATACAATGTAGTATAGTAAAACTCTCTCTTGGCACTATTATATGTTAAAATTAAAGCAGTTCCCTTAAAATTGGGGAGGATTTTTTTCTTAGCCATTGCTTAGAAATGAAAAGCTGTAATACAAATGCAGACATTTTCTAGACTCAAAATCCCAAACTTAATAAACACATGTGCCTTGGGATATTCAGATTATTGTCCTTGATAACACTAAATTATATGTTTAGTCAACCATTTAACCATTTGTCTTTCCTCAATGGGAAAATAGAATTATAAGATAATCAAGGGAGAGACTTATACAAATCCCATTACTATTTCCCAGTGCATTTAGAATAATCATGAACACATAGTAGGTACTCAGCAAGTATCTCCCTAATAACTAAATAAAAGAATTTAATCCTGGAAATAGTGGGTATTAACTCCACATTAAGATTCGTACAGTCTTGTTACTAATTAATTTTTTACAACGGTTTTTCTAATTAAAAATTAGAAAATGAATATGAAACCATTTTAAATTATAAAGTCCCCTACAAATGTAAGTTATTAATATAATTAAAGAGTTGATAAATGACACTTTAAAAATGAAAGTCTTTTCTTTTATTTATTGTTTCCCTTATGAGTACAATTTATTTTTTTTATTAAATTAATTTATTTCTCTTGTTCATTTTGTAAGACGTCTTTGGCATGTCTTTTATTTGAAATATATATGTGGCCAAGAGAAGGAAAAACTATCCAATTGTCTTCATACTGTAGGACTTAAAATATATTAATAAAATTAAGCCTTACTATAATCTGAATATATTTGTGAGGCTTCCACTTTGTAAAATGCTTTGTAAATCTGTGCTGTTCAAATGTGAGATCACATATTTAAAGTTAGATATTTAAAACATTTAAAATTTAGCAAAATTTAAACAAGAATCTTCTAACAGCGAAATTAAGTATTAGAAGTGTCATTTAGGAATTATAGTGTCTCAATGGGAATTCCTTTGAGAGTGAAATAGAAATACAGTTGCCAGTTAAACACTGCTTTAATTGGAAAGGATTAGGATTAGGTAGTCTCAAGGTTCTGGTTATGAATGGGAAGAGAGTATTCATAGAAGCAGGTAAAGTGGAACAAACCGAGCAGTGAGCTGATCACCTCCCCTTGCCACTCCTTCTGCCTCGCACAAAACTTGCTCTCACCTAGATCACTGCAAAAATCTCACTGGTTACCATGCCTCCAAGTCTTGCCCCACTCCAAACCATTCTCTATCACACAACCATAATTACCTTTCTGTAATGTAAATAGGATCATGTTACTCCCCTCTTTAAGTTTTAGTGACTATCCATTTCTACAAAATGAGGGCCAACCTTGTTCCCATGGCCTTTAAGAGTCATCATACTCATGAGTTTTTCTCCAGCATTATTCCTTACCATCACTATCCCCACCTTCAAGATCCAATCATGCTGAACTGATTAGAATTCCTCTGTGTTATTTCTCTCCAGCTCTGGGCCCTTTTCACATGCTAAGCATCTAATAATCTTTCAAGGTCCCTCAAGGCACAGTTCTGTAAACACTTCCTGCAATTCCATAGGATGCATTAGACTTGAAAATTCCTAATTTTTTTTCAAGGCTCAGTTCAAAGGCTAACTATTCTCTGTGAATCTTTCCTTGACTTCCTCAGGCAGAGTTAATCTCTTTTCCTTTGCTCTTTTTGCACTATGCACATATCTCAGTTATAGCTTTATTGTGTTTTAGTTCCTTGTCTGCCTCACTCACTCTACTTGTACACAGCATCCTAGCAATGTGCCTAATACAAACATGATGTACAATTAAGTATTGGCTGAATGACTAAATGTGCCAATAAATCAACCAATAAATAAATAACCACGAGGTATTTAAATAGCGATAGCGAAGCAAGAGATCTTAATTTAAGAAAGCACAAACTACCAAAGTAATTTCAATTGATTCTCAGAGCCGAAGAAAATTTAAAAAAAAAGTATTACTTTTAGTGGCCATAATTTCTGAACACAGTCTGTTATTCATAGTATAATAGCTAAAAGGAAATTAGTGTTTGTGTCTACAGCACAGATTTCTGAGGATATCTGGGGTTGAAATTAATCTACAATAGATAATTGTGGCAGTTAATTTTGAGAGGAATTTCATATACCAAAGTGATTATATACCTATAAATATTAAAATATTTTTCTTAAATGTGTTATGTAAATATCTGTACTTAGTACCAAGACTGTCTTTGTACACTGAAGATGCTATACAGAACACCACAGATTAGGTGGTTTATACATAACAGAAATTTATTTCTCACCATCCCAGGGGCTGAGAAGTCCAAGACCATGTCACCAGCAGACTTGGTGTCTGATGGGGACCCACTTCCTGGTTCATAGACAGCCTTCTTGTGTCTTCACAGGGCAGAAAGGGCAAGGGAGCTCCGAGGGGTCTCCTTTATAAGGGCACTACTCCCACTCATGAAGGTTCCTTCCTCGTGATTGAGTTAACCTCCCAAATCTCCATCTCCTAACAGCATCACATTGGGGGTTAGGATTTCAGCATATAATTGGAGGGATACAAAAATTTAGTCTATGATAAAGACAAGTTTTAATGATAAAATCAACTGGAATATTAGACATAGGGGATTTATAGCACTTCTATCTCCTGAGAAAAACTAGAAACTCCGGCTAACATATAAAATAACACATGTTTAACTGCAGTGAAGCCTACCAAGATGATATGCATTTGTGAAGACAAGATCTAAGAGAAGGAAAACCAAGAGGGTGAGACTGATTTGGCACTTTTCCCCTCAAGGCATCTGTCTGTTCACATGTAGTGACCGAATGACTAAACAGGTCAGAGAGCTACTTACAGTGTCCCAGATCTGGAGGAGAAAATTGGAATTTGAAACCTGACAAGGAGGAGGAACCCTGTAAACACCTGAGGCTTTAAGTTGAGACCCTAGAGGGTTATATACCAGGAGTAAGGGTAAATTTGTAAGAGACCAGCCCTCACAAAAAAGCTAAAGCCCAACTCTCAAACCAGTAAATCTCTGATTGGAAAAAAATTATCTTAGCTTAATTACTTGCCAGAAGAAAAATTAAGTTGTCCCTGGAGCATAAGAATATCCAGCACCTCAAATAATGTCAGCTCTTTTTCATATACATAACAATCAGCACTCAGTTGAAAACAATAAAGCATGCAAAAAGTAAAAAAGAAATGACTCAAACCCGAGAAAAATAGACTATATCAACAAACTAATGTAAAATCTGGATATTGAAGTTTTTAGACATGAACCTTAAAAAAGCAATGATTATCAATTTAAGAAATTCAGTGACAAAGTGAAGAATTCATCAGGAAACTGGGAACTGAAACGAAGAATCAAATAGGAATTCTAGAATGGGAAATATAATAATTAAAACTAAAATTAATGGATGGGTTTAATAGTATATTAGAAATGAAGAGAGAAGAAACAAAACGAAATGTGAGGATTGAGAAAATCTATATTGAAGCACTAAGAGGCAAAATAACAGAAAAGAGTACAAGAAACATGGGACATGGGGAAGAATTCTGACATATATGTAACTGGCATCACAGAAGGAGAGCAGCCAGGTAATGGGGCAGAAACAATACTTGCAGAGACTATGCCAAGAATTTTCCAAAATGGAATGGTAATTGCAAGCTGCAGATGGAGGATGTGCTACCCCAAGCAGGACAAATGAAAACTACATGTAAGCTTATCAGTGAAAAGCTGTGAAAACCCAAAGATTTTTTTTAAATTGTAAAAGCAACCAAAAGGAGGGAACACACACATTACCTTTATACTTGGGGTCACTTTGTCCCTGCAGGTGTTTCCCTTGGGATGACCCAACTTGAGCTCCTTCTGTGGGTGCAAAGGAAACAAGGGAAGTGCGCACCTTTTATATATAGCTCATCTCTGAAGGTGCAAGCTATTTCCAAACAGCCATGTGTTTTTGTTCTACTATCCTACATATCCCATCCAATATATCAGCTTCAGATTTTTCAGACATGAATCAGGTCTGAACACCTTTAGCTATTAGATGTCCCTTCCAGGAAATACACATTCATCTCTTCTGAAACCCTATCATTTGGCTTGATGGAATGCATGAACATCTCATTGGCATGGGATGAGGTTGGAGAGGTAGGTAAAGGCCAAATCATTTAGTCCTTTTGTGGACCATGGTAAAGAATGTGTGTGTGTGTCTGTGTGTGTGTTTTGTTGTGCAACTGGAAGCTCTGAGGTGTGTAAAGAAAGAAGATCAAAGGGTATGAACTTCCAGTTACAAAATAAATCATGCAGATATAATGTTTCAGCATGGTGACTGTAGCTATTAAAACTGTATTGTGTATTTGAAAGTTGCTAATAGAGTAGATATTAAAAGTTCTCACCACAAGAAAAAAATTGTAATTATGTATGGTGATGGATGTCAACTAGAGTCACTTTGGTGATCATTTTGCAATGTATACAAATATTGAATCATTATGCTGTACACCTGAAACTAATATAATGTATATTAATTATTCCTCAATTTAAGAGAAAAGAAAGGAGTAACAAAATAGCGTTTGTATTTTAAAAATATAAGTAAGTTTACAAAAAAGACAGCAAATAGTCTATACTAGAGATTATGGTGGCTTGGACTTGAATGGTGTTCCTGTCTGCTACTTCAACTCATCGGTTGTTTTTCATGTCAGTATATGCTTCCTTTCTGTATTTCTGCTCCTATAACATAGAATTTGTGATTTCTTATACCATATAAGGAAAAATAAAGTATTCTTTGAAATATTATAACTAGATTTGCTAGTACTTTATATCTGAATCTTCTCTTTAAGTTGTCCTGCAGTATTTATTTTTGAAAGTTTACATATATGGTTCTTTCCTCTGTCCATCCATGAAAGAGGCAATATTCATACAGAAATGCTATATGACAATAGACAACTTTAATATTTTGGTTATACTCACTTGTTGTTGAAACTCTTTCATAGAGACACAGAATGCAGACAAGTTAAGTCTCTGCTATACTAAAGGGAGTTCTGTTTCTATGCCCACCTATTGGCTTTCTGATATTTGGAAGTAGAATAGTTCCAGAAATTAAAGATAATTGGACACTGTGGTTGCTTCTAGGGCTGTTCACAAATCTAGTTTTCTCTATAGGGACATGGTAGTATGGCACTCCCAACGTCTTTTGAAGTTAGGCAATGTGTTTTCATTTGGCCAATAAAAATGGAGTATCACTTACAGGGGAAATTTTAAAAGCTATTGTGTGATTCACCAGTGCCCTTTTCCAGTGCTCTAGTGATAACGGAGCTCATGCGAAGATGAAACCTATATCAAACTGAGTCCCAAGTAACAATGAGAGGCAGAGCCAAACTGCACCTCTGCTCTCTGCAAACTTCCCTGGACTTTTAGCATGTGAGAAACTTTTTTGCCCTAAGCCTATTTTAGGGTTGTTTGTTGTGTGGCAGAACCTAATTCATCCTTCTACCAAACACCGATTTAGGTCAACCTCTCACTTCCAGCAAGATCTCCCTCTAAAACAATTGAGTCTTTGGACATTTAACACTAACACTGTTTGAGAATTCACTATCTTTAGAGGCACTGTTCTCCATTTTTTAAGCAGTTAAAATGATTAAACTATTCTCTTTGTTTTGAACCAAAATTTGCCTTTCTATAACTCCTACTCAAAAGCGAATTTAAATACTGGACTTAATTAATGAAGAGGCACTTGTCTGAATTTCTTTAGTGATATTCTGCAACTTAGAATTTATAAGCTGCCTCAGGAAGTATTCTGTTGAAACATGTTTTGAAAAAGCCTAAATCCCAAACAACAGAACATATCGAATGTAAATTAAACAGTGCTCTTGAGCAGAAAATTAAATTGGTTCCATGACATGGGTTTTCAGGAAGCCCACATAATATAAACAGTGCTGCAAGTGACTGATAAACCTGTAAACTCAAATGATACCCTACACTGGTGATAACCAGTGGGGAAAATTAGAGTAATATGCATGAGTATATCTCATTCAAACACTTTGATTCTATTATCTAAGCAGAACCAGAAAATATTTTCTAGTAATTAATGACACTTTAGTCCAGAAATATCAATATAATATACAGTTTTTAAATGTCCTCCTTCTAATTTTTATACAAAGAATGTTTTCCTCACCATAATCTTAGGTTTAAAACTAAAGTTTGATGGTTCAGTGTTCTGCATTATAACAGCCTGTTCTACAGCTAGTGCAGAGAAACCTAACAACCTACCCAGTACAGTGTATAGGGCAATGGAAAACTGCCACTGTCCCACATCTGTTCATTAAGGGTCATTCAGATTTGGGGGCTTACAGGATTATTTACTAATTATTTTTGAGCTCTTAAACATCAACATAAATTGGATAAATGCAGAAGAGTAATAGAAAGAAAAGAATATGATCTCCAAAAATGAAAAAATGCAGAAAGACCAGAATTGTGTAAAAATATGCTTAATTCCCTAGAAATCAAATAGGAAAATTAAAGCAACAAGATCTCATTTTTCATCTACGATGTTGGCAATTTTGTTTTTACTAACAATATCTATTATTGCTAAGAGTTTAAGAAAGGCACCCTCATCATTTTTATAGTGTAAAGTGGCATACTTTTATTTCCTTTCTTCCTTCCTCCCTCCTTCCTTTCTTTCTTACCTCTTTCTTTCTATGGTGATTAATAAAAAGGAAAACACTTCATAAAAAGTAAGTAATTACAGAAAACATGACCCAACAAAAAAGGATGAATGTCTCTGTCACCACCAGCCCCAAACAAGACTTGCTGAAGTGTTGGTCATGAATGAGGGAAATCTAGAATGTGGAGTATGGTGGTGAATATTAATTATATCCTCAGAATCAGTAACAACAAGCAGAAGCTAATAGCTTCTCCCACTAACCTTCCTGTATTAAAAGTTTTATAGACATTGTGACTGGCTACCATCTTCAAGACAAACTGGACTTAATGGAGGGTAAAACAGTATCAAGTACTTCCTGCATATCACCTCACATATAAAGAATCTCAACATCGACTATGAATCCAGTCATGCCTATGGTGAACAGTTCTGTGCAGACTTCATCTTATTTCACACTGCCTGCCTCAAGAGGCTCCCATGTTTCTCTCATTTATGGCCCTAGAAATTTCCTTGATGTTATAGCATGGGCCACCTATGGAATCACCCTCAACACTTGTCTATGCATTACCAAGAAGTATAGGGGAGTTAACACCCCCATGGGACCACCCTAATCAAATTAATGGATAAGTGCTTTAGCCCTTTATCATACAGCAGAAACTTTAGAAATGCATCCTATAGGACTCCTCAGAAGTTCCTATCGATTGAGCCTGTAGGCTACCAAGTATTGCTTCGCCTTTATCCTAGTCTTCGCTGTCCATGCACCCTCAACCCTGCACCCTTAGATCACTTAAAAAAAAAAACAAACACTTATGGCAAGTCCCTGTTCCAGGCTCTATGTGGAAGAACACAGGCTAAGACAATATGAATAACTTCACACAGAGAAAACTATGTTCAAAAAATTTACTCTGAGGCAATAACCAGAAGCAAGAAAATTTTTCCTTCTAATATATCAGCTATAACATCTTATGGAACAAAACACTTAAAACATAAATGTTCAGTAATGGGGGGTTGGCAAATAGAAATTTCAAATTTCTAAGGAGGAAAAGTCTAAGTAGTTTCCTTGGAAGACAACCCAGGTTTCAGCCCACTCCACTTAGGCAAATAAGTGGGATCTCTAAAACCTGACTGAGATTCACAGAATAAAAATTACAAAATAGGAGATTATTGGGTTTTGACTTTTGTAGGAGTTTAATTTATACACAAGATTTCTTACAGATTTCACTTTTGGAATTTTAAGGTCACCGTAGGAAATTAGAACAACATGATAGGCATTGATTTTATACAAAATTCAGCCCCTTTTGTGAGCTTTTCTATTCTATTCTATGCTGTTTCATTGTATAACTCTTTATGAAGAATTGGGTAGGACAGCATAACTTTACATTATTATTAGTTGGACAAAAGAATAGGAGGTAAACATTCAGCTTCAGGAATAGGAAGGCCTTAGAGTGAGTTCCTGTCCTGACCAATCTCCGAAACCACTTTCCCTCACTGTACAGGGGCTGACAGATGCTTCTAATGGCAGGATATTATAATGAGGAAAAATAAAATATTAACTTTGTTTTTTAAATCTCATTTTAATATAGATGCTAATAAGATATTCTGCAAATTCAGGCAAAATTACTCTTTGTAGCCTTTAGTCATCTGAATCAAGCAATAGAGAAATAGCACCTTGCTGAGACAGCTTGTGTATCATCTCAGGGGGCAACCCTAAAAGTATTAAGTGCTCATTTACACCACAGTGAACAAACTTCCTCTAAGTGATTCCTGAGAGTAAGCGGAGTACTTTTATTTGACCCAAATATATCTTTACTTGTCTAAATGGTTAACTGGATGATTCAGTTCATTTGCTCTTTTATTTAGCTGACAATTACCATATATACGTTATATGGATTACCCCTGTTCAACAAAATGACATTTCACTGTAAGGCAACACTGAACACAATTTATATTCTTTAATGACTGAGAAGACACCTCATGATCTAGTTATAGGACCTCGGGGACATTACAGTAAATCTCAAACATCAGAGTGATATATAAGGAATACATTGAACTACTCCCCTGATTTCAGGGGAAAAAAATCACCAATTTCTTTGTTTATATCTTATTTTGTCATACTCCCTACAATATAGTCCATAAAATAATTTGTTTAATACTTTGAATATGGCAATGCCAATACTTCATCCATTTCAATCATTAGCTCTTTTTTCAAACCATAAAAATTGCTATTATTTAAATGCTAACTATTTTAAAGGAGGAACTTCCAACATTTTGGGACATTTTCTGTCCTTTCTCCCTCCGTTTCAAAGCACTCTACTTAAAATATAGAAGCTAGGCAATTCCCTGTTAAATAGGCTAATGTCATAACTCTGATCACTTGTCCCAAATAAAATCTAGTGTGTCTAAGTTTTAACCCATAAGTACAGTTTTATTTAAAGTAGCATAACATAGAAAATCAGAGAAAAACATTCACATACTGAACGCACCAAGTGAATAGTTAACTCTGAACAATTTGTAGCAGACTTGGCCATTTGGGGAGTAATATTTATTAATGGAAGTACAAATTTGTGATGCATTCATCTAGCTCATTGAATTTAATAATTAGATAATTATTTAGTAGTGACTCCTGACCACCCTTTGTTAATTAAAAAATAAGATTATTTTTATAAATGCTATAATTGAGTCAAACATGAAAAGTACACAGCCCAAACAAATCAGTTTCCTATTTCCTTGATTTCCCCAATCAGCCCAATAAGGCTTTTCTTCTCTTCCTCCAAAATCCAGCAATTCTTCTCATCAGTTGCCTAATCATTAATCAGCCATTGTGTGGAAATGAACCATCATAGCAACATATTTATTCCATTCCCAGAAACTCAAAGCAAGGCCTAATTAGAAATTTGTTTTAAACAATAATTTGTTTAGCCTGTGTTTTTTTCCCACTGGCCAATATAAACAAGGTTAATTGTAGTTGAGGTTTCAGGGTTTTTTTGTTTTTGTTTTTTTTTTTGGAGATATAGTTCTAACTGAAGTCACACTGCTATTAATTTTCAAATACTACTTGTTTTGAGCCTTGTTGGCAGGGTGTATTATTTGTCAACTCAATATACATCCTCCTTCCTTCCTAAGTGTACCATTGTTTCATTTGGGGTGCTAATGCACCCACCAAAAAGACTTGATTTCTCAGTTTCCCTTACAGTTAGGTGTGGTCATAACACTAAGATACATGTAGAAGTTACATGATAAAATTATTTTGAAAGTTTGTAAAAAATGGAAAGATGCATAGCCTTGTTTTCCCTGAACAATGTGATGTCTTTCTTCTTGACAGGATAGTTAATATAGCTGGAGCTTCATCAGCAATTCCCAACTAGGAATTACATGTTAAGGCTATTATAGGAGAAAGAAAGAAATTGAATATTTATGTCCTCAAGGTATCTGTATGCTAGCTGTGGGCTGCCTTCCACTAGAACTCTTTAACATGAGAGAGAAATAGCTTCTACTGTGCTTAAATTTCTTTTATTTTAGGTTTTTCTCTCATATGCATCTAAAATGAACTTTATCTGCTATGGTATGAGTGTTCATGAATCAGAACACTTTTTGATAAGAAGAGTAAATAAATAATATAAATTGCATTGGCCCTCCCATGCCACAAACAATGAAAGCTAAAGCCAAATTATCAAAATATAAACTCAAATACAAATTGAAAAGGTTCACTTGCTATATATATTTCAGTTCCTATATATAAAACACTTAGAAGTGATCACTGCTAACAATAAGAAAAAACTGAACAAACTGAAAATAAATTTTTCTTGACGCCATCACAGAATCAACATCCTGAAATCTGGAGAGACAAGAAATTTCAGTGACACAGCTGAGATCATGTTAAAAGGAGCAAAAACCACTTGAGCCATAAATTGGTAGCTATATCTCAGTGGTAACTTTGAAAAATTCCTGGAGGCTAAGTATGAACTAACATGAAAGTAAGAAACTCCTAGAGGTCATAGTCTTAGAAATGCCTCCACACTTTTATGGGGCTTTACCTCCAGGAACCCAGCTAAGTTCTCCATGTGAAGAGCCATGAAAGATCTCACAGATATAGCAGAGGTAAGGGAAAAGTAATCATTTTGAAATATTCCCAGGGTATTCTCCATAAGAAGGGCCTACTCTTCAGGGGAAAAGACTTTACCAGTGCCTTGTTCCAGATCTCTGAGAAAAAGCCTCCTCTAGTCTTCCTGTCTTACCCACGGTGGGGGGCAGAAAGAAAAAACAAACTATATAAGAAAAACCACTTGTGAAAACCACAAGCCAAGTAAAACAATGAGATTTAAATGGGAGATTATATAGGACTCCTTCTCTTCCACATCCTAACATCACAGCACCAGTATGATAACAATAGATTACAACTGAAAAAACTGCATGACACAGACTTTTGTTTTAGGAGTATTTAGGGGATTCCAAAGTCAAGAGGGGTTACAAAAATAAGGACCCTTGAATAACTTGAAGCCTTTGGCAACTACAACATAGCACTAAACACTAAACATAAACACTGAAAAAAGACTGTCTCTTAGCCAAATTAACATAAATTCTCATACTAGTGGCCTACTTACCTCAGGTCTTATTATGCAAAGCAACATATCTAATATTCAAAATAATATTATCTGGCATGTCAAAAGGCAGGAAAAAACAGTGAAGAGAAAAAGCAAGTGGGAGAACCACACTCAAATATGGCAGGGATGTTGAAATTATCACAATGAGAATTTAAAATAAATTAGCTATTAATATTTTAAGGGATCTAATGGGAAAAATATACTACATGCTAGAGCAGATAAGTAATGCAGAGAGAAGGGAAACCTAAGAATTGAAAAGAAATGCTAGAAATCAAAAACATCATACCAGAAACGAAGAATACCTTTGATGGGCTCATCAGTAGGTTGAATAAGGTGCGGAAAGAATCAGTGAACTTGAAGGTAAGTCAACAGAAAATCCCCAAAGTGAAATACAAGAATTAAAAAATGATGAAAAATATAGGGCAGAATATGTAAGAAGTGTAGGACAAAATCAAAAAGGAAACCATCAAAAGGATGATACCAAATGTATGTATTTATGGAATAACAGAAAAAAAGGCCTAATACTCTCAAAATTAATGACAGAAACCAAACCACAGACCCAGAAAATTCAGAGAACACTAAGCAGAATAAATACTAAAAATATTATGCATAGACATATCATAATAAAACTTCTAAAAGCAAAAACAAAGAAAAAACTTCAAAAGAGGACAGATGGGAAAATCCCACCTTGCTTAGACAGAAAAAGTGATAAGAATTACAGCAGGCTTCTCATCAGAGAACATAAAAGCAGGAAGTGAGTGTAGTAAAACATTTAAAGTATGGGGAAAGAAATCCCAACAACTGGAATTCCATACCCAGTGAAATTATCCTTCAAAAGTAAAGGGGTACCAGAATACATCTATTAGAATGGCAAAAATCCAGAACACTGACCACATCAAATGCTGGCAAGGATCTGGGGCAACATAGCCTCTCATTCATTTCTAGTGGAAATGCAAAATGGTACAGTCACTGTATAAGAGAGTTTGACAGTTTCTTACACAAACTAACCATACTCATCATACAATCCAACAATCATATTCCTCAGTATTTATCCAAATGAGTTGAAAATTTATGTCTTCACAAAAACCTGCACATGGATGTTTATTCATCATTGCCAAAACTTGGAAGCAAGCAAGATATTCTTCAGCAGATGAATGCAATATTATTCAGCACTAAAAAAAATTGAACTATCAAGTTGTGAAAAGACACACAAGAACCTTAAATTCATATTAGTAACTAAAAGAAACCAAACTGAAATGGCTATATACCGTATAATTTCAATTATATGTCATTATGGAAAATGTATGACTATGGAGACAGTAAAAAGATCAGTGCTTCCCAGGGATTAGTGGGGATGGAAGGATGAATAGATGGAACAGAGAGGATTTTGAGAGCAGTGAAACTATTCTGTATGATATTATAATTGATAACATATGACACTATATGCTTGTCAAAACCCATAGAATGTACATCAAGAGCACTAATATAAATTATGGACTTTGTGAGACCATGTTGACATATATAATATAGGTTAATTGGTTGTAAAAAATGTGCCATTCAAGTGCAACATGTTGAAAATGGGGGAGGCTGTATGAGTGTAGGGGCAGGGGTATATGGGAATTCTATATTTTCTGCTCAAATTTTCTCTGAATGAACACTGTTTTAAAAAATAAATTATATATTTTAAACAACTGGAAGAGAACAACTTTGCTCAGATTAAAAAAAGCTTGAGGAGGTAAGGGGAGAAAAAGATGGTAGAGTAGGAAGGCAAGGGAGAAACCTCCTCCCAAAAACACATAAGACACAAAAATACAGTAAATACAATTAAACCTGAAAATGACATGAAGACTGCAGAACAGACTACCTACATCTGGGGAAGCACAGAAAAGGGTAAAGTGGCAAAGCCGAGATGCAGTGGGGCCCAAACCCTTCCTTCACCCCAGCCCACAGGCAGGAGAAAGAGGAATGGAGTGGGGAGGGGGTAGGATTCCAGGATCATTGAACACCTGATCCTGGAGATCTGCTCCAGGATCATGAGCCCACATTACATGGTGCTCTGGGGAGTAGCAGGGCTGGACAACAAAGACAGGCAGAACACTTGGAGAGGTTGAGATCTCAGCCAATTGAGGAGAACAGCAAGCAGATCTTTCCCCCTGTGCAAAAGAAAAGCAGGCAGTTTGAAAGATTTCCCAACAGTGGGAGGGGTGCCATGTTGGATGAGCACTTTTCTCAGGAGAAGGGGCAAGTGGATGATGCCGCCCAACAGGTTGGGAACTCTCAGGAGCCACAGACACTCTATCCCCCTCCCTGGAAATGCATCACTCTCTGCATGCACAGCTGGCAGACAACCCACTTGGCCCAGCAGTAGTGTCAGATTTTGCTGCTGGGTAGGCAGAGGGAGACCCTCCCAGCTTTCTGGGCTCTGTTTCAGTCCAACTGGGGAGGGCCCTGCATGAGCCAGCTCTAAGAGCCCCTTCCTCCCCATGGGTGCCAGGTCCTGCACAATGGATCTGGGCAGAGCCACACATAAGCTCACCCACCCCATCAACCCTGCAGCACCTGCCATTGCTACAGGCCAGGAAGAGGGTGGCCTTGCCCAACGCAACTCCAGCAAAGACTTCTGCACTGATTACAAAGGCATGGCCAAAGTAAACTGCCTGCCAAGAATCAGACAACTACAAGTCAGATAGTAAGGTGGCCCCGCTCACTGCACGCCAACAGCTGGGGCTCCCACACTGGAAAGTAAAGAGTCTTGAGCTTCTGGACACTAGCAGATGTCTCCTCCATAAAATTATTACTCCATAGGAAGTAACACAGAAACACTGAAAAATGAGGAGGCAGAGGAATCTGTTCCAAACAAAACTAAAAGACAAAACACCAGAAAGAGGGCAGAATGAAACAAATCACCAATCTTCTTGATAAAGATTTCAAAGTAAAAGTCACAAACATGCTCATGGATGTACAGAAAAATATTCAAGATCTCAGGGAGGACTTCAACAAAAAGACAGAATACATGTAAAAGAGCCATTCAGAGCTGAACAATACAGTATGTGAAATGAAACATACAATGGAGGAAATGAATAGCAGATTATCACAGGCTGAAGAAGTTGTAGGTGATATGGAAATTAGGGAGCAGGAATGCAATAAAGCTGAAAATGAAGAGAAAAAGGGATCTCTAGGAATGAAAGAGTAATAAGAGAGCTGTGTAACAAATCCAAATAGAACAATATTTGCATAATAGTGGTACCAGAAGGAGGGGAAGGAGGCAAAGGGATAGAAAGTCTCTTTGAGGAAATAATAGTTGAAAACTTCCCCAATCTGGGGAAGGAAGTAGACACCAAGGTCATGGAAGCGCAGAGAGCCCCTAGCAAAAGGAACTCCAGGAAGGCAACACCAAGACATATAATAATTAAAATGGAAAAGATCAAGAATAAGGAGAGAGGATTGAAAGCAGCCCAAGAGAGAAAAAAGATTACTCATAAAGGAAAGCCCATCAGGCTATCAGAAGACTTCTCAGCAGAAACTTTACAGGCCAGAAGGGAGTGCCATGATATATTTAATATAATGAAACAGAAGGACATCCAAACAAGAATCCTCAACCTGGCAATATTATCATTTAAATATGAATCAGGGATTAAGCAGTTTCAAGATAAACAAAGGTTGAAGGAATTCACCAATAAAACAGGACTACAGGATGTATTAAAAGGATTGCAGTAGACGGAAAGTTCCTAAGGCTAAATAGCTTCACCAGTGAAAATAAACCCACAGGAAAGGTTGTAGATCAATTAATAACCAAGCAAGTATGAATTAAAACAAAAGAAGCAAAATCAACTACTCACAAAATCAGTCAAGGGATACACAAAAAAAATGCAGATTATGACATCTAATACATAAGGTGTGGAGGAGGAAGAAGAAGAAAAAAATACCTTTAGATTGTGTGTGAAATACAGTAATAAGCAATTTAAGATTGACTTTTACATAGTAAGGAAGCTATTCTTGAACCTTTGGTAAACACAAACCTAAAGCCTACAATAAATACACAAAGAAAGAAAGAAAAGAAAGAAGGAGAGAGAGAGAGAGAGAGAGAGAAGGAAGGAAGGGAAAGAGAGAGAAAGAGATCCAATCACAACACTAAAGAAATCTATCAAATAACAAGAAAAGAGTATAAGAAAGGAAGAGAGAAGAGCTATAGAAAACAACCAGAAAACAATTAATAAAATGGAAACAAGTACATATATGTCAATAATCACCTTAAAAGTAAATAGACTGAATGCACCAATCAAAAGACATAGGGTGCCAGAATTGATTAAAAAATAAATAAATAAAAAATAACAAGACCCATCTATATGCTGCCTACAAGAGACTCACTTCAGACCTAGAGACATACACAGGCTAATAGTGAAGGGATGGAAAAAGATATTTCATGCAAATAATAGGGAGGAAAAAAGCAGTAGCAGCGCTTATATCAGACAAAATAACAATCAATTGCTAACAGAACTAAAAGGGGAAATAGACTGCAACACATTCATTTTAGGAGATTTTAACACACCACTCACATCAATAGACACATCAACCAGATAGATAAAAGGTAGGGAAACAGGCACTGAACAATACACTAGATCAGATGGACTTAACAGATATCTACTTAACATTGCACCCAAAAGCAGGAGGATACATAGTCTTCTCAAGTGCACGTGGAACGTTTTCCAAAACAGATTACATAATAGGCCATAAAAAGTGCCTCAATAAATTCAAAAAGCTTGAAATTATATCAATCAGGTTCTCAGACCACAATGGTATGAAAATAGAAAACAGAAATAAATTACACAAAGAAAACAAAAAAGCCTACAAACACATGGAGGCTAAACAATATGCTTCTAAATAATCAGTGGATCAATGCACAAATTAAAGCAAATCAAGTAATACGTGGAGACATATGAAAACAAAAACTAAAGAAAACAAAACCTGTGAAATGCAATGAAGGCAGTTTTAAGAGGAAAGTATATAGCAATACAGCAATACAGCCTTACCTCAAAAACCAAGAACAATCTCAAATAAACAGCCTACACTCACTGCTAAAGAAACTAGAAAAAGAAGAACAAATGAAGCCCAAAGTTGGTAGAAGGAGGGACATAATAAAGATTAGAGCAGAAATAAATAAAATAGAGAATAAAAAAACAAAAGAAAAAAATCAATGAAACGAGGACCTGGTTCTTTGAGGAAATAAACAAAATTAATGAACCCCAGCTAGATTTATCAAGAAAAAAAGAAAGTGTACACACATAAACAAAATCAGAAATGAAGAAGGAAAAATCACAACAGACACCACAGAAATACAAAGAATTATTAGAGAATACTATGAAAAATTATATGCCAAAAAAATAGATAACCTAGAAGAAATGGACTACATTTTAGAAAAATAAAACCTTCCAAGACTAATTCAGCAAGACACAGAAAATCTGAACAAATTACTAGCAATGAAATTGAACTGATAATCAAAAAACTACCTAATAACAAAATCCAAGTCCAGATGGCTTCACAACTGAATTTTATCAAACACTTAAAGAAGAGTTAATACAAATCCTTCTTAATATTGCAAAAAATAGAAGAGGAAAAAATACTTCCAAACTCATTCTATGAGGAAAGCATCACTCTAATACAAAAAAAAAAAGACAAAGACACCACAAAAAAAGAAAATTATAGGCCAATATCCCTGATGAACATAGATGCAAAAATCCTCACCAAAATATTCACAAACCAAATTCAAAAAAAAGATCAAAAAGATCATCCATCATGACCAAGTGGGATTTATTCCAGGGATGCAAGGATGGTATATTTGTAAATCAATCAATATCATACAACACCTCTACATAAAGGACAAAAATCACAAGATCATCTCAATATATGCTGAAAAAGCATTTGACAAAATTCAACATCCATTCATAGTAAAAGCTCTTAACAAAATGGGTACAGAGGGTACATACCTCAACATAATAAGGCCATACATGACAAACTCACAGCCAGCATTATATATAATAGCAAAAGGCTAAAAGCTTTTCCTCTAAGATTGGGAACAAGAAAAGGATGCTGACTCTCACTGCTTTTATTCATCACAGTACTGGAGGTTCTGGCCATGGCAATCAGATAACACAAAGAGATAAAAGTCATCAAAATTGGTAAGGAAGAAATTAAACTGTCACTCTTTTCAGATGATATGATATAATACACAGAAAACCCTAAAGACTCCACAAAAAACCATGAGAACTAATAACAGAATTCAGCAAAGCTGCATGATACAAAATTAGTACAAAGAAATCTGTTGCACTCCTATATACTAACAACAAACTAGCAGAAAGAGAAATCAGGAAAACAACTCCATTTACAATTGGATCAAAAAGAATAAAATACCTGGGAATAAACTAACCAAGGAGGTGAAAGACCTACACTCTGAGAACTACAAGACACTCCTAAGAGAAATTAAAGAAGACACCAATAAATGGAAATCTATCCTGTGCTCGTGGATAAGAAGAATTAATATTGTCAAAATGGTCATCTTGCCTAAAGCAATCTACAGATTCAATGCAATTCCTATCAAAATACCAACAGCATTCTTCAACAAACTAGAAAAAATCATTCTAAAATACATATGGAACCACAAAAGACCCTGAATAGACAAAGCAATCCAGAGAAGGAATAATAAAGCTGGGGGTATTATGCTCCCTAACTTCAAGCTCTACTACAAAGCCACAGTAATCAAGACAATTTGCTACTGTCAGAAGAACAGACCCACACACTAATGGAACAGACTAGAGAGTCCAGATATTAACTCAAGCATATATAGTCAATTAACATATGATAAAGGAGCCATGGATATACAATGGGGAAATCACAGCCTCTTCAAAAACTGGTGTTGGCAAAACTGGACAACTACATGTAAGAGAATGAAACTGTATTATTGTCTAACTCCATTCACAAAAGTAAACTCGAAATGGATCAAAGACCAGAATGTAAATCATGAAGCCATAAAACTCTTAGAAGAAAACAAAGGCAAAAATCTCTTGTATATAAGCATGAGCACCTTTTCCCTGGACACATCTCCTTGAACAAGAGAAAAAGAGCAAAAATGAACATGTTGGACTACATCAAACTAAATAGCTTCTGTACAGCAAAGGACATCATCAGTGGAACAAAAAGACATCCTACAGTATGGGACAAGATATTCATAAATGTCTCTTCTGAAAAGGGGTTAACATCCAAAATATATAAAGAATTCATATGCCTTAACACCCCAAAAACAAATAACCCTATTAATGGGCAGAGGACATGAACAGACACTTCTTCAAAGAAGGCATACAAATGGCCAACAGGTACATGAAAAGATGCTCTTTATCACTAATCATCAGGGAAATGAAAATTATAACCACAATGAGATATCACCTCACACTAGTTAGGATGGCCACTATCCAAAAAATGCAGATCAAAACCACAATGAGATATCACCTCACACCAGTGAGGATGGCCAACATCCAAAACACAAACAACAACAAATGTTGGCGAGGATGCGGAGAGAGGGGAACCCTCCTACATTGCTGGTGGGAATGCAAATTAGTTCAACCATTGTGGAAAGCAGTATGGAGGTTCCTCAAAAAAAACTCAAAATAGAAATACCATTTGACCCAGGAATCCCACTCCTAGGAATTTACACCAAGAATGCAGTAGCCCAGTTTCAAAAAGACAGATGCACCCCTATGTTTATTGCAGCACTATTTACAATAGCCAAGAAATGGAAGCAACCTAAGTGCCCATCAGTAGATGAATGGATTAAGAAGATGTGGTACATATACACAATGGAATATTACTCAGCCATAAGAAAGAAACAAATCCTACCATTTGCAACAACATGGATGGAGCTGGAGGGTATTATGCTCAGCGAAATAAGCCAGGCAGAAAAAGACAAGTATCAAATGATCTCACTCATATGTGGAGTATAAGAACAAAGAAAAAAAAAACCTGAAGGAACAAAACAGCAGCAGACTCACAGAACCCAAGAATGGACTAATAGTTACCAAAGGGAAAGGGACTGGG
>JAQQAC010016209.1:94211204-94327333 GCA_029783875.1 Phataginus tricuspis | reverse complement strand
GGGGGGACCTGATGAAGGGGGTAGTTTAATCATCACAATATTGCTCATGTAATTGTAGGTTAATGATACTAAAATAAAATAAATTGTAAAAAAAAAAAGACAAGATATAACAAACACTGGTGAGGATGTGGAAAAATGGGAACACTCCTACACTGCTGGTGGGAATTTAAATTGGCGCAACCATTGTGGAAAGCAATATGGAGCTTCCTCAAAACACTCAAAATAGAAATACCATTTGACCCAGTATTCCACTCCTAGGAATTTACCTGAAGAAAAGAAGATCCCTGAATCAAAAAGACATGTGCACACCTATGTTTACTGCTATACTATTTGCAATAGCCAAGATATGGAAGCAACTTAAGGGTCCATCAACAGGTGAATGGATAAAGAAGAGGTGGTACATTACAATGGAATATTATTCAGCCATAAAAAGAAAAGAAATCCTCTCATTTGCAACAATAAATGGATCTAGAGGGTATTATGCTCAGTGAAATCAGCCAGGTGGAGAAAGAGAAATACCAAAAGATTTCACTTATTTGTGGAGTATAAAAATAAAGCAATGCAGAAGGAAAAGTATACTCATATACACTGAGAATGGACTAGTGGTTACCAAGGGGGAGTCATTGGGGTGGAGGGGGGGAGAAGGGGAGGGGGATAAAGGGGCACAATAATTCATGATCACAGCATAAGTTGGTCACAGGGTTGGAAGTACAGCACAGAGAATAATGATTCTGTAACATCTTACTACATTGATAGATAATAACCACACTAGAGGGGGTGAAGATTTAATAATATGGGTAACTGTTGGACCACTCTGTTATGCATTTGAAACCAACATAAGACTCTATATCAATGATACATTAATAAAAAATAAAAGCCTGAGGAAATTCATAACTGGTAGACCTGCCCTGCAGTAAATGGCAAAAGATTTTCTTCAGGCAGGAAGAAAACGATATACATCAGAAACATGGAACTATATAAAGAAAGGAAAAATTAGATAAGTAATAAAGGACGATAAAATATGTTATTTTTATCTTTCTTAATTGATCTAGCATATGCCTATGTAATTAAAGTAACAATGTATTGAGTGATTATAGCATATGGATAAGTGAATGGCAGCAAAGAAACATGGGATAGGAGGGAGAAAATTTTAATTCTCTATTATAAGGTATCTGCACTATGTTAGAAGTGGAATAGTATTATTAAAGTTGGGCTTAGATTATTTAAAATATACATTGTAAACTCAAATAAATCACTCAAGTAAAAAAAGCTTTTTAACTATTATTGATAATAAATTGGAATCATCAAAAATACTGAAAACTAGAGAAGGCTTGAAAAGAGGATGTGTAAAAAGAAAGAATAAGTGCAACAAATAAAAAACAATTACAGATATGGTAAGTATTTATCCAGCTATATTAATAATCACATTAAATGGCAATGATCTAAACACACTTATAAAAGACACATTATCAGAATGAAGCAATACAAAATGACCCAGCACATTATATATTAGGAATGCACTTTAAATATAAAGATTCAGATGACTTAAAAAGTAAAAGAATGGAGAAAAATATAGTATGATAACACCAAAGAAGAGAAAGCTAAAGTTACTCTGTTAATTTCAGACAAATCAGGCTTCAGAACAAGAAAAGTTATCAGGGATAAAAAGGAGAATTACATAATTATAAAAGGATCAATTCCCTAAGAAGACATAAACATTTTTAATATATATGTTTCTAAGAACAGAGCATCAAAATACATGAAATAAAAACTGTTAGAATTATAAGGAGAAATAGACAAATTCACTATTATAGTTGGAAACTTCAATACCTTTCTCTCACTATTGATAGAACAAATTGGCAGAAAATCAGTAAGGATATAGTTTATCTGAAGAGGACTATCAATCAATTTGTTTTAGTTGATATTTATGGACTATTCCATCCAATACCAGCAGAATACACATTCTTCTTAAGCTTGCTGGAGCATTCACCAAGATATACCACATTCTGGGCCATCAAATATACCTCAGTGATTGCAAAGATAGGAATAATACAAAATATATTCTCTGCAAAGGAATTATAATAGAAATCAATAACAGAAAGAGATGGATAATCCACCAATGTTTGGAGATTAAACAACACACATAAATAAGACATGGGTGAAAGGAAAAGTCTCAGAATAAAATTAATAATATTTTCAAATAAATAAAAATGAAAATACAATTTATTAAAATATGTGAGATGCACAGAAAGCATAGTTTAGAGGGAAGTTTATAGCACTAAATACATATGATAGAAAAGTGAAAAAAATACCTAAAATCAATAATTTGAGCTTCCATCTTAGGGAATTAGAAAAGGAGAACAAATTCCATCTAAAGCAACAAGAAAAAATAAATTTTCAATTCCAGCAGAAATCATTAAAAGTGAAAACAAGAAGTAGATAGAGAAAAAAAATCAAGAAAAGCAAAAACTGTTGTTTTGAGAATATCCATAAAAAAAGCTGATAAATCTCTATCCAGGCCAACCAAAGAAAAAAAAGAGAAGACACACATTGCCACTATTTGAACCAAAAGAGGGGTCATCATAATTGGTCCTGCCAACATTAAAAGGATAATAATAAAGGAATAATATGAACCACTCTATGTCCATAAATTTGATTGTTTAGATGAAATGTCTTTTAATTCCTTGAAAGACACAAACTACAAAAATTCACATAAGAACAAGTAGGTAATCTGAATAAATATATGATAAATTTATACGTATTGAAGAATTTGAATCAGTAATTCATAATATTCCACAAGAGAAACCACTAGCCCCAGATGGTTTCAATGGTAAATTTTACAAACATTTAAGGAAGAGATGATATTCATTCTGCACAAAATTTTCCAGTAAAAGAAGCAAAGGGAACATTTCTCAACTCATTTTCTAAGGCCAGAATTAACCTAATAACAAAATCAGATAAAGACATTGCAGAAAGGAAAACTATTCACAAACATAGATTATGAATATACATACAAAAATACTCACCAAAAAGTAGCAAATCAAATCAACAATGTATAGGATGACTCAATATGGCGGCGTGAGCAGGGCGGTGGAAAGCTCCTCCCAAAACCACATACATTTTTGAAAATACAACAAATACAACTATTCCTAAAAGACAGGCCAGAAGATACAGTACAACAGCCAGGCTACATCTACACCTGCGAGAACTCAGCATCTCACGAAGGGGTAAAGATCAGTGAAACAAAGAACTGGTTCTTTCAGAAAATAAACAAAACAGATAAACCCCTAGCCAAACTTATTAGGAGAAAAAGAGAATCTACACACATAAACAGAATCAGAAATGAGAAACAAAATATCACAACAGACCCCCACAGAACTACAAAGAAGTATTAGAGAATAGTATGAAAATCTGTATGCTATCAAGCTTGAAAAACTAGAAGAAATGGACAACTTTCTAGAAAAATACAACTGTCCAGGAATGACCACGGAAGAAAGAGAAAATCTCAACAGATCAATTACCAGCAATGAAATTGAATCGGTAATCAAAAAACTACCCAAGAACAAAACTCCTGGACCAGATGCATTCACTACTGAATTTTATCAGACATTTAGAGAAGACATAATATCCATTTTCCTTAAAGTTTTCCAAAAATAGAAGAGATGGGAATACTTCCAAACTCATTATATGAAGCCAGCATCACTCTAAAACCAAAACCAGGCAAAAACCTAACAAAAAAAGACAATTACAGACCAAAATCCCTGATGAACATAGATGCAAAAATACTCAAGAAAATATTAACAAACCAAATTCAAAAATACATCAAGAGGATCATACACCACGACCAAGTGGGGTTCATCTCAGGGATGCAAGGATGGTACATTTGAAAATCCATCAACATCATCCACCACATCAACAGAAAGGACAAAAACCACAAGATCATCTCCATAGTAGCTTAAAAAGCATTTGACAAAATTCTACATCCATTCATGATAAAAACTCTCAAGAAAATGGGTACAGAGGGCAAGTACCTAAACATAATAAAGCCCATATATGACAAACCCACAGCCAACATCATACTTAACAACGAGAAGCTAAAAGCTTTTCACCTAATATTGGGAAAAAAAGAGGGGTGCCCACTCTCCCCACTTTTATTCAACATAGTGCTGGAGGTCATAGCCACAGCATTCAGACAAAACAAAGAAATACAAGGCATCCAGATTGGTAAAGAAGAAGTCAAACTGTCACTATTTGCAGATGACATGATATTGTACATAAAAAACCCTAAAGACTCCACTCCAAAACCACTAGAACTAATATCTGAATTCAGCAAAGTTGCAGGATACAAATTTAATACACAGAAATCTGTTGCTTTCCTATACACTAATGATGAACTAGATGAAAGGGAAATCAGGAAAACAATTCTGTTCACAAGTGCATCAAAAAGAATGAAATACCTAGGAATAAACCTAACCAAGGAAGTGAAAGAACCTATACACTGAAAACTACAAGACACTCTTAAGAGAAATTAAAAAGGACATTAACAAATGGAAATGCATCCCATGCTCTTGGTTAGGAAGAATTCACATAGTCAAATTGTTCATCCTGCCTAAAGCAAACTACAGATTCATCGCAATCCCTATCAAAATACCAATGGCATTCTTCAACGAACTGGAACAAATAGTTCTAAAATTCATATGGAACCACAAAAGAACCTGAATAGACAAAGCAATCCTGAGAAGGAAGAATAAAGCATGGGGGATCTCGCCTCCCAACTTCAAGCTCTACTACAAAGCCACAGTACTCAAGACAATTTGGTACTGGCACAAAACAGATCCAGAAACCAGTGGAATAGAATAGATAGTCCAGATATTAACCCAAACATACATGGTCAATTCATATATGATAAAGGAGCCATGGATATACAATGGGGAAATGACAGCCTCTTCAACAGCTGCTGTTGGCAAACTGGACAGCTACATTTAAGAGAATGAAATTGGATCATTGTCTAACCCCATACACAAAAGTAAATTCTAAATGGATCAAAGACCTGAATGTAAGTCATGAAACCATAAAACTCTTAGAAAAAAACATAGGCAAAAATCTCTTGGACATAAACATGAGCAACTTCATGAACATATCTCCCTGGGCAAGGGAACCAAAAGCAAAAATGAATAAGTGGGACTATATCAAGCTGAAAAGCTTCTGTATAGCAAAGGACACCATCAATAGAACAAAAAGACATCCTGCAGTATGGGAGAATATATTCATAAATGACATATCCGATAATGGGTTGATATCCAAAATATATAAAGAGCTCACACACCTCAACCAACAAAAAGCAAATAATCCAATTAAAAAATGGGCAGAGGATCTGAACAGACACTTCTCCAAAGAAATTCAGGTGGCCAACAGGCACATGAAAAGATGCTCCACATCCCTAATCATCAGAGAAATGCAAATTTAAACCATGATATCACCTCACACCAGTTAGTATGGCCACAATCCAAAAGACAAACAACAACAAGTGTTGGAGAGGATGTGGAGAAAGGGGAACACTCCTACACTGCTGGTGGGAATGTAAATTAGTTCAACTATTGTGGAAAGCAGTATGGAGGTTTCTCAAAAAACTGAATATAGAAATACCATTTGACCCAGGAATTCCACTCCTAGGAATTTACCCTAAGAATGCAGCAGCCCAGTTTGAGAAAGACAGATGCACCCCTATGTTTATCACAGCACTATTTACAATAGCCAAGAAATGGAAGCAACCTAAGTGTCCATCAGTAGATGAATGGATAAAGAAGAGGTGGTACATATACAAAATGGAATATTATTCAGCCATAAGAAGAAAACAAATCCTACCATTTGCAAAAACATGGATGGATCTAGAGGGTATTATGCTCAGTGAAATAAGCCAGGCAGAAAAAGACAAGTATCAAATGACTTCACTCATATGTGGAGTATAAGAACAAAGAAAAACTGAAGGAACAAAACAGCAGCAGACTCATAGAACCCAAGAATGGACTAACAGTCACCAAAGGGAAAGTGACTGGGGAGGATGGGTGGGAAGGAAGGGATAAGGGGAAAAAAGGGGCATTACGATAAGCACACATAATGTGGGTGGGTGGGGGCATAGGGGAGGCAGTACAACACAGAGAAGACAAGTAGTGATTCTATAGCATCTTACTACACCGATGGACAATGACTGTAATGGGGTATGTGGTGGGGACTTGATGATGGGGGAAGTCTAGTAAGCATAATGTTGCTCATGTAATTGTATATTAATCATACCAAAATTAAAAAAAAATCAACAATGTATAAATGTAATTATACACTATCACCAGGGGACATCTACTAGTTCAGTATTTGAAAGTCTAGTTCAGTATTTGAAAATCAATCAATGTAATCCAGCACATCAACAGCCTAAAAATAAAAATTATGTGATCCCACCCCCAAAAAAACTCTAGGATAGGCTCAGTACAACAAAATGTTGATTATAAATGTAATTTCAAGCCTTTTGGAATGGGGGAGTCCTTCTCCCTTAAAGAGTAAAGGTTAAATTACTTAAAACAAAACTTTTTACAGAATTAGCAAATTAATTTCTACCACTAAAGTACATTGTGACACATCCTACAGAATTATGCACAGATTCATACTTAGAGGAAACTCAGGATCTCTGAGTTCCATCTCTGCCTTCTCCTAAATTGAAACTAGCACATAAAAAGATTCATACACCTTGCGGTCCATTAATTATTCTGTCCTCTCAAAATTGAGATACTGTTTCTTCTGTATCCAAAGGCTTTGTTGGAGAAACTAGAAGGTAGTGATGTTTCTCTAGGTAATAGTAGTTGAAAATATTTTATAAGAAACACAATAGTTCTCTCACAGAACAAGTAACACATAGACAATTAGATTGATATACAAAGATAGTATAGTTAGATTGATGCTAGATTGTAGAACTTGAACATTAAGCAAGCTCAGGAATTTAGACCTTATTCTGAAAGCACATTCAAAATCATCAGGTTTATTCACTTTTTACAGTCAAATTTTTCATAACTTTATATAAATATAGAAATTCAAGAATGAGCAATATTGTGATGATTAAACTACCCCCTTCATCAGGTCCCCCCCACCAACCCTATTACAGTCACTGTCCATCAGTGTAGTGAGATGAGAATCACTACTTGTCTTCTCTGAGTTGTACAGCCCTCCCGTGCCCCCCCATCTTATGTCTGCTAATTACACTTAATTTTTAAAGCCTCTGCTGTGTACAAATTATTTGAAGTTTGGAATTTATTTTGTAAAAGAAAATATATAGAAATATGTCTAATTTATGTTGGTGATTCTGGACACTGGAGGGAGGCGATGTGAAGGCAGGTATCCAGGGAAGATGGTGTTGAGCATTCAGGGAAGATGAATCAGCAGGCTAGATTAGAAATCTAGGTTTAGAATCACCCATAACTAGTTAATAATTATGATTTAGACCATTGGTCCTTAAATTTTATTGTGCATAAGCATTACCTGTAGTTTTTGTTAAAAATGTAGATTTCTTTGGGGTTGATCCAGCAATGAACAAGTATAAGAGGCATCACAGGAAACTGTGATAAAAGAGTCTATCTTAGATTGTTGTGTCCAAAGTGGATCCTAGGAGAAGGATTCATTTATTAAGAAGGTGCACCCAGGAAAAAATAATTAGAGAAAGGGAAGAAGGCAAGCAAGAGTAACATTGCAGGTAAAGTCTCAGACTCAGTCTGGTCCATGGAAACTCTGGAGTTTACATTACACCTCAGAATCTGTCCAACTTGAATCAAGAGTACTAGGTTTTCATAGTCTACCCCCATTGTATCAGTTATAGGCTTAAGTGCATCCCAAGGGACATGTTAACTCCTAGGTACTTCCAGCCCTGTATTCATATGTCTTGATGTATGGATCCAGTAACCTAGTGAGTCTCCTGAAGAGTTTTACCTGGAGATCCTTATAAACAAACACATTTAAGCTGGAGGCAAGGGAAAGATCCAGGGTAATCTGGATAGAGCACCAACTCTGTCTTCTACAAGGTGTGCAGACCACATTTTGAGGGAAATTGCTTTTTGATATCTCAAAAACAATGAGCCATGGATTAGACAGAATTTACATGACAGTAGTATTTTACTAAAGGGAAAATGCTAATATACCAAAAATTAGATCAGGACAGTTTGAAACTGAGTGGAGGTAATTTTCTGAATCAGATCCAAAAATACCTTTGGCAACCTGATAAAGAGAAATCAGAGACTAAAGCAGGGTCTCTTCTTGTGCGTAACTAAATTAGTGTCTATCCATCACCTATTCATTCATAAACTATGAGTAATAAAAACGTTGTTGAGGGATCTATGGCTCCCATCAGCCTTCCTAGTGGAATTGGCTCATATTTCCTTTAGACAACTTCTATTATTTATGTTTTACACCCAGCCTAGACAAGGTTAAGGGATGAAAAAGGAACTAAAGTCTACATTCAACCTAAGATGTGCCCCTGAGACATATTGTGCATATTCTGTAATGTCATCAATACATTTTTCACAGATTTTTCTTTTACTTTCTTAATTTTAACATTGTGTTTGCTAGCATAAAGAGAAAGGACATTTTTCCCTGTTTGCTACAATAAAAGAGAGCTTTATATATATGTCTCAAAGCCTAAAGAAACTCAGAAAACCTTGACTGACTAGGGAATATGAGATGGAGTAAATTTAGCTGGGGAAAGCTGACTCTACAAATGAAACCTAATCCTCAAATGGTATGTTTAGGAAGCTTAACGTCTGTGCGAACGTGACACTCATTGGACACATGTTTGAGAAATCTAACAGAAGGAAGAAAATCATCAGTAAGTGGAACTTGACTTCTGCTATACCTGTAATTAAACGTAGAGAGTCAGAACAGGGGAAAATAGTGACATATCACAAGTAAAAATAGAAAAATAGTGTAAGAATTTCTTATAATTTTAAGCTTAGTTGGTTGTGCCCCAGCTAGGCCCTGATGCTGCTGAATAGTTTCTAAAAGTCATGAAAAACAGCAATTCTAAAAGTATTCAGATAAAAGCTTAAGGACTTTTCCTTAATGGCTGTTCTCTGGAATGAATGTATATGGGTGTATATGTATGTCACAATATATGTTTACTTAGGTGTGAATATTTCAGATAGAATGGTACTAGAGGAATTTAAACTTGTTACAAACAGCCTGGTATTTACTAAAGTGGTAATCAATTACTGCCCTGGGAAAATTTTTGTCAGTGACCCTGTTTTCTCAGTTTCATATTCATTTTTAGTTGGCATTGGAAACAAAGGCAAATTTCAATTAATCAAGTTGTAGTACAACCAATCTATTGATAGTGCTCTTAAACTCCTCCACCTCAATGTTTTCTTAGTCTTTCCACTTCTTCGAGAGGTTTATTTCCACAGTGGGTAATTCTAACTTGGGCAGCCTCTCTTGAAATCATTGTATTGATCTCTCATCAAGCAACTCTCTAAAACTGACTTGGTTCCCCCACTGGACAGGCAACATGCAAGTTAGTTTATAGGAATCTTCTATTCCACTTGGCAGTTTTGCTGCTTAGTGTTAAATGCATTGATACTCTTTGCTTTTAAGACTCACTGTCTTAGAAGTTTAGTCAGCAATCCCTAAGAGTTGAGGAATTTTCCTCTGGTAAATTGACCAAATTTAGTTTCTGACCCTGAAATTGTAAAAATCTCATCAGAGTACAGATATTCTTTGAGGCCCTTTCTAAAAGCAGTCATGTTGGTCACTACACCTCCACACCTACACAAATATTATAGTAATTCCTTCCTCTGACTTGAATATGCTTAAGTTTATCCAATATTTATTTTAAAATTAAGGCATCTGACATTGCTGTTTTCTCTAGTTTTCATCTTGATGCTTTACATTTCCCTGAAGTCTGTTACTACTTCCTCAGTATCACTCTAAGCCCAGTTCAGATTTCCACATTCAGCACTCTCATGGAACCATACATTCTTCACCCATATCACTTAGAATTCACATTTAGTTTATATGTATGAGTATTTGATTAATATATGTGTCTTCATCTAAATGTAGGTACCATGGGTGCCCAGCATGTAGTACTGTACATGGTACATAGTGGGCAATCAAACACTTGTTGAATGAAGGGGTAAAAGAGTGAATAAATGATTTCCTATAGGAATTGACTATGTTACTTATCTTCATTAAACCACAACTCTTCCACTTATTGATTTAATAGAAAAAAACATTTTGCTAGCCCCGTAATTCCCCAGAGCTTTGTTGAAGCTAATTAATGTCATAAGTGCAAAATCCAGTCAATTCTTTGGTACTCTATCTCAAATTTTCTGCAGCATTTGACATTATTGACTGGTCCCTCAAGCTACCTTGGAATGCTTTCACACTTTTGATTTGTAAGATATTTTATTATTCAGTTTCATCATCTACTTCTCAAATTACCATTTTTTAAATCTCTGTTGTTTTTAGCTTTCCCCAAGTTTTCTACAAATGTGAGCATTTACTAAGTATTCGTTCCTGACCATGAAATTATCGTTCTGAACTAATTACCCTGGTGAATTTTGTCTGAGACCTTCAATTATATTCTCTAGATCTGTAGCCTTGACCTATCGTATCATCAAAGCTCAAGTTACTTGATTTAAATTGCCTACTGTACATTTCTGAGTGTACTTCAGTTACTTAGTTACCTCATTTTCCCTTGAACATTTTAATTTTCTCAGACAGGGATGGGAAACTCATTCATCTTATTCACCCCTTACATGATGATTCACTTACCCAGACCTGCCAATCTTTCCTCTTCATTTTTTCACATGCATCTACTGTTTTTTAGCTCCCATCTTCAATTTCTCAGTACCTCAGAATACAAAATAATTTCTCAGCTCATAGTGTGAAGAACACAAATGTAAATAACTACTCTATGCCTATGTCATGCCAGTTCTACCCACCCATTCCTATGGGCACAAGAATACAACACACTTTTCCTGTCTTCTATGAACACTAGGACTTAGTGCACATACCATCACCAGTTACATACTGCTGTCTTACCAGTTAGTTTTCTGTTCACTCATAACAAATGTCCACACACTAGTGCCTCTTTAAAAAGAGTATAAGCTACTTTGTAACCTGAACTCCTGCTCACCCACAACTCTATCAGGTAGTAGTGCTAAGATTTCTTAAAGTGTGGTGTTCTGGGTTATCCTTCATATTACAGTATCACAGTTTGATTTTACCTAATCAATATCACACATAAAAAGAATACATGCTCATAAACACTTTCAAGATATAATAATGGCACTTTTATGAATATATTACTCTAGAATTTACAAGGCACTTCCCATCTATTACCTCATTTGAACATCTCAACAAGGCCTGATGATAATGTATAAATTTTATACTCATTTTACAAATGAGGTCATTGAAATTTTAACAAGTTAAATGACTTGCTTATTTCAAAATTCATGCCCTTTGATATATCTATCCACTTCTGTGAAATATTTCAACATACAGAGAAAGCTAGAATGTTTTCACAACAATGTTACTTACAACAGTGTCAAAGGAATGGCTAAATATATTTCCAGTCAATGGATTGTTTTTCAGGAAATAATTAAAAATTAGTTGCTTCAACACATACCATACACTGAACAAGACACTTAAGACCTTTGCTTTCAGGAGAACTACATTTGTGTGGTGAGAGGCACGAATTAAAATTAAATTTATAAATAAATAAGCAAGATTATATCAGAATATGACAAGGTCTCTGCAAAAAAGAAAAAAAAGAAAACGGGGTTATGTGAGGACTGTTAAATGGTAGCTATAAAATTTTTGCTACAGAAACAATAATTGAGTTGACTAGTGAGTGACATATCAACGTGATAATGCTAAAAATGCGAATGGAAAAGCCTCATAGCATTGAATGCACATCATAACAGCTAAGTAAGATATACTGCATTGAAAAAAGACTGGAAGAAAATATACCAGTATATTTATACTGGTTATTTAAGGCACTATAAATGGGGAGATATTGCTTCTTTTACACAATGAAAAATTTTAATAATTTTTAAATATGTTAAAGATAACCAGCTTGTACAGAGAGGACCCAGTATTCAAACATGGATCTTCCAGACCTGAATCTAATATTATTTCTGCTATACAAAGCTTCCTATGGCAGGACAAAAACTGGTGGAAATCATTCATATCACATAACAACAGCAACAATAACATCAATAAAAAAGGCTGTCACAGAGTCAAAGCTTTGATCATCTGAATGAATTTAAGAATTTCCTGAGCATCTAAATGAAATCAAGAAAGAGGCAATATTTTTTGCTTCAAATTTAGCAAGTTTTGGGTTGTCTTAGCAAATCTGTTATTCATTCAACAGTTACCATTTGCCTTTCCTTAAGTTGATGCTTCGTTTCACTATTTTGTTTTAAACTTGGAGCAAACTTACATACAAGAGAGTAAAGCACAGTAATACTATGTGTGCACTTCTATGACACATATACTGGTGCCAGTATAGAACATTATCCAACACCAGTATAGAACAATTATCCGTACCCTGTCAGGTTCCTCTACTGCCCTTCCCATTATATACCTTCTCCAGAAGAAGCCACTATTCTGACTGCAGTTACAATGGATTAGTTTTGCCAGTTTTTGAATTGTATATAAATGGTATCATACAGCATGTATTCTTTTGTGAATGGCTCCTTTCACTCAACATTATGTTTGTAATATTAATTTATGTATTTTAATAAAGTAGTATCCATTTTTGTTGCTATATAATATTCTATTGTATATACCACACTTTATTTATATATTATACTTTGATAGGCCACTGGATTATTTCCATTTTGGATTTACAATAAATAAAATTTTGGTATTTTTTATGAAGATTTTGGTATTTGTCTTTTGGTGGACATACGTTCTCTCTTCTCTTGGATGTGCATGTACCTAGGGATAGAGTAGCTGAGTAATAGAATGGGTGTGCATTTAGCTTTAGTCAAAATATATAAATAGAAAAGCATATAATATTAAAAACCTACACTCCAGTGAGAAACTAGAAACTGATTTTTGCAATAAACTAAATCAGTGTTGAAAATAAACACTTCCTTAGGAAGAGGTCAGAAGAATCTGGCTGGTCATAATCTTGCACTCATTTCACTGCTGAATTTCATATCTCTGTGATACATAGAAAAGAGATTTTCCTCCCACAGAAACATTGAGGACCACATTTCACAATATCCATGTTCTTCCTAGTAGAGAAATAAATATAAATCAAGTACATGGTGAATATTCACCACTTATATGCATCTTCTCACAAAGCATTGTGTTCTTCACAAATTATTACTACCTCACAGAGAAGAAAACATGGACTATAGTTTTGTTTTGCTGCCAATTTCCCTTTATATTAACAGTGTTCTGAAAAATACATTCAAACAAAGCAAAATTTAATGAGTTAGTCTTGAGGATGACCTATTAAACTTGATTGACTTTCAGCATAGATTTAAAAGGAATAGCGAGCTACAAATCACAGATGAGGATTCCCTCTGTGTGAGGACAGCCAAGATCATAATGTCAATCACCAGAAGTAGGAACCCACAAACCTCAGCCCACAAGCACTAGCTTTATATATTATACTTTACTCAAAGAAAGAAGAGAAGCAGCAGGATCAGCATCTGTAGCATCCACCAGTCTCCCAAGACCAGTGGGTCCTTACCAATGGCCAAGGCAGCGAATGGGACTGTACATATCCCTCTTGTGCTCCAGGCAAAGATCTTGTTCATTTTCAGCAAGGGACAGATATTCTGGTAATCTGGCCAGGTACATAATAATACACATGCTTAAGTAATGCAAGGCAGTTTACTGTGTACCCAAAACAGGGAAAGATTTATCTTAATAAGGAAAAAGAATCCTGGACCAAAAGATAGCTCAGCACTCGACCTCCACATAAGGAAATATTCCAGGCCCAGGGCACTGATTGGGCAATCCCAGAGCAGGGCAGCAGGTTACATGATGGCTGTTTTTCCATAGATATACTTTCCAATTTAATCACAGAAAGGCTTCTGATAAAAAATAAACCACAACTTGAACATATGCATCCTATTGTTTTTTTAATTGAGGTAGAAAACATAACATAAATTTAGCCTCATAATACTTTTTAAGCACACATTATAATACTGTTAACTATATGCACACTGTTGTACAACAGGTTTCTAGAACTTCATCTTGCATGACTGAAACTCTCTATACCCATGGTGGGTGAAATTGCAATATTTCCAGAATCTCTTGCTTGGCTTTGGTACACCTGCATATCAATAGGAGAGAAGTGGATAATATACATATAAATAGTTAATTACAAGGGCATGTGAGGGTTTATCTGGACTGGAGAGATTGAGTGGAGCTCTCTTCTGCTGCAGCCTGGTCAAGAGAGACGGGTCGACTGCTAGTAAGGAATAAACTGGTTTCTTAACTTTATTCTCCCTTTGACTGATTTCGGTTTTAGAGGTATTTTGCCCCAGGATTTTTCCCCCAGAGTTACACCCACTAAAAACATGCCTGCATCATCACTCAAATGGACCAACCTAGACTGAGTCAATGAGCTGGAACATTCATCACCTCAATTTTTAAGATGAAACTTCCAGAGAAGTATCAGCAGAGGGAACTGTAGGGACCAGGTGCAGGCTGCCCGATGGGCCATTGTGACATAAAGATTATTTCATAGTTGAAAACAATTAAGACCCAAAAGACAGAAATTCTGACCTTGCACTCCCCAATTGCATAAAAAGAATTTAGATAGAGGACATGCTCCAGGAAGAGAGCTATCACCTTAGATAACTATATTATAATGTAACTGTGGGAAACTTCAGGTTCCTATGGCCAGGACCCTCACTGAACTTAAACCACCTGATGATGTAACTGGCCTGTTGCTAGGCTACTGCTTCCACACCTTTAGGCAATAAGCTATTATTGCACTATATAGAGAGCTTGGCCCAATGTTCTGCACAGAGGCAGATACGCTAGTGCTTGACCTACCACTAGGAGAACAAGCCAGGTAATAAACCCTTTCACCCAAAAGAACATGTTGCTGTCAATTTCTTTGGTCACATTGAATCCATAGGGAACTTGCTTATGGCTGAAACCCATTGGCAAGACAATTGGCAAGGTGGGCAAGGTTCATTGTTGACCAAGGAAAAAGACAGGCTGCCCTTATGGGAGGTGTGCTTCAGTGGGCTGCCCCTGTGAATGGGGAGACAGCGGACTGTCTCCCAATGGGTATGTGGTCTGAGGTTACTTGCCTCCTAGAGGACTGGGCCCCACCCAGGACTGGAGGCAAGTGGAGGTAATACCTGAGGCAGTAGGGGAGGCCCTTGGTATAGTAAGTAGGTCTTTTGAGAGACAGAGTGCCTGTGAGGCAGCGGGGACTCTGGGTTGGCTGCTTCTCACAGTATTAAAAAAATCTACAGAAGAGAAGGACATGCTCCTGAAAAAGACCCAAGAAATGGCAGCATGAAAACATGAGCTGCAAATCTCTGTGGATTCTCTGAAGAAGGAAATGGCATTGATGTGAGAGGAGGCAGCATGAGAACGCTGGCAGTGAGGTGCCATTGAAGAGGTAAAATATTCCTTACAGAATGAGATGGCAGTGCTGCCAGGTGCTCTGAAGGAGGAAAAGGCCATCAAGGAAAAAGACGAACTCCTGAGGGAAGCACAGGCAGAGGTGGCACGAGAACACCAGCTGCGAAGCATTGAGGTGAAAGTAAGAGAGCTGCTGAAGACTGAGCTAGCATTGCTGTGAGGCATGGTAGAAAAGGTAAAGGTGGTAGCAGAGGAGGCACTTAGGGGAGGGGAGAGAAAGGTGCCATCAGCCCCAGAAATGGAGGAGCTTGGGAAGCATGAAGGGGTGGTGCTGGAGGCACTGACCACTCCTGTATTGAAAGCACGCCCAGTAGTTGTAAAGAAAATAAAGACCCAGCAGATGAGAGTTCCCTAAGGAGAGGAACAGCCAGCCCCCAAGTCATGGAGTACCCTATGCTCCACCCCGATACTCAGGCTGAGCTGGTGGATTTGGGCTCCCAGTTTAGGCAGAAGCCCTTGGAGTCAATATCAGCTTGGCTCCTGCATCTGTGGGACCTAAGGGTGGATGGAATTGTTCTGTCAGAATCAGAGTTGGGAAATCTGGCTTCCCTGACAGTGCAACCAGCCTTGAGGCAGCAATTACAAAATGCACATCAGACCTCAGGGAGTCATTCCCTCCTTGATTGGCTTATGGCTGCACTTCGTGCTGTGCGGCCCAATCAGGGTTATCTACCATCCTCTCCTGTTAGATGGCAGACACATGCTGAACTCCAACAGGTGCTACGAGAGCTAGGCATGAGAAATGCCATCTATAGTCCAGAGAATTGTGGCCCAGATGAAGACATTTTCACTACTGAGATGAGAAATATTGTGCTTCAAACGGCTCCCACATCCCTCTTTGGGTCTCTAGTGGCCATTCTTTCCCCTCACTTAGGGCATCCCATAGCGAGGTGACATGTACAGTAGCAGACTTAGGAGAGGCTGAAGCAATAAGAACCAATAAATAAATAAGGTCTGTTACTCACAAGAAGAATTTAAAGGGTCCCATGAAGTTTACAAGAACCCAGATGTGGGTTGATTTAATATGGGCAAGAGCAGATGGAAGGAAATTAGATGGGAAGTCAAATAGGATCTTACTAGAGCTATGGCAACAGCTGAAACAAGAGAAGCAGTTCCAGCCATTAAGACCAAAGAGGCAGAGGTCAGAGACAGAGCCACGAGTCCGGCCTGTGTGTTTGCAAGACTTCCTGATGGAGAGTGAGCCAACCTCACTTGACCCCACACAGGAAGGTGATTGGGGAACATGGTTTGACTGAGGGGAAGGTCAAGGTACCTGCCCTGAGGGACCAGGGGAGGACCAGAGGCCACATGTTGAAATAGCTATGCATTGGTTCCAAGTGAACATACAACATGTCGTGGCTCTGGGGGCACAGGGGCTGAATGTTCACTGATTAATGGTAACCCTGAGCAGTTCCCCCAGACCCCCACTATCATAGATGGATATGGGGGTAAGGCTATCAGAGTGAAAAAAGCCCCAATCCCTTTGGGAATAGGACATCTACCCTCAAAAGCATACACTGTGTATATATCTCCTATCCCTGAGTATATTTTGGGGACTCATGTCCTGCAGGGGCTATGGTTTCAGACCATTGAAGGTGAGATCAGACTGAGAGTATGTGTGAAGGCAGGTCTGAGGGGAAATACTAGGCACCCGCCCATAGCTTTGCCTGTACGTCAGTGGGTGACTAATACCAAACAATACAAACTGCCTGGGGGGCATAAAGAGATTGGAGAAACTCTCCAGGAGCTGGAAAAGGTGGGTATTATAAAGCCCACCCATAGTCCCCAGCGTGGCCAGTAAAAAAGCCGAATGACTCCTGGCGTATGACTGTGAATTACAGAGAACTGAATAAAGTCATACCCCCTATGCATGCTGCTGTCCCCTCTATTGCAGGCTTGATGGATACCCTCAGCCATGAACTAGGAACATATCATGATGTGGTAGATCTTGCTAATGCCTTCTTTTCTATTGATATTGAGCAGGAAAGTCAGGAACAGTTTACCTTCACGTGGGAAGGACGGCAATGGACCTTCACCATCCTCCCACAGGGATACCTCCACAGCCCCACCATCTGTCATGGACTTGTAGCCCAGGACTTGGCTACATGGGAGAAACCGCCAATGGTGTGGCTGTACCATTATACTGATGATGTCATACATCTGATTCTCTTTCAGATCTAGAAGGTGGAGCACCTAGACTGCTGTAACATTTATATGAGAAAGTATGGGCTGTGAACAGTACCAAGGTTCGGGGACCTGGTTTGTCTGTCAAATTCTTGGGGGTCGTCTGGTTGGGTAAGACCAAAGTTATACCAGAAGCAGTTATAAAGTCCAGGCCTTTCCTACCCCTACAAATGTAGTATTGTTACAGGAGTTTTGGGTCTTCTAGGCTACTGGAGACTGTTTATCCCACACTTGGCACAAATTCTGAAGCCCTTATACTGGCTGGTATGAAAGGGCGTCAGGTGGGACTGGGATGAGACATGTATCTGCCTTTACTACTGCAAAACGGGCAGTCAAGGCCGTGCAGGCCTTCAGTGTGATAGACCCATCAATGCCCTGTGAGCTGGATGTTCATGTCACTGAAGACAGCTATGGCTGGGGTCTCTGGCAGCAGCTTGAATGAACTCGCCAACCTGTTGGATTCTGGTCACAACTCTGGAAAGGGGCAGAGGTATGATACACTTTGATAGAAAAACAACTGGCTGCTGTGTATCAGGCCTTGCTGGCTAAAGAACTCATCACTGGAATGACCCCAATAAAGGTAATAACCACCTATTCCATCTTGCGGTGGGTACAAGACTGGACCCAAAAGCCAAGGAGTGGTGTGGCACAAACACCCACACTGGCCAAGTGGGGTGCTTACCTACAGCAGCGTAGTGCCCTTTCTAGTAGCCTCTTGAGTGAAGAACTCCAACACTTATTAGGGCCGGTGACATATACAAGTGAAAAGCAGGAAGAATTTGCTTTTGAACCATTAGTAGCAGAGAGTCCCATTCGGGAGGGAAGAACCCCTATACCTGAAGATGCATGGTACACAGATGGCTCCAGCCATGGGCAGCCCCCACAATGGAGGGCCATAGCTTTCCATCCTAAGACTGAGACAATATGGATGGAAGATGGTGAGGAGAAGAGCAGCCAGTGGGGCAGAGTTGTGGGCCGTGTGGCTTGTGATCAGCCAGGACCCCTCCCCTATAATTGTCTGTACTGACAGCTGGGCTGTCTATTGGGGCTTGACCCTGTGGCTACCAACCTTGTACCATGCCAACTAGCTGGTTGGTTACCAACCCCTTTGGGAGCAAGAATAGTGGCAAGACTTATGGGCCTGTGGTCAGACTAAAATGATTACAGTATACCATGTGACAGGTCATTTGCCATGGCATCACCAGGAAATGATGAAGCAGATAAATTGGCCCAGATACATTGGTTAGAAGGAAAGCCTGCCTCTGATGTAGCCCAATGGCTACATCAGCGTTTGCTGCATGCAGGGAAAAGACAATGTGGGCTGTAGCCTTTCGCTGGGGCTTGCCTTTGACCTTTGAAGAAGTTAGTAGAGCCTGGCAGGAGTGTGTTGTGTGCTCCAAAAGGGACTTACACCGAGTTCTGCAGCAACATGAGACAATAGCCAAGGGGCCTATATACCTCATTAGGTGGCAGATAGAGTATATTGGGCCTCTACCTGTGTCAGAAGGATATTGGTATGCATGGCTTGTGTGGACCCAGATACTGGACTTCTGGTTGCTTTTCCTACCTATTGTGCAGACCAGAAGATGACCAATAGAGAACTAGAGCATCTCTTTGCTGCCTATGGCTGACCTCAGATAATTGAGAGTGATCAGGGCACCCATTTTACTGGACATACATTGCAAGAATGGGTACAACATCTGGGAATCAAATGGGAGTTTCATGTGCCATACAATCTTACCACAGCAGGCATGATAGAGAGGCACAATAGCTTGTTAAAATCCTGACTAAAGTCAGATACCAATAGTCTGCAGGGATGGTCAGTCTGCTTATGGACCGTGCTATGGCTTTTGAATGAGACCCTGAAAGGGAGCCCTGAGCCCCATAGACATGTTAATGCATAGGGCAGCCTCCCCTATACAACTGCAAGTACAAACCAAAGAAGAATCAATGAAGCCGAGGTTCAGCCACCAGAATAAAATCTTGCTGCCAGGACCAACTCCACTGAACCCTGGAGACTCCATTGACTGGACATGGCCTGGGACCTTTCAACACATGGACCAATGATGGCTGGCTCTCTTGGCACCTTGGGGACAAGGCCTGGAAGCTGGCCTCCTGTGTATTCCTAGAATAACAGCAGAGTGGCCCCCAAAAGTCACAGTAGTATATCCTGAATGGCCAGAAGGTAGGGGCATCTTACCGGGGAGTTTTATCATTATGGCCAGTGCATGCACCTCCTGTAGCACTATACATAGACGTTTTAGTAACCCCCAAGGGGAGAGGAGTAAAAGTATGGTACACTAGACCTGGTTGGGACCCCCTTCCTGCTACAGTCCTATCACAGCATCACTCTTGTGCATGCATACTACCTGATGGACAAGATTTGCCTATGTTGGTGTCATTAAAACATGTGTCTTATCGCCCCTAACACCTTTGTGGACTGGGTACTTCCTCTGGCTTGAGGATTATTATAATTTTTGTTACCTGTAGCAAAATCTTGTTGTATATTAATTTTTGTTATTATCTCTAAGTTGTTGTTATCCTCTGTTGCTGTTGTGGAGTCTGGTTACTGTGCTCCAGCTTTCTCGCACAGGGACAATTGCAGAAGATTGAAAGCATGCAGATTGTAAGGTGAGAATCCTGGAGGGGTGGAGTGTGGGGAAGTTGGGGTTCCTATGGCCAGGATCCTTACTGAACTTAAACCACCTGATAATGTAACTGGCCTATTGCTAGGCTACCACTTCCACACCTTTAGGCAATAAGCTATTATTATACTATATATAGAGCTCGGCCCAGTGCTCTGGGCAGAGGCAGACACGCTAGTTCTCGACCTACCACAGGGAGAACAAACAGGGTATTAAACTCTTTCACCCCAAAGATTGTTTGCTGTTATTTTCTTTGGTCACATTGAATCTATAGAACTTGCCCAGGGCTGAAACCCATTGGTAAGACAGTAAAATAGGTGTGATAGACAGGTAAGAATGTGGCTAAGTCTGTTAAAATTCCTCTTTGTGTCCCCTCATGTTTCTGTGTGGCTGATCAAGTATTTTGTTTACTAAACATTTACTCTTTTCATATTCCTGTGAATTACTTCCCTTTTCCTTTGAAGTTACAGGCCCCTACCCCCTTCTTCTTCGTTCAGGATGACACATATATCTCATTGTCCCTGACTGTTTTTGGTACCCGTACCCATCTCTATGGCTTCTCCATACTATGTTATTAAACTTTGGTTTTTCCTCTTGTTAAAAAAAAAAAAAAACTAGTTCCTGTTTCCCACCCCACCTCAGTCCTTGGAAACCACCATTCCATTTTTTATTTGTCTGAGATTTATTACTTTAAATAACTCATATTAGTGGGATCATGTGACATTTATCTTTTGTGATTGGCTAATTTAATTTACTACAATGTCCGTAAGGTTAATCTATGTTGTAGCATATGATAGTATTTCCTTCTTCTTTAAGGCTGAACACTATTCCATTGCATATATATGCTACTATTAGCTTTATCTGTTCATCTATTAGTGGATATTTAGGTTGTTTCCATATCTTGGCTATTGTGAAGAATCCTGCAATAAATATGAGTATACAAATATTTCTCCAAAACCTTATTTTCAATTTGTTTGAGTATGTAACCAGAAGTAGGATTGCTAGATCATATGGTAGCTCTAATTTTAATTTTTGGAGGACACTCCATACTGTTTTCCACAGCAGCTGCATTATTTTGCATCCCCACCAACAGTATGCAAGGGTTTCAATTTCTTTACATCCTAACAATTTTTTCCTGTTTTTTTTGCTCAAGGCCATACTAACGGGTGTGAAGCAATATATAATAGTGGTTTTGTTTTGCATTTCTCTGGCAATTAGTGATACTGAGCACATTTTCATATACTGGTTGGCCATTTGTATATCATCATTGCAAAATATTGATTCAAGTCCTTTGCCCATTTTTAATCAGGTTATGTCATGTTTTGATAGTGACTTTTAAAAATTCTTTATATATTCTGGATAGTAACCCATTATCTAGTATATGATTTGCAAATATATTTTCTATTCTGTAGGTTGCCATTTTACTCTCTTTGGTGTTTCCTCTGTCATGCATTTTTTAAGTTTGATGTAGGCCCATTTGTCTATTTTTTCTTTTGTTACCTTTGCTTTTTCTGTCACACCCACAAATTCATTGCCCATTTCAATGTCATGAAGCTTTTCCTCTATGTTTTCTTCTAGGAGTTTTATCATTTCAGATGTTATGTTTGTGTCATTAATCCATTTGAGTTAATTTATGTACATGGTGTGAGATAAGAGTCTAATTTCATTCTTTTGCATGAGGCTATATAGTCTTCCCAATACCATTTGTTGAAGACACTATTCTGTCCCCCATTGCATAGTCCTGGCACCCTTGTTGAAGATCAGTTAACCATATAGTAAGAGTTTATTTCCAGGATTTCTATTCTGTTCCAATGGTATACATGTCTGTCCTTATCTAATACACTAGTTTGATTATGATAAATTTATACTATGTTTTAAAATCAGGAAGTGTGATGACTCCAGTTTTGTTCTTTCTCAAATTCCTTTGGCTAGTCAGGGTCCTTTGAGATTCTATATGAATTTTAGGATTTGTTTTTTGTTCCTCAAAAAAAAGTCATTGGGATTTTGATAGGGATTGCATGGACTCTAGACATTTTAATAGTATTAAATCTTCAATCCATAAACATATCATATCTTTCTTATTTGTGTACTTGCTTTCTTTCAGCAATTTTTTTTAGTTTCCAATCTACAAGTCTTTCACCTCTTTAGTTAACTGTATTCCTAAGTATTTTATTACTATTGATATTATTGCAAATGAGATTGTTTTCATAAATTTCTTTTCAGAGTGTTCATTGTTAGTCTATACAAATGCAACTGATTTTTGTGTGTTGATTTTTGTATCCTAAAACTAGTGAATTTGCTTATTAACAAATAAACTTCTTACAGGATTTTTCATGGAATTTTTAGGATTTTCTACATTTAAGATCATGTCATCTGCAAATAAAGATGATTATACATCTTCCTTTCCTATTTGGATGCCTTATTATTTCCTTTACTTACCTCATTGTTTTGGCTGGGACATTCAGTGCTATATTAATTAAAGGTGGTGAGAGTGGGCATCCTTGCCTTGTTCTGATCTTAAAGGAAAAATTTTCAATCTTTCACTAGTGAGTATATTAGCTGTAGGCTTTCATACATGGCCATTATTATGTTGAGTAATTTCCTTCTATAACTAGTTTTGTTCAGTATTTTTATTATTAAAAAGTATTGAATTTTGATAATTTTTTCTATATACTGAGGTTATCATATGATTTTTTATCCTTTATTCTGTTAATATATTGTATCACATTGATTTTCATATGTTGAACCATTCTTGCATTACAGGGATACATCCTACTTGCTCAGTGTATGATCCTTTTAATGTATTGTTGGACTTGGTTTGCTAGTATTTTGTTGAAGTGTTTTCATTAATATTCATGAAGAATATTGGCCTGTAGGGCTTTTTTCTTATAATGCATTTGACTTTGGTATCAGGATAATTCTGGTCTCGTAAAATGGGTTTGGAAGTGTCTCCTCCTCTTAAAATTTTTGGAAAAGTCTGAAGAGGATTAATATTAATTGCTCTTTAAATTTTTGGAAGAATTAACCATTGATACAACTGAACTTTTCTTTGTTGGGTGATTTTTAATTACCTTGATAATTTGATTAGTCCAAACACATGAAAAGTAAAAATTGAAGTAGTCATAATCACTTCCTTATGTTTTACATAAATGTGTTTATTTTAACTTTCTCTGTCACCCAAGCTAAAATTATTCCTTGCTATTTGCAAATCAAAACCACAATGAGATATTACCTCACACCAGTTAGGCCACTCCCCAAAAGACAAGAATAACAAGTATTGGTGAGGATGTGGAGAAGAGGGAACCCTCCTACACTGTTGGTGGGAATATAAATTGGTGCAGCCACTATGGAAAGCAGTATGGAGGTTCTTCAAAAACTTAAAATAGAAATACCATATGACCCAGTAATTCTGCTTCTAGGAATTTACCCAAAGAAAACAAAGTCTCTATTTCAAATATATATATATACACCCTCATGTTTATTGCCACATTATTTACAATATCCAAGATATGGAAGCAACCAAAGTGTCCATCAATAGATGAATGGATAAAGAAGATGTAGTACGCATATACAATGAATATCATTTAGCCATAAAAAAAGAAAGAAATACTGCCATTTGTGACAACATGGATAGACTGAAGGGCATTATGTTAAGTTAAATAAGCCAGGCACAGAAAGACAAATACCATATTATTTCACTTATATGTGGAATCTAAAAACTAAGCAGAAAAAAATGAGCAAAACTCATAGACAATAGACTCATAGACAGTGAGAAATGACTGATGGTTACCATAGGGGAGGGTTGGGTGAGTGGGTAGGATGGGTGAGGGGGATAGATAGAAAAATCTCAATCATAATATAAGTTGGTCTCAGGGATGAGAGTGCAGTATGGAGAATATAACCAATGGTTCTGTAACATCTTTCTATGTTGACAGATAGTAACTGCACTCATTGTGGGTGAGGATTTAATAATGTGTGTAACTGTTGGACCACTGTGTTGTATACTTGAAACAAATGTAATATTGTATATCAACTATACTTCAATAAAAATATACTTAAAAGATTCAATATGAATTTTTCATCTATTGAGATGATTATGTGCTTTTTATCCCAAGGAACCAATGGGACAAGTCTTTAAACACCATAAATGAATTATAATAGGTACAAAATATGAAGATAGGTTATAAGTATGAACAAAATGGCAAGCCTAAAATAGAGTCAAATTATCCTTTCCCATGTACTTTATTGGCAAATGTCCCTTTATCACCCATGAATTAAACTCACAGGATTACACTTACTGCACTTCCAAGATAGACTCTAAAGGGTACCTATGCCCCTGTGGTTCAGGGTATAAGGAAAGGACCTAGTCTCAGTGTGGCAAGAGGAGATAGCAGATGGTACAATGTAAAGATATAGTCATATCACTACATTTCCAGGTTTTCTCTATCTTCTCATTTGTTGGGGCACCACTCTATGCATTCAATCACTGTGTTTCATTTGACTATTGGAGGCCAGGTCTTGTGGTAAGCAATAGGAATCTAGCAATTAATACTGAATGACCTCTATCTTTAAGAAACTCAATGTTCTGAGAGGCAGCCATGCATATATGAATTTTACTTTAGAAGTGTCAAGGTGGGATGAACTAATTTCAACTATGGGAAAAGGGAAGGTGGTATTAGAAACTTTACTCATCTTTTTCTCATTTCAGTTCATTCATTCTTAGAATACAGTCCAACATTTACCTTCATTTTATGCAATAGCAGTTGATATTTATTGAGGGCTTAATCTATGCCCCTATAGAGATTAATTATCCAAGTAACCCAAATGTTGGCAGAGAGCACTCTGAATTTTGACATTCAGATAAATTAAGCATGTATTACTCATTCCTTGGTGCTTAGTACTTCCCCCAAGATTCCTGATCTTCTGGGGAACTTTTTCCACTTCTGGATCTAAGCCCTTTCTTTCACTGATGTCTGAATCTTTTTCTCTAATATCATACCAATATTCTCTTTTTCCTTGTACTAAACCTTTTAGAAGAATTATCTGAAAAATGCATTTGTGATGCAGCATTCTTTACTAAAGATTTGAGCAGGTAGAAGAATTTTACATTGCAAGAATACCAAAGACATAAAATCAGTTATTTCTTTTCTGTCGAGCCATTTAGCCATTCTGACATTGAACATTTCTAGCCACCTATTTATTTCTTCGTAGTTCAGTCTTCTACTATTTCAACTGATTATCTCTCTCTCTTCTTTTTTCCTCATGACTCACAAAAATCTATTTACTTCCCAAGCAGAGAAGTTAATTATTTCTGTCTTCCTAAATTATGGTTTCAGGACCTTGTCTCCCATAGCTAAATAAATAGTTTAGGTTCTCTGCTCCTCCCCATTCATGAAAGAGCTGCATCTTCTTGTGCACTGCCAGCAGCATCCTGGAGATACAAAGGTGAAGGTTGGAGTTAATGCATTTGGCCATATGGGGTGCCTGGTCACCAAGACTGCTTTTAGCTCTAGCAAAGGGGTACTGTTGCCATCAGTGACCCCTTCATTGACCTCAACTACATGGCCTATATGTTTTTGTGTCATTCTACCCATGGCAAGTTCAATGGCACAGTTAAGGCTGAGAATGGGGGGCCTGTCAGCAACAGAAAGCCCATCTACATTTTTCAGGAGCAAGATCCCGCCATCATAAAATGGGGTGATTCTGGTGCTAAATATGTTGTGGAGTCAACTGGTGTGTTTAATACTTTGGAGAAGAATAGGGCTCACTTGAAGTGTAGAGCCAAATGGTTCATTACCCCTGCCCCTTCTGGTAATGCCCCCATGTTTGTGATAGCCATGAACCATGAGAAGTACGGCAACTCCTGCAAGATTGTTAGCAATGCCTCCTGTGCTACCACCTCCTTGGTCCCATGACCAAGGTCATGTATGACAACTTTGGCATCATGGAGGGCTCATGACCATAGCCCATACCGTCACTACCACCCAGAAGTTCATTGATAACCTCTCTGGGAAGCTGTGGGATGATGGCTGAGTAGCCATCTAGAACATCATCCCTGCTTCTACTGGTACTGTCAAGGCTACGGGCAAGGTCATCCTTGATCTGAATGGGAAGCTCACTGGCATGGATTTCCTCTACATTCAGTGTGTTGGACACAGATCTGAAATGCCACATAGACAAAGCTGTCAAATACAATGACATCAAGAAGGTGGTGAAACAGGCATTGAAGGATACCCTAAAGGACATTCTGGATGACATAGATGACCAGGTTGTCTCCTGCAACTTCAACAATAAAACTCACTCTTCCACCTTTGATGCTGGGGCCGGCATTGCTCTCAACGACCAATTTGTCAAGTTCATTTCCTAGGATTACAATAAATTTGACTACAGCAACAGGGTGGTGTACGTTATGGGCCACATAGTCTCCAAGGAATAAGAGTCCCCTTGACCACCAGCCCCAGGGAAAGCACAAGAAAGGCTCTCAGCTGCAGAAGAGTCCTTGCCCCCACTCAATCCCCAATATACCGAGAATCTCCCAAACTTGACAGTTTCCATCCCAGACCTGTGAAGAAGGGGAGGCCCTTAGGGAGCTCTTTCTTGCCAAACACATCAATAAAGTATACTATATCCAATCTAAATATATACATACCTAGTTTACTTTTTCTAAATAAATATAGTTCCTTTTTATAAGAGGGATTATGTTATCAACTATTGAAATGATATATTTTCATTCTGCTACATGTTTTACTTTGTTTCCTTTTCATGATAACCCAGTGAGCTAGGTGTCATTATCTCCACTTTATAGATTAGAAAACTAGTTTTGAGTAAAATTAAGTTACTTGAACTTAGAAAATTACAGATCTTAGAATCAAAATATGATTCTTAAGTCCTGTGCTGTTAAGATATGTGTGTGTGTGTGTGTGAGAGAGAGAGAGAGAGAGAGAGAGAGAAGTGTGTGTGTTTTTATTTATATATCCTACCCTGCTTGACTAGGAAAAAACCCCAAAGCCCAGATTTGCAAAAGAAGAAGTCAATTTCATTTATCTACAACAGCATATTATCAGTGATACATACTATTGAACCCTGTAACCATCAAAATTGGTTCCATCCCTTGAATTTAGTGAAAAATTCATGTTTTGTTTGTTTTCGTTTCTGTTTCTACATACTACTTACTCTCGGAGGGACAGAGAAATCACTTAGCAAGTAAACTCACATAATTCTAATCTGCGACTCTTAATTGAAGAGTAGGAAGTAACAACAAGATGTTTTCTAAGTGTATTATTCTACAAAATATAATAAGAAGTCAATTTGAACACTATCCTTTAGAAGCAGTATAGGGATGTGATTCTTTGAATAAAGCTCCCACATTAAAATCATCCAGAGATGTAGAAATAAGAAATAAGATGTAGAATAAAATAACTTACTTGCTGCTTTTAATGTGATCAGATGGCTGGGAAATTTGTTATTCTTAATTCTGATGTTCACAGTACAGAAAGCAATAGAAGGTTCATAAAGTTTTAACTTAATACAATGGGTAGAGATAAATGTCATAGCAAATATTTATATTTAGTAGCAGTGTTTCCCTTGGCTTTTGTAGACATCCAATAAATGTTGCTTCACTGAGCCAAATCTAGGAAGAGAAATATTTCTAATATACATGTTCATATTACCAATATTTTGATAAAATACACTTCTCCCATAGAGAAAAAAGACCTCAATTTTAAAAAGTTAATAGCTAAAAAAGAAAATTTTGAGTTTAATATAATTTCTTAATAGAAGTACATTTAAGCCCGACATTAGTAGTTATCAAGCTTGTGGGAATGAAGAATTAAGCCATGCCACCTCTAATAACATGAAAAATTTGTAGTTAGGCTAGTTTCATGTCTGTAAAATTTCTGAACTGAATGTCTGAAATTGAGTGGCACTAGTCACAGATGGAAGGAGGGGTCTTCTATTCTTTAACCAGAAAATTGAATGTTGTATACCACGGTTCAAATTAACATACAGACGATTAACTCCCAGGAATTTTGTTAATATCCTTGTTCTCCTCAATACTATCTGAAATCCTAGAGGGTTAAATTAAGAAGTGATATCTACACATTGGAATAATTTCAGAATTCATTAATAAAATGCCTAAATGGCTCAATAATCTATGGCTAGCATATGTAAATTTAAGATGAAGAAAAATGATCTTTTGAGAAAACAAAAGATCTGACTTTTTCTTAAATGTGGTGCTACAGGTCATACAATGGCCACATTTCAAATTGTATATATTGAGAGCTGAAAATTACTTTAAAAATGATCTACTCAAACCCTTTCATTTATAGATAAGAAATCCGAAAGCCAAAGAGGTTAAATGACTTGCCCAGAGTTACATACCCGTTACTGACAGAACTTCTCCTAGAACCACACCTTTTCAGTTCAATCCTTTTTCGATAACTGATTCATTTTGGTCTTTTTTTTATACCTGACATTTTGTTGTTTGTACTGATTTTTAAAAATAATACTATCTATTGTATTCGCATTTGTGTTATGTGTGCAGTAATTTAGGAGTAATTTATCTGTCAATTTTCCAAATAGCATCACCTATGCATTACATATGTCAATTGCATCCAGAATCTGAAAGTGCAATTATCAGTTTCTAATATACCTTAGCTTTTGTATATTGTTGGAAATTGTGTTCAAGATTTTTTAGGTATCAAATTACTTAGCTTGATAAATACCTGGAGTACTTTATTTCATAAATAATTATTATCACTCTATTAGATAATAATTAATATACTACTATTCTTAGAACTAACTAGATCAGATTTTTTCATTCTTTTGTTTTTAATTAAGGTATCATTGATGTACAATCTTATGAATGTTTCACATGAACAGCATTGTGGTTTCAACATTCACCCATATTAACAAGTCCCCCCAACCCCACTGCAATCACTATCTGTCAGCGCAGTAAGAAGCAATAGAGTTATTACTTGTGTTCTCCATACTATACTACCTTCCCTGTGACCTACCTATATTGTGTGCGCTAATTATAATGCCCCTAATCATCTTCTCCCACCCTCCCCACACACACTTCCCAACCACTTCCCTTTGGTAACCTCTAGTCCCTTCTTGGAGTCTGTGAGTCTGCTGCTGTTTTGTTCCTTCTGTTTTGCTTTGTTGTTATACTCCACAAATGAGTGAAATCAGTGCTTGTCTTTCTTTGCCTGGATTATTTCACTGAGCATAATACCCTCTAGGTCCATCCATGTTGTTGCAAATGGTAGGATTTCTTTTCTTTTTATAGGTGAATAATATTTCATCGTGTATATGTACCACTTCTTCTTTATCCATTTATCTACTGATGGACACTTAGGTTTCTTCCATATCTTGGCTGTTGTAAATAGTGCTGTGACAAACATAGGGGTGCATATATCTTTTGAATCTGGGATCTTCTTTTCTTCGGGTAAATTCCTAGGAGTGGAATTCCTGGGTCAAATGGTATTTCAATTTTTATGTTTTGACTAACCTCCATATTGTTTTCCAAAATGGTTGGACTAATTTACATTCCCATCAACAGTGTAGGAGGGTTCCCCTCTATCTGCATCCTCACCAGAATTTGTTGTTCCTTTTCTTTTGGATGTTGGCCATCCTAACTGGTGTGAGGTGATATGTCATTGTGGTTTTAATTTGAATTTCTCTGATAGTTAATGATGTGGAGCATTTTTTCACATGCCCATTGACCATCTGAATTTCTTCTTTGGAGGAGTCTCTGTTCAGGTCCTATGCCCATTTTTTAATTGGTTATTTGTTTTTGAATGTTGAGGCATGTGAGTCCTTTGTATATTTTCGATATTAACCCCTTATAGGATAAGTCATTTATGAATATATTCTCCCATACTGTAGGATGTTTTTTTGCCCTGCTGATGGTGTCCTTTGCTGTACAGAAGCTTTTTAGTTTGATGTAGTCGCATTTGTTCAGTTTTGCTTTTGTTTCCCTTGCCTGAGGAGATGTATTCGGGAAAAAGTTTTTCATGTTTATATTCAAGAGAATTTTGTGTATGTTTTCTTCTATGAGTTTTATGGTTTCATGACTTACATTCAGGGCTTTGATTCATTTTGAGTTGACTTTTGTGTATGGACTTAGACAATGATCCAGTTTCATTCTCTTCTATGTAGCTGTCCACTTTTGCCAACACCAGCTGTTGAAGAGGCTGTTATTTCCTCATTGTATATCCATGGCTCCTTTATCATATATTAATTAGCCATATATGTGTGAGTTTATATCTGGCTTTCTATTCTGTTCCATTAACCTATGGGTCTGTTCTTGTGCCAGTACCAAATTGTTTTGATTACTGTGGCTTTATAGTAGAACTTGAAGTTGGGAAGCGAGATCCCCCCTGCTTTATTCTTCCTTCTCAGGATTGCTTTGGCTATTCAGGGTCTTTTGTGGTTCCATATGAATTTTAGAGCTATTTGTTCTAGTTCATTGAAGAATACTAGTGGTATTTTGATAGGGATTGGATTGAATCTGTAGATTGCTTTAGGCCAGATGACCATTTTGACAATATTAATTCTTATTCATGACCATGGGACAGATTTCCATTTAGTGGTATCTTCTTTAATTTCTCCCATGAGTGTCTTGTAGTTCTCAGAGTATAGGTCTTTCACATCCTTAGTTAGGTTTATTCCTAAGTATTTTATTCTTCTTGATGCAATTGTAAATGGAGCTGTTTTCCTGATTTCTCTTTCTGCTACTTCATCATTAGAATGTAGGAATGCAACAGATTTCTAAGTATAAATTTTGTATCCTGCAACTTTGCTGAATTCTCTTATTAGTTTTAGTAGTGTTTTGGTGGATTCCTTAGGGTTTTTTATATGCAATATCATGTCATCTGCAAAGAGTGACAGTTTATTTTATTCCTTACCAATTTGGATGCTTTTATATCTTTGTGTTGTCTGATTTCCATGGCTAGGATGTGCAGAACTATGTTGAATAAAAGTGGGGCAAGTGGGCATTCTTGTCTTGTTCCCGATCTTAAAGGCAAAGCTTTCAGCTTCTCGCTGTTAAGTATGATGTTGGCTGTGGGTTTGTCATATATGGCCTTTATTACACAGAGGTACTTGCCCTCTATACCCATTTTCTTGAGAGTTTTTTATCATGAATGGATGTTGAATTTTGTCGAATGCTTTTTCAGCATCTATGGAGATGATGATGTGGTTTTTGTCCTTCTTTTTGTTGATGTGGTGGATGATGTTGATGGATTTTCAAATATTGTACCATCCTTGCATCCCTGGAATAAATCCCCGTTAATCATGATGGATGATCTTTTTGATGTATTTTTGAATTTGGTTTGCTAATGCTTGATTATTTTTGAATCTATGTTCATCAGCGATATTGGTCTGTAATTTTCTTTATTGGGGTGTCTTTGCCTGGTTTTGGTATTAGAGTGATACTGGCCTCAAAGAATGAGTTTGGAAGTATTCCTTCCTCTTCTACATTTTGGAAAACTTTAAGGAGGATGGGTATTAGGTCTTCTCCAAATGTTTGATAAAATTCAGCACTGAAGCTATCTGGTACGGGGTTTTGTTCTTAGGTAGTTTTTTGATTACCAGTTCAATTTCATTGCTGGTAATTGGCCTGTCCAGATTTTCTGTTTCTTCCTGCATCAGTCTTGGAAGGTTATATTTTTCTAGAAAGTTGTCCATTTCTTCTAGGTTATCCAGTTTGTTGGCATATAATTTTTCATAGTATTCTCTTATAATTCTTTGTAATTCTGTGGTGTCCATAGTGATTTTTCCTTTCTCATTTCTGATTCTGTTTATGTGTACACTTTCTTTTTTCTTGATAAGTCTGGTAAGGGGTTTATATATTTTGCTGATTTTCTTGATGAACCAGCTCCTGGTTTCATTAATTCTTTCTATTGTGTTATTCTTCTCAATTTTATTTATTTCTGCTCCGATCTTCATTATGTCCCTCCTTCTACTGACTTAGAGCCTCATTTGTTCTTCTTTTTCTAGTTTTATTAATTGTAAATTTAGACTGTTCATTTGGGATTGTTCTTCTTTCTTGAGGTAGGCCTGTATTGCAATATACTTTCCTTTTAGAACTGCCCTTTGCTGCATTCCATGGGTTTTGGGCTATTGAGTTGTTGTCTTCATTTGTCTCCATATTTTGCTTGATCTCTGTTTTTATTTGGTCATTGATCCATTGATTATTTAGGAGCATCTTATTAAGCCTCCATATGTTTGTGGGCTTTTTTGTTTTCTTTGCATAATTTATTTCTAGTTTCATACCTTTGCTGTCTGAGAAGATGGTTGGCACAATTTCAAACTGAATTTACTGAGGCTCTTTTTGTGGCCTAGTATATGACCTATTCTTGAAAATGTTCCATGTGCACTTGAGAAGAATGTGTATCCTGTTGCTTTTGGGGTGAGTACATTCTGTACATGTCTGTTAGGTTCATCTGTTCTAGTGTGTTGTTCAGTGCCTCTGTCTCCTTACTTATTTTCTGTCTGGTTGATTTGTCTTCTGGAGTGAGTGGTGTGTTGAAGTCTCCAGAAATGAGTGCATTGCAGTCTATTTTCCCCTTCAATTCTGTTAGTATTTGTTTCACATATTTAGGTGCTTCTATATTGGGTGCATAGATATTTCTAATGGTTATATCCTCTTGTTGGACTTATCCCTTTATCATTATGTAATGTCCTTCTTTGTCTCTTGTTACTTTGTTTTGAAATCTACTTTGTGTGATATAATTACTGCTACTCCTGCTTTTTTCTTCCTATTATTTGCATGATATTAATTTTTCTATCCCTTCACTTAGTCTGTGTATGTCTTTGGGTTTGAAGTGAGTCTCTTGTAGGCAGCATATAGATGGGTCTTGCCTTTTTATCCATTTAATGACTCTATGTCCTTTGATTGGTGCATTCAGTCTATTTACATTTAGGGTGATTATCGATAGGTATGTACTTATTCTCATTGCAGACTTAGATTTGTGGTTACCAAAGGTTCAAGGGCAGCTTCCTTATTATCTAACAGTCTGACTTAACTTATTATACTATTTCAAACACAAGGTAAAAGTTCTTTTCCTTTTCTCTCTTCTTCTTCCTGCTCCTCCTCCTCTGTCTCCTTGCCCTCCTCTCCCTCTTCCTCCCCCCTTATTATATTAGGTGTCATATTCTGTAGTCTTTAGACTTGGTTGGTAGTTGATTTAATTTTCCCTTTGCTTAGTGATTAATAGGGCTATTTTCTTTACTCTAGTTTTATTTTCTCTGGTGATAGCTATTTAGCCTTAAAAGGCCTTCCATCTATAGCAGTCCCTTTAAAATACACTGTAGAAATGGTTTGTAGGAGTTTAATTCCCTCAACATTTGTTTATCTGGAAATTGTTTAATCCCTGCTTCAAATTTAAATGATAATCTTGCCAGGTAGCCTATTCTTGGTTGGAGGCCTTTTTGCTTCATTGAATTAAATATATCATGCCACTTCCTTCTGGCCTATAAGGTTTCTTCTGAGAAGTCTGATCATAGCCTGATGGGCTTTCCTTTATACATGATATTTTTTCTCTCTCTGGCTGCTTTTAATACACTCTCCTTGTCCTTGATCTTTGCCATTTTAATTATTATATGTCTTGGTGTTCTCTTCCTAGGGTCCCTTGTGTTGGGAGATCTCTGCACTTCCATGACATGTGAAACTATTTCCTTCCTCATATTGGGGGAGTTTACAGCAATTATTTCCTCAAAGAGACTTTCTATCCCTTTTTCTATCTCTTCTTTTTCTGATACCCCTATAATGCGAATATTATTTTGTTTGCATTGATCACACAGTTCTCTTATTATTCTTTCATTCCTAGAAATCCTTTTTTCTCTCTGTGCCTCAGCTTCTTTCTACTCCTGTTCTCTAATTTCTATTTCATTTACCATCTCCTCTAACTCATCTAATCTACTTTTAAATCCCTTCATTGTATGTTTCATTTCAGATACTGTATTTTTCAGTTTCTATCTCTTTATTGAAGTCCTTTGAGATCTTTAATCTTTTTCTGTAGCTCTGTGAGCATGTTTATTTTTATTTTGAAATCTTTGCCAAGAAGATTGGTGATTTCAGTTTCACTTAGCCCTCTTTCTGGTATCTTGTCCTTTAGTTTTGTTTGGACAAAATTCTTTTGCCATTTAATTTCTGTAGTGATTCATATGGAATAATAACTTTGTGTACGTGGTGCCCTCTAGTGTCCAGAATCTCTACTCTCTGGAGCTGCTCAGCACCTTTAGCAATAAAGGGGGTCGCAGGCAAGAGGCATCAGCACCTGCTGGGAAGGAAGAGATCTTTCCTGCTTTCTGGCTGCAGTGCCTATGTCCACTTCCAGGTCCAGTGGGCCAACCATGCAGGGAGGAGCCTCTGTGTTATATCCCTGCTGCTGCCATAGGCAGGGTCACCTCTGGCTGGCCTGGCACAGTGGTGCGGGCTGCATGTGTGCAGACCAGTGCCTCCTGGGAGGAAGGAGTTGCAGGCTGCATTCCACAGTGGGGGGTCAAGGCTGCATTGCCTGCCCAGGGGATGGAGCATCTGAAGCAGCTGAAAGTTCCCAACCTGCTGGGCTGAGTGTGCCAGGATGATTTTGCCCTTTCTCCTGAGCAGTGAGTTCTGTGTATTCTTTACTCCTTTAGGACCCATCTCTCTGTTGGGTATTCTTTCAAAGTCCCCCCTTTCTCTTGTCCCAGACCAGCTGGTTGTGCATACCTGTTAACAGGTGGCTGGAATCTCAGTCTCTCTGATTATTCTGCCTGTCTTTGCTTTCCAACCACACTAATCTCCAGAGTACCATGTAATGTGGGTTCATGCTCCTGAAGCATATATCCAGGGCTGGGTGTTCAGCAGTTCTGGGCTTCTACTCCCTCCCTGCTCCATTTCTCTTCCTCCTGCCTGTGAGTTGGGATGGGGAGGAGGGCTTCTGTCCCTCTGGATTGTGGCTTTGCTACTTTATTCTTTTCTTGAGGTCTTCTCTTTTCCCCAGATGTAGGCAGTCTGTTCTTCAGTCTTTGGGTCACTCTTTCAAGATCAGTTGTATTTGCTGTATTTTTGTATTATATATAGTTTTGGGTGGTTTCTGCATCACTTCTCATGCCACCACCTTTTTCCAGCACAGTAGACATTCTTTTTTTCACTCTTTTCATAGTAATTCAAAAAATGAAGTCCAGTTAAATGAATTTTTATCTAATTTCCTTATGATCATTGGCCTTTATCCATTCATCAATTAGCAATTATGTTTTCTACATTTCTATTACGTCCAATAAAGTACTACTACTGTCTTTTTCACATTCTGGATGTATATGTGTTGTAGATGAAAAAATTTAACCCTTCTACTTCTTTAACAGGCCCTGAGTTTTCCCCCCAGTTTTCTTCATATATAAGGCGTAAAAGGCTTACACTATGTCATTTCTTTCTAAGAAGCAAAAGAGGATGTAATCATATGGGCAAAAGAATTTTTGGGTCAGGGACTTGAGGGCATTACACAAAGTCAGTGAAAACCTCTTGAGAGAGAGAATTATAAGGTCTCAAGGAGTTGGAATTAGAGTTGCAGCAGAGAAGAGATAGCAATCAAGACCCTAGAGGAGGCCAATTAATAATAGCCCTTTTAATTAAGCATCTGACTAGGACATCATTTGGTCCACTATAAATATATTGTACATTCAAAATAAAATGAGAGACACAGGTTGTAACCAATTTAAGTATTACTGTAACAAAGGATTCACCATTTAGGGGTAAATTTATACAACTGAAATTCCCAGGGCACTTGATTTTAAAAGCTTTATTAAGGAATTTCAAAATAAGCATGCCAATATTTCTAAGTATTCAATTCTATGTTCAGATTCATGCCACTTATACTAGGCTTTATTGATTTGGCCAAACAGGAGTTTACTTCAGTTTTGAATAATAAATCTTAACATATGTGAAAATGTTCAATATTGGTAGAAATTTATTTTAGATGTTTTGAAAGATATATAAATGAACCATTATTTTGTGGAAGTTTGTTAACAATTTAAGGTCTTAAGTAGAGATTTATTTAAGACAATTTCTAACAGCAGTGAGATACCAAGTACAGTGTATTGAAAATGATTCAACTAGGTGCAAGCTTTAAGGGTATGCATTGCTTTTGGAGAATTTAAAAATAATAACTTGGCTATTGTAAATAATGTTGCAGTAAACATAGGGGTGCATATCTTTCAATTTAGTGATTTTTTTTTCTTCACATAAACTCTTAGAAGTGGAATTGCTGGGTCGTATGGTATTTCCATTTTTAGCTTTTTGAGGAAACTCCATATTGCTTACCACAGTGGCTGCACCAATATTTAATCCCACTACAGTGTACAAGGTTCCCTTTTTCACAATATCTTCACCAACACTTGTTGTTTCTTTTATATATATATTAGCCATTCTTACTTACAATAGCCAATATATGGAAACAACCTAAGTGTCAATCAATAGATGAATGGATAAAGAAGATGAAGTACATATATACAATGGAATATTATTCAGCCATAAAAAGAATGAAATCTTCCCATTTGTGACAACATGGATAGACCTAGAGGGCATTATGATAAGTGAACTAAGCCAAACAGAGAAAGACAAATACTATATGATTCCACTTACATTTGGAATCTGAGAAACAAAACAAATGAACAAAAAACAAAACAGAAATAGACTCATAAACACAGAGAACCAACTGGTGGTTACCATTGGGAAGGGGGGGGGTGAAAGGGTTGAATGAAATAGGTGAAGAGGATAAAGAGGTCCAAACTTCAAATTATAAAATAAATTACTCACAGGGATGGAAGTACAGTGTAGGGAATATAGCCAAGATATTTTAACATGGTTGTATGGTGACAGATGGTAAGTATACTTATCATGGTGAGCATTTAGTAATGTATATAATTGTTGAATCACTATACTGTACATCTGAACCCAACCAATATACTACTTTATATCAACTAAATTTCATTAAAAATTATAAAAAATTATCCCTAAATATTAAAAGAAATCTTAATAATGATAATATTCCTGAAAGTTTTTAATCTCACCAGGCACCAGAAATTCTAAATATGTCAGTAATAAAATATTCCTCCTCACTGGAGCAGACTTCTCCCACTGTCCCCCCTTGCTTTGGTATGCCACCCTCTAACAGTAATGTTAAATATATGTGCTAACCTGTAAATATTACTTATATGTGTGTAGTCATTCTTTTATTCTTTGTGTTGATATGGTTGCCAGGGAAGTGCAGAGTTCCCTTTAAAAATCTGTGTTAAGAAATTGGTATTAAATAGGCAAGAAAAAAAGGGGGGGAGAGATGTATATGTAGATGCTTATTACCTAAATTTTTTAAATGTACTCCTTATTTTAAATGATACCTCCCATAATGTACACATATCTTCAGTAAACACCTTGATAAATTTATGTATATACTTTATATTTATAAATTACAATATATATATATATATATATAAATTCATCAAGCTGTTCATATATATAAAATCTTTACCTAGATCAAGATATAGGACATCTCCATTACCTGGAAGTTTCCCTTGTACCCTTCCCTGTCAATGCCTAACCCCAAGAGTTAACCACTATTTTTACTTCTATCACCATAGATTAACTTTGTCTGACTTGCTCATCGTATAAGTTGAATCATGCAGTTAAGAAAAAAAAAGAAAGAAAATGAAAAACAGAAATCTGTATTTAGAAAGTTTCTTTCCATTATTCTGGGATGAAGTCCTGTGATGCTTCTCATTCCTGGGGTCTGTCTATCTCATATGTACGTGGAGTCTGGCTCTTATCCAGATTAGCCACAACTGAACAACAATATATTAGTGTTACTCAAAACCATTAAGACAGTGTTTCAGACTAGAGAGAAGCAGGATAAATAAGCCTTAATATTTTTCTATTTCCTTTCTCTTCCTGTAATTCAGTGTAAACATAAATTCCCAAAGCCTTCATTTGTCATTAAAACATCTAAAGCAACACTTTTTCATGTGTGTTTGATGGAATACCCTGTAAAAAGTGGTTAAATGGTTACATCATTTTAGAAAATGTTGCATAATATATTCACCTCATAGGGAATCAAAACATGCACTAGCACATTAAAGGCACTGAGTTCTGTAAGAAAACAACATATGTACATTCAGTTAGTGTTTTCAAATTTATTAAGGATTTTTTTTGCATACTAACATTAAAAATCCCATGAAATTAATGTTCTTTAGTGGGAACTATGGGAAATGCTAGCCTAATTGCTTTATTATTTCTTTATTGAAAAGCCATCTATACAGCCAATAAGCAACTTTGCATCTCGAATAATTTTCATACTGTTGGCATGTCAAACAGTTATAAGCCAAATTTAAATCATTTTCATTACTATCAAGCATAGTATTTATCTTCGGGAAGCTTAGCTTTGTCTAAACTGGAAATAAGTGTGAGTGGAATGTATATATATTAGTGTTTGTGTGCATATGTCTTTATACAGGGTATTAAATAACACTGTGGCTATATCCTCAAGAAAAATATCACAGTAGTTGTAGCCATGAATTGGTTTTTATAACATCCTCAGATAAAAGCTGAGCAGACAACATTAAATTCCAATTCAAAGATGGCAGTCTACCAGAAGGGAGATGTTGCATTACACAAGCACTTGTTTTATACGATTAGAGATAAAAGCAGTACATATAAGTTAATTTTCTAGATAACTGCAACTTATACACTTATATTCCAAAACCATTTTCCCCCTTTATTTATACACCTCCTAAATGAATCTTCCTAGAATTCAACTCTTTCAACAAATTATATTAAGCATTTTTCTTGATGACTTGGGGCACAAAAAGTGGTATAACACTGAATACTATTTCCTTTATTCTAATCAGCTGTCCCTTTTAAGAATACCAGGTCCCATGCTTCCATATCAAGTTAATTTGAATTTGCATGCAATCTTAAATTGATGGGTTTTAGTTTCTGTTATGAAGCTGAAGATTTTATGTTTTTCCTCCTGAGTGTATGGTTCTGTTGCAGAGAGTTGTTGGATCTGGGAGGAGAATGGGAATATGGAAGCAGAAGAAGGGTAAAATAGTAGAATGATTCCCTTACAGTGCCTGAAAGCATGCACTTTGGTATTCCTGAATTCTGGTACTGGCTTTGATACTAAGTAGCTGTCACCTAGGGCAAGTTACCTAACTTGTGAGCCTCAGTTTCCTAATCTGTAATATAAACTAATCATATTTACCTTTGTGTAAGTATTAAAGCAGATACTAACAGTCAGATAAAGTTGCAGGTCAATACCAGGTTGAAAGCCCCAGTGAAAACATGCATAAACACTGGGAATCTAGAAAAGCAACAAATAAAAAGCCAGATGAAAGACAAAAGCATAAAAGAATATTTTTGGATCAGAGAAAGGAAACAGTTCTTATAGGCAAAGGGTCACCTCTTTATGATTCAGTATAAAGCAGTGAAGCATGTTTGTTTTGGAATCTGTCAGAACTGGGCTTAAACCCAGTCTTTGAAATGTACTAGATTTATTACCATTATAAAGTTATCATAAACCTCTTTTTACTCATGTCTTCATTGGATAATATTAGTTCATAGGGTTATTATGAGAAGTGTACAAACACATACACACACACACTTTCTGTGCTTTGCTGTAAAACCCAACAAACAATGCTGAAATGATTATGGCAAAGATGATAACAATGACATAACACACTCGTCTCAATTCCTGATACAATGTAAATAGGTAGAGGTTCTCCACAGCTGCTAATGAAATCTGTTTTCATGTAGCCTATCATTGTAACACTATTAAAGAATAAACAGACTAATCTTCCTTACTTTTTTCCAATTTTATGTCATATAAGGAGGCTTGTCATTATAAAGTTCCATTTTTCAAAATCTCTAATGAACACTATCATCAAAAATTTAGGATAGAAAATGAAAATAAAAAGTCAAATGCACTATATTTAGCATGTTTGGGTGCTTTGTATTTTCTGTTGTTCTCAACCTTGGCTGCATATTTTACTCAACGGAGGAGCTTTCAAAAATACCAATGCGCAGGCCACACTGAATTCAAGTAAATCAGAATTTCTGGTGTTGGGACCCATGATCACTAGTTTGTAAGCTCCTCAAGTGACTTCAATATGCAGTCAAGGTTGAGAACTACTGCCCTAGATAAAATCTAGCTTGTCAAATCTTGCTGCCTATGACAGTAAATTGAAGACCATTAAAAATATCTTTAAGAGTTTGTACCAATATTCCAGCTACGATTTACTGGGGACCTCCTGTAGGCCAGGCATTGGGCCACATGGTTTACATATATTGCTTTACATATATTTTACATATATTTTATAATATTGCAACATGAATTCATAATATTTCTATTCTTCAACACAACCCTATGGGGTAGGTTCTCATTTTAGAGATTTTAAAGTCCATGAGGATCTTTGTATCTTATTTGCCTTATCTTCAGAAGCTAGCACTGTACCCAGGACAAAAGAGACAAGTAATAAATATATGCTGAGTGAATAAGTGAAAACAATTTCATATGAGATGACAGAGAATTCAAGCAACTTTCCCAAAGCTGCAGAGGCGGAATTTAAAACTATATCCAGCTAATTCAGGAATCCATGCTTTTCATACCGTTACAACTTGCTTTTCTTGTTTGCTTATGGAACAATATCAATTTTTCATGATAGCAACAGAAGTAATCACATAGGCAAATTTTAAGACTGTCAACAAAGTAATTCATCCTGTTGAACCTCTCAAGGGCCCCCACACTAGTCCTACGATCCATACCGGAGTTACTGCTTACACTCACCAATGTACTCATGCACCATGATAAATCAACCTTTATGAGTTGAAGACACTATGGTTTCTCCTCTGTCAAACCCAACTAGAGCCAATATCTTTCAGCCACAAAGACATCCTAGAATACTAGACAATTCTAATGTCTCCCTTTCTTTGGATTCCTAAAATAATTTTCACTTCTAGTGTTCATTTTGCTACACTTACATCCTGTTTTATATGGCTAAGTTCCATGGAAGCATGCTCTGTACATCCAGTAGAATTATGAAATATCTAAAAGCAGGTAACGATAGCATATACTGTGTCAGAATCTATTCTAAGTACTTTATATTATTTATTTATCCTTAGAATCTCCCATTGAAGTAGGTACTTTTAATATACCATTTGCAAATAAAAAGCTGGTTATATTGAAATACAGTTATCAAAATACCTTTAAATTTTTATGGTATAGTAATATATTCGCTTCATTTTAACACATTTGATAACAAATTTATCATCAGGTCTAAAATGATCATTTTGAAATAAAATGAGCTTAAATTTATTTCAATATAATTACAACTTTCATGTGATGTGAAATTATTTGTGTTGTCTATTGCTGACAAAGTTATAGGTACAGCAATATTATAACGGTCTGTTGCCTACTTTCAAAACAAAAGGAAATGCTAATTTTTAGTTAGATGACAGGAAAAATAGATGTTATTTTCTCTACCCAAATTCACATACCACTTGAATTTAATTAACAAAAACCCAGGACCCATGGACTCCAAAACAAGAACTCCTGGTCTCAAAATATCTATCAGTCATTGAACACAGGTACCCAGGAAAGATCTGCTACTTCATATCTTCAGGTATTTATGTAGGAAAGATAAAATTAGAAGATACACTTTTTGTTAGCTTGCAAATATATTTTAGTTGTATTCACATCAATTATTAGTAAACATTTGAGTCAAGATTTAAAGAACTGTATTGCCTGGGTTAGGCTGTGAAGGCATATAGAGATATCCGAAAGGGCACTGACTTGTACCTTTGGTAATTTTTCCAAAAATTTCTTAAATATTCATGAGATTGCAAGTGAATAAGAAAAAATTTACATTGTAACCAGTGCCAGCCAGCTTTTATTTTTATACCTCACATCTATTTAACTAAAAAGATTGACATTCTATAATGTACATTTGGCTTTCCCATAAAGTACAAATTCAGGCTACAAAAAAAATGCAGAGTATTTTTAATCTCACAATAGCACAAGACACGATAAAAAAACAAAGCCTTAAATGCGTCAGTGGGAACTTAAATCAGCTGCCAAATTGAAACTGGTATCATTTTTGTTAATGAGCACCAACAAAATTTTGCACATTATAAATTTCTTGCAGAAAGGGCTTTATTTTGCTTTGGATAAGGTAATTCATGCATGAAATATCCAAGCTAATGGATATGATTTTCAGCTACATTTAATGATTACTTCTATTAGAGACAGTGGCATAGATTTAGCAAAATCTTGCAGGTGCTTTGTAGTTCCTCTAGTTTAAGAGAGAAAATATTTTCTTCAGGGAATGAAGTGAAATAGAATTCTTAATAATGTATCTTTTGAAAAAAATAAACATATGTCTAAATGTTCTGTTAGTCTCTGCTAAAGTTCAGAAACTAGGTGTTTGACTTTTCAACTGGACCAGGCAATAGCTCCCCCTAAACTGTTTTCAGTTGCAGAGATTTTTCTTTTCCTTTATTTCTTCCCATTTAGCATTATTAAAGAGCAACAGGAAAAGCCTAGCAGCAAATCAGAACAGACCTTTTATTCAAAACAGCTCCAGTTAACTGAAATAAAGTGTAACTTTGAAAAGTGCGGGGACATAAAGAAGGTACAACAAGCTCCTATCTAGTTGGCAATTAAATGCAACTTCTTTCTGTGGACCATGTCTACCAGGCCCCACTCTGAACCAATGGGTCTGTCAGTACGATAGTGCTCTAATTATTAAACATGACTTCCTTAAAAAGTTGGCTTATTCAGGCTCTTCTATGGGATTCTTCTGTGGAGTTAGTTTACTGTAGGAACTTTGGCACAAAGCAGGTATCACGAGGTCATTGGCAGCACGACTTGAAAGTGAGGTGGGCAAAAAAGGAAAGCTATTAATATAAGAACAGCATTACTCTTCACAATTTTCCCAGGTTGCCCTTCAATGCCATGACTTAGCAAGTTACTTAACAATATCCTATGGATTATCTTCTTCCTGCTGAGTTCAAAGAACAAAGTAGTTTGTTAAACCTACATGGGGCAGCAATAAAGCCTTAACTTGTGGTCATGAGTATTTAATAGTGCCAGTTTTACTTATATGAAACATACCAGACATGTCAGTCAAGCTTTACGGTAGACTATATTATAAAACTTTGATGTTTTGATTTAATTTAATACATTTGTACAAGTACATCCAAATGTAAATATTTGCTTTGTTCTTTTCAGAGACTAAGTATTGGTAACCTCATGAAATTCTATGTTATTAAAGTAGCTTGTATATCCAGAAAAGAATTTATTCTTCAAGCAGCCTGGAAAAACCATCATTCATAAAATTTAAATTTCCAAAAGATCAGGAGTTTTTCAATTCATATATTATTTGGAATGATTAAAACATACATATTTGAAGAAAAAGTTTGACTGAAAGCTGATTTTTTAATTTTTTCTCCATATAGTCCTCTACCTAGAAATCATTCAACTATACCTATATTATCATGTTTGCCCCAAATAAATATTCATGAATTCACCATTAGATGTATCTAAAATTCTGTCATATTAATTACAAAACTTGGATTTTTGAGAAAAATATTTTAATGGATAAATTGTTAGTGAACTAATAGCAAAGTTGTAGAACTAGAACATTCCTAGAACATTCCTTACTTACTTCGTCAGTAAAAGAATAATTTAAATGAAAACAAAAGAGGAAAATAATTTAAATAAAAGCAGAAGAGCAAAATGATGATAATTTCCAATGCTCTAGGATGAAAAATATGCAGGAATAAATTTACCTATGCACAGGAAATTAATGACCACTATGTAAAAATTATAGTATTTCATTCTCAGAACATTAATCAAATAAGAAGAGGTTCTAAAATTTGCTCTTGATCAAATTTTCTGTAAACATTTCATTCCAAAGTCACAGAATGGAAAAAAAAAAATGTTTTATCTTAAAAACCTTTGCCACATTTTTCTAGTTAAGCATCTACTAGAAGAAACTTGGTTTTGACAGATTTTAATTTTCAAGACGATGTCTAATTATTACTATTATTTTCTCTTTTTGTTCTATGTATTAAATTCAAATACAGTTTCCTGTGTTCACAGGTCTGTAGTGTTTTCGCTCTACACTGTAACTAAAATACAATATTTTAGTAACAACTTACTAAATGGAGCTTGTGAGCTTTTAATCCAGAAATAATCAAAAAGAGAAGATATACAAACCAATTATAGCTGCCTGGTGTGTTGCCACCAAGATTTGCTACTCAGGAAACTTATACATGTGGCATGTTTTACACTTGGCACTTGTTATATTATTTTCTTATTTATTCATCACAATAACATTATAAGATAGATTCAAATGGGTTAAATAACTTACCCAAGAAAAGCAGGAAAGCCAAAACTATCACTCAGGCCTGAGTCCATGGCTTCCCACTCATAATTATTAAACTGCACTCTTTATATTATCATTACCTCTGGAAAATTCAGTATTCTGCAAGGTAAATTTTTAAAAGAGAGAGAAAGAGCTAGAACTTCCAAGTAGCTGAAGAGAAGGTATAGTGAACAACTCCCAAAATTTCCTTCCCAAACTATGTGAAATAATTTCAGAACTGAACATTTTACACCAAAGTCACACTTCAGCTTTATGTTCAAGACAGAGAAGACTGGAACTACAAAATGGCTTAGAAGAAAAAAAAGAAAAATCAACTATATTTAACACACAGTCTTTCACACTCATGCCCTCACACCTCGGCCATGCAATAGGACTTTGAGAGGAGTAAATGCAGTCTGAGAAAGGCTTGAAGAGGTCTGGAGCTAGTAAAGTCATCTAAGGGTGATTTGGCACATGCACCTAGAAGATTAAACCAACCCTAAATCTAAATTCAGTGGGAAAGTGTGCAGGCAGATCAGAGTATAAATAACAGGAAAGAAGTTTCAAAATAAGCTTGATTTAAAGGGACAGAGGCAGTTTAAAGAACTATATGAAATTTAAAGGTTTTACAATTCCTTAGCTGCTGGAGAAGTGTAAAGCCTAAATATGACAATTGGATAATAAAAGGATAAAGAAAAAAAAGGGAAAATGTAAAGTCCTGAAAAACAAGAAATAAACTTAAAATCAAATATTCACAACATTCATAGCCACTCCATTACCATTAAAATAAAAGAAAGCAGACAAATAAAACACTACTAAAGAACCTGGACTTTGTTAGACTGATATTAAAGGGCAACATTAAATTGAGAATCTTATAAATCACCCCAATATTATAAAAATGAAGAGGAAATATCTGTAGAAAAATATTTACAAAATAAGGAAATGAAATTTCATTCATCAACTGAGTGAACCTACTCTGAAAAACACCCTTGAAGGAGAATTAAGCTGCAAGTCTACACTGAAAAAAAAATTAAACATATTCAAACACTTAAGAATATAGAAACATTTTTAAAGGAACAAACACTGAGCAAAAGGAAATCTCATTCTTTGCTGTTGGGAAAGCAAAATGGAATGACATAGCTACTTTGTAAGACAATTTGGCAATTTATTACAAAGCTAAACATAGTCTTATCATACAATCCAGCATTCAGATCCTAGGTTTCAAATTATTTGAAAATGTATACCTAAAAAAATGTTTACAGGAGCTTTACTCAAAATCTCTAAAGACTGGAAGCAACTAAGATATCCTTCAATACGTGAATGGATAAACAAACTGCTATATCCATAAAATAGAATACTATTCACCCATAAAAATAAATGAGCTACAAAGTTATACAAAGACATGGATGAATCTTAAGTACATGTTGCTAAGCAAAAGAAGCCAATATTTAAAAGGCTACATACTATATGATTCCATTTTTATGACACTGTGTAAAAAGCAAAATTCTGGAGATAGTAAACATATGCATAGTTGCCATGGGTTTAACGTGCGGAGGGTTGAACAGATGAATTATGGGGGATTTTTATTTGGTTGGGGGGCACAGAAAGGGACCATTATCTCCCCTCCTGAGGGTGGACTGCACATCGTGAATTCTTTCCTAAAAGGGAAAAAGAGTAACTTACCAGTAAAGAAACATAACAAAAACTAATTCAGCTAACTGGTGGAGGTTAACATCACTTAACAAGTCATATTCTAGTACGTTTTCTTAATATAAGGTGAAGACAATGGCATTTTACCTTGATGGCCTTTTTCCCAACAACCCATAATCCCAGTTTAATCATGAGAAAAACATCAGTTGCATCCCAGTTGAGGGACATTCTACAAAAACCCTGACCAGTACCACTCAAAACTGTCAAGATCATCAAAAACAAGGAAAGTTTAAGAAACTATCATAACCAAGGGGAGCCTAAAGACATATGAAAACTAAATGTAATGTGATAACTTGAATGTTATCCTGGAATACAGAAAGGATGTTAAAATAAATAAGGAAATCTAGGAACACCTAAATATGTAAAACAAATATTAACAGAATTAAAGGGAAAAACTGACTGCAACTCAATCATATTAGGGGACTTTAACACACCACTTACATCAATAGACAGATCAACCAGAAAGAAAATAAATAAGGAAACATAGACACTGAACAACAAACTAGATCAGATGGACTTAAAGACATATACAGAACATTTCACCCAAAAGAAGCAGGATACACATTTTTCTCAAGTGCACATGGAACATTTTCCAGAATAGATCACATACTAGGCCAAAAAAATAGCCTCAAGAAATTCAGAGAGATTTAAATTGTATCAAGCAACTTCTCAGACCACAATGCTATGAAACTAGAAATAAATTACATGGAGAAAACAAAAGCCCACAAACAGATGGAGGTTAAACAACATACTTCTAAATAATAAAAGGATCAATGAACAAATCAAAGTAGGAATCAAGCAATACAATGAGACAAATGAAAACAATAATACAACTGTTCAAAATATGTTGGATGCCAAAAAATGGTTCTGTGAGGGAAGTACATAGCAATACAGGCCTACCTCAAGAAGCAAGAACAATCCCAAATAAGCAGTCTAAACTCACAAGTAAAGAAGCTAGAAAAAGAAGAACAAATGAAACCCAAAGTTAGTAGAAAGAGGGACATAATAAAAATCAGTGTAGAAATAAATAACATAGAGAATAAGAAAAAAGTCAGTGAAACCATGAATTGGTTCTTTGAGAAGATTAAAAAAATAGACAAACCCCTAGCCAGACTTATGAAGAAAAAAAAGAGAGAGGGCACAAATAAAATAGAAACAAAAAAGGAATAGTCACAATGGATATCACAGAAATATAAAGAAGTACTAGAGAATTCTGTGAAAAATTATATGTCAATAAATTGGACAACCTAGAAGAAATAGACAAATTCCTAGAAAAGTACAACCTTCCAAGATTGACCCGAAAGAAACAGAAAATCTGAATAGACCAATTACCAGTAATGAAATTGAATTGGTAATCAAAAAATCCCACCAAACAAAATTCCAGGATCAGATGGCTTCATAGCTGAATTCTGCCACGCATTTAAAGAAGAGTCATTCTTCTTTGAAGTAAACAATACCCATTCTTCTTGTATTCCAAAAAGTAGAAGAGGAGAGAGTACTTACAAACTCATTATATGAGGCCAGCATCTCTCTAATACCAAAACCAGGCAAAGACACCCCAAAAAAAGAAAATTATAGGCCAATATCCCTGATGAACAGATATGCAAAAATCCTCAACAAAATATTAGCAAACAGAATTCAAAAATACATCAAAAAGATCATCCATCACAATCAAGTGGGATTTCGTAGAGATGCAAAGATGGCACAATACTCGTAAATTAATCACTATGATACACCACATTAACACAAAGGATAAAAACTATATGATCATCTCAATAGATGCTGAAAAAGCATTTGACAAAATTTGACATCCATTCATGATAAAACTCTTAACAAAATGGGTAAAGAGGGAATGTACCTCAACACAAAAAAGGCCATATATAACAAACCCACAGCTAACATTATACTCAATGGTGAAAAGCTGGCAGCTTTTCCCTCAAGATCAGGAACAAGACAAGGATATCCACTCTTACTACTGCTTTTCTACATATTACTGGAGGTCCTAGCCATAGTCAATATATAGAGCTAAAAAGCATCCAAATTGGTAAGGAAGAAGTTATACTGTCACTATTTGCAGGTGACATGATACCATATATAGAAAAACCTAAAGACTCAATTAAAAAACTATTCGAATTAATAACTGGATTCAGCAAAGTTGCAGGATACAAAATTAATACACAGAATTCTGTTGCATTCCTATATATGAATGACAAACCAGGAGAAAGAGATATCAGGAAAATAATTCTATTTACAAATGCATCAAAAAGAATAAAATACCTAGAATAAACATAACCAAGGAGTTGAAAGACCTATACCCTACAAACTACAAGACACTCATGCAAAAAATTGAAGAAGACACCAATAAATGGAAATACATCCCATGCTCATGGATGGGAAGAATATTGTAAAAATGGCCATCCTGCCTAAAGTTATCTACAGATTAAATGAAATCTCTATCAAAATACCAACAGGATTCTTCAACAAACTAGAGAAAATAGATCTAAAATTCATATGGAACCATGAAAGACCCTGAATAGCCAAAGAAATCCTGAGGAGGAATAACAAAGCTGGGAAGTAAAGCTCCCTAACTTCAAGCTCTGCTTCAAAGCCACAGTAAACAAAACAGTATGGAAATGGCACAACAGGTCCATAGATCAATGTAACAGAATAGAGAGCCAGATATAAACCCAGACATATATGGTCAATCAATATACGACAAAGAAGCCATGAACATAAATGGAGAGAATATAGTCTCTTCAGTAACTGGCATTGGGAAAATTGGACAGCTACATGCAACAGCATGACACTGGATTATTGTCTAACTCCATACAGAAAAGTAAATATGAAATCGATCAAAGATCTGAATGTAAGTATAAAACTTTTAGAAGGAAACATAGGCAAAAATCTCTTGAATATGAGCATGAGCAATTTTTTCTTGAACACATCTCAGGCAAGGGAAACAAAACAAAAAATGAACAAGTGGGACTACATCAAACCAAAAGCTTCTGTACAGCATAGTACACCATCAAAAAAATAAAGAGGAATCTTACAGTATGGGAGAATATATTCATAAATGATTAATCCAATAAGGGGTTAATGTCTAAATTATATACAGAATTCACCTGTCTCACCACCAAAAAAACTAACCTGATAAAATAATGGGCAGAGAATCATAACAGACATTTCTCCAAAGAAGGCATACAGATGGCCAACAGGCACATGAAAAGATACTCCACATTGATAATCATCAGGGAAATGTAAATCAAAACCACAATGAGATATCACCTCACACTAGTTAGAATAGCTATTAGCCAAAAGACAAGAATTAACAAGTGTTGATGAGGATGTGGAGAAAAGGGAACCCTCCCACACTGTAGGTAGGAATGTAAATTGGTGCAGCCACCATGGAAAGCAGTATAGACGTTCCTTCAAAAAATAAAAATAGAAATACCATATGACCTGGTAATTCCCCTTACAGGAATTTATCTGAAGGAAACCAAATATCTGATTCAAAAAGATATATGCATCCTTATGCTTATTACCACATTATTTACAATAGCCAGGATATGAAAGCAACCAAAATGTACATCAATAGATGAATGGACAAAGAAGAAGTGGTACATATACACAATGGGTTATTATTCAGCCATAAAAACAAAATCCTGACATTTGGGACAACATGGACAGGCCTACAGGGTATTATTGTAAGTGAAATAAGCTAGGTGAACAAAGACAAAAATCATATGATTCCACTTATCTGTGGAATCTAAAATTAAACAAGGCAAAATAAATAAAATAGCAGTAGACTTGCAGACACTGAGAAGTGACTGCTCGTTACCGTGGGTGAGCGGTTGGGATGGGTTGGTTGGGAGGGTGAGGGCAATAAAGGCCACAAAAATTCTCAGTCATTATAAGTTGGTCATGGGGATGTTAGTAAAGAATGGAGAATATAGCCAATGATTCTTTAGCATCTTTCTATGTTGACAGTAACTGCACTAGTGAGGGTGAGGATTTAATTATATGAGGAACTGTTGAACTATGGTGTTGTATATTTGAAAGTAATGTAAAATTGTATGTAAACTATACTTCCATAAAAAAACCATATAACCTCAATTATATGTGGAATCTATAAAGCAAAATAAATAAATAAAACTCACAGATAATGGATTGTTTCCATGGGGGAGGGGGACTGTGGGATGCATGACATGGGTGAAGGGGGGTCAAGAGGTACAAGTTTCCAGTTATAAAATAAATGTCGTAGGAATATATTATACAGTATGGTTACTATGGTCAATAATACTGCAATGTATATTTGAAAGTTCACAAGAGAGTAAATCTTAAAAGTTCTCTTCACAAGAAAAAAAATTATTGTAACTTTGTATCGTGATGAAAGGTAACTAGACATACTGTGGTGATGATTTATCAGTGTATACAAATAATGAATCATTATGTTGTACACCAGAAACTAATGTTATATGTCAATTATACCTCAGTTTAAAAATCAATTATCTCTAAATAAATCTATATATAAAGTGCAATCCCAATAAAAATTGCCTTTGTGCTTTAATAACAAAATTACTCTAAAATTTCTATGGAAAAATAGAGATTTATAAGTAGTCAAGTCAATATTGTAAAGGACAAATTAAATTCTTCTTGTCTTCTGATATTAAAGCAGACTACAGAATCACTATAATAAAGGCAGGGTAGTATTGGTATAAGAACTCATATTAAGCAAATACTACAATGCATAATGCTTAATAAAAAAATGTAAAAGAAAAGAGAAAAGTCATTCAGGTAAATAAAAATATGCATGAAAAAATAATATTAATTCTATGAGAACACATCCAAATCATTAAGGAAAATGAACATTACAAGCATTAAGTGGATGCCTGCAATGGGGGGAGTAAAGAGAAAATTGGTGCATGACATGGTGATACAAGGAAACAAATAATCAAAATAACTCCAAAAGAAATAGAAAACATAAATTAACAATCAATTATCAATAAAGGTGGAATGCAATAGAAAAGACGATTCCTCTACCTATCTCATGACCAAATAAAAAAATATAGGTTTTCTAGCAGTAGGTCTTTAACAAACTTTAAGGAGTAATTTGTGTCAATGGCTTAAGTAATCATAAACAAGTATCCCAAAGACCCATTGACTCCATTCCTGAGTATATATATTCTTAAAAAGTTTCACATATGTCCTTAAGATAGCATACATTGTTTTTTGTGTTTGTTTTTTTTTTTTTGATGGCAGAGAGCTGGAAGAATCAGAGAGTTCATCAGAGCTAGAGTACAACTGGGATAGAGGTATCTCTAGGAGTATTGTACATTACTTAGAAGCGATAGATCAGATGTACACATAAACATAATACTTAAACTTCAAATGCATGCACACATAAAAATACATGTTTTGTAAGAATACAAACAAAAACACATTAAATAATTAGAGTGTTTAATTATGCAGGAATGGTTGAAAAAATTCTTAAACTCCCTGAGCTTCATTTTCTACACAAGAAAAATAGAAACAATAATTGCAACTTAAAATTTTCCATAAAACTCAAAAAGGAAGACTAATTTCAAGCATATATGGTCAATTAATATATGATAAAGGAGCCATGGATATACAATGGGGAAATGACAGCCTCTTCAACAGCTGGTATTGGCAAAACTGGACAGCTACATGTAAGAGAATGAAACTGGATTACTGTCTGACCCCATACACCAAAGTAAACTCAAAATGGATCAAAGACATGAATGTAAGTCATGAAACCATAAAACTCTTAGAAAAAAGTATAGGTAAAAATCTCTTGGACATAAACATGAGCAACTTCTTCATGAACATGTCTCCCTGGGCAATGGAAACAAAAGCAAAAATGAATTAATGGGACTATATCAAACTAAAGAGCTTCTGTACAGCAAGGGATACCATCAGTAGAACAAAAAGACTTCCTACATTATGGGAGAATATATTCATGAATGACATACCGATAAGGGTTGACATCCAAATTATACAAAGAGCTCACGCATCTCAACAAACAGAAAGCAAATAAGCCAATTCCAAATGGGCAGAGGAGCGGAACAGACACTTCTCCAAAGAAGAAATTCAGATGGCCAACAGGCACATGAAAAGATGCTCCACATCACTAATCATCAGAGACATGCAGATTAAAACCACAACGAGATATCACCTCACACCAGTGAGGATGGCCAACATCCAAAACACAAACAACAACAGTTTTTGGTGAGGATGTGGAGAAAAGGGAACCCTCCTACACTGCTGGTGGGAATGCAAATTAGTTCAACCATTGTGGAAAGCAGTATGGAGGTACCACAAAAAACTCAATATAGAAATACCATTTGACACAGGAATTCCACTCCTAGGAATTTATCCTAAGAATGCAGCAGCCCAGTTTGAAAAAGACATATGCACCCCTATGTTTATCACAGCACTATTTACAATAGCCAAGAAATTGAAGCAACCTAAGTGTCCATCAGTAGATGAATGGATAAAGAAGATGTGGTATATATACACAATGGAATATTATTCAGCCATAAGAAGAAAACAAATCCTACCATTTGCAATAACATGGATGGAGCTAGAGGGTATTGTGCTCAGTGAAATAAGCCAGGCGGATAAAGACAAGTACCAAATTATTTCACTCATCTGTGGAGTATGAGAACAAAGAAAATTCTGAAGGAACACAACAGCAGCAGACTCACAGAACCCAAGGATGGACTAACAGTTACCAAAGGGAAAGGGACTGGGGAGGGTGGGTGGGAAGGGAGGGATAAGGGGAAAATAGGGCTATTACAATTAGCATACATAATACAGCGGGTGTGGGGGTGGGGTGGGAGATACGGGGAAGGCAGTATAACACAGAGAAGACAAGTAGTGATTCTATAACATCCTTCTACGCTGATGGACAGTGACTGCAATGGGGTATGTGGTAGGGACTTGATAATAGGGGGAGTCTTGTAACCATAATGTTGCTAATGTAATTGTATATTAATAATAGCAAAATATAAATAAATAAAGGAAGGCTAATTTATGGTATTTGAATGTTTTTCATATTTCTCAGCTGGTTGGTTATAAATTTAGTCCAAGATAATTAGAATATTTGGCTAAGGTGCACCTGACTTACTGCTATATGTATTTTTTATGTACATATCCCAGAGAAATAGCTATATTCTTCACCACCCAGAGGTATTTATTTAACACAACTTGGTTCTGTTCAGGCAGCAGGTGAAAGAAAAGAAAACAGGTACATCCTTGGGCATTCAGATTGAGACAAGAGCCCAAGCAAATGAAGACATCAATAAATAACATGTACAGGCTTTTGTTATTCCTTTCCTTTGTCCTGTGGCTGCTGTGAATAATTCACTACATTTTGGTACTTGTGAAGGGAAAATATCGCTTCCGCTGACCTTTTAAGGTGGTAATTGACTTAGCCCAGCAGCCAGGTAGTCCTACAGGAAACAATGATAGAGTCAGGAGAGAATGCTTTTCTGCAAGCAATTTCAAATGCTATCCCACTATCAAGCCACGCTTTGTACAATATCAGTTTTATGAAGGAACAGTTACTCTTAAATCAATCACTCAAGTAAATATGATGGCAGGCATTGCATGAGGCAATGTAGGTTGAATAGTCTCATTTGTTTTTATGAAAGGGCTGTATCAACAGTGTCTGGTTATCATCTTGCAAAAGAAAGAGCATTGCATCCAGAGCAACAGCAGAACTCTGTCATCAAAAACATCCAAAAGTACTGGGGAAAAAACCAGACTGAGCAAAGGTAAACAGTCCAATTTAATTATTTTGCTTCAAAACTTCAAAAGCCATATCCTGCTATTGTAGAATACAGGTAATGCAGTAGCAGTGCTGAATGGAGTGATACAAGTGTGATTGAAGTTTGTGGGGGGCTGTCATCAATATGAAGTTAGCATTCTTTCCTATCAAAAATGGCAGGCTCTGAGACTGGTATAACCAATGTGATAGATGACTAGTTAACCTGTAGCTTGAATACATTGTAGGTACAAGAACAAGAAATTGGCAGAGTATCAAGCTAAGCATTATGCTCAAGGAAAATTCAGTATCCTGAATAACCAAATGTGGATGGAAAGTACAACTAAACCTAAAGAAACTGTAAAAGGAAAACAATTGTATGCTATTTAAAATGTATACATATGCCATGGAGTATCACCCTACCATTCATTATTATATGACACAGCATAAATCATAGAACATTGAATGACCACAAAGCAGCACATAGATGTCTAGTGAAATAGCATTACACTACAATAAATAGGCTCCATAAGAGGCTACCAGCCTTTGATCTCTCCACTCTCTGATCCCTCAAAGTTTCATAGTCACTTAAGTGACCTGTCTCAGTTTACACAATAAATATATTAAAAATAATTCAGAGTTGAAGGAAATATCAGAGAAAAAAAAACTAATAAGACAGGATTATGTTAAATAATATCTTCACCCCATCATATAACACTAAGTTCTCTATATTGATCCATGAGTCTCAGCTCTGTATGAACCCTATGATTTAACAGGACTTACAGCACAAGCTTACAATTGAAACCTTTAGTACATTTTCTTCACATGAGGGGAATAAAATGAAGGCACAGAAAACTTCTGGGAAGATGGCGGCGTAAGCAGGGCGGCAGAAATCTCCTCCAAACACTATATATATCTATGAAAATACAGCAAATACAACTATTCCTAAAAGAGAGACCAGAATACACATGAAAGCGCACAGCATGCAGCTACACCTGAGAAGACTCAGCACCCCGCAAGGCGGGTAAGACACAGAGCTGCGACCCGGCGGGACCTGAGCACTCACCCACCCCAGCGCACCGGCGGGAGGAGAGGATTCAGAGCCAGGAGGGAGTGGAAGTACAGGCCCGCTAAATAACCAGCTCCAGTAATATGCGTGGGGAGCACTGACTCACATTGCGTGGTGTAGTGGAGATTGGAGAGACAGAGGGTACAGGATCTGAGCAGGGAACGCACCAGGGTGCTTGGAAGTACAGGCCCGTGAAATAACCAGCTCCAGTAATCTGCGCAGGGAGCACTGACTCACATTGCATGGTGTAGCGGAGATTGGAGAGACAGAGGGTGCAGGATCTGAGTGGGGAACGTGCTAGGGTGCTTGCAGCCGGCTACCGGGAAGAAAAAAAAAAGAAAAGTGTGTGCTTTTTTCAGCAGTCTTAACAGCACAGTAGCCCAGCGGAGGAGCTGGATCGACCCGGCACACTCAGCCCAGCAGGCTGGGAGTCCTGGGGCGTTTCGGACCCCTTAGCGGGCGACTGGGAAAGGGTGGCCGCACGTAGACTTCCCACAGAGAACAACAGCATCCCATTCGTTCCCACCCCGACCAGAGCTATAACGGGCCCTGCAGAGCAATGTGGCCATGGCTGCAGAATAGTGGAGCAACAGCGCCACTAGCAGCATCCCCACAGAATCCACTCCCAGTGGGCGATGTTTTGTTTGTTGTTTTTTGTTTTTTGTTTTTTATTCTCTTTCTTTTTACTTTTCTTTCTCTTTATTTCTCCTCTTTTTTTTCTTTTTAATGTCTTAAAGAGCCCAGCTGACATACGTGGCAACTACCAGCGACCACGTCTAAAGCCAAGAAAAGACAGAAGAATATGATCCAGACTAAGATCAACCAGACAACCCCAGAGAAGGAGCCTGAAGGGATAGAAATTCACAGTCTTCCTGAAAAAGAATTCAGAATAAAAGTCATAACCATGCTGACGGATCTACAGAGAAATGTGCAAGAGCTGAGGGAGGAAGTGAGGGAAGTGAGGAAACACTATCCAGAAATCAGACAAGCCATCAATGGGCTTAACAGCAGAATGGATGAGATGCAAGAGATTATTAATGGAATAGAAAATAGAGAACAGGAATACAGAGAAGCTGAGGCAGAGAGAGAAAAAAGGATCTCTAGGAATGAAAGAATATTTAGAGAACTGTGTGACCAATCCAAACGGAACAATATTCACATTATAGGAGTACCAGAGGAAGAAGAGAGAGAAAAAGGGATAGAAAGTGTCTTTGAAGAAATAATTGATGAAAACTTTCCCACGCTGGGGAAGGACATAGTCTTGCAGTCCACAGAAGCCCACAGATCTCCCAACACAAGGGACCCAAGGAAGACAACACCAAGACACATAATAATGAAGATGGCAAAGATCAAAGATAAAGACAGAGTATTAAAGGCAGCTAGAGAGAGAAAAAAGATCACCTACAAAGGAAACCCATCAGACTATCATCAGACTTCTCAACAGAAACCTTACAGGCCAGAAGAGAATGGCATGATATATTTAACGTAATGAAACAGAAGGGCTTTGACAAAGAATACTGTATCCAGCACGATTATCATTTAAATATGACAGAGGGATTAAACAATTTCCAGACAAATGAAAGTTGAGAGAGTTTGCCCCTCATAAACCACCACTACAGGATATCTTAAATGGACTGCTCTAGAGGGAAGCACCCCTAAGGCTAAAAAGATGTCACCAGAGAAAAAAAAATCATAGCAAAGAAATCAGACCATCCAAATACTAAGGCAAAGAATAAAACACCTAATATATAAAGAATGGAGGAGGAAGAATAAGAAGGGAGAATAAGAATGGAGGAGGAAGAATAAGAAGGGATAAAGAAACATCAGACGGTGTTCACAATACCTTAACAAGAAAGTTAAGTTAGACAGATAGTAAAGAAGCAACCCTTGCACCTTTGGTAACCACGAATCTAAAGCCTGCAATGGCAATAAGTACATATCTATCGATAATCACCCTAAATGTAAATGGACTGAATGCACCAATCAAAAGACACAGAGTAACAGAATGGATAAAAAACCAAGACCCATCTATATGCTGCTTACAAGAGACTCACCTCAAACCCAAAGATATACACAGACTGAAAGTGAAGGAATGGAAAAAGATATTTTATGTAAACAACAAAGAAAAAAAGCAGGTGTTGCAGTACTTGTATAAGACAAAATAGACTTCAAAATGAAGAAAGTAGCAAGAGATAAAGAAGGACATTACATAATGATAAAGGGGTCCAACAAGAAGATATAACCACTATAAATATATAAGCACGCAACACAGGAGCACCAGCATATGTGAAACAAATAGTAACAGAATTAAAGGAGGAAATAGACAGCAATGCATTCATTTTAGGAGACTTCAACACACAACTCACTCCAAAGGAGAGATCAACCAGAGAGAGAATAAGTAAAGACACAGAGGCACTGAACAACACACTAGAAGAGATGGACCTAACAGATATCTACAGAACACTGCACCCTAAAGCAGCAGGATACACATTCTTCTCAAGTGCACATGGAACATTTTCCAGAATAGACCACATACTAGGCCACAAAAAGAACCTCAGTAAATTCAAAAATATTGAAATTCTACCAACAAACTTCTCAGATCACAAAGGGATAAAACTAGAAATAAATTTTAGAAAGAAATCAAAAAGGCTCACAAATACATGGAGACTTAACAACATTCTCCTAATGAATCAATGGGTTAATGACCAAATCAAAACAGAAATCAAAGAATATATGGAGACTAATGACAACAACAACACAAAGCCACAACTTCTGTGGGACGCAGCAAAGGCAGTTCTAAGAGGAAAGTATATTGCAATCCAGGCCTATTTAAAGAAGGAAGAACATTCCTAAATGAATTGTCTAAAGACACAATTACTGAAATTGGAAAAAGAAGAACAAATGAGGCCCAAAGTCACCAAAAGGAGGGACATAATAAAGATCAGAGAACAAATAAAATTGAGAAGAATAAAACAATAGAAAAAAATCAATGAAATCAAGAGCTTGTTCTTTGAAAAAATAAACAAAATAGATAAGCCAGACTCATTAAGAGGAAAAGAGAATCTATACACACAAACAGAATTAGAAACGAGAAAGGAAAAATAACGATGGACCCCACAAAAATATAAAGAATTATAAGAGAATACTATGAGAATCTATATGCTAACAAGCTGGAAAACCTAGAAGAAATGGACAACTTCTTAGAAAAATACAACCTTCCAAGACTGACCAAACAAGAAACAGAAAAACTAAACAGAGCAATCACCAGCAACGAAATTGAAGCAGTAATCAAAAAACTACCCAAGAACAAAACCCCTGGACCAGATAGATTCACCTCTGAATTCTACCAGACATATGCAGAAAAAATAATACCCATTCTCCTTAAACTTTTCCAAAAAATAGAAGAGGAAGGAATACTTCCAAACTCTTTCTATGAAGCCAGCATCACTCTAATACCAAAACCGGGCAAAGACCTCACCTAAAAAGAAAATTACAGACCAATATCCCTGATGAATGTAGATGCAAAAATACTCAACAAAACATTAGGAAACCGAATTCAAAAATACATCAAGAGGATCATACACCATGATCAAGTGGGATTCATCCCAGGGATGCAAGGATGGTACAACATTAAAAAATCCATCAACATCATCCACCACATCAACAAAAAGAAGAACAAAAACTACATGATCATCTCCATAGAAGCTGAAAAAGCATTTGACAAAATTCAGCATCCATTCATGATTAAAACTCTCAACAAAATGTGTATAGATGGCAAGTACCTCAACATCATAAAGGCCATATATGACAAACCCACAGCTAACATCATAGTTAATAGCGAGAAGCTGAAAGCTTTTCATCTAAGATCGGGAACAAGACAGGGGTGCCCACTCTCTCTACTCTTATTCAACATAATACTGGAGGTCCTTGCCATGGCAATCAGACAAAACAAAGACATACAAGGCATCCAGATTGGTAAAGAAGAAGTCAAACTGTCACTATTTGCAGATGACATGATACTGTACATAAAAAAACTGAAGGAACAAAACAGCAGCAGACTCACAGAACCCAAGAACGGACTAATAGTTACCAAAGGGAAAGGGACTGGGGAAGAAGGGCGGGAAGGGAGGGATAAGAGGGTAAAAGGGGCATTACGATTGACACACATAGGGTGGGGGGGCACGGGGGGAACTGTACAGCTCAGAGAAGACAAGTAGTGATTCTCATCTCACTACGCTGATGGACAGTGACTGTAATAGGGTTGGTGGGGGGGACCTGATGAAGGGGGTAGTTTAATCATCACAATATTTCTCATGTAATTGTAGGTTAATGATACTAAAATAAAATAAATTAAAAAAAAACCCTAAAGACTCCACTCCAAAACTACTAGACCTAATATCTGAATTCAGCAAAGTTGCAGGATACAAAATTAACACACAGAAATCTGTTGTTTTCCCATACACTAATGATGAACTAACAGAAAGAGAAATCAGAAACACAATTCCATTCACAATGGCATTAAAAAGAATAAAATACCTAGGAATAAACCTAACAAAGGAATTGAAAGACCTATACTCTGAAAACTACAAGACACTCCTAAGAGAAATTAAAGAGGACACTAACAAATGGAAATGCATCCTATGCTCTTGGTTAGGAAGAATAAGTATTGTCAAAATGGCTATACTACCTAAAGCAATCTAGAGATTCAAAGCAATCCCCATCAAACTACCAACAGGTTTCTTCAATGAACTCGAATAAATAATTCTTAAATTCATATGGAATCACAAAGGACCCCAAATAACCAAAGCAATCCTGAGAAGGAGAAATAAAACGGGGAATTACGCTCCCTGACTTCAAGCTCTACTACAAAACCACAGTAATCAAGACTATTTGGTACTGGCACAAAAACAGACCCACAGACCAGTGGAACAGAATAGAAAATCCAAACATTAACCCAAACGTATACAGCCAATTAATATTTGATAAAGGAGCCTTGGATATACAATGGGGAGATGACAGCCTCTTCAGCAGCTGGTGTTGGCAAAACTGGACAGCTACACGTAAGAGAATGAAACTGGAGTACTGTCTAGCCCCATACACAAAGGTAAACTAAAGGTGGATCAAAGACCTGAATGTAAGTCATGAAACCATAAAACTCTTAAAAAGAAACATAGGCAAAAATCTCTTGGACATAAACATGAGTTACTTCTTCATGAACATATCTCCCCGGGCAAGGGAAACAAAAGCAAAAATGAACACGTGGGACTGTATCAAGCTGAAAAACTTCTGTACAGCAAAGGACACCATCAATAGAACAAAAAGACATCCTGCAGTATGGGAGAATATATTCATAAATGACATATCTGACAAGGGGTTGACATCCAAAATATATAAAGAACTCATGCACCTCAACAAACAAAAAACAAATAATCCAATTTAGAAATGGACAGAGGACATGAATAGACACTTCTCTAAAGAAGAAATTCAAATGGCCAACAGGCACACGAAAAGATGCTCCACATCACTAAACATCAGAGAAATACAGATTAAAACCACAATGAGATATCACCTCACACCAGTGAGGATGGCCAACATCGAAAACACAAATAACAACAAATGTTGGCGAGGATGTGGAGAAAAGGGAACCCTCCTACACTGCTGGTGGTAATGCAATTTAGTTCAACCATTGTGGAAAGCAGTAAGGACGTGCCTCAAAAAACTCAAAATAGAAATACCATTTGACCCAGGAATTCCACTCCTGGAATTTACCCCAAGAATGCAGCAGCCCAGTTTGAAAAAGACATATGCACCCCTATGTTTATCACAGCACTATTTACAATAGCCAAGAAATGGAAGCAACCTGAGTGTCCATCAGTAGATGAATGGATAAAGAAGAAGTGGTACATATACACAATGGAATATTATTCAGCCATAAGAAAACAAATCCTACCATTTGCAACAACATGGATGGAGCTAGAGGGTATTATGCTCTGTGAAATAATCCAGGCCAAAAAAGACAAGTATCAAATGATTTCACTCATATGTGGAGTTTAAGAACAAAGAAAAAAACTGAAGGAACAAAACAGCAGCAGACTCACAGAATCCAAGAACGGACTAATAGTTACCAAAGGGAAAGGGACTGGGGAAGATGGGTGAGAAGGGAGGGATAAGAGGGATAAAGAGGCATTACGATTAGCAGACGTAATGTTGTGGGGCATGGGGAGGCCTATACAACTCAGAGAAGAGAAGTAGTGATTCTATAGCATCTTACTACACTGAGACAGTGACTGTAATGGGGTTGGTGGGGGGGGGGGACCTGATGAAGGGGGTAATTTAATAACCATAATATTGCACATGTACTTGTAGATTAATGATACCAAAATAATTTTTTTTAAATAAACAAATAATAAAAAATAAAATTAAAAAAATAAAATGAAGGCAGAGAACAAAAGAAGTGTGATAAGCGTGATCACATTTGTACATAAATGAGGCTAAGGCTAAGCCATTAACAGAAAATTCCAAAAAGAAATGTATGCATCCATCATCCCACCTCTATCTGGATCAATTGACAGGCAAGAATTTTGACACCAATTTTTTAATGTATCTTGATCTTTTCTCAAGGAGTTCTTACTAGTATTTTAATTCCTCAGGTTATTTTGAGAATGTATAGTCAATAAAATTATCAGTAGTTGTCCAGAATTAACAGCAAATACATTCCAAAAGGGACTGGTATTTTGCCGTATTCCCTTTGTTATTCTCCCACAGCTTATGTAATTCATCTAATACTGAAAAATTGATTCTGATAAAAGGCTCTACACTTCCTCCTGAAGTCAAGAAACATAAGTACAGCCATTGAGGGAGCCCACAGTCTGTGAGCCTTGACTGATAAAGTTCTTACCAGGGACAGCCTGCTGCTGAGAAGCAGACAAGCAGCTCTCATATAATAGGGTGACCACGAATTGCATCCTCTGGCAGCCAGATCCCATACTGTGAAATGCATCAGACATAAGGTAATGATCAGGTCTATTATCTGTCAAATTACATTTTTCTAATGGAAAGAAAATTGAACATGAAAAGAGTATTCTTTTGCTGAATCAAAATTGCAAAGGTACAATTTCTCTTCATACTGGAATATCGTAAGTCTCAATATCATACTGCATGAAAGAAAATTACAAACACATAGAAATTAAAATACCCATTATGCCTGTATAAATCCAACCAAAATGCAATAGATAGAAAATACAGTCATAAATAAGGTTTACAGCCCAGAATAACAGATAATAAGCACTGGAGACACTATCCTCTATGTACTCCTAGATAGCAAAGAATGAGTCAATGAACTCATACTATAAGCTACCAAAAAATAATTCAAAAATGTGTATGCTATGTCTGTCACTTGGTAAATGTAATATGTTGAATTATGTATGACTTTTTTTATAACATTTCCTAAAATCCCAAGTATATAAGAAATGTGGCAAACTTAACACAATTAACTCCAGACTGCAGCCTATTTTAAGACATCAAACTACTTTTCTCTAGTGAAAGATGTGGTGCAGATATGCTTCTTTTGGGATTCTAAGCAATATTGCATTGAATTTATAGATTGATTAAGGCAGAATTGGCAACTGCTATCCAGGAACATAGCTCTGTGTGTCCATTATTCAGACCCATTTACTTGTACTTAAGAGATGATGTTTTATTTATATAGAACTTGTACAAATCTTATTAGGTTTATCTTAGATATACTAAGTAAAGACTCTAGATGCAAGCCAACTTATGCTAGGTTAAGAAAAATGTGTAATTTATTAGTTCATGTGAACACACAATGGAAAATTCAGGAGTTGGCCTAGTCTCTGGGAAGAATTGATACAGATTGTCAAACATCACGTTACTGGTGAAGGAGTAACTGTTTTTCCCAGGATCGTGTCTGGGAGGCAACAAGGAATGAAGCCAGCAGACAAGAGTATGGAGCAACCAGCAAAACTTTTAATGAGGAGAGAAAAGGAAAGAAAAAGATTCCTGCTAAATGGGCGGGTCTCCAAGGGAAGATGCCATTAAGGCTGCAGCGTCTAGGGTTTATATATACAGAAATGGAATAATTTACATGATTGGCTGGAACTTGTTGCTATGGCCAAGCTACATCAAAGGAAAACTCCCTTTTGTCTCAGGCTGAATTTTCCAGATGTTCAGGATGAGGATGCTTGTTTACTGCAAAGCCTTGACCCTAACTGACCATAACTTACTGGGGCCTTGAGCTCTATCTGCCTGCATTCACAGCTTTGAGTTCTATCTGCCTATGTCCCACTAACACCTGCCTCAATCCCATTTTCTCTAAATATAGACTTTGACTTCTTTACTCCCTAATAACACCCCCCAAAAACAGCTTTTCCACACATCAGAGAACACTACTCTCATCTTTTGTTCTATTTTTATTATATTGATATTGCTAAACTTATTTCTATTTCTAGAATTTGCATCATCTATCTTTACCAATACCTTCATTTTACACTTTTTTGTGTATCAACTATAAACTGAAGATATACTTTTAAAAGGGAATCTGAGAATAATTATTTTTAAAAATTAAGGTAGAAGGGAATGACATCAGCAAGATGATGAAGTAGGAAGCTTCAGGCCTTCAGTCTCTCATGGAAACATCAAAACAACCTAAAGACTGGCTAAAATAACTTTATAGAAGCTCTTGAAAATAGTCAATGTTCTACATCAACAAATCACATGCTCAGTGAAGAAAAAGCCACATTCCATATGGTAGGTAATTTTCTGGTATTTTTACTGGTCCTTGCTGCATTGCAAAACAGGAGGGGAGAAGCATCTCAGTTTTCAATTGTCTCCCTCAAACCAAAGGTAGAAGAGAACAGTTTATATACAATGTTCTACTCTGTCAGGTGTCTGCCTTAGGGACTCTTCTCTGTTTTGCCGCACTGAGAGATCAGATGGGGAATAATAGCATAGCTTGGATCTCAGGTCAGGAAAAGCCACAGCATGTAAGATGCAAGGGGACTACAGATCATGATACTTAGGGTAAAAGATTACAGGTAAATGAATACCATAGAACATCTAAAACACCCAGGAGTAGCTGGGGTGAGACTCTTTGTGAAGTTAATACATTCAAAAGCAGCCATGTGTACAAGTAATCAAAAAAGTCACACACAGGATTAGGCACCATGCGTGATTCGGAAAGGTCTGAGAAGAACTTAAGCCCTTATTTCAGTCTAATCCTAAGGTTCAGAACATGACCTAATTAGGGAAGATCTTTCCTAGTGCAGAGGCAGTCTGCAAAGACTGGGAGAGGTGACTGATTTTTTAAAATAAACAATCGTCAACAACAAAAAAAAAAACAAAAAAAAACATATAAATAAAAATAAAAACACAATACATCCAAAGAAAGAAAATAACATGGCAGTAATCATTCCTGAAGAAACACAAGCAACAAACATGCTAGAAAATGGTTTCAAAACAATTGTCTTAAATATACTCCAAGAGATAAAGGAAAAAATAGACAAAGAGCTAAAGGAAATCAGGAAAACTATAAGTTAATAAGAAAATCAATGGAGGCATAAAATTATAAAAAGAAACTAAATAGCTATTCTGAAACAGATATACAATAACTGAATTGTAAAAACCACTAGTGGAGTTTAACAGCACACTGAAGCAGGCAGAAGAAAGAATAATGCACTTAGATACAGGACATTTGAAATTATTGTCTAAGGAGCAAAAGAAAAAAGAATAAAGAAAGATCAACAGAGTCTAAGGCACTTATAGGACATCATCAAGCAGACCAATATAACCATTATGGGATTCCCAGAAGGAGAGAAAAAGTAGCAGAAATTATTTGAAGAAATAACTGAAAAATATATAAATATAATTATAAATCTATGTTGATGGTAAGTGATATACAAATATGAAATTTGTGACATCAATAATGTCAGTGAGGCAGAGCTAAAGGATTAGTTTTTATATGTGATTGACATTAAATTGGGATCAATCTAAAATAGACTGATATAACTTCAGGATGCTTTATGTAATCCCCACAGTAACCACAAAGAAAATATCCATGCAATATTCACAAAAGGAAATGGAAAGGAAATTAAAATGTGTTACCACAAAAAAAAAACAACTAAACACAAAGAAAGGCAATAAGGAAAGATATGAAGAAGAAAGAACTGTAACACATACAGAGTATAAAAATAACAAAATAGCAAAAGTCCTTCTCCTCAGTAATAATTACTTTAAATGTCAATGGATAAAACTCCCTAATCAAAAGGCATAGATAGACAGAATGGATTTTAAAAGATCATTTAACAATATACTGACTACAATACACTCACTTCAGATATAAAAACACAAATAGGTTGAAAATGAAAGGATAAAAAACCATATTACTTGCAAATAATAAACAAAAGAGAGCAGCAGTGTTTATACTCACATCAGATGAAATAGACTTTATGTCAAAAACTTACAAGAAAGGGACAGGAGGAACAAAAAATGCTGTAGAGGATGCAGAGAAAGGGGAACCCTCCTACACTGCTGGTGGGAATGTAAATTAGTTCAACCATTGTGGAAAGCAGTATGGAGGTTCCTCAAAAAACTCAAAATACAAATACCATTCGACCCAGGAATCCCACTCCTAGGAATTTACCCTAAGAATGCAGCAGCCCAGTTTCAAAAAGACAGATGCACCCCTATGTTTATTGCAGCACTATTTACAATAGCCAAGAAATGGAAGCAACCTAAGTGTCCATCAGTAGATGAATGGATAAAGAAGATGTGGTACATATACACAATGGAATATTATTCAGCCATAAGAAGAAAACAAATCCTACCATTTGCAACAACATGGATGGAGCTAGAGGGTATTATGCTCTTTGAAATAATCCAAGCCGAAAAAGACAAGTATCAAATGATTTCACTCATATGTGGAGCATAAGAACAAAGAAAAAAACTGAAGGAACAAAGCAGCAGCAGACTCACAGAACCCAAGAACAGACTAATAGTTACCAAAGGGAAAGGGACTGGGGAAGATGGGTGGGAAGGGAGGGATAAGAGGGTAAAAGGGGCATTACGATTAGCAGACATAAAGTAGGGGGGGCCCGGGGAGGGCTGTACAACTCAGAGAAGACAAATAGTGATTCTATAGCATCTCACTACGCTGATGGACAGTGACTCTAATGGGGTTGGTGGGGGGGACCTGATGAAGGGGGTAGTTTAATCACCATAATATTGCACATGTAATTGTAGGTTAATGATACCAAAATAAATTGTAAAAATAAAGAAAGAAAGAAAGAAAGAAAGAAAGAAAGAAATACATAAATAAAAACAAAAACAATCACTCAGACAACTCCAGAGAGAGAGCCTGCTGGGATAATTTAACCAATCTTGCTGAAAAAGAATTTAAAATAAAAGTCATAACCATGCTGATGGAAGTGCAGAGAAATATGCAAGAGCTAAAGGATGAAGTCCGGAGAGAGATAACAAAAATGAAATAATCGATTAACAGGCTTAAGAGCGGACTGGACAAGGTGCAAGAGACTGTTAATGGACTAGAAATCAGAGAACAGGAGTACAGAGAAGCTGAGGCAGAGAGAGATAAAAGGATCTCTAGGAATGAAAGAATATTAAGAGAACTGTGTGACCAATCCGAATGGAAAAATATTCCCATTATAGGGGTACCAGAAGAAGAAGAGAGAGAAAAAGGAATAGAAAATGTCTTTGAAGAAATAATTGCCGAAAGAAATAGTTTCTGAGACCATGGAAGCCCACATATTTCCCAACACAAGGGAACCAAGGAGGATAACACCAAGACATATAATAATTAAGATTACAAAGATCAAAGAAAAGGACAGAGTATTAAAGGCAGCCAGAGAGACAAAAAAGATCACCTACAAAGGAAAACCCATCAGGCTATCATCAGACTTCTCAACAGAAACCTTAGGCCAGAAGAGAATGGCATGATATATTTAACACAATGAAACAGAAGGGGCTTGAACCATGAAAACTGTACCGAGCACTAATATCATTTATATTGGAAGGAAGGACTAAACAATTCCCAGACAAGCAAAAGTTGATGGAATTTGCCTCCGACAAACCACCTTTACAGGATATTTTAAAGGGATTGCTCTAGATGGAAGCACCCCTAAGGCTAAATAGATATCACCACAGAAAATAAAATCGCAGCAAACAAAGCAGGCCATCCAAATACCAACAAAAGACAAAAAAAAAAAATCAACTATCCACAAAAACAGTCAAAGGAAATGCAAAAGAGTACAGAATAAAACACCTAACATATAAAGAATGGAGCCGAGTCACAGGGTTGTTTCAGGATCTGTCAGACCAAAGTTGGCTGACCTGTCTTTGGGGTCACTAACAGCAATGTCTCTTAGTGCATCCCTGGACTGGCAGAAGTGCTCATAGACTGTGGCTGGGAGGGACTGGAGCTGAATATAGGGCCACATCAAGATCTCCAATGGGTGCATATGGGAGTGTCTTCCACTGGGTCCCTGGGCTGGCAGGATTGATAAGGAAAATGTGGCTGAGAGCATCCAGAGCCCAGTTACAGGACTATTTCGAAATCTACAGTCAGCCCAAGTTCAGAGGGCTTGCCTCCAAGACCTCCTGGATTGCAGCCAAGAAAGACCACTTCAGGGTCCACAGCCGGGACTGAGGACCCAGGTGTGATTCCTTCTTGTTCCCTTGGGGTATGGCAGCTATCTCAAGGCCAAATTTGGGAGAGGGTATGCTACAGCTGAGTCCACAGGAATATGGAGCTATTTCTGGGTCTGAAGCCAAGACCATGGTTGACAAGTCTGTTAGGTCCATCTGTTCTAGTGTGTTGTTCAGTGCCTCTCTGTCTTTATTTATTTTCTGTCTGGTTGATCTGTCCTTTGGAGTGAGTGGTGTGTTGAAGTCTCCTGAAATGACTGCATTGCTGTCTATTTCCTCCTTTAATTCTGTTAGTATTTGTTTCACATATGTTGGCGCTCCTGTGTTGGGTGCATATATATTTATAATGGTTATATCTTCTTGTTGGACTGACCCCTTTATCATTATGTAATGTCCTTCTTTATCTCTTGCTACTTTCTTCATTTTGAAGTCTATTTTGTCTGATACAAGTACTGCAACACCTGCTTTTTTCTCTTTGTTGTTTGCATGAAATATCTTTTTCCATCCCTTCACCTTTAGTCTGTATATATTTTGGGGTTTGAGGTGAGTCTCTTGTAAGCAGCATATAGATAGGTCTTACTTTTTTATCCATTCTATTACTCTGTGTCTTTTGATTGGTGCATTCGGTCCATTTACATTTAGAGTGATTATCGATAGATATGTACTTATTGCCATTGCTGGATTTAGACTCATGGTTACCAAAGGTTCAAGTGTAGCTTCTTTACTATCTAACAGTCTAACTTAACTTTATTGTTAAGTTATTGTAAACACAGTCTAATGATTCTTTATTTCTCTCCCTTCTTATTCTTCCTCCTCCATTCTTTATATACTAGATGTTTTGTTCTTTGCCTTTAGTTAGTATTTGGATGGTCTGCTTTCTTTGCTATGATTTTTTTTTCTCTGGTGACATCTTTCTAGCCTTAGGAGTGCTTCCATCTAGAGCAGTCCCTTTAAGATATCCTGTACAGGTGGTTTATGGGGGGCAAATTCCCTCAGCTTTTACCTGTCTTGGAATTGTTTAATCCCTCCCTCAAATTTAAATGATAATCGTGGACACAATATTCTTGGTTCAAGGCCCTTCTCTTTAATTACATTAAATATATCATGCCATTTTCTTCTGGCCTGTAAGGTTTCTGTTGAGAAGTCTGTTGATAAGTCTGATGGGTTTTCCTTTGTAGGTGATCTTTTTTCTCTCTCTAGCTGCCTTTAATACTCTGTCCTTATCTTTGATCTTTGCCATTTTAATTATTATGTGTCTTCGTGTTGTCTTCCTTGGGTCCCATGTGTTGGGAGATCTGTGGGCTTCCATGGTCTGAGAGACTATTTCCTTCCCAAGCTTTGGGAAGTTTTCATCAATTATTTCTTCAAAGACACTTTCTATCCCCTTTTCTCTCTCTTCTTCTGGTACTCCTATAATGAGAATATTGTTCCGTTTGAATTGGTCACACAGTTCTCTTAATATTCTTTCATTACTAGAGATCCTTTTATCTCTCTCTGCCTCAGCTTCTCTGTATTCTTGTTCTCTGATTTCTATTCCATTAACAGTCTCTTGCATCTCGTCCAGTCTGCTGCTAAGCCCGTCGATTGCTTGTCTCATTTCTGCATTGTCTTTCTTTACTTCCCTCACTTCCTCCCTTTGCTCTTGCATATTTCTCTGTAGATTCATCAGTGTGGTTATTACTTTTATTCTGAATTCTTTTTCAGGAAGATTGTGCATGTCCACCCCATCAGGCTCCCTCTCTGGGGTTGTCTGGTTAAGCTTTGTTTGTACCATATTCCTCTGTCTTTTCATGGCAATAGAAGTGGTCACTGGTAGGCGCCATGTGTGTCAGCTGGGCTCTTTAAGACTTTTAAAAAGAAAAAGAAAAAGAAAAAGAAAAAAGATAAAAAAAAATGCCTGCCGGGAGTAGAATCTGTGAGGATGCTGTAGGTGGTGCTGCTGCTCCACTATTCTGCAGCCATGGAAGCTCTGCAGGGCCCTTTGTGGCTTTGGCCAGGGAGGGAATGAATGGGAGGCTGCTGCTCTCTGTGCGAAGCCTCGGCGTGGCTGCTTTGCTTGGCCATCGGCCAAGTGTTCCAAACTTCTCCAGAACTCCCAGCCTGCTGGACTTAGTGCACTGAGACGATTCCGTTCCGCTGTTGGGCCCTTGTCTCTATAAGAGTTTTTAAAAAGTGCGTGCTTTTCTTTTTTCCCAGGGAGCCGGCTGAGGGGACCTGCCACCTCAGATCCTGCACCTCTGCTTCTCTAATCTCTGATACACTGTGTGATGTCTGTCAGTGCTCCCGGTGCAGATCACCAGGGCTGGTTATATGATGGGCCTATGCTTCCACTCCCTCCCCACTCTGAGTCTTTTCCTCCCGCCGGTGCGCTGGGTTGGGGGAGTGCTCGGGTCCCGCCAGGTCACAGCTTTGTATCTTACCCACTTCGTGAGGCGCTGAGTCCCCGCAGGTGTAGCTGTAGCCTGGCTGTTGTCCTGTATCTTCCGGTCTCTCTTTTAGGAATAGTTGTATTTGTTGTATTTTCATAAATATATACGGTTTTGGGAGGAGATTTCTGCCACCCAGCTCATGCCACCATCTTCCCAGAAGTCCCCTCTTTCTTTCTTTTATCTTTAAACAATATCTTCTGAAGTCATGTTTACCACTTATTTTTAATGGAATACATTTTTATCCTAAAGTATTTTACAGTCCCCTGTAGTGATCTTGGTATAACTAAAAAGTCTAAACTGAGTTCCTTAGGGTTTATGCAAGCTTGGTATTGACTATGTAGTCAGAGAACACAGTTCTATGAAATAGCCTTGTCATCAGAATAGTAAAACACATAAATGCACTTGGGGAGCTTTCTAGTATTACTAAATAATATTGTGTTTCAAAGCATGCCAAGAATTTACAAGAAGAAAATACTATAACTGGATGACATACCCTGGGACAACATTTACAAATTGGAGGTGAAGTTTCCATATAAAGAATAACTCTTACAATTCCTCCTGATAATTCCTCTATTGTTTATATTGTGGTAAGGTTGCATGTTTTGGTTTTGCTGTATATGAAGGGAATATTAGATAGGAACTTGAAATGATATCCCAGTGTGAATAAACACTTATTTTCTAAGATTAGAAAAAGTTTAGTTCTTCAATTTGACTGTCAGACATGATGTGGTCTATACCTACGGATTGAACTACATCTTTAATATAAGGAATTTGATTTCCGGTTTGGGTGGTGATAACATTTGTAATGTATTTCACAAATTTTTAATATTGTTAATATTTAAATATTTCTTACTATATTAAATAGTTCTTACAAATAAGAAAAAGTTTAAATAACTCTTACAAATAAGAAAAACCCAATAAAGTATATAAATGTAAAAGTTGTAGAAAAACAAACACAGAAGCCCAGTAAATTTTAAAAGTTCATATTCAAATAGTTAAACAACACAAACTAGGTTGATAGCAAGAAATTAATTGGCCAATCATATTTGTAAACTTTAAAAAGAATAATATGATAATACTTAAGGTTTTCATAGGGTCATGAAAGCAAACATTCATACAAACTATTAGTTGGAGTAAACATTTTCATAAACTTTCTGAAAAGCAAGATATATATTTGCATCAGTTATTAAATGCCATTTTCATTTGGTCCAGCAATTTCACTTCTGCACATTTATCCTAAGGAAATAATTAAGGATGCATGGAGTTTAGCTATGAGTATAATTAATTTGATAATGCCTGTGGAATAGGTAACATCTTACTTGTCTAAAGGTAGCAGCTTGAGTAAACACATTAAGGTACCCACATTATTTTTCTTTAGTAAATTGTGGTAAACTTATACAATGAGATTTTACACAGAAATTAAAAATTGATCATGAAAATATATTTTGACAATATGGAAAGTATTTCATGATATGTTTAGTAAAAATTTGACCTCAAATAAGTATACCCAGTGTCACAGAAATATTTTTTAACAAGTACATATACACAGTATATTTTCTTCTTTTGACTTACGTGCTCTGAATTTTCTACAGTAAACATATATTACCTTTGCATTTTAAAAAAGCAAAATTTAGGTTTTTAATGTGAAAAATACTAGAGTATACACTAAGATGAAATAAAAGTTGAATAAATGATAAACAATGTTTCTGAATATTGAAGTCTACGTCTTATGAAATATAATTTCTCTCCAAATCATTTTTTGAATTTAATAAATTAAAATAAGAATATCAAGAGGACTAATTTTGGCATTTAATAAATTGACTCTGAAGTGCACATAGAATAATTAATAGACAAATGAGTCAATTTTGAAAATTAAAATAAAATACTGAATGGACGCTTGAACTGAGATATACAAACCATAATATAACGTGACAACACATAAAATAGTGTATTGCTCTAGTGATAATAGATTTTAAAGCATATGGAACAGAATATAAATTCTTAAAAATGATTCAACAATATTATCATCAACATACTATTGTCAGTGGAGAAAAATTATTTTTAAAAATTGTGTATGGAGAGAAAAAACAATTTTGAACTCTATCACACCATAACCATATACCCACACAACAATCCAAATGTGGAAAAGAAAAGTATTAAAATATTAAAAGAAATATAGGTGATTATAAAACTTTGGTGTGAGGAAAGCATTTCTCCCCACAAAGAGAAGTCATCAAGGAAACTGTTGATACCTTTGACAATATAAAAGTAAAAATTTGGTAATACAAAATGGCAAGCCAGGATCAAAATTTTCAAATCAATAAGAAACATAAAACTCTTATAGAAATGACATAAGCACATTTTAGGCAATTCAGTCAAAAAAATACAAATGTTCAATGAACATGGGGAAAATCTTCAACCGTACAAGAGAATATAGGAATGGGAATTAAAACAATGATGTCTCATTTCTCATCTATCCCCTGTTGTTGAGAGGGAATGATAATGTGCAAACTTAGTAGTCTGTTGATGGGAGTGTTAACTGCGAAAAATCTCCTAGAGGGCAAATGTGTAGCATCAAAATCCTTAAAATGCACATAGCTTTTGATTAAGCACATATCATCTAAGATTATATCCTAAGGAAATTAAGATGTATCCCAATGCCAAGATTTACGTATAAAGATATTATGTGATACTATTTATGATAATGAAAAATCATGGAAAAATAAATATAGATCATAGATTAACTAAATTATACAATATCCTTAGAATAAAATACTATATAGACACTAAGCCTTACACTGTAGAAGTAAATTCCATGACTTGTAATACATTCATTGATACCACAATAATTTGGAAAAAGTTACAAAATAAAATCCATAATATGATACCAATTATAACAGAATCCACATAAATTCAGGAAATGTTAGAGGGATCATATTCCTCAAAATATCAACAGCAGTTGCCTCTGCTCCAAAAACACAGGGGTGTTTTAAACTTTCTTAGTACTTTTGGTTTTCTAAATTTCCTACTATGAGTCAATGTTACTTTAGAAACCTAAAATGTTATTAAAATTTGGGAGAAAGAGCTATTTCAATAAATGCTTCTCTATTGTAAATAATATAGCAATAAACAGGGGTGTATATATCTTTTCAGATCAGAGATTTTGTTTTCTTTGGGTAAATTCCTAGAAGTGGAGTTACTGGGTCATATGATATTTCTATTTTTAACTTTTTGAGGAGCCTCCATACTGCTTTACATAGTGATTTCACCAGTTTACATTCTCACCAATACTGTAGGAGGGTTCCTTTTTCTCCACATCCTTGCCAACACTTATTACACCTATTATGAGGTGATATCTCTATGTGGTTTTGATTTGCATTTCCCTGATGATTAGTGATGTGGAGCATCTTCTCATTTGCCTGTTGGCCATTTGTATGTCTTCATTATAAAAATGTCTTATTCAGGTCCTCTGCCCATTTTTTAATCAAGTAATTTGTTTTTGTTTTCTGTTGTTGAGGTGAATGAGTCCTTCATATATTTTGGAATGTTAACCCCTTATCAGATATATCATTTATGAATATGGAAGCAACCAAAGTGTCCATCAATAGATAAATGGATAAAGAAGATGTGGTACATATACACAATGGAATATTATTCAGCCATAAAAAGAAAAGAAATCCTGCCATTTGCAACAACATGGATGATCTAGAAGGTATTATGTTCAGTGAAATAAGCCAGGTGGAGAAACACAAGTACCATATGATTTCACTTATTTGTGGAATATAAAAACAAAGCAAAACAGAAGGAAGAAAACAGGAGTAGATTCATAAACACTGAGAAGTGACTGGTGGTTACCATGAGGGAGGAGTTGGGGTGGGTGGGTGAAACAGGTGAAGGGGATAGAGGCACAAAATCTCAATCATAATATAAACTAGTCACAGGGATGAAAGTACAGCATAGAGAGTATAGGCAATAATTCTGTAACATCTTTCTACATTGACAGTAACTACACTAGTTAGTGTGAGTATTTAATAATGTAGATGACAGTTGAATCACTGTTGTATACTTGAAACCAATATGATATTGTATATCAACTATACTTCAATAAAAAATATTTTTAAAAAATGCTTCCCTGTAATGGCCAACCTTCTAAAATGTTTAGGAGAAGCATATATGAAAAATATTTTTTTCAATTGGACAAAGAGTTTTCATGAATTCCTAGCCCAAAAGCATATCAAAGTTTCTTAATATCCTATTAAGGTAACCAAGTAATACTTTTAGACTGCATGTCTTCTGAGAAATTAACTGCAATCTTATGATTATGTGGAAGAATCAACAAAAGTCTACCAAGTAGGGTTTTCCATTTGCTTCACACAATATTACCTGTAACTTTTCAGTGCAGTTGATTAATTTGATTCAGTTCTGGTTTATTATGGAAAAATTCCATTTTTCACTTTGAGAAAATTAGCCAAGTTCATATGAGGTGGTTTTATTGAGTATAATTTAAAAAAAATAATGGTAGTAGCTATTATCTACTCTCCATTAAAGAGTATGCACCTCCAGCTCCACCCAACCATTTACACTGTTTTCCATTTTTCCTGTATAATTGAAATTAGTGTAATGGTAGTTACAGGTGAACATTAACACTGTGCAAAGCAGACCACTGTACATGAGGACCAGACTGTGACCTTTGCATACATAGTCCAGGGGAAGCCAGTCATTGTGGTAACAAATATGTTGTCGTAAATTGAATCAACATGTTTAAATTGAAGTAAGACTGTGAATGAACATTCTGAAGGTTGATGTCACTTGTGCTTTTCTGAGACATCAAGTATTAGGCATTAAATTCTGCTGAGAAAGGTTGTAGGATGGTTACTCAACTTTGGAGAGCAGTGGAGATCGTCAACTGCAGCTCTACACCATGGTCATGCTTAGTAGAGTTTATAAAACACAGATTGATAACTTTAAAAAGAAACTGCTTGCTATGAAATGATAGGGGATTATTTTAATGTCTCATTGATATAAATCTCACTGCAAAAATAAAAGTACATGTGTTGTAAATAGTAATGAAGTATGCCAAACCCAACAATATCTAGCTACATATTAAAGGATGTAATACAAGCCATCATGTAGTGGGTAAGAATTTTGAAATCTAAACAAACTTGAACAGAGTAATGGATAGCAAATCTGTTTAATCTCCTAAAATTTCTCTTTTCATTTCTGTTACTCTATCTTCCTCAAATTTATTACCAGGGAAAAGAATGCACATATACTATGACAAAGATATTAACTTCAATTTTCATTTTAAATTAACTTTAGAAAAATTCAATATTAGTTTAAGTTTATGAAAAGCTGCCTCATGCTTGACTTGGTACATTCATTTCAATGATATCTGTTGGAGGTATTAACTTTCAAAGTAAGCATAACAATAATGGTCCCTTTTAATTAACTGAAATACAAAAGGTGGCCAAATCTGATTAAGAATCTGGAAAATGTCACTATCATGATGCCAACACATGAGATAGACATATATAACTCATATATATATATATGTATATATCTCATATATATGTATATCTTATACAAATATAGGTATGCATATATATACATACATAAACATAGCATTTTCATTATCACTGCTTTTTAAAAATTCTATAATTTGTATTTCTCTATTTATCCAATAATTGTTTAACAGATACTTTTAAAATTTCTCATTAGAAGGTTATTTTCCCTGATTTGGTTATTCAGTCATTAATCTTCCAATTCTATTCAGTGTGGTCATAGAACATATCAGTGTTTGAAGCTGGTGCCCTCCTTCTAGCTAGGCTTTGTCTCCTAAGTACCACATGAATACAGGTAATCTCAGTATGCCTTTCAGCGCCTTTTTGGCATACTTCCCCAATAACTCTCAGGAAGTCCAAAAGACAGCAAAAAACCCATGGTGAAAATTTACCATATCAAAGTCTCCTCAGGTTTCAAAAATGTTGGCCCATACATCTCCCAAAAAATTGTTTCATCTTTCCTCATCATAAGATGCTCATAATCAGTGAGTGACCTCAGGATAAAAATTGCTGGTAATCATCAGCTCCATCAGAAAGGCTCCTCTCTCTGGAATTCAATATTTAGCATGGTTTGTCTTATTATTCTTAAAGTACTTTTTACTCTTGGCTTCTCTGATATCATATCCAAATCGCCTTCCTGTGTATCTTGGCACTATTTTCTAATAGCCATTATAGGCTCATCTTCTGCTTTTTCTTTAAACGCTTTAACTATAGGACATGTCTTTTGGTTGTGTTAAATACCTTCTATGTGCTAAACACTAATATAGTGCTGAGGAGAAGCAGTAATTAAAACAAACAAAAACCCCACCTTCAAGGAGCTTAAAGTCTTACATTTTTCTCTGACACACTCTAGTAACATTCAACTCCATATCTTTAATCACTACCTATACACAGATAATTCCAATATACACATTTCCATCATAGACATCTCTGAGAAGTACAATCTAGCTGTGAACTGCAGATGATAAAGAGTCCCCTGCAGACACTCAAGAGAAGAGTATTCCACACAGACAGCAGAATATATCACTGCCTGAGGCAACAAATAACTGATGTGTCTGTTGAGCATCCAACATGAGGTAGGAGAGGAAGGTACGGGCTAGATCATGCAGATCATTTAAGTCAAAATAAAGAGTTATATTTTTATTCTAAATGCAAAGAACTTTATTTCATTTTCTTTTCTAATGACAATACCATATTGTTTCAGCTAGTTTTTCCACATTAAATACATTTAGAGTTGATTAGGCAAGTCCTTTTTCATTAATCTTTTAAAAATGTCTATTCTATTATTACAACTTCAGAATAATTTTTCAATATAAAATAATCCATCATTACAGAATGATGAAAAATAATAAATATATTTGCAGGAGAACTTGCCTTATTCCTTATTTCAATGTGATTAGAATTTCAACAGATACGATGCAGACTGTTAGTTGGAGATACATATTCATTAATATATTAAGGAGGATTTCTATATCTAGTTTTCTAAGATCCTTTTCTCTATCAGGAATAAATGTTGACTGACATCAACTACATTTTCTGCACTAGAGAGATAAAGGTAACATCTGTCATTTGACCTATTTTCGTCACGATTTTTATTAATAGATTCCTTACCTAGAATCACTGTCAAATTCCTGGAATAAACCATATTGGTTATGGTACATTAATCTTTTGCCATATAATGCTAGACAGACTCCCTTATCTAGTATTTTATTTAGGATTTTTGCATCTGTATTTATAATTCATTTTGGGCAATATTTTGTACTATTGCTGAGACTTGTTTACATTAGTATGGATATTGAACTTTATCACTCTTCAGTATCCATTGAGATGACCATAGGTATGTATGGCTTTCAAAACATAATCACTTTGCCGAACAGTTTTTTTTCAAGTGTCCTGTTATTGTTTATTCTCGTTTCCTTTCCTCTTAAATTATCTTATTGTTTGCTTTGTTTTCTATTTTGGGTCTTTGTCATTTTCCTCTATTGTTTGAGACTGTTTTACTCTTGTCACAGGACTGAAATGATTTTTTGACATTCTTAATTATTTTCTCAGTTCAATGTGGATGCTAATACTATTATTATAGTATGGTTTCCTTGCAATCCTTACTTATTTCAGTCATTTTCATGTACATCTGATCTTGTTTTACTCTTATGATTTTTGGCCCCTTTTTTGAAAAGACCATTCTTCCTTGCTATTGAGGATACCAAATATATTCTTTAGAAATTTTTTCACAATTATTTAATAGGCCATTTAATTTTCAAATCTATATGCTTCCTTTGAAGTTGTGGGTTTATGCTCAAATTCTCTTTTTCTGTAATTTCCTATAAACTTGAGTTGCTTATAGTGATAGTTATGGTTGTTTATGTTTTTATTCTCTATTTTTCCTTGAATGAAATAAAGCCATATCTGGGCTCGTTTGAAAGAAAGTCCGTAGGACTGCCTTCCACTCATTTGATTTATAGATACATTAATCTCTAAAATCAACTTCGGAGGCAAGTTGATGTGCAGAGTTTCCACCTGAATCTTCCAGCAGTTATCACTTGCTACAGTTCTTGTGTTTGGAAGTAGGATAATTTTCTACCACATTGCCTGGTCTCCTGACACACAGACCAATTGATTACACCTCTCCCAGGATACTTCTCCCTCTCTTTTGCCTTCTCATCCCTATCTGACTCTTCCCACACAGAACTTTATTTCTAGGAACCATATCCATTTGTTCCCACTACATTTTTATTATTTATATTATGTTATAAATATACTTATATATTATAGTATATATTTTTATTTATTTATTTAAATTTTATATTTTTGTTATTGTCATTTCTGAATGTTTTTAATGTTTAATAATAGCTGCTCCCAGCTTTCTGGTTTCTTCCTCTCCTTTTAGAGAAAAGTTGTTTCATCAAATGAAACCTAGAAAGCTCAACAGGCTTTTCCTTAATCTATTTCCTTTTAGAAAATGGAAATTCCTTCCAGAGTCTACCATTAGGTCAGTGTTAGTTCTCAATGGTGGTATGAGATTTAATATTAACCTAAGCCTACATTTGGTATTTTAGCAGGAACCTGGGAAAGTCTAAATCAGAGGCTACAAATCAGGCATAATTTTAAGCTAGAAATTTTTTGGACACTTCTATTAACACCTTATTTTATTGTACCTGGTTTAATCCACAGTTCCTAGTAGATAGGAAATAGGCATGCTGTATTTCGTTTTCTTTTTCTCCTCCAATTTTATTAAGGAATAATTGACAAATATAATTGTATATACCTAAAGTATACAATGTGATGATTTGATATACATATACATTGTGGAAAGATCACCAAGATCAAGAAAATTAATACATCCATCACCTCACAAAGTTAACTCGTTTTTGTTAGTGTGATAAGAATGCTTAAGATCTAATTGTCAGATAAATGCAAATCAAAACCACAGTGAGATATCATTTTACATGTTGGGATGACTATTATAAAAAAGACAAGAAGTAACAAGTGCTGGCAAGGATATGGAGAAAAGGGAGCTCTCATGCACTGCTGACAGGAATGTAAATTGGCACAGCCTCTATGGAAAACAGTATGGAGGGTCCTCAAAAAAAAATAGAACTAACATGTGATCCAGTAATCTGACTTCTTGGTATATAACTGAAAGAAATGAAATCAGTATCTATAAGAGATATCTATACTCCCAAGTTCACTGCAGCATTATTTGCAATAGCAAGATAGGGAAACACCTAAATGCTCTTCAATGGATGAATGGATAAATAAAATGTGGTAGATAGACACAAGACCATTATTCATTCAGAAAAGAAGGAAATCCTGTCATTTGTGATAACACGGATGAACCTGGAGGGTATTATGCTTAGTGAAGTAAGCCAGATAGAGAAAGAAAAATACTATATGATGTAACTTATATGTGGAATCTAAAAGGAAAAAAAAGAGTTAATTTCATAGAAACAGAACATAATGGAAGTTGCTAGGGGCTAAGAGGAGGGGGCAATGGGGAGATGTAGGTCAAAGAGTATAAATACTCAGTTAGAAGATGAATAATTTCTGCATATTTAATGCATAGCACAGTGATTATGGTTAATAATCTGGTATTATATCCTTGAAATTTGCTAAGGCATGGTCTGTTAAAGCTCAAGACTCACCATGTATGAATCTACTCCAATTTTTATTTACCACTGTCCTCAGTGCCTCCAGTTCCTTTTATCCTTAAGTTTTCCCAGGGTTTTTAACCAGGCATTAGTTTCTGTTAAAAGTACTTTTAACCAGAGTCCATTAAAATTATTCAAAAAAGCAAAGTACTCTTTTTTTTTAATTATCAGATAGAGAAATGAAGTACTCATTCACAAATAGTCCATTGCCTAAAAGTAATTCCTAATCCTCTATTTCAGGTTTTTAGTGGAAAGCTCATGATATATTAGAGTACCTAGCATAACAAAAATAACACAATATTTGGTAACATATTTTGAATGGGAAACTAAAGTTTAGAGTCTCCATATGATTTATATTTAGAGCAACTGATTTCTATAATTGTAGACCCTTTATCAATTTCAAACAATATCAAGCAAAACTTAAAGACACTAAACAACACATGTGATGTGTTAAATGACTTGCAAGTGTTCTTCATTTTACTGTTAAAAAATTGAAAAAAATATTTGCATTTAGAATTTGTTCAAATATAGATAGCTATATAAATTATAAAAGGAATGTTATATTCTTTTAGAAAATATAGTTTGCACATAAATTAAAATCAAAATCAACTCATTATATAGCTATTTAACAAAAGCTTAATTTTAAAATGTCAATCCAAACCTAATGTCTGGTGTCATTTCCAAATACTTTGAGCAAGAGAGAATTTATAGTCCATATCCACACTAACAATTTTAATACTCACAAATATAAAAAGAAAGACTAGGATAATACACAGAAGAAGAAAGCCATCATACACTTATTTTACTTCTCTAAAACTGAAACTCATGTAAGGGACGAAACAAAACAAATAAAGGTATGACAACTATCCCTTAATAGGCCTGAGAGAAATTAATCCTAAACTAACGGGATGGAAATTTGGTTGTGTAATCTCAGGCCCTAAGGAATTGCACAATTTTACTTCATAGATGCCCATTTTTAATGTAAGAGTAGATCTATTAAAAAAAATAACTAAGGAGGGCATATAATTTTTAGTAGACTCTGTTGTGTGCCAGTTCAGTTTCTCTAATATTATGTGACTTGGTGACGTTGGAACAGCTGCCAATCAGTTTTACATCCTACCACTTCCTGCTCTGCATTCCTGAAAACCACGTGAGAATCCTCTCAGATACAGAGACCACTTTTCCATCAGTTGGGTGGTTGCCTCCATCTGAGATTTCTGAAAAATGCTAAAAGCTTTAGGGAATTCTCCCTTTGGCATCTCTAGTCTCTGGAATTTTACTTACAAAAGAGTTTTCAAAGTCCTCGTTGGACTTCTAACAGTGTCCACATCACCTTGGTTAGCCCTGAAATCTATTTGTTCAGGAAATATACATCTGACTCAGTGGCATCTGTCAACCAAAGGAAAGTTACCTTTGGCTAATATAAACCAAATCATTTTCTTTTAAATTGTTTTGCTGAAGCAATAATAATGTTGACGTACGATAACTGTGGTTCTGAAAACCAAGGAGAGACAGCAGAGCATAGTTAGTGTTGTCCTGGGTGACAGAGAGACCTGGGCTCGGGTCCTTAACTCAGTTGCTTACAAATCATGTGGCCTTGGACAATTTTTATCCCCTATCTGGGACTTATTCCCTCCTCTATAAGATCAGGGCACCAGTACCTGCCTCAAGGGACATGATGCTTCAATGAGATGGAACTCTTGAAATGATCTGAGTCATAGTGGGCAATTAATAAAACTAGCAACTTTGCTTAATGACCACAACTCTGTGAGGAGTGGGAGACAATTTCCTGATAGCATGAAAAAGCCTAGAAACTGAGCCAGGATGTGTTAGTTTGGTTTTGGTGCTTTGCCTCCTTCCATGTTCCTTCTTTCAGCCTTCTCCAGGATCATGGAAACAATTTATTGATCATCATTTCTCCTCTAGTGATTTTTATGTCAGCCTAATGAACTCCTTTCTACTTCTCAAGTGTTTCATGCTCTTGGGGGTCTCAGTCCATGCCCTTTCCTCTTCTTAAAACATACATCACCCAGTTCTTTACTCATCTTTTAAGTGTTTCTACAGGAAGTCCTCCATGAATCCCTAAGTTAGGGTTTGATACCCTTTCTAATGTTCCCGTAGCACACATTTCGTCTATTGTAAAATTAATCACAATTTTAATTGCTTGTTTACTTGTACAGCTCTTGCCCTATAATGTAAATGCCATGAATGCCAAGATCATATCTATATCATTCACAGTGGCTAGCACAGTGAATCCATGAATAGTAAGTGGCAGTTTCTATTTGGTCCATTTGTCAAAGGATTGTGAAAGGCACTCTACTGTCTGCCAAGTTTATCTAGCTGAACTTGTTAAATTGGCAGATGTTTCCTTCCTGATGCCCTCACTGTATCATGAGCAATTCATAAGATCCACTCATTTCTGTTTTGCAGATACATCACATGCAAGTCAGGAGCATTATTAATAAGTCCCCCTTTCCCTTGGGTTTTGGGGAAATATTCACGTTGAACTAAGTAGTCTGATTATGACAGTTTGAGTAAGGGGGCCATAAATTCCAAGTGCTGGTCCTCCCTCTTCAATCAATTAGCCCTGTAATCATAGGTATGTCATATTAGCTCTCTGAATCTGTTTCTTCATCCATGATCAACCATATCAGTTCTAATTACTTCATAGGGCTATTGAAAGAGTCAAATGAAAAGAAATGGGCAAGTAGGTTGAAAATGCACAATTTTATAATGCAAAGACTGTTTGATGAAAGGACTGATTTAGAATTTAGAAACTTTACAATATAGGAAAAAATCAACATCATTATCTTCTGTAGAAAATTCCCACTGCATAAAACAATCCAGTATTTAACAATATACTAACAGGTACTGGTGATGTTTGTTCAATTTTATAACTTATAGGTCATTTATAAAATGGAATAACAATCTTCCTCCAACAAAGTTTTTTAATATATCACATTAGTATTGTTCATGTAAATAAAAATACATATGGAAACCACTTTATTGTATATTTTAAAGAATCTTCAAATTTCATAACAACATATATCCTCCAATATTTGAAAACTTGAGCATTTAAATTCCAAGTTATTCACTAAATATACATATGGTTTTCTAGTCTTTTAAATTAAAACACCTAGTTGAATACTTTTTTAAAATACACCTTATCATTCTGTTCAAAACTTACTTTATATGAGGAAGACTTGCAGACACTTAAAAACTGACTTTTGCCCCCTGGTCAGAAAGTAGCAAACTCCCATGAGACACTCTTCCATTCCACAGACTTCCACTTTCCTTTTTACAAGGCTCCTTGAATCTAACCTCAGCCCCTTAAATTATCAGTACATATTTGATGTGCAGAATTATGAAAAAACTCTCACCAGTGTCATTAATTTCCATGGGAAAATGGCCAGTTTTAATTCCTACCAGCATCTAACTACCTGACACAGGAAGAAATTGGTATTTCTTAAAGCTGAGCTTTCCTAAATTTAATTTCATGCATCCTTGACACCAGCTCAAATAGCACACAGATTCTAAATTAGGTTTGAAATATGTACAAAAAACTCCACATTTGCTATTTCCTTCAAAAGTACACTACATCTCTAGCACCCACATATTTTCAAGGAAGTCAAGCTCAAAAACATCCTCCAGATTTTTTGCCCTTAAAATATATAACAATACACCTTGTGGAGGAAATTCAGCAGTGCTCGAAGAAAGTGTTACTTAGTGAAAGGGTCTTCAAAAGTTCTTTGAGGGAATGAGTTAAGTTCTGAATAGAGCTGTCTAATTTTCACAGGCCCAATAGAAAATTGCCTCTAAATGTGATGTGATGAGGAAAACCATGAGTAAAGGACCCTTGACTCTAAATATCTCCCAAATTGGACATAACATTTCTTGAGATGTCATATTACTCACTGCTTTGAGTTAGAATTATATATTCTTCTCATGACACTTGTCTCCTTACTATTCCTGTTCTAGTGATGGCAGTTTTCTCTGTTCTTTCTACTGTCTTTATGGGCATTATTTCCATGGCCTAGCATCCTCTTTGCTACTTGGTCTGGATGAGTACAATAAATTATTCAAGTTTCCTCTTCCTCTGGGATGATCCACAGATAAGGCAAGGAAAACCACCAGAAATATAATTCAAAAGAGTTTGGCATGGTTTAGAAGATGAGGGTTACTATAATACATGAACCTGACAAGTCTGTGCCTGAAAAAGGTTGAGAAAACAGCACGCCACTTTGGGATGAGAGATGACTCAGGTATGATGGGCTGTATATATGTATAATGTATGGTGGATTAGGATACCATGGGGTGGGCAGCAGAGGACTGGAAAAAGAGGCATTTGACAAAGGAAAAACTTCCTCAAATCCAGAGGTCTTCCCATGGATAAATTGATAAGGTGAGGAGAGTAAATGCGGAAATAGAGAGACCTAAGAAAAAAAGCTTCATCAAGACAAATGTTTATCCTTTATAGTTTCCACTTGCCCTCCAGATCAAAGTTCTTCCAAAAATACTATCATGTGATAATACCCAGAATTTTTAGGAAATTCGGGTTGTGTTAGAGAAATTTCATCATGGAAGAACAGTTTACCCAAAAGTTAATTTTTCTGTCTTTGCCCAGATTAAATGGAAGGAACATGTTCAAACACAACAAATTATTTTTTTGACCCTTTACCAAAGCAACCAGTTTATTTACTTGAATATTTCAGTTTTCAGCTAGCTGTTTTGGTGTTCTGTCAATGAACACAGACTGATTGCCTTATCAGGGTAATGTATTTCATGACTGTGACCTCTCCTGAACTATTTTACTTTTAAGGAATCCATACGCTGGAAATAGTAACCAGAGCCAATGAAAACTAGATGCTATGTGATTGTGAAATTAAACTGAGTTTTAAAAAAATCTTAGAAATGTTATATTTTAATGGTCATTTGACTCTACACTTTTAAAAAGGATTTGCAAAATCTACATTTTATGGGAAAAAATAATGTAGGCAATTACATATTAAACATGTTGATTTCCCTTGCCAGTAGGTTAATAATAGTACACATGCTTAACTCTACACACTTGAAATTCAGGGCAGTAAAAATTCAAAATGCCACATACAACATCAAAATATTAATATATGCTAATTGACCAATATTAAGGACATGAACAGACTAATTTACTCATCCATAAGGTTTTTCTTAAATTACATATAAAACTTTGTCTAATTCATTGCAAAGGAAGCCTCTTTGCTGTTGATTTCCTTTCTTTATGTAGGGTTAGTTTACTTAAACTACAGTGACCAACTCTGCTAATCTGCTAGGGATGGATGGGTTTCCTGAAACATCGGACTCTCAGTGCTAAAACTGGGAACAACTCAAGGAAACCTCACGCCAAAGGCTCCTCAATTCCGGTGCTTAGACAACAACTCAAGGTTTTGACACAAATTTTTTTATAACCAGTTAATCACCCTCAGAGGATGAAATTATCATGATATATGGACCAAAATCTGATTCTAGGGATAAGTCCCCCATCATTATCTTCTAATACTTCCATACAAGAGACAAGTGATTTAATCATTGCTATGACAAACAGGGCTCAATCAGTGGGTTAAGGTAGAACAACATTAGGTTTGATGCCAGACAAAGGAGTTTGAAACCTGACCCCTGCACTCACTAGCTGGATGACACTGAACAAGCTAATTTAATTCCAAGCTTGAGTTTCTGCATCAATAAAGGGCAATGGTATTACCTTTAATTATCTTGTAAGATTGGTGCTTGTAAACAAGGTGGCACATAGTAAAGTTTTAAAAATTATTTCATTTTCATCCATTTCATTGGGGGTAGCAAAATGAAAAGAGAAATAATGTGGTTTCTTCCTTCTCAGCAATTCAGTGACTATCTCAGAAGGTGTAATCCCTACTAGTGGTGGTAGAACATGTCAATCAGAGTACTCCAGAGGAGGAGAATGTATATATAAGATTAGCTGTAGTTTGAGTGTGAAGTCAATTTGATGGCACAATTCCTTCTTCTTTCTGGGGAGATCATTCTATCTATTGCAGCCTTCAACTATTTGATTGGATAAGGCCCACCCATATTATGGAGAATAATCTGCTTTACTCAAAGTCTACTGATGTAAATGTTAATCCCATTTTTAAAATACCTTCACAGAAACATCTATAATAATGTTTGGCCAAATATCTGGGTTCTGTGGCCTAGCCATTTTGACATGTAAACTTAACCATCACATGGAGAAAGCACAGTCCATATTCCCTAGGCTAAATCTATGGTGTTGATAGATTTTTTTAATTTTCTTGCATTAGGCTTTGAGTGTATTAGCATTCTTTGGCTGTACCTAAAGGATATAAAGTTAATGAAAAACTGAGGTACTTAAGTACTGAAAATACTGGGGAAGCTCCAGAGCCTAACGTGGAGCTCTAGACAGCTCAGGAGCTGAGGCTACTTCTTGCAGGGGAGGCATGTGTCCTTCAAACAAATTTTTAAAAAGCTGTAAGTACCCAGTATATTGGCATAACCAGAGTCCATTCAAGAAATCTGGTAATTAACCAACTAGAATTAAGAATACAGAGGACTTAGTATTAATTCAAAAAGAATATCAAAATAGATAATTAAATATGTGGTTATTAAAACCACAGGATAGCATCCAGTGTAGCACAATGGAGCTGGCTTGGCATGGAGCCAATATCAAAGATTTTTTTAAAAATAGACATATTCCCACAGTAGACCTCAAATGTTGCCTCTTTTATAGCCAACCTTGGAGCTCATCAGCTCAGGTAGCAAATAAGGCATAGCTTCAAATCAGGGAAGTTAATAAGGTCAGAAAAAGGGATAAAAGGAGAGTCAAGATACTTATTATGTAGAAAAATGGGCACAAAATTTTGAGCTAACAATTTAAAAAGAGTCAGTGAAAAATAATATGGTAGTTCAAAATGGATAAAAACAGTATCTTTAAATTATTATTCATAATATTTTTGGCAACATTGCACACATTTGACAAAATGCTCTTGTTATAACTTTGAGCTTCATCTTTCAGTAGAACCCATCATCATTCATAAGATAATGTGCATTAGATCAAATTATTCTAACTGAACAAGCTGTTAAATGTCATTTCAGGTAATGAGATAAATTAAGGAAATTTGTAATAAGTGGAACAATCTCTGAGGGACTTATTACACTCTGGAGAATTTTAATCTGCTTTCATGCTAAAGGTTAACAAACACTCAGATAGGGCTACTTGTACTTCTCAGCTAAAAAACATTCTTCCGGCAGAGTTCAAGGTGGTGGTGTATTTGTTCCATTTCAGAGGGTACAGGGTGTCCTTTGTGGGAATGATAATTTCATCTATATCACCAAGAGCAAACATTTATTGAGCACTTTGTAGCTGTAGGGCAGTGGGCTACGTGCTTGGAACAGAAAAAAGCAGAAGACACAATCCTTTTTCTATAAAAGAAAGTGTCTTTACAAGATAACCTGGAATATATTTTCTTCAGAATATAGTTTTCTAATAAAATGTGGACTCTTTCCACTTGAATTAGATGTATTTGGGCCAGGAAAGACTATACTATTTCAAACAACTCAGATCATTTAAAAGCTGGTTATTCAATACTTCTTACTATTCCACTGTTTTTCAGCAGCTGCAGTCCTACATCTACATCTACTTGACAGAAACTATAGAGGTTGTGGTCTGTAGTGTTTTCCGACATCATTTATGACACCAAATGTGTGGTTTTTTTTCCCACACCAATGAGTTCTTCACTCTCCAGACATCAACTGGGTGTGTTGAACAACTCCATTCAATTCTGACAATCCAGAATAGGCCCCACACTTTTTGAGATCAGTCCAACAAGACTGCCCTAAATTCTGATGCCAGTTGTAAGTTGTACTTCTGACCCAGCAGCTACAAATTCAGAGTGTCTCCATGACCCCATCCTCAGGTTCAATAATTTGGTAGAACAGCTCACAGAACTCGGGAAAGCATTTTGTTTACCATTATCTGTTTATAATAAAGAATGTTATAAAGGATACAAATGAAAACTCAGACGAAGAGGTACATAGGGTGAGGTCCAGAAGGGTCCTGAGCATAGGAGCTTCTGTCACCATGGAGTTGGTGTACACCACCATTCAGGTACATGGATGTATTTACTAATTTGTAAGTCTTTTGAATCCCATCATTTAGGGATTTCTATAGAGGTTCCATTACATTAGTATGATTGATTAAATCATTGACCATTGATGGTTGAACTCAACCTCTAGCCCTTTTCTCCTCCCTGGAAGTTCAGGGGTGTGGGGTTGGGTGGAAAGTCTCAAACCTTTAATCACATGGCTGGTTCCTCTGACAACCAAGTGACATCATAGTGGAGCTATCTAAAGTGCCTCCCTTCAAAGAACTTGTTTATTAGCATAAATTCAGGAGTGGTTGAAAGGGGCTTGTTATGAATAATGAAAGACACTGCTATCACCTGTCATTCTGGTGATTCCAAGGGTTTTAGAAGTTCTGTGCCAGGAACTGAAGACAAAATACCTAATTCGTATTGCATCACAGATGGTAAGGAAGGCTAGGGCAAAGATGAAACTTCCTCAAACAATGACTTTTCAAAAAATATCATGCTTAATTAAATCCTCTATCTTTTCATGTTAGTCAAATGGTAGGCAAAATTTCTTAGAAACATAGTATATTAAAAACCTTACTATGCACTGACATAATTACTCACTCTCTGTTAGCTAACATATTTTTCTAGGATTTCCAAATTATCATCTGTTAACCTTCTGCATAATTTAATATGAAAATCATGAATGCAAACATCATTAAACTATCTGCAAAAAAATGAGAAAATTCCAGAACATTGAAAGAAATGCTGCATTATGTTACAGTAATGATAACTAATGTACAGCTTTTTGAAAGTGAGTATGGCTTTTCATTGCTGATGATTGATAACTCACTAGTAAGAAATAAAATTCCTAAAAGAAAAAAACTGTTAATTACAAATTCTATATTCAACTAAATCATAATAGCCCATAAGTGGAAACAACCCCAATGTCTTTCAAGAGGTAAATGGTTAAGTAATTGTGGTGCATCAATACAATGGAACACTACTCAGCAATAAGAAGAAACAAACTATGATATACACAATTTAGATGAACTTCAAGAGAATTATGCTGAATGAAAAAAACAATCTTAGAATAAATACATATTGTATGGTTCTCTTTTATGACATTTGTGAAATAACATAATTACAAAGATGAGAACAGCTTAGTGGTTGCAAGGGGTAAAGGATGGAGTGTGTAGTTATGAAAGTATAGGTCTCTGTGGTAACAGTAAAATATGTATCTTGTTTGTGATGGTAGTTACATGAATCTACACATATGATAAAATTGCATAGAGCTCTGTGCATATCCACACACATTAGTGTATGCGTAATTAATGAAATCTGGATAAACTCTGAGGATTGTACCAATGTCAATTTCCTAATTTAATTCTTACTGATGAATTATCAATTATCAGCAATGAAGAACCATACTCACTGGGTATATTAGCTCCTTTTTGATATTGGACTATGTGTAAGATATTAACATTGGGAGAGGCTAGGAAAAGATGCACAGTTGTTCCTTGTACATTTCTTTGCTACTTCCCATGAACTTATAGTTATCTTAAAATAAAAAAATTTTAAAGGCATAGATTCACACTGTATGCTTAAATACTTAAAAAAAGAACTCTAAATTGTTCTTTATAGGTCGCCTGAAAATGTCAGATTCCTTCTGACGCCAATGCACCTATAGAATTTTTATTCACATTTAAAGCAAAACAACATGATATCTTTCTCAAGTTTCATGAAGGAAGAAGTAGACCAAGGGATTGTTGAAACTGGAGAAGGTTAATCAAAAGTATTGTACCTGCCACCTGTTTGATGATACTTGGTGGAATTTCTGCCCTTCCACTCTTTGGAAGTCACCAATCTTAAAGAGACAACTCTTTAAGCTATTTCATGGTATGACATTAACAAGGAGAAATTTTTAACATTGTATCCAGGAAAGAGCAAGCTCTGAGCAAGCAGACTGGGCCAGAAACCTAAAGCAACATTTAGATGGGTCAATGAGGTAACAATGTTGCATTCTTAGAAACCAAGGACTAACTAAAGGCACTGAGAAGGCAAAAATAAGGGCACCCCAAAGGGCTGATTAAAGAATGAAATGCACACTTATCTACTGAGCAATCTGGCCAAGAAACTGTCTTTGTACCCTCCACATATTGCAGGCTTCAAGTGCCATACACTCAACTCACATACACAACAGAGATTACTCACATCTTTGAAGTGTTTATAGAAAGCCAGTAGCAAGTAATTTTCTTTAGAAAACATTCAACATGCTCAGTAGTGTGCTAGGTGTACCTGAATACAGACATGTACAAGACATAACCTTGACCATGAAACTTACAGTGAAGTTGGAGACATAAAAAAGATTTTATACTGAAAAATCTATCTAATACTGCATATGCCTGATGATATATACAGGACATTCTATAACAGTTTCGAAAACACTATGAAGTGGGGAAGGTAAACACATTTTAAAGAGAAGACAGGACTTGAGTAAACTCCTGGCTAATGGTCAGAGCTCAGCTAATCAGGAGCACTAGGAATAAGGCATTCTGGGCAATAGGAGTGTTGGGTGCAAAGGTGTGGAGGTAAGACTTAGAAGTATCAGTTGGTGGAAGCTATAAAGAGATAGACTTAAGCTCAGTATAAGAAATACTTTTCTTATCCATGACTTGGAAAGATATATGGACCCCTGTGTTTATTGCCACATTATTTACAATAGCCAAGATATGGGAGCAACCTTAGTGCCCATCAGTAGATGAATGGATAAAGAAGATGTGCTACATATACGCAATGGAATATTATTCATTCAGAAAAGAAGGAAATCCTGCCATTTGTGACAACATGGATGGACCTAGAGAGTATTATGCTAAGTGAAATAAACCAGGTGGAGAAAGACAAATACATATGATTTCAGTTATATGTGGAATTGAAAAACAAAACAAAATGAACAAAATACCAGTAGACTCATAGACACTGAGAAGTGACTGATGGTTACCATGTGGGAGGGGTTGGGGCAGGTGGGTGGAGAGGGTAAGAGGGATAAAGGACATAAAAATTCTTAATCATAAATTGATCACAGGGATCGTAGTACAGCATGAAGAATATAGCCAATTATTATGTAACTTTTTTTTTTTGCTGACAGGTAATAACAGCACTAGTTGGCGTGAGGACTGAATAATATGTGTAACTGTTGAATCATTGTGTTGCATACTTGAAACCAATATAATATTGTGTATCAACTAAACTTTCTTAAACAGGAGTAGAGTACCTGCAGATGAGTACCTTGACACTGCATGCATTTATGTTTAATAACCCCTTTGTGTCGATTTTCCAGAGGATATTCACAGTTTAGACAGCTGTGTAAACTTTAAAGTCTTTCCTGAAACTGAGTCCCTTCATGGTGACACTATAATTCTTGTTCCCAGACTCCCTATTTGCACTATTCTACTTGCCTGGCAAACTGGATCACACTCATATGACCATTTTTCTGTAATGCCAACAATTATCTATTTCAATATTCTCCAGGTACTGTGCTTATTTTAAAATCCTCCTAACACCTACAAATATTCCTCAATTTCAAACTTACTCCACTAGAAATGACTGGCTTTCCAGTTCTGAGTATCTTGATGTAAGCTTGAATCCAAGTTCTCTTCTAATTCTTGAGTGCCTTTCATATATAGAACAAATTGTATACCCACACCACAAGTCTTTCCATAGGCTGAATACCCTTATTACTTCCATTATGCCTTCAAAATCCTTCAGTGGCTCACTTTAATTAATCATTTCTCATCTTTTGCATATGTGGTTTATCTGGAGCAGATTAGAGTTAAACTCTATTAACCATGTGGCTTAATATTTTGCTTGGTTCTGTTTAAGTGGGTGAACAGTAATATATGCAGCAGCCTTCCTTTCATATCCTAAATAACTCAAATTATAGAAATGGTCAAAAAAATAAGTACCTAAATTTGTTACTGGATTGCAAACAAAAACAGAAAGTAGAAAAGATGAGTTGATAGTTGATAGAGCCACTATGGAAAACAGTATGGAAGGTCCTCAGTAAATGAAGACTAGAACTACTATATGATCTAATAATCCCACTTCTGAATATGTTTCTGAAGGAAATGAAATACTGTCTAGAAGAAATACCTGCACCCATGTTCACTGCAGCACTATTCACAGTAGCCAAGGCATGGAGACAACCTAAATGTCTATTAACAGATGAATGGACAAAGAAAATGCTATATATATATATATACATGGAATATTTTTATATGTATTATAAATATACAATGGAATATTATTCCACCATTTAAAAAGGAAGGAAATCCTGCCATTGGCGACAACATGGGTAGACCTTGAGGGCATTATGATAAGTGAAATAAGTCAGAGAAAGGTAAACACAGTATCTCACTTAAATGCAGAAAATAAAAAAGCCAAACTCATAGAAACAGAGAGTAAAGTTGTGCTTGCTAGGATCTAGGAGGTGTAGGGGAAAGTGGGGAGATTTGGGTCAAAGGGTATAAATTTCCAGCTATAACATGAATAAGTTGTAGGGATATAATATATAGCATAGTGACTATAAATAACAATACTATATACTTTAAATTTGTTGAGAGTAGATCTTGAATGTTATTACCACACACACAAACGGTAATTATGTAAGCAGACAGATGCAATAACTAACCTTATCGTGGTAATTATTTTGTAATATATATGTGTATGAAATCATATTGTATACCTTCAACTTACATGTCATATGCCAGTATCTCAATAAATCTTTAAAATAGTAGATGAGTTTGAAAAACCTAGTTAAATGTGTCCATTTGATGGAATATTTTGCAGTCATTAATAAGAATGAAGTATACCTATCTGAACTAATCTGGAAAAGTATATAAAATATATTAAGGGAAAACAAAAGGTATAGAACTGTCATTGTATGATTATATTTGTAGAATTTAGAAAAATGTATTCATAGATACATATATGCTGAATATATTTTTTCTTAAGGAAATGATAGTAAATGCTTAATAAAAGTTAACCCCCATGAGAAGAATTGGTAGGAAGGGGTTACAGCAATGAGGAGCTTTCACTCTTCATTTTGAAATTTTTTTGCATTTTATAAATTTAAACATTTTTGTCTTTCTTATGGCAAAAGAGAGCAGACTTTTTGACTTATTTGTACTTCCTTAAAAAACAAAACCTCATAAACAGGGTTTTATTGCAATTGCTATTTTTATTAACCACATCACACAGTTGAATGAGAGTAGGTCAGAATGTTCAGGGCTTTTCTGCCCAGTGCTCCAGAAGTATTTGCTGGCTGACAGTTAATTAACTGAGCAAAAGGAATGAGAGACACAATATGCAAAAGCAATCACTGTGAAAATTTTTTAGGTACATTTTTCCTCCCTTCTGAACCCTAATTATGTCTCTCTATATAAATTTCCAATAAAGCATTGGAGGCTTTCTGTGCCTACTGAGGGCCTGAAGAACCAGCACAAGTCAGTATAGGTTAGGAAGCTCTGCAGTAGTAAAGCAGGAAATGACGGTAATTCGGATTTCGGTGGAAAAAGACATGGATAGACATGAAGAGACTTGGGATGCATAGTTAGAAATGAAACTGGCAGGCTGTAGTGATACAAGGCCCATGGTTTATAATGAGAGAGAAATAAAAACTGTAACTGGAATTCCTGGCACAGATGGGAGAAATGTGAGACCTCTATCTATAGATGAGAGGGTAATTAAGTGAGAAAAAGGAGTTGAAAGCAAATAATACCATGCTTTGGCATCAAAGAAATAGATGACCAAAATGATGATACATGAATATTACCTGGTGGATAAAGGATGACATTTGGTATTAAAGACTTGTGTTTGAGTCTCTGTTATACCATATAACTCCTCTGAGGCTCAATTGGTGAATTGGACTTTTTTTTTTAAGTGGGAATAACAATAGTACCTAACTCACAAGTTGCTTGTGAGAATGAAATCAGGTAATACATGTGGAAAAAAAATCCCTTAAAAACTCCAAAACACCATATGAATATTAGTTTTTAATATTATCACAACTACTTAAAAACAATGAAAATTAGACTCTCCTCCTTTAATTAGAAGTCCTTAGCAGCAGCATTCCATTTTGCATATAATCTCCAAATATTAACTTTGCTCTGTATCTTATACACTCAACATTATATTTTAGAGATTTGTCAGTGTTGATATGTGTAACTCTTATCCATTTAATCGCTGTATAGTATTCCATTGAAGGAATATACTGCAATGTACCTATCCTTTCCCCTACTGAAGTACATTTAGATTGTTTTAATTTTTTTCATTACTACAATGTTTCAAAAGTATTCTCATATAATTTCCTTGTGTAGATATGTGAATTTCTCTAAGATATATATCTCCAAAGGGATAATACTGGTGGTTAGGGAATAAACATCCTCAGCTTTATAGGATATTGTCAAAAACTCTTAGGTGTTTGAAACGATTTATACTCTTATCAGCAGTGTATGAACTTTCCTGCTTCCTCAGAACCATAGACACTTACTGTTAAACTTTTTAAGTTTGGTAAATCTAACAAAGAGGGGTGATGGAGATAGAATATCTTTGTTGTTTAACTGCATTTTACTAGGGCTATCAAACAACCTTTCATAGGTTTTTTAGTCACTCATATTTTCTCTTTGATTAATTGCCTTTTTATATCTCTTGCTACTATAGACTGAATGTTGTGTTCCCTGAAAATTCATATGTTGAAACCTAACCCCCAATATGTTCATATATGGAGGTGAAGCCTTTGGGAAGTAATTAAGTCTTGAGAAAGAGCCTCATAAAAGGTATTAGTGCCCTTATGGAAGAGGCCCCAGAGAGCTCCCTATCCCATTTTGCCACGTGAGGACACAGTGAGAAGACAGCTGTCTATGAATCAGGAAGCTGTCACTAGACACTGAATATGGTGTGCCTTGTTTTTGTACTTCCCAGCCTCCAGACCTGTGAGAAATAAATTTCTGTTGTTTATAAGTCACCCAGTCTATGGTACTTTTAAGGCAGCCTGAACAAGCAGACTAAAACACTTAACTTCTTTTTTTTATTAAGGTATTATTGATATACACTCTTATGAAGGTTTCACATGAAAAAACAGTGTGGTTACTACATTTACCCATATTATCAAGTCCCCACTCGTATCCCCAATTCAGTCACTGTCCATCATAAAACACTTAACTTCTTATGTTAAAGTATTTGTGTAGTTGGTTTGTGGTAATTTTTAATATGTTCTAGAAACAAAGTCTTTTTTGGTTATTAGTACTGAAAGTATTGCCTCTTCATCTGTGGCTTGAATTACAAATTAATAGCAGTTCTAAAAATGTAACATATTTAGATCTCTAACCAGTATAGATTTTTTTATAAGACATTTGAGTTATGAACATAATTGTGTTCCATATGGGTACCAGTTTTCACAGCATCATTCATTAACCACTCCATCTTTCCCATCTCTGATTAATAATGTCCATAAAGTTTTCAGATATGTATGGTTCTATTTCTGTGGTCCCTATTCTTCCCATTTGTCCATTTCTCTATTCCTGGATTACTATCTCACATTGTTAATTACCATAGATTTATAAGAAATTTCAAATAACCTCTTTCTTTTTCAAAATTGTGTTGGCTCTTCTTAGCCTTGTAGTTTTCCATATGAATTTTAGGATCAAGCTTTTTTTAAGTTTATGGGGAAAAAAGATCTCATGGGATTTTAAATACAGTTGCATTGGATTGTAGTTTGCATTGGTGACAACTAATGAACATCATATTGAATCTTCCCATTTATGAACATGGAATACTTCATATATTAGTTTTCTTGTCTTTAATTTTTTTAAATTTGTTTACACATTGTTTCTTAAACTTTTTTATTGAAGTATAGTTGATATGATATTATATTGGTTTTAATTATACAACACAGTGGTTTAACAGATACACACATTATTAAATCTTCACCTAGTGCAGCTACTACCTTCAACATAGAAAGATGTTACAGAACCACTGGCTACATTCCCCTTGCTGTGCTACTATCCCCATGACTGACTTATATTATGATTGATATTTTTATGTCCCTTTATCCCCTTCACCCTCTCACCTACCCACCCAAGCCCCTCCCCCATGGTAACCACCAGTCACTTCTCAGTGTCTGTGAGTCTACTGCTATTTTGTTCACTTTGTTTTGCTTTGTTTTTACATCCCACATATAAGAGAAATCATATGGTATTTGTCTTTCTCTGCTTGGCTTATTTCACTTAGAATAATACCCTCTAGGTATGTCCATGTTGCAAATGACAGGATTTCTTTTTTCTTTATGGCTGAATAATATTTCATTGTGTATATGTCTCACATCTTCTTTATACATTCATTTATCGATGGACATGTTGGTTGCTTCTCCTACCACCTTAAAATTACCCATATCAGTTTGTTTTTTATGTCTCTTTTGAACAGCATATAAATGGTTTTTATATTTATATGCATTTGTGTTTAATATGAAACTCTGTGTTAATAGGTGAACCTAATCTACTTATTTTTATTATGATTACTGATATTTGTCCTAAGATGTCCTTTCAATCAATAAAATTACTATATATCAGTATAGGTGACACACTGTAGCACAGACTGTTAATGTCTGCCAAACATAGATGACACCCATTGTCTTCAGTAATAAAACCACAGTTTTCACCTGGGCAGATATCTCATCCTAGAGAAACAATACTGCAGTTTTGAGCTTCCTTCGAGGCAGGTATGCCCATGTTAATGAGTTTTGGCCAATGACACATACTAAATGTCTTATGAGCCATCTATCAGGGAATGAATGAAAATAGAGAGACCCCTCTCTGTATTTCTTCTTCATTCCTCTTTTCTGGAATGCAGATATGATGGTTATAGCCGGAGCAACTATCCTAAACAATACAGTGGAAGACACAGACTAAGGATGGCTGGCCAATAATATAAAATGAGGCCATTTTTTTTTATGCTGTGGACTCATAATAGACTTGGAAAAACTTTCCCAAAAGCACCTTTATGTGGAAAGAAATCAGATAACATGTTGTTTAAGCCACTATAATTTTGAGTTTTCAGTCCTGTTCAGGCAACCCAATCCTAACTGAAACAGATATGTAAACCAACATACAGTGAAATGCCATAAGTTCAGTGACAGGGGACTAAACTTCCAAAGGAGTTCCAAAGGGAAAGATGGTAGGCGAATTACTCCCCTTCCCAGGCATCAAGAATTTCTACATTTCTAAAAATTTTGATCTTACAATAAAAATAATAAATTATACAAGAAAACAAAACACCATGAGTAAAACCAACATCAGAAATAGATCCAGAAACCTAAATATTAATATCAGAAACAATATAAAATAAGTGTGTCTAAGCTATATGCAAGAGAATGAAACTGGTTCACTGTCAAACACAATACACAAATGTAAACTCAAAATGGATTAAAGACCTAAATATAAGGCATGAAACCATTAAACTCTTAGAAGAAAACATTGGCAAGAATCTCTTGAACAAAACTATGAGTAATGTTTTTCCTGGAGATGTCTACCCTAGCAAGGGAAACAAAAGCAAAAATAAACAATTGGGACTACATCAAACTAAAACGCATCTGCAAAGCAAAGGAAACTATCATCAAAACAAAAAGGCAACCTACTGTAGGGGAGGATATATTCACAAATGATACATTTGACAAGGGGTTAATATCCAAAATATATAAAGAACTCATATGTCAACAAAACAAATAACACAATTAAAAAGTGGGCAGAGGACCTAACTAGACATTTTTTCTAAAGAAGACATACAGATGGACAATGGGCACATGAAAAGATGTTCCACATCACAAATTATCAGGGAAACGTAAATCAAAATCACAATGAGACATCATCTCACACAAGTCAAAATGCTTGCTATCCAAAAGACAAGAAATAACAAGTGTTGGCAAGGATGTGGAGAAAAGCGAAACTTCCTGTACTTTTTGTGGGAATATAAATTGGTGCAGCCACTATGAAAATCAGTATGAAAGTTCCTCAAAAAACTAAAAATAGAAATACCATATGGCCCAGTAATTCCAGTTCTGGGAATTTACTCAAAGAAAATCAAATATATGATTTGAAAAGATATATGCACTTCTATGTTTGATGCCATATTTTTTACAATAGCCAAGGTGGGGAAGCAACCAAATCATCCATCAATAGATGAATGGATAAAGAAGAAGTGGCACAGAGGCTCAAGATGGTGGCATGAGTAGGGCGGCAGAAATGTCCTCCCAAAGCCACATATATTTTTGAAAATACAACAAATACAACTATTCCTAAAAGAGAGACCAGAAGATACAGTACAACAGCCAGGCTACATCTACTCACCACCTCACAAAGAGGGTAAGACACAAAGCCGTGACCCGGCGGAACCCGAGCACTCCCCACCCCAGCTCACCGGTGGGAGGAAAAGAGTCAGAGTGGGGAGGGAGTGGAAGCACAGGACTACTAAGTAACCAGCCCTGGTGATCTGCACTGGGAGCACAGACACACATTGCATGGTGTACTGGATATTAGAGAAACGAAAAAGTAAAATCCAAGACAGAGACTGGGAGCGGGTCCCCACAGCCAGCTCCCCTGGGACAAATGAAAAGCAGGCACTTTTTAAAAGTCTTAAAGGGAAAAGGGCCTAACAGCCAGACAAGATTGTCCTGGCACACTCAGCCAAGCAGGCTGGGGATCTTAAAGAATTTCAGGCGCCCTAACCCCTGGGGGGTAATACAGGCCCAAAACTCCCCATGGCTAAAAGCAGCCTGCCATTAATTCACCCTGGCCGGTACTGCAAGCAAACCAGCTGACCCGCCACAGCTGCGGAGCAGCCAGAGAACAGCCCCGCCCACAGCAACCACAGAGAGTCTTCTCCCAGCACACAGCTAACTGGGACAGACCCAGAGGCTGCCACTGGTGTGCAGCTACCTGGCACAGACAGAGGAAGCCGGAGCAAGGTTCGGAAGGCACAAAGGGGAGCCGTTCTCACAGAAGAACACACCAAGCACATCTGTGACTCCCCACATTGCCCTAGGCTATCCCTGAGGGCTGCCGTGCCCATGGCAGCTCAGGAGTTTATCTCAGAAATGGCTCCCAGTGTGCGGGTAAATGGCACAGGTAGCAGAAGCCGGAGCAAGGTCTAGAAGGCCCAAAGGGGCGCCGTTCTCACAGGAGAACACACCTGGTGTGTCTGCGAACCCCTGCAGTGCCCTAGGCTATACAGAGGGCTGGCCCGCCCATGGCAGCTCAGGAGATTATCCCAGAGACTGCTCCCAGGGTGTGGGTAGTGGACACAAGCAGTAGAGAAGGGCAAGGTGAACAGCAAGCAGGAAGGGACTTTGTTCTCCCAGCTGACACACACACCACTTGCCAGTGATCACTTGTATGGCCATGAAAAGGCAGAAGAACCTGGTCTAGTCAAAAATCACTCAGGCAACCCCAGAGAGAGGGCCTGCTGAGATAGATATAACCAATCTTCCTGAAAAATAATTCAAAATAAAAGTCATAACCATGCTGATGGACCTGCAGAGAAACATGCAAGAGTGAAGGGATGAAGTCCAGAGGAAATGAAACAATCAATAGAAGGTCTTAAGAGCAGACTGGATGAGGTGCAAGAGACTGTTAATGGAATAGATATCAGAGAACAGGAATACAGAGAAGCTGAGGCAGAGAGAGATAAAAGGATCTCTAGGAATGAAAGAATATTAAGAGAACTGTGTGATCAATCCAAATGGAACAATATTTGCATTATAGGGGTACCAGAAGAAGAGGAGAGAGAAAAAGGGATAGAAAGTGTCTTTGAAGAAATAATTGCTGAAAACTTCCCCAAGCTGGGGAAGGAAATAGTCTCTCTGACCATGGAAGCCCACAGATCTCCCAACACAAGGCACCCAAGGAGGACAACACCAAGACATATAATAATTAAAATGGCAAAGATAAAAGACAAGGACAGGGTATTAAAGGCAGCCAGAGAGAGAAAAAAGATCACCTACTAAGGAAAACCCATCAGGCTATCATCAGACTTCTAAAGAGTAACCTTACAGACCAGAAGAGAATGGCATATTTAATGCAATGAAACAGAAGGGCCTTGAACCAAGAATACTGTATCCAGAAAGAGTACAATTTAAATTTGAAGGAGGGATTAAACAATTCCCAGACAAGCAAAAGTTAAGGGAATTTGCCTCCCAAAAATCACCTCTACAGGATATTTTAAAGGGACTGCTCTAGATGGAAGCACTACTAATGCTAAATAGATGTCACCAGAGAAAATAAATTCACAGCAAAGAAAGCAGACCAAATACTAATTAAAGGCAAAAAATAAAATCATCTACAAAAGCAGTCAAATGAAACACAAAACAGCACAGAATAAAACACCTAACATATAAAGAATGGAGAAGGAAGAATAAGAATGGAGAAAAATAAAGAATCATCAGACTGTGTTTATAATAACTTAATAAGAGAGTTAAGTTAGACGGTTAGATAGTAAAGAAGCTACCACTAAACCTTTGGTAACCACGAATCCAAAGCCTGCAATGGCAGTAAGTACATATCCATCGATGATGACCCTAAATGTAAATGGACTGAATGCACCAATCAAAAGACACAGAGTAATAGAATGGATAAGAAAACAAGATCCATATATATGCTGCTTATAAGAGACTCACCTCAAACCCAAATATATACATAGACTAAAAGCAAAGGGATGGAAAAAGATATTTCATGCAAACAATAGGGAGAAAAAAGAAGGTATTGCAGTACTTGTATCAGACAAAATAGACTTCAAAACAAAAACAGTAACAAGAGATAAAAAAGGACATAACATAATGATAAATGGGTCAGTCCAACAAGAGGATATAACCATTATAAATATCTATGCGCCCAACACAGGAGCATCAACATACGTGAAACTAACAGACTTAAAGGAGGAAGTAGAAAGCAATGCATTCATTTTAGGAGACTTCAACACACCACTCACTCCAAAGGAAAGATCAACCAGACAGAAAATAAGTAAGGACACAGAGGCACTGAACAACACACTAGAACAGATGGACCTAACAGACATTGACAAAACTCTACACCGAAAAGCAGCAGGATACACATTCTTCTCAAGTGCACATTGAAAATTTTCCAGAATAGACCACATACTAGGCCACAAAAACAGCCGCGGTAAATTCAAAAAGATTGAAATTGTACCAACCAACTTCTCAGATCACAAAGGTATAAAACTAGAAATAAATTGTACGAAGAAAACAAAAAGTCTCACAAATACATGGAGGCTTAACAACATGCTCCTAAATAATCAATGGATCAATGACCAAATTAAAACAGAGATCAAGCAATATATGAGACAAATGACAACAGCACAAAGCCCCAACTTCTGTGGGATGCAGTGAAGGCAGTTCTAAGAGGAGAGTATATAGCAATCCAGGCCTATTTAAAGAAGGAAGAACAATCCCAAATGAATAGTCTAAAGTCGCAACTAATGAAACTGGAAAAAGAAGAAAAAATGAGGCCCAAATCAGCAGAAGGAGGGACATAATAAAGATCAGAGAACAAATAAATAAAATTGAGAAGAATAGAGAAGATTCAAGATGGTGGCGTGAGAGGTGAGACAAAGAACTCCTCCGAAAACCACAGATAGTGTGACAATATACTTAATACAAGTAACCCTAAAACAGCAACAGGAATGAAAGCTGCACCAGACTGCATGCAGACCTCACGAACAGAGCAGACCTCACAAAACCATGTAACGTACGAAAGCCTTGATCTGGTGGGACCTGAGTTTTTCACCCACCCCAGCTCATCAGCAAGAGGAAGAGAAATGGAACGGGGTGGGGGTGGAAGCCTGGGACTGCTGAACACCTAGCCCTGGAGACCTGCTTTGCAAACAGAAATCTACATTGTGTGGTGCTCTGGAGGATGGGGAGCTGAGACAGGCAGAGTGCTTAAGAGACAGATTCAGGCTGTTTGTGGAGGACTGGATCTACACCCAGCTTCTCTGAGACAAGGGAAAGGCAGGTGGTCTGAGAGGCTTCCTAGCAGTGAGAGGGTAGCTGAAGGCATGTGGTTTGCACAGAGCTTGCTGCATGGGAGAAGAGATAGTGGGACAAGGCTCTCTGGATGTGTTCTGCACAGCAGATTGGGAACTTTGGGGAGCTTCAGGTGCTCTATCCCTCTGGCTGGCTACTCAGCTATGAGGCCCCCCACTGTGATACACAGCCTGCTGAGCCATCCTCCTGGCCTGACAGCACCAGCTCACAAACTGGTAGTCACTTGCTCTGGCATCAGGCCAGGCAGAGAGAGGCCTCCACTACAACAGCTAGAGACACCAGTAACAGAGGCTTGCACCTGTGTGCTCTGCCCATTGGCATTAGTACTGGAGACAGGCAGGGCAGACGGGACTCAGGACAGATCTTTCCTCCCACCCAGGCACAAGCTCTGCTCGCCTACAACCACCAACCTCACTCTAGGGGCTGAGCAGCTCCAGAGACAGGAGCTTCTGGGCAATAGAAGGCACCACACAGAAATATGAAATGTCAAAAGAACATGGTTCAGACCAAAATCTCACAAACCCCAGAAAAAGGGCCAAATGAAACTGAATTCACCAACCTTCCTGAAAGAGAGTTCAAAATAAAAATCATAAACATGCTTATGGAGGTACAGAAAAATATTCAGGAACTCAGGAATGAATTTCAGATGGAGATTCAATCATTAAGAAATTCCATATTTGAAATGAAACATGAAACAGAGGGATTTAAAAGATTAGATGTAGTAGAAGAGATGGTAAATGGAATACAAATTAGAGAAGAGGAATACAAAGAAGCTGAGGCACAGAGAGAAAAAAGAATCTCTAAGAATGAAAGAATATTGAGAGAACAGTGTGAACAATACAAACGGAGCAATATTCGCATAATAAGGGTGCCAGAAGAAGAAGAGAGAGAAAAAGGGATAGAAAGTGTCACTGAGGAGGTTATTGCTGAAAACTTCCCCAATCTGGAGAAGGAGATAGTCTCTCAGGCCATGGAGATGCACAGATCTGGCAACACAAGGGATCCAATGAAGACAACATCAAGACATATAATAATTAAAATGGCAAATATCAAGGATAAAGACAGAATTTTCAAAGCAGACAGACAGAGAAAAATGACCACATACAAAGGAAAACCCATCAGGCTATCATCAGATTTCTCAACAGAAACTTTACAGTCCAGAAGGGAGTGGCATGATATATTTAATGCAATGAAGCAGAAGGGCCTTCAACCAAGAATACTCTTCCTAGCAAGGTTATCATTTAAATTTGAAGGAGGGATTAAACAATTTTCAGAAAAGCAAAAGCTGAGAGAATTTACCTCCCACAAACCACCTCTATAGTGCATTTTGGAGGAACTCCTATAGATGGAAGTATTCCTAAGACTAAATAGATGTCACCCAAGGGATAGATAGAGTACAGAATATGATTCATAACATACAAAGAGTGGAGGAGGAAGAAAAAGGAGGAAAAAAAAGAATCTTTAGGTTGTGTTTGTAATAGCAAATGAAATGAGTTAAATTAGACTATTAGATAGTAAGGGAATTATCCATGAACCTTTGGTAACCACGAAACAAAACTATACAATGGCACTAAGTACATACCTACCAATAATCACCCTAAATGTAAATCATCTAAATACACCAATCAAAGGACATAGAGTCACTGAATGGATAAAAAACAAGACCCATCTATATGCTGCCTACAAGAGACTCACTTCAAACCCAAAGACATACACAGACTGAAAGTAAAGGTATGGAAAAAGATATTTCATGCAACTAATAGGGAGAAAAAAGCAGGAGTTGCAGTACTTGTATCAGACAAAATATACTTCAAAACAAAGAAAGTCATAAGAGACAAAGAATGACATCACATGATAAAAGGGTCAGTCCAACAAGAGGATATAACCATTATAAATATCTATGCACCCAACACAGGATCACCTACATATGTGAAACAAATACAAACAGATTTAAAAGGGGAAACAGAATGCAATGCATTCATTCTAGGAGACTTCAACACTCCACTCACTCCAACGGAAAGATCAACCAGACAGAAAATAAGTAAGGAGATAGAGGCACTGAACAACACATGAGAACAGATGGACCTAACAGACATGTACAGAACTCTACACCCAAAAGCATCAGAATACAGAATAGATCATATACTAGGCCACAAAATAGCTTCAGAAATTAAAAAAGATTAAAATTGCACCAACCAGCTTCTCATATCACAAAGGTATGAAACTAGAAATAAATTACTCAAAGAAAATGAAAAAGCGCACAACCACATGGAGGCTTAACAATATGCTCCTAAATAATCAATGGATCAATGACCAAATAAAAACAGAGATCAAGCAATATATGGAGACAAATAACAACAATAATTCAACACTGCAAAAATCTGTGGGACACAGCAAAGGAAAATATATTGCAATACAGGCCTACCTCAGGAAAGAAGAACAATCCCAAATGAACAGTCTAAACTCACAATTAATGAAACTAGAAAAGGAAGAACAAGTGGGGCCCAAGTTCAGTACAAGGAGGGACATAATAAAGATTAAAGCAGAAATAAAATTGACAAGAATAAAACAATACAAAGAATCAAAGAAAGCAGAAGATGGTTCTTTGAGAAAACAAACAAACAGATAAACCTCTAGCTAAGACTTATGAAGAAAAAAAGAGTCTTCACACATAAACAGAATCAGAAATGTGAAAGGAAAAAATCACTCTGGATACCACAGAAATACAAAGAATTATGAGAATACTATGAAAAATTATATGGTAACAAACTGGATAACCTAGAAGAATTGGACAACATTCTAGAAAAACAAAAACTTCCAAGGCTGACCCAGAAAGAAACAGAAAATCTGAATAGACCAATTACCAGCAAAAAAATTGAACTGGTAATCAAAAAACTACCTAAGAACAAAACTCCTGAACCAGATGGTTTCACTGCTGAATTTTATCAAACATTTAGTGAAGACCTAATACCCATCCTCCTTAAAGTTTTCCAAAAAGTAGAAGAGGAGGGAATACTCCCAAACTCATTCTAGGAGGCCAACATCACTCTAATACCAAAACGAGGCAAAGACACCACAAAAAGAGAAAATTACAGACCAATATCCCTGATGAACATAGATGCAAAAATACTCAACAAAATATTAGCAAACCGAATTAAAAAATACATTTAGGTTCATACACCATGATCAAGTGGGATTCATCCCAGGGATGCAAGGATGGTACAACATTCGAAAATCCATAAACATCATCCACATCAACAAAAAGAAGGACAAAAACCACATGATCATCTCCATAAACGCCGAAAAAGCATTCGAAAACATTCAACATCCATTCATGATAAAAACTCTCAACAAAATGGGTATAGAAGGGCAAGTACCTCAACATAATAAAGGCCATATATGACAAACTCATAGCCAAGACTATACTTAACAGCGAGAAGGTGAAACCTTTTAACCTAAGATCGGGAACAAGACAGGAATGCCAACTCTCCCCACTGTTACTCAACACAGGACTGGAGGTCCTAGCCAAGGCAATCAGACAAAACAAAGAAATACAAGGCATCCAGATTGGCAAGGAAGAAGTTAAACTATCACTATTAGCAGATGTAGATGACATGATATTGTACATAAAAAACCCTAAAGACTCCTCTCCAAAACTACTAGAACTAATATCTGAATTCAGCAAAGTTGCAGAATACAAAATTAACACACAGAAATCTGTTGCTTCCCTATACACTAACGATGAACTAGCAGAAACAGAAATCAGGAAAACAATTCCATTCACAATTGCATCAAAAAGAATAAAATACCTAGGAATAAATCTAACCAAGGAAGTGAAAGACCTATATCCTGAAAACTATTAGACACTCTTAAAAGAGATTAAAGAGGACACTAACAAATGGAAACTCATCCCATGTTCTTGGGTAGGAAGAATTTATATTGTCAAAACGGCCATCCTGCCTAAAGCAATCTACAGATTCAATGCAATCCCCATCAAAATACCAACAGCATTCTTCAATGAACTGGAACAAATAGTTCTAAAATTCATATGGAACCGGAAAAGACCCCGAATAGCCAAGCAATCCTGAGAAGGAAGAATAAAACAGGGGGAATCTCACTTTATGGTTTTTATAATGTATAACCTATGTCCACCATAAAATTTTAAAGAACAAGACATAAAACAAAGGAGAAAATGTGAAGTACTATAAGAAAAAAAGTCAGTAAGACCAACACAAGATAATAAAGACATTGAAATTGGTAGACAAAGATTTTAAAGGAGTTCACATATGTTCTAGCACTTTAAGAGAATTATTTTCATGATATGTGAACAGATGAATAATATCTGCAGAAAGTAAAATAAGAATAAGCTAAATGGGAACTTTGTTGGATGAGCCTAATAGCAGATTAGAAAGAGCAAAAGAGTTAATGAGCTTAAAGATATATCAATAGAAATTACATAGTCTGAAGAATAGAAAAGAAAAATGAACAGTGCCTTGGTAACTTATAGGACAACATTAAGCAACCCAATATGTGTGTTTTTGTAGCCCAGGAGAGGAGAAAATGAAAGGAACAGAAACATTATTTGAAGAAAATATGGCCAAAACTGTTCCAAAATAGAAAACTTACAGATCATTATAGAAAACTGACAGATCAACTTAGAGATTTAAAAACTCAATGAAAACAGATACAGAGAAAAGATCATACTCAAAATGTTTAAATCAAGAGACAGAAGATATGAAAAGTATACAGAGAAAAATGACGCATTATATACACAATAAAAATAATAAAAAGAACAGCTGAATTTCCAACAGATACAGTGGGGGTCAATGAAAATATAATGACACCTAGGACATCTTTCAAGTGCTAGAAAAACAAGCAGTGAAATAGAGTCCTATATCTAGTGATAAAATCTTTTAGAAATGAAGATATTTTCAGGTAAATGGAACTGATTTTTTTACAAGGAGGCATAAGCTACATAATGCTAAAGGAAGTTCTGTATGTTGATGGAAATGATAACAGATGGGAATGTGAATCTATAGGAAAAAATAAGGAGCACTAAAAATTCTAAGTATGAAGATAAATATAGATACCTGCATGAACATACATGGAGGAACCTTAAGTGCATATTACTAAACGAAAAAATATTAGCCTAAAGGGCTATGAACTGTATAATTCCAACTATAAGACATTCTGGAAAGACAAATTATGCAGACAAGGAAAACATCAGTGATTGCTAAGGGGTGGGGGTGTGGAGATGAATAAGTGGAGAACAGGGTATTTTTAGGGCAGTGAAATTATTCTATGTGATAATATAATGATGGATACATGTCATTATACATTTGTGCAAACCCAAAGAATGCACAACACCGAGAGTGACCCCGAATGTAAAGTAGGACTTTGAGTGATAATGATGTGTCAATACAGGTTCATCAACCATAACAAATGTACCACTCTGATGCACGATGTTAATGATAAAGGAGGCTGGGGATCAGGGTGGGGGGTGGTTGGGTAGTGGTATATGAAAACTCTCTGTATTTTCTGCTGAATTTTGTTAAGAATCTAAAACTGTTCTAAAATATCATGTCTATTAAAATAAATTTGAACCTAAGAGGATTGAAAACATTATTTCCACACAAAAATTTGTACATGAATGTTTATAGCAGCATTATTCATAATAGCCAAATAGTGGAAGCAACCCAAATGACCATCAATAAGAAAATGGATGAACAAAATGCAGAATCCATTCAATGGAATATTACTCAGCCTTAAGAAGGAATGAAGCACTGATACATGCTACAAGAATGAACCTCAAAAACATTTTAAGTGGAAGAAGCCAGTCACAAAAGACAATGTAATATATTATTTCATTCATATAAAATTCCAGAATAGAGAAACCTATAGAGACAGAAAACAGATCGGGGTTATTTAAGGTTGGAACAGGGGATAAGGAAACAGGGGATTGTTAGGTAAAGGGTACAGGGTTTCTCTTTTAGGTAATGAAATATGTTTTAAACTAGAGTGTGTGGTGGTCGTTGCACATATCTTTGAATATACTAAAAAACATTGAATTGTACCCTGAATGGAAGAGTTGAAAATGTGAGTGATATCTCAATAAAACTGTTAAAAATAGGGTACACATTTATATGCATATTAGAATGGCTAAATATATCTTAAAAGAAAAATTGTGACATTACAAAATACCAGCAAGGATGTGAAGCAACTGGAATTTTCATACATCGTTGTGGAAAATGCAAAATATCAGGGCTACTTTGGGAGTTTGGCGATCTCAAACGTTTACTTATCATCTGAGTCAGCAATTCCATTTATAAGTGTTTATCCAAAAGAAATAAAGTATGAGTCCACAGAAACCTGTACAGAAATGTTTACAGCTGATCTATTTATAATGCAAACATCAGGAAATTACCCAAATGTTCATCAGCTTCTTAACAAATAAACAAATTGTGGCACATCTGTACAAACACCAATCATAAAGGTTCCATCAACAGCAAGAATCTCAAATGTGATATGCTAAGTGAAACATGCCAGACTAAAAACCTGTATACTGTATGTTTCCATTTATATGTCATTCTAGAAAAGGCAAAACTACTAGGAAGGGATATAGATCAATGGTTGACAGAGGTTAGGAATGGGGCAAGGTGATTGACTATAAAATATAAGAGGGAAGTTTTTGGTGTGATGAAAATGTTCTATATTTTTATTTTGGTGCTGACTACATGGATTAATGTACTTCTTAAAAATCATAGAACTGTGTCCCTAAAAAGGATAAATTTTAACAAATGCAAATTATACCTCAATAAACCTAACTTTACAAAAATGTTAAATTAAAAAAAAATTAAGTTTTGTTATATTATACCAAGACCAGATTTAGTCCAGGCATGCCAGGAAAGTTCAACATGAAGGTTCCATGTGAGGTAATCTATTAAGGTAATTTGTCACATATGATTTTGATAGAAATCTGAAATTTGTAAAATAGGAAATCTAATCTCTATTCAAAAAAAGGCACTGAAAAGAGAGATTGGAGTTAATTTCTCAAAATTATTAATAGATTTCAAAATAAGAGAAAATAAACATTTAGAATTAAACTATGTGGAAGAAACCACAAAATTTAGAGTTGCATAAAATGAGACAGAATTATTGGAAAGACCATTTTCCTGAAGGAAATAGTGCTGTAATGTACATCTGGAAATTTTCCAAAATTAATATATTTATATAAGGAAATCATATACAATTTTTTATTTAACTTTTCAAAATTCTAAATGCTTCAGTGGAGGAATACATCTGTAATATTTCTCAAGGATTTTAAAAATTAATAACTAGAGACTTGCATTATGAGATATTAAAAGTATGCAAAGACTATATAATGATTTAAACTGTCTGCTAAAGGCATGAGACTAGAGGATGAAAAATCCATGAAACAGAAATAAGAACTTATAAACTTATCAAGGCTAATGCATTCAATAGTACCATTTTAAGTCTGTGGAGAAAAAATATTTGTTTAAATATTTATAAAAACACAATTATGCTTTGTATTTCATATAAATTTGTAAGTATTAATTTCAGAAACATATAAAAATATAAATGAAAAAGACAAACCATAAAATATTAAAAGCTATGCTGACATTAAAATTATATACTAAAACCCAAAAATTCAAATTTAAAGGAAAATAAACTTGGAGAGATTTATTCAGTATATGGCAGACTAAAAGTTAACTATCTTTAACACTAAATGTATATTGAACATACTAATAATTGGAACATTCTTCATCTCATCCCACAGTTAAACCTCCTTGACATAAATTACAGACATAAAAAAGGCAATTCCAGGAAATAAAAAAGTTGAAAGGAAAAAGAAAGGTAAAATAGAAAAATAGGCAATAAATATAAAATAAACTTTCAACCAAAGAAATGCAAAATGAACCTTTAGTATCATTGTAATTATTGTTGCTGTTGCTCATTCTTTAAGTTGGACGTTAAAATAAAAAATAAGACATTTGCTCTATAATGGGCCTGTCCTTACATTGCCAGAAAGAATGTAAATTTGTTCAACGTTATAGAAGAGATTTTGGCAACATGGATCAATAAGCCTTAAAAATGAATATATCGGGCCGGGAATATGGCGTCTTGAACGGACTAGCAGAAAAATTCCTCCCAACATTATATTTATTCACGAAAATACAGCAAATACAACTATCCCTAAAAGAGAGACCAGAATACACAGGAAAGTGCACAGCGTACAGCTACACCTGTGAGAACTTGGCAGCCGGTGAGGCGGACGGGCGGCGATCCGGTGGGACCGAGCGCTCCCCCCCCCCAGAGCTCCAGCGGCCAGACACGCCGGACAGAGGACTCGGCACCCGGCGAGGCGGGACGGAAACACGATCCAGCGAGACGAGAGCGCCCCTGCACCCCAGCACTCCGGCGGGAGTCCCGGCAAGGCGGGTAAGGTACGTAGCCGCGAGCAGACCGAGCGCTCCTCTCCCCCAGCGCTCCGGCGGGAGGAGAGGATTCAGAGCCGGGAGGCAGGGGAAGTCTGCGCCCGGAGCGCCCCTCCACCCCAGCACTCCGGCGGGAGTTCCAGCAAGGCGGGTAAGGTACAGAGCCGTGAGCGGACCGAGCGCCCCTCTCCCCCAGCGCTCCGGCGGGAGGAGAGGATTCAGAGCCAGGAGGGAGTGGAGGTCTGCGGTTTAGCGGAGATTGGAGGGACAGAGGGCACAGAGTCCCAGCCGGGAACGTGCAAGTTGCCCACGGCAGGCCCCGGGAAGGAAAAAGAAAAGAGAAAAAGGGGAAGAAAAGCGCGCGCTCTACCTCAGCGGTCTTAAAGAGACAGGAGCTCAGTAGAGGGGCCGGATAGCCCCGCGAAGTGAGCCCAGCACGCTGGGAGTCCTGGGGAGCTTTGGACCCCGTAGCTGGCGACAGGGAAAGAGTGCCCGCCATTGAGACCCTCACGGAGATCAACAGCTTCCCATTGTTTCCAACCCAGCCAGAACTATAGTGGCGCTGGAATAGTGGAGCAACAGCGCCACCTACAGCACCCGCGCGGAACCCACGCCTGGTGGCTTTTTATTTTTTCTTTTTTTGTTTTTTTTGTTTTTTTTGTTTTTTCTCCCCTTTCTTTTCCTTTTTTCCTTTCCCTCTCTTTCAACAGCCTCCGATCCATTCTCACCCGGCCACAGATTTAAAGGGCCGTGTGGAGCGACGTGGCTGCGGCTCTGGAATAGCGGAGAAATAGCGCCACCTACAGCATTCGCACAGAAACCACCCCCGGTGGGCTTTTTGGTGTTTTTTTTTTTTGTTTTGTTTTGTTTTGTTTTGTTTTGTTGTTGTTCTTGCTGTTTTCTTTTAGGTGTTGCTGCCTTTTCTTTTTCTTTCTTTTCTTTTCCCTTCTCTCTCTCTCCTTATACTTTTATATTATTAGTAGAAATCTCTTTTTTTTCTTGTCTCTCCTTTCTTATCTCTCCTTGCTACCAACAACCAATTCTACAGTCATGAGAAGACAGAAGAATATGATACAGACAAAGCTTCAGACAAACACCACGCCAGAGAAAGAATCTGGAGAAATGGACATTCACAGTCTTCCAGAAAAAGAATTCAGAATAAAAGTCATAGCCATGCTGACGGATCTACAGAAAAATGTGCAAGAGCTGAGGGAGGAAGTGAGGGAAGTGAGGAAAGACAATGCAGAAATGAAACAAGCCATCGAAGGGCTCAACAGCAGATTGAATCAGGTTCAAGACACGATCAAGGAATTACAAGACAGGGACCAGGAATACAAAGAAGCTGAGGCAGAGAGAGATAAAAGGATCTCTAAGAATGAAAGAATATTAAGAGAACTCTGTGACCAATCGAAGCGTAGCAATATTCGCATTATAGGAGTACCAGAGGAAGAAGAGAGAGAAAAAGGGATAGAAAGTGTCTTTGAAGAAATAATTGCCGAAAACTTCCCCACGCTGGGGAAGGAAATAGTCTCACAGTCCACGGAAGCCCACAGATCTCCCAACACAAGGGACCCAAAGAAGACAACACCAAGACACATAATAATCAAGATGGCAAAGATCAAAGACAAGGACAGAGTATTAAAGGCAGCTAGAGAGAGGAAAAAGATCACCTACAAAGGAAAACCTATCAGACTGTCATCAGACTTCTCAACAGAAACCTTACAGGCCAGAAGAGAATGGCATGATATATTTAACATAATGAAACAGAAGGGCCTCGAACCAAGAATATTGTATCCAGCACGATTATCATTTAAATATGACGGAGGGATTAAACAATTTCAAGGCAAAAGAAAGTTGAGAGAGTTTGCCACCCATAAACCACCACTACAGGATATCTTAAACGGACTGATCTAGAGGGGAACACCCCTAAGACTAAAAAGATGTCACCAGAGAAAATAAAAGCATAGCAAAGAAAGCAGACCACCCAAATACTAACTAAAGGCAAAGAATAAAACACCTAATATATAAAGAAAGGAGGAGGAAGAATAGGAAGGGAGAGATAAAGAAACATCAGACGGCGCACACAATAACTTAACAAGAAAGTTAAGTTAGATTCTTAGATAGTAAAGAAGCAACCCTTGAACCTTTGGTAACCACGAATCTAAAGCCTGCAATGGCAATAAGTACATATCTATCAATAATCACCCTAAATGTAAATGGACTGAATGCACCAATCAAAAGACACAGAGTAACAGAGTGGATAAAAAAGCAAGACCCATCTATATGCTGCTTACAAGAGACTCACCTTAAACCCAAAGATATACACAGACTAAAAGTGAAGGGATGGAAAAAAATATTTCAAGCAAACAACAAAGAGAAAAAAGCAGGTGTTGCAGTACTTGTATCAGATAAAATAGACTTCAAAATGAAGAAAGTAGCAAGAGATAAAGATGGACATTACATAATGATAAAGGGGTCAGTCCAACAAGAAGATATAACCATTATAAACATATATGCACCCAACACAGGAGCATCAGCATATGTGAAACAAATACTAACAGAAGTGAAGGAGGAAATAGACAGCAATGCAATAATTCTAGGAGACTTTAACACGCCACTCACTCCAAAGGATAGATCAACCAGGCAGAGGATAAGTAAAGACACAGAGGCACTGAACAACACACTAGAACAGATGGACCTAACAGATATCTACAGAACTCTGCACCCAAAAGCAGCAGGATACACATTCTTCTCAAGTGCACATGGAACATTTTCCAGAATAGACCACATTCTAGGCCACAAAAATAACCTCAGTAAATTCAAAAATATTGAAATCTTACCAACCAACTTCTCAGATCACAAAGGTATAAAATTAGAAATAAATTTCAGAAAGAAATCAAAAAGGCTCACAAATACATGGAGACTTAACAACATTCTCCTAATGAATCAATGGGTTAACGACCAAATCAAAACAGAAATCAAAGAATATATGGAGACTAATGACAACAACAACATAAAGCCACAACTTCTGTGGGACGCAGCGAAGGCAGTCTTAAGAGGAAAGTACATTGCAATCCAGGCCCATTTAAAGAAGGAAGAACATTCCCAAATGAACAGTCTAAGGACACAATTATTGAAATTGGAAAAAGAAGAACAAATGAGGCCCAAAGTCACCAGAAGGAGAGACATAATAAAGATCAGAGAAGAAATAAATAAAATTGAGAAGAATAAAACAATAGAAACAATCAATGAAACCAAAAGCTGGTTCTTTGAAAAAATAAACAAAATAGATAAACCCCTAGCCAGACTCATTAAGAGAAAAAGAGAATCTACACACATAAACAGAATCACAAATGAGAAAGGAAAAATAACGACGGACCCCACAGAAATACAAAGAATTATAAGAGAATATTACGAGCATCTATATGCCAACAAGCTGCAAAACCTAGAAGAAATGGACAACTTCTTAGAAAAATACAGCCTTCCAAGACTCACCAAGCAGGAAACAGAAAAACTAAACAGACCAATCACCAGCAACGAAATTGAATCGGTAATCAAAAAACTACCCAAGAACAAAAGCCCTGGACCTGATGGATTCACCTCTGAATTCTACCAGACATATAGAGAAGAAATAACACCCATTCTCCTTAAAGTTTTCCAAAAAATAGAAGAGGAGGGAATACTTCCAGACTCTTTCTATGAAGCCAGCATCACTCTAATACCAAAACCGGGCAAAGACCTCACTAAAAAAGAAAATTACAGACCAATATCCCTGATGAATGTTGATGCAAAAATACTCAACAAAATATTAGCAAACCGAATTCAAAAATATATCAAGAGGATCATACACCATGATCAAGTGGGATTCATCCTAGGGATGCAAGGATGGTACAACATTCGAAAATCCATCAACATCATCCATCACATCAATAAAAAGAAGAACAAAAACCACATGATCATCTCCATAGATGCTGAAAAAGCATTTGACAAAATTCAGCATCCATTTTTGATTAAAACTCTCAACAGAATGGGTATAGATGGCAAGTACCTCAACATCATAAAGGCCATATATGACAAACCCACAGCTAACATCATACTTAACAGCGAGAAGCTGAAAGCTTTTCATCTAAGATCGGGAACAAGACAGGGGTGCCCACTCTCTCCACTGTTATTCAACATAGTACTGGAGGTCCTAGCCACGGCAATCAGACAAAACAAAGACATACAAGGCATCCAGATTGGTAAAGAAGAAGTCAAATTGTCACTATTTGCAGATGATATGATACTGTACATAAAAAACCCTAAAGACTCCACTCCAAAACTACTAGAACTAATATCTGAATTCAGCAAAGTTGCAGGATACAAAATTAACACACAGAAATCTGTTGCTTTCCTATACACTAATGATGAGCTAACAGAAAGAGAAATCAGAAAAACAATTCCATTCACAATTGCACCTAAAAGAATAAAATACCTAGGAATAAACCTAACGAAGGAAGTGAAAGACCTGTACTCTGAAAACTACAAGACACTCCTAGGAGAAATTAAGGAAGACACTAACAAATGGAAATGCATCCCATGCTCTTGGCTAGGAAGAATCAATATTGTCAAAATGGCAATACTACCTAAAGCAATCTACAGATTCAACGCAATCCCTATTAAAATACCAACAGCTTTCCTCAATGAACTGGAACAAATAATTCTAAAATTCATATGGAACCAGAAAAGACCCCGAATAGCCAAAACAATCCTGAGAAGGAGGAATCAAACAGGGGGAATTACGCTCCCTGACTTCAAGCTCTACTACAAAGCCACAGTAATCAAGACAATTTGGTACTGGCACAAAAACAGACCCACAGACCAGTGGAACACAATAGAAAATCCAAACATTAACCCAAACACCTACAGTCAACTAATATTTGATAAAGGAGCCCTGGATATACAATGGGGAGAGGACAGCCTCTTCAGCAGCTGGTGTTGGAAAAACTGGACAGCTACATGTAAGAGAATGAAACTGGACTACTGTTTAACCCCATACACAAAGGTAAACTCAAGGTGGATCAAAGACCTGAATGTGAGTCATGAAACCATAAAACTCTTAGAAAAAAACATAGGCAAAAATCTCTTGGACATAAACATGAGTGACTTCTTCATGAACATATCCCCCCGGGCAAGGGAAACAAAAGCAAAAATGAACA
>JAQQAC010016209.1:94172735-94210704 GCA_029783875.1 Phataginus tricuspis | reverse complement strand
TTGGCAGACATAGGGTGGGGGGGCACGGGGGGTACTGTACAGCTCAGAGAAGACAAGTAGCGATTCTCATCTCACTACGCTGATGGACAGTGACTGTGGTGGGGTTGGTGGGGGGGACCTGGTGATGGGGGGAGTTCAATCATCACGGTATTGCTTATGTAATTGTAGGTTAATGATACTAAAATAAAACAAATTATTAAAAAAAAATGAATATATCCTTTATTTTAGTCATTCCATTACTAAGAATTTATGCTAAGTTATCATAAATGTGTGCATATGAACTACAAAATTATTTGTGACATAAAATATAATAATTAAAAATTACTGTCATCAGTAATATTTGATGACATTGGAAATCTCATTATATTGAGAAAATCAAGTTACAAAGAGTATGTAGAATTGACTAAATTCATTTTGAAAATTTCAGCCATTGAGCTTTCTATATATAACACACATTAAACAGAATATATACCCTCTAAAGTTAACTGTGGTTAACTCTATATGGTAGGATAAAGGGTGTTTGAGCATTGTAGAAAGAGTGAGTGGAATCTAGTTGGTAGTAAATAAGGTATAAATGAAAGGATTGCAAAGCATTTGGGAAAGTTTTAGCTAAATGTAGGAAGTGGTGGACTTCACCACACAATTTCATTAATTCCCTAATAGCTCTTGGCATCCTAAAAACAGAAGGTGAGAAGTCAATGACTAAGGTTTGTGGATTGGTATGGTGGTAATGGTGAGATGTTCTCCTAAATTCTAAAGAGGAGGAAAAAAACCTTGGAAAACATCACTCTAAGAACACTGTCCTTAACCTATCAATAATAAGAAGGTAGTTATCAAACAATGCAAATAATGAAGACCCTTGGGATCTTTCCAAGTATTCATATTTATAAGCTATTCTGGCTGTTTCTGCACAAGAAACACCTTCTTACAGAAACTATGAGAATAAATAGGATATGAACATCTCTTAAAATCCGTATTATACACTGTTCCCAAAAGTTTATTCTCCTGAGTACTACATCTTATAAAATTAGAAATCAAATTGCAGTTCTGGAATGTAAAACATTGATAACACATCTAAAAAGTACAATCATTATTACATAGGTACCTTTGTAGAAATACCAAACATAATGATTGCTGCATATAAAGGTTAGTCCTTCCAAGATCAGAGGAAAATGATTAGGCTCAATTATACAGAAAGCCTGAATAAGGCATTATTTTGGGAAAAATGATTATTCAAGCAGGTGACATCATTTTTAAAAAACCAGATAAGCAAGTTATGATTCCAGTCCACTTTCAAATAGCAGCCAGTGTGTATATTCAAGCTACTTTGAATGGTTTAAGGTGAATCCTTGCACTGCAGTATTGCTGCTCTACTTACCAACTCAGGGAAAGTAATGAGTCTCTCACCGTTAGTGCAGTGTCATTCCAGAAGGTGGTGGCATGCTGTTATGAAATACTAGACTACCTGATCCACCCTAAGCCAACCATAATACACATGAATACGCTATCTGACCCTCTACCTTACTCTCAATTCCTAAGACTCTGGCTACATCGTATGCTGAAAAAATAATCTCTCTATTCCATATCTTTCTCCCTCCACAAAATTCCTTTCTGTTTGTTGTTTTCAACTGCGGGAGTTCAGGAAGACAGACTGGTGCAAATAAAACCCATAAGAGAAATTTTCTCCTAATATTTCCTATCATTTTCTCAAGAAAATCACTGCAATTTCTTGGTGAATGGCAAATAGGGGAATGAATTCTCTGTGAAGAAAATTAGTACTGGGGCTTTGGTGTCTAAAAACAATGTGGGTTACTACTGAATTATGCATCAGTGTCTTTAAAATCTATATGCAATTTCAGCGTCCCAACTTACTCATAGACTTACCTGAAGGAGAGAGTAGCAAAAGGGACAGACAATTTGAGATATTCAATCATTGTGCTATAGATATTTTTCTCAATTGTGCCTCTAAATTATTTGGCATACGCATTTTCCAAAGTGACATTTCAAGAATTTACTACATTCTGAGCTTTCTGACATCATCCATGTTAAAAGAAAAAAAGCAGTACAGGGATAATCAAACAAGTGTTTGACAGTAAAATGGAATTTTATTTTTTGCCTAAACTTGGACATAACTGGATCTGCTTCTTTCTGAAGTTTACACTCCTTAATATCAATCATAGAGCTTGCACAAAGAGAGAGCCTCCCCATCCCATTTGAAAGGCAAATTATCACCAAGATTAAGAAGTAGAAAAGGCTACTCAGTGTTGCCTCCTCCTTCTGCCCCTTCCCACTTAGGGCACATCTTCTCTCTCAAAATGCAATTCTCTCTCACTCTCTAATTTGGATCCCAATTCCAAATTTGCCTCTTGTTTCCTACCAATCTAAACTAAGATGTTTGCTATAATTGCCATATCCAGGGCCTCTTGATTACCCTCAGAGAGTCTGAAAATCAACATTTTTTAAGATCGGAAAGAAAGGATCCAATAGTAGAATAATAGGCTAATGGATGGAACATGTTGGAAGAAATTCTGCCAGAAATCTCTTATTTCTATTCTGGCTGCATCAATATTATATAAAGAAAAAAAACATGATTAAAATGCTAGATACATAAGTACCCAATAAATACTTATTGATTTGCACTACATACAATGCCAAGCACCTGAATGTGCCTGTCACCTAGCTTTTTGTAACCATGAATATACTAAACACATATGATCAGGCTGAGTAAAATATGTGTATTTTTTTTTCTACCACTGTGAGCAGATTGCAATGTGTATGGCATTGCAGGATAATGTCTGTAGACTGAAGTTCAGGCTGTGGCCAGTGGAAATGTCAACCTTGGACTAAATGAATCCCAAGCAGAGTATTATTAGCTCACTGAAATAGAGAGGGAGAAATACAGTTTTAAGGCTTCATTTGAATTCTATGAAAGGGAAGAAAATCACCACCTCTATGTTTCTGACAATGAAATTTTCAGTGGAGAACTGAAGCTCCGGTTTTCACTGCTGACAAATCCTGATGTGGAGTTTGCCTTCATGAAGAGAGGCAGTAGAGCAAGGTTTGATGGGCTTTTCCCAGCTGGTCATGATTTTATTCAATGTCATCATGAAAAGAAACCCCACAACAATAACTCCTCATACCATTTATCTCTTCACTGCCATCACAGACAATTAAAAATCCTGCAGTCTTCTTTGGGAGATGGAAACCCATAGGTGATGAAGGACTTCGAATACTAAGAGCTAGGTTAATTCACTTGATTGTCAATTCATACAACTGATATTCTTTTAGCTTTTCCAATATGGAAAGAACTCCTCTCACACCTATGAACAAATGTGCAAAAGAACACCAATATGGACTGCCAAATACACCGTAGTTCTCATGGTGAGAGGAAGACCAGTAGCTGAGACATGGTATTTCTGCCCGAATTGGATACTGATCAGAAAATCATCATGAACTATCAGAACGTAGTATTTATTCTTACTAGGGGTGATTGGGAAAGACCAAACTTTGGGAAGTTTATTTTATCAATTTAATATTGCACCACAAGTAATAGGGTCACCTCTGTTTTATTCAAGATGTCTAGTCTAGTCATCACATGTACTGTACCTCAATAAATATGGCATCTTCTCATCTCTAGGTCTTCCCCAAGGTTATAGGCAAAGTACCCTGAGAGAGAATCCACAGGAGTCATGTTTGGCACAATTGAAATTTTATTAACTCTCCTATTTAACATCTTATCTCAGTTCATTATAGTTCCAGGGAGCAATTATTTCTTGGTATCCTATTCTGCCTTTCTTGGAGCACTTGTTTGCTGTGGACCTGGTCATCCTCTCAGTATTTATCTAGCCTTCACCCACACTTGTGATGAGCTAGAGCTGGGGGTTGGGAACCTCAAAGAGAATGTGGGAGACTATGGCAAGTTGGTGTCCTCTCTACCTGAGGAGAGTAGAATGAGGTGCTTCATGTCAATCACGTGCTGTGGTGGAAATGGTTTGAACTACCCTGAAGAATTCATTTGCTTGTGCATAGGAAAGGGAGTATGACTTCACCACCCTGCAGAGACTACTGGTTACTCACCAGCCCTTTCAGCTTCTGGAAAGGAAATGGAATTGAGTTAGAATTGTTCAGCCACTGTAGGGCAATACCAGTGTGCACATCTGCCTTTCTTTCTCACTAGGATATCTCAAGCTGTTTGCTGCCTGAGGAAGGTAAAATGAAGACAGACCTACCCCTTCTCCTACCCTCCCTTTTCTCATTTCTTCTCCATTCAAGCAGGGAATATGTTTTGACTTGCACAGAAATAAGCAGGGTGCTTAAATTGTGTCCTCAGGCTACACAGCAAAGAGAAAGAATGTAATTGAAGTAGGTGTAGTACTAGAAGGGGTGGAGAGGAAAGCTATTCAATCCCAGAACAATATTCTATGTGGGGAAAGAAAAAGGGCAACAGAAATAGCTTCAGTATAGCAGCCAGTCCCCAAGTCAAAAGCAGACAATACTGAGGAACAAGAACACATGGTATAAAGAACTGTTCTCGGTCACTCTGAACTTTGCCAATTCTGGAATACCTTGTTGGGACACTCAGTTTGCATCAGATACATGCTCTTGCACAGGAGTGCTAGACAAACTGCAGAGGTAGATGAGAGGGAAGAGTTGCAGTTCAGCAAAGATTGTGTACACAACCTTTGTACACTTTTACCTAGTTGTTGAATTTGGAAAAGGCCTGGGAGAAATTGGGAAACCTCCTACTGTGCTTCGCAGAAGAGGAAACAAGTTAGGTTTGGGAATATTCCTACTGATAGAAAAAACCCTGGATCATCTTAACTGAACTCCTGACATAAACATGTGCCTATAAATCCCGCTCAAAGTTATGGCTACCCTATACCATTGCGAATACATTTCCTTGCCTATCAACTCCCTGGCCCTCACTCTCCACGAATATAAAAATCTCTAATGCCATAAAATCATACATAAACAGAAGAGCATAAGAGTTGTTTGGCACTGTTGATATAGCCTCACAGGAAGGGTTCCATAATCTAAGTTTTTGGTCTACCAAAGTGTAAAACCCAAAAAGTCTGAAATCTATGAAGATAAAATAATGTCTAAAGACGTTATTCCTCTAGTAGTTCCAGGGTGGATCTAAATAAGAGCTCAGTCAAAAAGCTGATCTTACCTAGCATGCCACAGGCTTTAAACAGCTCCATGTTTTCTCATAAGCTTTTCCATTACAGCAGATAACAGGGCTCATATCTTGAAAGGTTTTGTTACCAGCCACAGCTGATTTTCTGACTTACTCATATCAGACAATGGCATCTGGACACCAGCCTAGTAACTCTCTTGAATGCCTGTTAAGGATTCTGCAATGTTTTAGTTCAATACATAGTCCTGTCTTCACTGGAAAGGCACACTGGTCTTTAGTATCTAACATTAGAAGGAAGAAATGGTACAGTTGGTGTGTGGGGCACAGGGGAAAGTCATAACAATTTAGAGGAGGGAAATGTGCATGACTTTATAATAATTTCTATAAATGACTTAATAGAGTACGAATAGTTATGAAAGTAGCATTAACATATATCATGAACCAGTCAACCTTAGGAGAACTTGTAGATCCCCTTTCTGTGTACTTTTTCTACCTCAGTGACATCCTCCAACCTCTGGAACCACCTACAGTGTTTACTGCCAAACCATTCAATTTAGAATTTATCTTGCAGTGGACTAAAAAGTAGGGACTTCTGGTCTAGCCTCTGCCACCAACAAGTACCACCACTGCACTGTCCTCTATTTCTTACCATGGAAAATGAGAAGTCTGGATTAGATGACTTACTAATATCTCTTCCACTACCCAAATCCTATGATTTCCAAATATTACTCTCAAACTGCCTCGTGTGTATCAAATAATCTCAGAATTGAAAGAGATCTTAAGAGTCTAGTCCCCACACCTCCTGAATATTTGAAACACTACAATACATTGATGCCAATGACCATTCAGCCTTTTCAGAAACACTTCAGTGTTCAGAAACTTTCTTTGCTTTGTGGTGACCTATTCCATCTGTTAGTACTGCAGACTATTACAACTTCTTAAAGTACATCAAAATTAAGTGTTTCTGTTAAAAACACCATGGATACTGTTAATGAACTGACTGGAAAAAGATATTTAAGGTACTTAAAACTAAAAATGAATTAATATCCAATGTATGGAAAACTACTGTAAATCACTAGACAACTATAGAAATCAATATAAAACAGAATGAATTATTCAAATAGGTTTACTGATAAGGAAACCCAAATATTAACAAATAATTGAAGAGAAGTGAAACATAAGACAATGAGCTCTCAGTTTATGTCCATTACACTAACCAAAGTTACAGTAGTGTATAATCTGTCACATGTTGGTGGGGATGTGAAGTTAGATCAGGCCTCTGCATGGCCCAAGGGATGAATGAAATACTTGCTTAATTTTGAACAGTGCACAGGATAAGAAGGCTTTTTACATTTTTGATGGGTAATTAAAAAAAATAAGAACAAGAAGAAGAATATATGACGAGACTCTATGTGGTCTGAAAAACTTAAAATATTTACTATCTGGCCTTTTATGGAAAGAGTTTGCTAACCCTTGGACTCCAATGGATCTCTCAGGCCCTGTTGGTGGAAGGAGCCATTTTAGGGAGCAATATGGAACTATTCATCAAACTAAGCATATATAGCTTGTGTAACCCAGAATGTACACTCACAAAAGCACAAAACAGTACATGTTCAAGGCTATTCACTCAATGTTGCTTATGGTGGCAAAGAGTTGGAGGTGATTCAGATAATCATCACTGGGTTATTTGCTAGGCCAAATGTTGTGGATGTACATTATGGAGATTATGTGACATTTAGACATGACAAAATACATATACATGCAGCAAATTAAATAGAACTTTAAAAACAGCTCAAGTGGAAAAGGAAAACAAATACGATGAGATCTGTATCACAATACCATTTATGTAAGCCAAAAATATGCAAGTACAAAACAACAAAACACATTTTACAAACTGACTCAAACATTAAAAGATCAGAACAATTGCCTGGAGGAATGAGAAATAGAAATAGATAAAGACAAACAAACAAGTATGGGCCTTACAAGCAGCAACGATATCAGTGTGCCATCAACTGAGGAGTCTCATTAACTCAACCCTCCACACAGAAATGCAGTAAGAAAATAAAATGCTTTTAAAATAAGATGAGTTCTCTATGTAGCTTCTACCCATTCTTTGGTCCCAGTTACACCCTCTCTCATGCTAAACAGGTACAATCTTTCTTCCTCATGTGTCAATGGCAACTCTCATCCTCTCAGGCCCTATTTTTTCTACACACACAGTTCTGGCATCTAGATGAATTTTTTTAGTGTAACAACCAAAAATGAACATGTTATTCCATGTATAGGTCTACCACTACTGTTCTATAGTTCCCAGATACTATCCTTTCTCAAATAGGCCTAACCTGAAATTAGGGTAAAGACCATGTGTTCTAACACTTCCCTACCATGCACTAGACATATGGCAGTAATTTTGCAAATTTGCATGGGTTAACTGATTGTACACCACCATACAGCTTTCCAGTGCATAAAACTAAAACAAAAAAGTCAGCAAGGCTGTTTCTTGTACTAATATTTCCTGGACATACAGCTAATAAAAGAAATTTATCATTATCTCAAGTGATAAATTTTGACAAAGGATAGGTGACTAAAATTTCCTACAAGTAGCTGGAGAAGTTCAGAGCTCTACTCAATGAACTTTACATTAATGGGGTCATGTGTGCACTATTTATGAGCTAAGCTGAATCAACTATTTTCTGATGGGCGAGGGGTTTGACACAGTGTCAGTGAACTCGTGTTTATATGAAGGAATATATATGGTTGATTCACTCCTTTTGGTTGTAGAAATAGCTGTATTGTTCTGTTGATGGCTCAATTATCATTTCTGATTGCTAACTTGAAATGCATCTAAAATGGTGGTCTCAACTATGATTGGTAACCACAGAACTGAGTTTTACATGTGGATTAACATAATTCTTTAAAAAGTCACTTTAATCTTTAAAGTTGATAAAATATCTGTACCAAAGAATAATATCTCTGTAGGTTATGGCTTTATGATTATATGCTTCTAATGTCCTTCATCAAAAAGACAAGAGAGGACAAATGCTGACATGGATGTAGAGAAAAGGGAAATCTTGTGCACTGTTGGTGAGATTGTAAATTGGCATAGCTGCTATGGAAAACAGTATGGAGGATCCTCAAAAAATTAAAAACAGAACTACCATATGATCCAAAAATTCCAGTTCTGGGAATATATCCAAAAAAATTAAAACACTAAGTGAAAAAGATACCTGCACCCCCATGTTCATAGCAGAAATATTTACAATGACCAAGACATGGAAACAACCTAAGTGTCTATCAGTGGATGAATGGACCAAGTTGTGTGTGTGTGTGTGTGTGTGTGTGATGAAATATTTTTTAGCCATAAAAAATGAGGAAATTCTAGAGCTTGAAGGCATTATCTAAGTGAGATAAGTCAGTGAGAGAAAGACAAATCTCACATATGGAATCTAAGAAACAAAACTAAGAAAAAAGAGATCAGACTTGTAGTTACCAGAAGTGGAAGGTAAGGGGAAGGGGAATTGGAGGAAGATGGTCGAAGGTACAAGTTTCCTGTTATAAGATAAATAAGTACTAGGGGTGTAATGTACAACATGCTTACTATAGCCAACACTGCTGTATGATATACAGGAAAGTTGTTAAGAGAGTACATCCTAAGAGTTCTCATCTCAAGAACACTTTTTTTCTTTTCTTTTTATTGTATCCACAGAAGATGATAGATGTTAGCTGAACCTATGTGGTTATTATTTCACAATATAATAGAACCATTATGCTGTATGCCTTAAACTTATACAGTGATGTATGTCAATCATTTCTCAATAAAACTGGAAAAAAGAACTATGCGAATATTTTTAGAAAGCTTGAATGAAGGAAAAGTAGAGATCTGAAAGAAAGAATATTGGGAGTTTTATTATTCATGTTTAGAGGCGTTATGTTTAATTCTCATCTGTGCATCACCTTGTAGAAAATAATATTTCACCTCTTTCCAATCCAAAACACACTGAAAAATATCATGAGTTTTTACTGTCTCTTTCCAAAAATTGAAAGTTTACTTATGAGACCTAGCATACATTTTTCGGGCTCTGAAGGTAAATGGACTATGACTTTTTGCCATATATTTACCTGGAAACTTTCCATCCCAGAAACTAAGTATGCTTGGGTAAGGCACATTTGCATATATGCACATCACCAGAGCCACAAAGAGCTTCCACAATGAAAGGAAAAGTACCAAAGTATAACAAAAACAGATGTGACTCTCCAAACTTCAAGAAGTCCCATGAGCATCTGGAGATAATCCATCTTGCTGTCTCTTAATTGCCAGTAGGTTTATCATAACTTCCACAGTTTGATTTTTAAGCAGACTGAACTGTAAAGTATTGTTGTAATTAGCTTGCTAAAGTGTGTAAGGCAAATTGGAGAGCTGTAATTCATTTTTTAAAGACTCAGGAAGACAGGAAGTCAGGAAAGGGACTCATTCACTTTTCTCGAATACTCTTTGGTCATAGGTAGAAGAAACAGAGCTGACATTCACAACTGATTGTAAAATATGATTATATTTCTGTTATGCCATTTCCATTACTTTCATACATAATTCCTAAAGAGGAAGGAAGTGTTAACTTGAGGAAGCTTACCTGTTTTTATTTGGGTCTGAATTATGAAACTGGCTACATGCAAAACTATGATAAATAAGCTTTAACTTGTAATAGAAATTTTATTTGAATGCCTACAAATAGCCTTGTATTAGACATTACAGAATAGTTACTAGGCAAGGACCCATTGGGGACATCAACTTTTTCTTTCCTATAATGCTTCTCAAACTACAGGCCTTAATTTTACTTGAGATGCACTAAATATTTATGACTTTACAGAACAGCCTAGAGAATAACTTTCTCTGCAACAGTTGGCTGCTACTAACCATCCAATTCCCCTCTTTTCTTCTTGTAAAAATAGTTTATTTCATGTGTCCACTCAAGGCCCCACATGACTCAAGCGCTAAGGATCCTATTCTCAGCCCCTGGCATAAACCATTTGTTGTTGTCTTATTCTCATTGCCAACATTTGGTCTAAGGGTAATCATGTGAATGGTTCATTTAAGTCCTCAGAGCCTTCGCTTTTTCCATAGGCATTTTTAAAATAAACTAGTGGTTAAATATAGTGGATTGAATACATGTGTTTATCTCTGTTTCTACCTGAAACTCCTAAATAGCAATAATATTATAATAATGTAAATAGTGACAATATTAAAACAGTTGACATTTATTAATCAGCTACTTTGGCCAGACACTATTTTAAGTACTTTACATGTACTAATTCCTATGATATAAGTGATTTTATTATCCCCTTTTTTCAACCAGAAAATAAATGGAAAGAAACAGAGACTCAGACAAGTTAAGCCTACAATCTCTCAGTTGGTAATCTGTTAGTACAGGATTCAAACCCAGAGAGTTCAGCTCTAGAACCTGTGCTCTTAAACACTATGAGGAATAAAAAAACATAAATCTACAAGGACAAAGGAAACAGGAGAGGAGACAAAAATTGATGAGAACTATCAACATTTTTGAAATACAGAAAATCAATGGAGAATGGTGGAGTGTTGACTGAACACAGCTGAGAAAGCCAATGTCTAAATGCCTACAGAAGTGGGTGCCAAGTGAGAAGCAAATTAATGTAACCTAAGGAATTTGGGAAAGACTCAGGAGTTTGAGACACCTCAAAAGATGATGAGGGAGGAGGTATGAAGAAAAAACAAAGATAATTATTTAAAGCCTATAGAAAAGAAGTTAGATTTCCAGGGCCCCTTCTTCACCCTGGCAGGTGACCAGGTATCTGTTTTTGGAGAAATTAAAGAAAGGCTCCAGACTCTATGACATCAAGTGAAGGGTAAGAAAGAAACCTTTTTTAAAACAGCAGAATGAAGTGAAAGTTTTCATATGACTATTGAGAAGCCCATACTCTTTCTGTCTCCCCAAATATAAGCAACCAGGAAAAAGATGAAAGAGTTTATCTCTGAAGACCCAGTGTCTCCCCAGAAAATCCTCATACGTTAACTTATACAAATTGGGAGCCTCTTCCCCGTATACATGTCTTTGTACAAATAGTCTACAGTGAAAATCAACAGTTATCCAACAAAAGAACAAAGAGCTTTAGAATAGCGTTTTAGTTTCACTCTTAAATATAAATTGACTTAATATTTTTTTCTCTTAAATATGAGTGGAGATTCAAGGATGACCAGATATTTGAGGAAAACCTCCAGTGTGAAACACAAGCCAAAATGAACAGAAAAAGGAAACAAAAAGAGAAAGAGAATACAAGAAAGCTTAAGAAAAGCTTCAAAAAAAAAAACCCCAAACCCTGTAATTAACACTTTAGAGAGAGGAAAGATTTAGAATCCATGAAAAGGGACAGGGTGCTGTATAAAAAGAGGAAGGCGAAAACAAGCAAAATATTTTGGAAATAAAATAATATCCAAAGTTTTTAAAAAGTCATCAAAAGGCATAAAAGGAAAAGTCGAGGACATATACAGAAGATAGAACAAAAAAAATCAGAGATAATAATTACAGTGATAATAAGTTCTATAGCTCTTATGTGTCAGCCACTGTTCTGAGAACTTTAAAATTGTTAATTCATTTTCTCTTCACAACAAACTATAAGATAGACACTATTAATTTCTCATATGAGGAAAATGAATTACAAAGAGGATAAGCAGCTTGTCCAAAGCCAAAAACTAGTAAATAATGAAGCTAGATTTAGAACCCAGGCAGTCTATTTCCAGAGGAAATGCTCATAGAACTACTATAGTGTTTCCTTAGAGAAAAGGAAAGAAAAAGTAAAGAGGTAATTACACAAAAATTATAGGATCAATCCAAGAAGTCTTAACAAGTTTTAGGAAGAAAGAAGAGAAAAGAGAGAGAGAAAAAATATCAAAGAACTATAGCAATATTTCCCATAACTGAAGGACTCATTGTTGATTAAAATGGCTTAACATATGTCTCCTCCCCCAAATGAATGAAAAGGGCCCAGATCAGGACATATCTTCACTGAATTTCAGCACACTGTGAATAAAGATAGGATCCTAAAAGCTTCTAGAAATAAGACAAGTCATATATAAAGTAGTGGAAATTCAGAATTGCCCTGGAACAGCTACCACAGCGTGAACTGAAGGATTTTGGAGCTATGTCATCACAAGTAGAAAATGATTTTCCACTTATAATTCTATACCCAGAAAATCTATCAATCAAGTATAAATATAGAATAAAGATTATTTCATACACACAAGATCTCAAAAAATGTACTGCCTCTATACCCTATCTCAGGAAATCACCAAGAATGGACTTCAGCCAAATGAAGGATGAAGATAAGAAAAACGAAATAATATGGAAGAAGTATTAAGAAGGGAATTCTAATTCTTTTGAAGAACTAAAGGACTTTAATTTATAGAATGAGAAAACTTTTCAAATAGTGATAGGCATATATTGATATAACATAAAATTATAATATACCTTCCTTTGGAGATACAGAGCAAAAAATTGGGGAGTTATTTAAAATATTGTGTTAAGAGAAATAAGACTTACGGGGTCTCTACTCACAACCCGAGCATATCACATCTTTCTTCAACTCTGGGTGACTTAGCATTAATCTGGGATGGCACGTCTCACGCACATTGTAGCACCATAGTTCATTGCCCACCCTTCAATCCCAGTGACCTTCACCTACACTTCTTCAGATACCTAAATCAATGACCATCCCCTGGACTTTATTTTTAATTGAAATTATTACACCCTTGAAAATTTTAACTTCATTATTCCACTTTTCAACCACGATTACTTATCATTCCAGCAATCTCCCTCTCATATCACTTAATCTTTGATTTTATTGATATCACCAGTAACTTAACCTCTTTATGCCAATTTATTAACCTCCGTCTCACTCTCCTCCTTTTAAAACTAGATCATGTTGTCAATTGCTTTAAGTTAATAAATTAGTATCTCATAAGCTCCTTCAATTTTCTTCCCTCCTTTTGCTTCTTCCCCACAAACCCACCAATCTTGGACAGATCCTAATATTTGCCTGCTTGACACTTACACATGTGTGACTGAGGGATATTATAAAAAACAATTCAAGTGCACAGTTTCCAATATCAAGCAGGTCCTGTACACTGCTTCTAACCCAGTTTACTTGTCCCTGACCAGCTATAGTGGTGGCCAGTCTCCAATTTCAATGGCAAATTCTGAACTTCTGTTTTGCTGGACCAATTAGCATCATTTCATAATGTATCACTCCCTCCTCCTCAAAACACTTTCTTTAGTATCCATTCCTGGAACCCTTCCTTCTTAATCTGCCACATTATCTTATTCTCCTTTGATGGTATTTCTTCTTCTAGACCCCTAAATGCAAAGAGCTAAGGCTTAGTGCTTCATGTTCTTCTTTTTTCCTATCCAAACACACTACTTCAGCGGACTCATTCAGTTCCACAGCTATAAATAACAGCTGTAGACTGATTACCTTCAAATTTATATTTCCAGCCGGACCTCTCAAAAGGTCAAGATACACATATATTCAATATACATATATCAATATACACTTCTTTAATATCAAGACGTGTATATTTAATTGTCAACTCAATATTTCTATCTAAAACTGAACATGATTTCCACCTTTTGCCAACTGACTCTTACCTTATATTGTCCGGTCTCAATATATGGCAATTCCATTTTCCTAGTTGCTCAGATAAAAAGTTCTTGGAGTCATCTTTGGCCCCCCCCTTTCTCGCATATACCACTACCAATCCTTCAGCATATCCCGTCAGAAATCGCTTCAAAGATATTCAGAATCCAAACACTTCTCATTACCTCTACCATCCTGGTACAAATGACCATCATCTCTTGCATTAATTACTTCAACTACTTCAGATATGCTCTTCCTGATTTCAGCCTGTCCTCCATGGCTTATTTTCTATAAAGCAGAAAGACAATCCTTAAAAAAAAAAAAGTCATATCCCATCACTCCTCTATTCAAATCTCACCAACGACTTCACATTTTAATTGACAAAGCATTATTCAATCTGACCCTGGCTGCTTCTTTGTTCTCATTCACTCTGTCCAACCACTCAGACTCATTTCTGGTCCTCAAACATAACAAGCACCCCTCTCAGCAATTTGCTCTAACCTGTGCCTGGAACGACTCCCCCCAACCTCCCCTCTCCATACTCTCCACATACGAGTACGACTTGATCTTCCATTTGCTTTAAAACTTTGCTAAAATGCTACCTTATTAGAAACATTTTCCAGACCTACTACTTATAAATAAAAAAACATCCCCATCTCTCTTTATCTCCATACCTGTTGTTTCTTTATGAAAATATTCATTGCCTGAGAAATATTTATGTTTTATTTTTTTGTCCCCCTCCCCCAAGAATATAAATCCCAAAAGGTCAGAGATATCATCTGTTTTGTTCACTGCTGTATTCCCAGAGCCCAGAACAATGCCTGTCAGCAGTTCTTAAAATATTTACCATTATCAAAACCCTCTAACTATAATCTCACAAATGGTCCTTCCTCCAATATTATAGGTATTTTCTCACCTTTTTGTCATTGCTCATACCATTACTGTATGACATATGTCCCTATAAATCTAACTAATTGATATCCATAGCACCATAATCTTCTGTATCTCCTTATACCTATCATGATTGTTCCTTCCCAGTCTCTTTAGTATCTTTTCTTCTGTTTATCAACTAAATGGTGGCTTCCTCCAGGGTTTTCCTATAGATTCACTGTGCTTTTCCCCTTTCTGTAGGCATTCTCCATAGGCAGTCTCACCTATACCCATGGTTTTAACTACCATCCACATTCAGATAACTCCTGTAATATATATGTCCAGAATTCAGTGCACTACTGGGGAACTAATACTAACCAAGTACTGGAGAGTCTGATTTAGATACGCCCATCCTACATGTAAGAGTTTGGCACTCACTGATTTTGTTACCAATGATTGGCTTATGCCATCCGAGGATATATGCCAATAACTGAAAAGCAATCAACAGTCACCATTTATTTTGCTTTTTGACAGAGAAAATTATTCTTCCACCTAGAGAGTGCTTTCCTCCATAGCTCACTGACAGCTTGATTATATTTACCACATGCATGTAGGTTTTGTAGTCTCCTAAGGATAAGCTTGAGTCTAGAATTGAGCATGTGACTTAGATAGCTATGATTAACTTCACAAGGTCCTCCAGAAATCACATCCACACTTATTCTTTGGGAACAACTTCATATATCTACAGTAGGGTCAGATGCTAGAGCCCATATCAACATCTTTATCAAATGGTAATTCACCATTTTCAAGCTATGTTGTTTGAAAACTGTGCGTATAGGCTCGTGTGTGAAGCTAAATAAAAGACAAGAAAATATCAGATCCTGGAAAGGTATGGCTTGAAAAAGTCTTAGTGACAAAGTTGGATCACTACTCTCAAAGAGATACAAAGACCTAAAATTAGAGACAGAACAAGGACACTGGTAGTCGCCTCACCTCATCTCTATACTGAAGAAAATTAAAGGACTTTTTAGTTCTTTGTTAGAGTTGAAGTATATAGTTCCAGTCTTGATAACTTCATTTTACTTTGAAGTTCCATCCTAACTGTTATTATAGGGATTTATTTTAGAGTTCTAGGCTGTCTGTAAAATAAAGAGGAACTATTAGATGGTAACCAGAGGTGCACACCTCAAGGATCAAGTACTTATTAGGATGTTGCCAGAAATATATGGCTTGATTTCTTATGATCATCTTCTGGTTCAAAAGAAAGTCATGATACTTTTCTTTCATCTGGTTTCTGGTTGAAAAAATTATTGAAAATATATAAAAAATAATAATGGAGGAGAGGAAATTTTAGAAATATTGAAATTAGCATAATAGTAAAGAACTGTAAGGAGGCAGTAAACATAATACTTAAGAGGCAGAATCTCAAGTTAGAAAAACTTGGATTCAAGTCCTGCCATTACTATTTGCTGATTATGAGACTTTATCAAGTTAAATCAAATTCTTTGGACCGTAGTTTTCTCATCTGTTAAAGCAAAGTTAAAAACTCCTTAATCAGTTATCGTGAATATTCAGTGAGATATAGGATAGAGTCCCTTATTCAGTGCCTAAAACATAGTAAGTGGGCAAAAAATATTACCTATTCTAAGTATTAATGTTAATGTAATTATTAGTATAAGTATTAGAAGTTGCAGAGAGAAGAATCCCTGGCTTTATACATCCAAATTCTGGAAAATCAGGTATGAGCTTTGCAATAGCAATTTTCAGTACTAAGTAATTTAATATAACACAAGTTTCTGTTGCTTCCTCTCAAATGGGAGAGTACCAAAAGCATTTATAAGGAATTTTAACTTATTAGATGGTCCTAAAACTAGGTCACTGAGGAAAACTACAAAGCAGGACTCAAGGAGTTTGTAAAAGAGATATTTGGATACCCTTACTTTAGGGGTCTTTTCTCCATCACTGCCTCAAATCTAGTGTTTTCTTGTTGTCCACAGTGACTCATGCAGAGGTAAAACAATAATGTGTCTGCTGAGAAGCTAGTTTAAATGTCCCAGACTATTGTTCAGTTTACTCATCATGTGCTAATGAACCGTAACTCCATCCAAAAGGCCATTGCTGTCAAATAAGACATCGTGCTTTCCAAATGAGAAATTAAACCAATAAATAACATTTACCTCCAATTTTGCATAGAAAAGTTACAATACAGATATGTCAAAACATAAATCTCCTTATTTTTCAGGAAATAGACAAAGAGCTATGGCAAATTGTGAGGGTATGTGTAACAGCACAAAAATCCAACATTTTCCTTGAAAATGACTCTAACAGGGAATCAAGTGCTGATGCCCTTTTTTACATCCCTTACCTTGAAAGGCAACAAGATTTCTCATGGTCACCTGCTATGCCAATTCCTCTCCTATACCATAAAGAAAAGGTTTAAAAGTCTTCTCTCTTTTTCCTGCCAGATACTCTGCAATTAGGTCCAGGCTTGATCCAAGGGTAAAGCATGCTTTTCCCCCCATGAGTTATAAATTCATGCTTGGGCAGAATTACCCCTAAAGTGATAAAATGAACTACCATTACAGAGTACAGCAACAACTGTGACTATGCATCAGGTAATTTAAAACCCTGAGCTCTAGTCTTCCTGATACAGTGCTGGGTAATGTAGTAAAATCTCATTAAATGTATATTAAGTGAATGACTCTTTGCTGTGATATTAGGGATAACAAGAGGCTTTTTTTCTAACTAATGTGCCTAAAATATTTCCCTCTCCTACCTATCACAGCCTGAGATATGTCCATGTTGTTCTGTGGGGGAGGAAACCCTCTTTAAAAGAAACTTTCCAAAAAGTTTTAAGTGGATATTTAGAGATTCAAGATGGCAGCATGAGAGGTGAGACGGAGAGCTCCTCCCAAAACCACAAAGAGTACAAAAATATAGTTAATTAATACAACTAACCTTAAAACAGCAACAAGAAAGAAGGCTGAACCAGACTGCAAACAGACCTCCTGAACAGAGCAGACCACGAAACAGGGCAGCAGGACCCAAGCCCTTCCCCCACCCGAGCTCACTGGCTGGAAGAAGAGAAATGGAGTCGGGGAGGGGGTGGAAGACTGGGACTACTGAACACCTAGCCCTGGAGATCTGCTTTGTGAGCAGAATTTCTATATTGTGTGGTGCCCTGGGCGTTGGGGAGCGCGGACAGGGGGAGTGCTTGCGAAATTGACATTCCGGCTGTTTGTGAAGGAGGGGATCCACACCTGGATCCTTGTGTCAGAGGAAAGGCAGGGAGTCTGAGAGGCTTCCTAGCAGCGAGAGGGCTGCTGAAGGGGTTGGGCTTGCACGGAGCTTGCTGTGCGGGAGAAGGGAGAGCTGGACAAGGTTGTCTGGGCATGCTCTGCCCAGCTGGTTGGGAACTTTGAAGAGCTTCGGGTGCTCCATCCCCCTGACTGCCTACTCAGCTCCGAGGCCCCCGACTGTGACACACAGGCTGCCTAGCCTTTGCACTGGCCTGCAGGCACCGGCTCGCAAAACCCAGTCACTGCTCAGGCATCAGGCCAGACAGAGGCAGGCCCCGCCTACAACAGCTAGAGACACAAAGCACAGATGATTACCCATGTGTGCTTGGCCTACTGCCTCTGACACTGGAGACAGGCACCGTAGACGGGAAGCAGGAAACAGATCTTTCCTCCTCCCAAGCACCAGCTCCACTCCCCTATGATGACCAACCTCACTCTAGGGGCTGAGAAGCTCCAGAGACTGGAGTTTCTGCACACTAGTGGGCAACACAAAGAAATATGAAACATCAAAACAACATGGTTCAGACCATAATCTCACAAACCACAGAAAGAGGGTCAAATGAAACCAAACTCACAAATCTTCCAGAAAGAGAGTTCAAAACAAAAATTATAAACATTCTTATGGAGGTACAGAAAAATATTCAAGACCTCAGGAATGAATTAACGATGGAGATTCAACCATTAAGAAATACCATATCTGAAATTCAACATACAATGGAGGGATTTTAAAGCAGATTAGATGTAGTAGAAGAGACAGTAAATGGAAGAGAAATACAAAGAAGTTGAGGCACAGAAAGAAAAAAGGATCTCTAAGAATGAAAGAATATTGAGAGAACTGTGTGATCTATCCAAACAGAACAATATTCGCATTATAGGGGTACCAGAAGAAGACAGAAAAAAAGGGATAGAAAGTGTCATTGAGGAGGTAATTACTGAAAACTTCCCCAATCTGGGGAAAGAGATAGTCTCTCAGGCCATGGAGGTGCACAGATCTCCCAACACAATGGACCCAAGGAAGACAACATCAAGACATATGATAATTAAAATGGCAAAGATCAAGGATAAAGACAGACTTTTAAAGCAACTAGAGAGAGAAAAAATATCACATACAAAGGAAAACCCATCAGGCTATCATCAGACTTCTCAACAGAAACCTTACAGGCCAGAAGAGAGCGGCATGATGTATTTAATGCAATGAAGCAGCAGGGCCTTGAACCAAGAATACTCGGCGGCAAGGTTATCATTTAAATGTGAAGTATGTATTAAACAACTTTCAGATAAGCAAAAGCTGAGAGAATTTACCTCCCACAAACCACCTCTACAGGGCATTTTGGAGGGACTCCTATAGATGGAAGTATTCCTAAGGCTAAACAAATGTCATTCAAGGGAAGACAAAGAGTACAGAATATGATTCATAACATGCAAAGAATGGAAGAGGAAGAAAAAAGGAGGAAAAAAAAAGAACCTTTAGGTTGAGTTTGTAATAGTATACAAAATAAGTTAAATTAGACTGTTAGATAGTAAGGGAAATGCCCTTGAACCTTTGGTAACCACAAATCTAAAGCCTGCAATGGCAATAAGTACATACCTATCGATAATCACCCTAAACGTAAATGGTCTGAATGCACCAGTCAAAAGACATAGAGTTACTGAATGGATCAAAAAACAAGACCTATCTATATGCTGCCTACAAGAGACTCACTTCAACATATTAGGCACTAAACAACATATTAGAACAGATAGACCTAACGGACATCTACAGAACACTCCATCCAAAAGCAACAGGATACACATTCTTCTCAAGTGCACATGGAACATTTTCAAGAATAGATCATATATTAGGCCACAAAAGGAACCTCAGTAAATTCAAAATGATTGAAATTGTACCAACCAGATTCTCAGATCACAAAGGTATGAAACTAGAAATAAATTATGCAAAGAAAATGAAAAAGCACACAAACACATGGAGACTTAACATGCTCCTAAATAATCAATGGATCAATGACCAAATAAAAACAGAGATCAAGCAATATATGGAGACAAATGACAACAATAATTCAACACCACAAAATCTGTGGGTTGCAGCGAAATCTGTGCTAAGAGGGAAATATATTGCAACACAGGCCTACATCAGGAAAGAAGAACAATCCCAAATGAACAGTCTAAACTCACAATTAATGAAACTAGAAAAGGAAGAACAAATGAGGCCCAAAGCCAATAGAAGGAGGGACATAATAAAGATTAAAGGATAAATAAATAAAATTGAGAAGAATAAAACAATAGAATCAATGTAAGCAGGAGCTGGTTGTTTGAGAAAATAAACAAAATAGATAAACCCCTAGCCAGGCTTATAAAGAAAAAAAGAGATCTACACACATAAACAGTCAGAAATGAGAAAGGAAAAGTCACTACAGATACCACAGAAATACAAAGAATTATGACAGAATACTATGAAAAATTATATGCTAACAAATTGGATAACCTAGAAGAAATGGACAACTTTCTAAAAAAATACAACTTCCAAGGCTTATACTGGAAGAACTGAACATCTAAATAGACCAATTACCAGGAAAGAAATTGAATTGGCAATCAAAAAACTACCTAAGAACAAAACTCCTGAACCAGATGGTTTCACTGCTGAATTTTATCAAACATTTAATGAAGACCTAATACCCATCCTCATTAAAGTTTTTCAAACAGTAGAAGAGGAGGGAATACTCCCAAACTCATTCTACGAGGCCAACATCACTCTAATACCAAAACCAGGCAAAGACACCACAAAAAAAGAAAATTACAGACCAATATACCTGATGAACATGGATGCAAAAATACTCAACAAAATACTAGCAAACCAAATTCAAAAATACATTAAAAATATCATCCATCATGATCAAGTGGGATTCATCCCAGGGATGCAAGGATGGTACAGCATTCGAAAATCCACCAACATCATCCACTACATCAATAAAAAGAAGGACAAAAACCACATGATCATCTCCATAGATGCTGAAAAAGCATTCGACAAAATTCAACATCCATTCATGATAAAATCTCTCAACAAAAGGGGTATAGAGGGCAAGTACCTCAACATAATAAAGGCCATATATAACAAACCCACAGCCAACATTATGCTTAACAGTGAGAAGCTGAAAGCTTTTCCTTTAAGATCAGGAACAAGACAAGGATGCCCACTCGCCCCACTTTTATTCAATATAGTACTGGAGGTCCCAGCCACCGCAATCAGACAACACAAAGAAATAAAAGGCATCCAGATCAGAAAGGAAGAACTCAAACTGTCCTTGTTTGCAGATGACATGATATTGAACATAAAATACCTTAAAGAATCCACTCCAAAACTATTAGACCTAATATCTGAATTCAGCAAAGTTGCGGGATACAAAATTAATACACAGAAATCGGTTACATTCCTACACACTAATGATGAACTAGCTGAAGGAGAAATCAGGAAAATAATTCCATTCACAATTGCATCAAAAAGAATAAAATACCTAGGAATAAACCTAACCAAGGATGTGAAAGACCTATACCCTGAAAACTACAAGACACTCCTAAGAAAATTAAAGAGGACACTAATAAATGGAAATTCATCCCATGTTCTTGGCTAGGAAGAATTAATATTGTCAAAATGGCCATCCTGCCTAAAGCAATCTACAGATTCAATGCTATCCTTATCAAATTACCAACAGCATTCTTCAAAGTACTAGAGCAAATAGTTCTAAAATTCTTATGGAACCACAAGACCCCAAATAGCCAAAGCAATCCTGAGAAGGAAGAATAAATCAGGGGGGATTACGCTCCCTGACTTCAAGCTCTACTACAAAGCTACCGTAATCAAGACAATTTGGGGCTGGCACAAGAACAGACCCATAGACCCGTGGAACAGACTAGAGAGCCCAGATATAACCCGAAGCATATGTGGTCAATTAATATATGATAAAGGAGCCATGGATATACACTGGGGAAATGACAGCCTCTTCAACAGCTGGTGTTGGAAAAACTGGACAGCTACATGTAAGAGAATGAAACTAGATTACTGTCTAACCTCATACACCAAAGTAAACTCAAAACGGATCAAAGACCTGAATGTAAGTCACGAAACCATAAAATTCTTAGAAAAAATCATAGGCAAAAATCTCTTGGACATAAACATGAGCAACTTCTTCATGAACATGTTTCCCTGGGCAATGGAAACAAAATAAAAAATAAATGAATGGGCCTATATCAAACTAAAAAGCTTCTGTACAGCAAGGGATACCATCAGTAGAACAAAAAGACTTCCTACAGTATGGGAGAATATATTCATAAATGACATATCCGATAAGGGGTTGACATCCAAATTATATAAAGAGCTCACGCACCTCAACAAACAAAAAGCAAATAAATCAATTAAAAAATGGGCAGAAGAGCTGAACAGACACTCCTCCAAAGAAGAAATTCAGATGGCCAACAGGCACATGAAAAGATGCTCCACACCACTAGTCATCAGAGAAATGCAAATTAAAACCACAATGAGATATCACCTCACACCAGTTAGGATGGCTGCCATCCAAAAGACAAACAACATCAAATGTTGGTGAGGATGTGGAGAAAGGGGAATCCTCCTACACTGCTGGTGGGAATGCAAATTAGTTCAACCATTGTGGAAAGCAGTATGGCGGTTCCTCAAGAAACTCAAAATAGAAACACCATTTGACCCAGGAATCCCACTCCTAGAAATTTACCCTAAGAATGCAGCAGCCCAGTTTGAGAAAGATATATGCACCCTATGTTTATTGCAGCACTATTTACAATAGCCAAGAAATGGAAGCAACCTAAGTGTCCATCAGTAGATGAATGGATAAAGAAAATGTGGTTCATATACACAATGGTATATTATACAGCCATAAGAAGAAAACAAACCCTACCATTTGCAACAACATGGATGGAGCTAGAGAGTATTATGCTCAGTGAAATAAGCCAGGCGGAGAAAGACAAGTACCAAATGATTTCACTCATATGTGGAGTATAAGAACAAAGAAAAAACTGAAGGAACAAAACAGCAGCAGAGTCACAGAACCCAAGAACGGACTAATAGTTACCAAAGAAAAAGGGATTGGGGAGGATGGGTGGGAAGGGAGGGATAAGGGGAAAAAAGGGGCATTACGATTAGCAAACATAATGTAGCTGGTGTGGGGGTGGGGTTGGGGATACAGGGAAGGCAGTATAATACAGAGATGACAAGTAGTGATTCTATAACATCCTTCTACGCTGATGGACAGTGACTGCAATGGGGTATGTGGTGGGGACTTGATAATAGGGGGAGTCTAGTAACGATAATGTTGCTCATGTAATTGTATATTAATGATAGCAAAATAAAGTAAAATAAAATTTAGCAAAAAAAATAGTTTTAAGTGACTCTAGATCATTCCTCAAGCATAAATGGTAGTGTTACATAATTATATGATACCTATTATGATGTGGGTCCTTGAAAGAATGAGAAGAAATTAATCCATTGAACAGGTTCCTTGACAAATCCTGTTGCTCTTTATGTCTAGCATGTAAAATGAAATCAAGGAGAGTAGCTGGTGAGATTGCCACAATTTATATGTCCATTTATATTATGGTCATGTTAAAATATATAAATCACACAACAGAATATGTATGGATGTGTGTGGGTGCATGTGTATAAAATTATTCTGTGAAAGATAAATAACTCCCTATTCAAAAGTCAGTATTGTTTTAACTCTGTTGAAAACTGATCTATCTATACATATAAAGACACAAGTATAGATAGTGGCATAGATATAGATAGATATCATAGCTCAACAGAGCTAAGGAAATAGCTGTTGATTTCTGCTGAAAACTGGTATATCTATATATCTAAGCTCAACTGACTTTTGAATAGGAAATTGTACTTTATGTTTTATAGAATAATTTCAAGGAGAATTTCATAAGAAGAGAAAATATTATTTCAGCCGAATGAACTGGACTTTCTGAAGTTGTAAGAACCTGTGAAAACCACATGACTCTAGCCACTATGACACCAGCCAAGGTCCGAACACAGACACTCTTAAATTCTTCTTCATATCTTATTGAATAGGATGTCTAAACTACTTAACACCTCAGTCTTCATTGTCTTACTGTTTTTCTGCTCTCATTTTGACTTTTAAAAGCAGAGGCGTCTTCTTTTATTTTCCCAACACATGGTAGAAAAGGGAATCTTTTAAATGAAAATTTGGTTAAGGTTCTATTTTGTGGTATTGCCTGGTGGTTGGGAGGTGGCAGTAGGATGGTGTATAGTGCTGGTCTTTCCTGCTTAGTATAGTACAGAATTTCTGATACTTGGTTTATGTGGGAATCTTCACTTCTAATGCTTTCCAGGGGTTTATGATTATTAACCAGGCCTTAGAAAAAACAAGATAGAATACTGGGTAAGAGTATGGACTTTGAAGCCACATACATTTGTACTCAAAACCTGACTACCCCTTACCAGCCTGTGATCTTAGGTTAACTAACCACTGTAAGCCTCAGGAAGGAAATGCTTACCTTGCAGTGTTATTTGAGTTAACATATGCAAATATCCATACGCTGTTATGTAACAATAGTGAGCAATCTAGAAATGGTAGCTATTTATAGGTTTAACCAACAAATCCCAGAAAGTCAAAAAAATTTTTGACATGTTAAATCTTTTGATATACACAACCCTTGGTTATAGTAATACTTCTCCATCTCTTTATAAAACTCCCCTCTATACACACAACCACTCAATGATCACAAAGATAATTTTTCACTGTGGGTAAAGTCTATCATTGTGATTTAGAACTTCATCAGTGCATTTCAGTATCTTACACCATAAAGCTTGGTGCAAACCACACATTATTCTTTTCAAAGGGAAGATTCATTTTTATTATTTCAAAGATGTCACATACCACTAGAGTAACCCATAAAAGAAATCAATCTTGGGAAATCCAATTTCAGCTGAGAGTCTGGACTAAGAACACTGCAGCAAGACCCTAAAATGTGTTATGCTCTCAGGGAATCATTATCACACAGAGCAAATGCCGCTCCTTCAGTTTTGTTTTAAAAGACTAACCAGGCTGAAATTGTCAAACAAGTAACACTTGTTGCCTACTACCAGGAGCAGTATTCCCAGGGTGTCAAGTTACTCTGTGGTTTGCAGTTGTCAGAGTTGCTAAGAAAGACAACTTGCATGGGCACTGGATGGAGTAATGCTTTACTCATGTAGAGAAAGGACAGAGCAACAGCAGCTTCAATAGTGAGAGTTGGCCCCACGTGGCCAGTAGGCTTTCCCTTGCAGCCTACACAGGGAGTGGTTTATATGCACTCCTCTTGTGCTGCAAGGGAAGGACTCTGTTCCCTCCCGTTGGGGAATAGATATAAAAGTGGTGTTGGCAGTGGCATATGACACAGACACTTCAGATGACAAAGAAGTACAGCTCAAGACCAGAACAGGAACAGGGAAAGATATTCCCAAAGAGATATGCCCAGCACAGGCCTGAGGGTTCTTTATCTCTTTGCAAGGATATGTTCTGGGCCCAAGGCACATTCCTATGTGACTGTGTATGGGTCAAAAGAGGATGAACAAGTAAGTGCCTTTCCCAACAGGAATATATCTGTAAATCTCCTAAATATAGTTATCAAATATTCTATCTCATATGTTTCTTCTTTTATGATAACAAAGTGAACAAACACTCTAAATCTTTGATTAGCCAGAAAGCTTCAAAAATAATTATAGTTAACTAAGGATTGAGATACCATGACTCTTTGTGGTTCAAAATTTCCCCATATCTTCCTGGTCCTAAACTCTTTTGCTCTTGTTTCAAAGAAAGTGAAAAACATCTCTCTCTTCCCTGAAAAGGCTACCCTTTTCTCCAATGCTCATTATCCCACCCCAACACTATTAACCAATAACTTGCATCATCAGTTATCCATTTTTTTCTCTTCAGTTTTTTACTTTCCATGCAACTTTGCCTTCTGCCTACAAGTACTTTCAAGCAGCTCAAGTCTTTTCCACCTCAACAAAAAGAATTTCCCTTAACTTTACTTCCCTCTATTTCTCTTCTTCCAGCTTTTCTTCTTTCCAAAGAAGCTCCTTCTCACTAGTTACTCTTTAGAACTATTTCCTGACATCTTGATACCACTCCAATAAAACAACTCTCAAAGATCATTCATAGCCATTATTAATAGTCTTCTGCAGTTTCTCCTTGTATCTTTCTCCTCTTTAAGTTCTGTGACACTCTTATCTCCTGTTTCTCCTTCTACTTTGATTTTTTTTCTCAACCTCTTTAACTGGATCTGTTTTACTCTGCTTCCATTCTTTCAATTTAAGCATCTCTCAAAATTCTGTTACTACTTAATTCTCTGTTCTGCTTTGTCCGTCCTCTTTCTGATAACACGAACCTACTTCTATAACTACAATATCATCTTAGCACTGGTGGCTCCCAAATCTGTATCTCCAGTTGAAATCTTACTCCTAAATTCCACAGCTTAATTTCCAAGTGATTTCTTTGTAACTCTACATGACTTTTTCTCCTGGCGAAAAAACGTCAAGTCCAGCATCATTTTCTCCAGTCTTTCTCCTGCTCCTCAACTGCATTTCCTAACTCCAATCATAGCAGTAGCATTAACTTAGTTATTCTAGTAAAACAGACTCACAATCAACCTCAGTGCCTCCCTTAGCCTTACGTCTTATATACTCTACCTCCAAAGTAACTGGTATCCATCTTGCTGTCTTTGCTTCAGGTAACAGAGTTGTGTTAATAAAGTTGTAGAGTTGCCATCTATAACATTCTTCTAGCTAGAAACATTAATATTTAAGTTTTCTCTCTCTCACTCCATGCTTAGTTACTAGATCCTATTAATTCTATCGGGAGTATTTTCAACTCCATCACATCCTTCCCATTTTTCACATCATCATTTCTCATCTATACTATTACAGTATCCTCCTGCCTGTATGTCATCCTGTATTCTGTCCCCAGCAATATCTTTGAAGCCTCACACATGATAAAAAAAAAAAGTGGGGTAATATTTCAAGACATAGCAAACCAATGTATTTTGGTTTCTGATATTACTACTGTTAAGTTTTTCCACTTTTCAAACCAGTGGATGTCATAGCTATGGTGGTAAAGCCAATAGAACACTAGACAATGAGGTCACTGATTACTTCTTAATTTCAAATTAAGTCCTTTTGTTTGTATATTTGAAGTCCACAGTGAGGACTCCACAGTGTTGGAGGCCAAATTTTGTTGAAAAGGAGTTGTGTGTTTGCGTATTTCCATGTATATGTGTGTATGTTTCCATGTATACATATGTGTGTTTCTAAATTCCAAATGCTTGTCTTCAAATATCATAAGCCAGGCAGAAAAAGACAAGTATCAAATCATTTCACTCATATGTGGAGTATAAGAACAAAGAAAAAAACTGAAGGAACAAAACAGCAGCAGACTCACAGAACCCAAGAACGGACTAATAGTTACCAAAGGGAAAGGGACTGGGGAGGATGGGTGGGAAGGGAGGGATAAGGGGGAAAAAGGGGCATTACGATTAGCAGATGTAATGTTGGGGGGGCACGGGGAGGGCTGTACAACTCAGAGAAGACAAGTAGTGATTCTGTAGCATGTCACTACGCTGATGGACACTGACTGTAATGAGGTTGGTGGGGGGAACTTGATGATGTGGGGAGTCTAGTAACCATAATGTCACACATGTAACTGTAGATTAATGATACCAAAAGAAAAAAAATAAAAAAGAAAGAGTAAAGCACAGAATTTTAAATTTCTTGTTTTACCAAAAGTCACAAAACAGAGAGCATACAAAGCAGATTTCCTGGGACTAGAGGGGAAATAAAAGTTTGAGTAATAGGCAGATAGAGATATTCACAGGTTACAAGTCTAAGGTTAACGTGTTGCCTGATTTCCTAAGAAAACTTGTGGTACACTCATGCCCCAGTAGTCAACCACGGATAGTAGAAAGATATGAGAAATCCCAGATAGGATTTTGGGGAAGATAAAATCAGAATTGTCTTATTCACTGCTCCCGATTTGGAACAATGGAAAGAGACCACATTGTAGCATGTTCTCTCTCAACAAAAGAGAGTCCCAGTAGAGAAGAAACAGAGGCATGGTGTAATTAGGAAAGGTTTTCCAACTTCCCACAGCCAGCAAGATGAATAGGAAATTCAGAAGTTCCCCTATACAGAATGGTTGCAGAGGTCTTGAAAGAATCAAAGGCCTGGGATCTGGACAAGGAGGCTGCAGAGTGTAGAGACCACATGAATGGAAGCATTGGTAACACTTCAGCAGGTACCATTAAAGGCTTTCAAGTGACCAGACAAGATAAGGAACATTTGGCAGAGGCCAAAAGGACCCAGAGGACAACATGTGGAACTGAGGCAATTCCCCATGCTATAAGAATGCATATTTTTCCATGCATCCAAACAGGATTTTTTTAAATAGTTTATTTTGGTATCATTAATCTACAATTACATGTGCAATATTATGGTGATTAAACTACCCCCTTCATCAGGTCCTCCCCACTAACCCCATTACAGTCACTGTCCAGCAGCGTAGTGAGATGCTATAGAATCACTACTTGTCTTCTCTGAGTTGTACAGCCCTCCCTGCGCCCCACCTCCAACATTACTCTGCTAGTCGTAATGCCCCTTTTACCCTCTTATTCCTCCCTTCCCACCCATCCTCCCAGGCCCTTTCCCTTTGGTAACTATTAGCCCGTTCTTGGGTTCTGTGAGTCTGCTGCTGTTTTGTTCCTTCAGTTTTTTTCTTTGTTCTTATACTCCACATATGAGTGAAGTCATTTGGTACTTGTCTTTATCCGCCTGGCTTATTTCACTGAGCATGATACTCTCTAGCTCCATCCATGTTGTTGCAAATGGTAGGATTTGTTTTCTTCTTATGGCTGAATAATATACCATTGTGTATATGTACCACTTCTTCTTTATCCATTCATCTACTGATGTACACATAAGTTGCTTCCATGTCTTGGCTATTGTAAACAGTGCTGCGATAAAAATAGGGGTGCATCTGTCTTTTTCAATTTGGGCTACTGCATTCTTAGGCTAAATTCCTAGTAGTGGAATTCCTGGGCCAAATGGTATTTCTATTTTGAGTTTTTTGAGGAACCTCCATACTGCTTTCCACAATGGTTGAACTAATTTGCATTCCCACCAGCAGTGAAGGAGGGTTCCCTTTTCTCCACATCCTCACCAAAAACTGTTGTTTGTGTTTTGGATGCTGGCCATCCTCACAGGTGTGAGGTGATATCTCATTGTGGTTTTAATCTGCATTTCTCTTATGATTAGCGATGTGGAGCATCTTTTCATGTGCCTGTTGGCCATCTGAGTTTCTTCCTTGCAGAAGTGTCTACTCCTGTCCTCTGCCCATTTCTTAATTGGATTATTTACTTTATGTTTGTTGAGGTACATGAGTTCTTTATATATTTTGGATGTCAACCACTTATCGGATACGTCATTTATGAATATATTCTCCCATACTGTAGGATGTCTTTTTGTTCTACTGATGGTGTCCTTTGCTGTACAGAAGTTTTTCAGCTTGATATAGTCCCACTTGTTCATTTTTCCTTTTGTTTCCCTTGCTCGGGGAGATATGTTCATAAAGAAGTCGCTCATGTTTATGTCTAAGAATTTTTTGCCTATGTTTTTTTCTAAGAGTTTTATGGTTTCATGACTTACATTTAGGTCTTTGATCCATTTTGAGTTTACTTTTGTGTATGGGGTTAGACAGTAGTCCAGTTTCATTCTCTTACATGTAGCTGTCCAGTTTTTTCCAACACCAGCTGCTGAAGACGCTGTCATCTCCCCATTGTATATCCAAGGCTCCTTTATCAAATATTAGTTGACTGTATATGTTTGGGTTAATGTTTGGATTTTCTATTCTGTTCCACTGGTCTGTGGGTCTGTTTTTGTGCCAGTACCAAATTGTCTTGATTACTGTGGCTTTGTAGTAGAGCTTGAAGTCAGGGAGTGTAATTCCGCCCGTTTTATTCCTCCTTCTCAGGATTGCTTTGGCTATTCGGGGTCTTTTGTGGTTCCATATGAATTTTAGAATTATTTGTTCCAGTTCATTGAAGAAAGCTGTTGGTAGTTTGATAGGGATTGTGTTGAATCTGTAGATTGCTTTAGGTAGTATAGCCATTTTGACAATATTTATTCTTCCTAGCCAAGAGCATGGGATGCATTTCCATTTGTTAGTGTCCTCTTTAATTTCTCTTAGGAGTGTCTTGTAGTTTTCAGAGTATAGGTCTTTCATTTCCTTTGCTGGGTTTATTCCTAGGTATTTTATTCTTTTTGATGCAATTGTGAATGGAATTGTTTTTCTGATTTCTCTGTTAGTTCATCGTTAGTGTATAGGAAAACAACAGATTTATGTGTGTTAACTTTGTATCCTGCCACTTTGCTGAATTCAGATATTAGTTCTAGTAGTTTTGGAGTGGAGTCTTTAGGGTTTTTTATGTACAGTATCATGTCATCTGCAAATAGTGACAATTTGACTTCTTCTTTACCAATCTGGATGCCTTGTATGTCTTTATTTTGTCTGATTGCCTGGGCTAGGACCTCCAGTACTATGTTGAGTAACAGTGGAGAGAGTAGGCATCCCTGTCTTGTTCCCGATCTTAGATGAAAAGCTTTCAGCTTCTCGCTGTTAAGTATGATGTTAGCTGTGGGTTTGTCATATATGGCCTTTATGATGTTGAGGTACTTCCCATCTATACCCATTTTCTTGAGAGTCTTAATCATGAATGGATGCTGAATTTTGTCAAATGCTTTTTCAGCATCTATGGAGATGATCATGTAGTTTTTGTTCTTCTTTTTGTTGATGTGGTAGATGATGTTGATGGATTTTCGAATGTTGTACCATCCTTTTTTCCCTGGGATGAATCCCACTTGATCATGGTGTATGATTCTCTTGATGTTTTTGAATTCGGTTTGCTAATATTTTGTTGAGTATTTTTGCATCTACATTCATCAGGGATATTGGTCTGTAGTGTTCTTTTGTAGTGAGGTCTTTGCCCGGTTTTGGTATTAGAGTGATGCTGGCTTTATAGAAAGAGTTTGAAAGTATTCCCTCCTCTTCTATTTTTTGGAAAACGTTAAGGAGAATGGGTGTTATTTCTTCTCTATATGTCTGGTAGAATTCAGAGGTGAATCCATCAGGTCGGGGGGTTTTGTTCTTGGGTAGTTTTTTGATTACCACTTCAATTTCGTTGCTGGTGATTGGTCTGTTTAGTTTTTCTGTTCCTTGCTTGGTCAGTCTTGAAAGGTTGTATTTTTCTAAGAAGTTGTCTATTTCTTCTAGGTTTTGCAGCTTGTTAGCATATAGATTCTCATAATATTCTCTTATAATTCTTTGTATTTCTGTGAGGTCTGTCGTGATTTTTCCTTTCTCATTTCTGATTCTGTTTATGTGTGTAGATTCTCTTTTTCTCTTAATGAGTCTGGCTAGGGGTTTATCTATTTTATTTTTTCAAAGAACCAGCTCTTGGTTTCACTGATTTTTTTTCTATTGTTTTATTCTTCTCAATTTTATTTATTTCTTCTCTGATCTTTATTATGTCCCTCCTTTTGGTGACTTTGGGCCTCATTTGTTGTTCTTTTTCCAATTTCAGTGTCTTTAGACAATTCATTTGGGAATGTTCTTCCTTCTTTAAATAGGCCTGGATTGCAATATACTTTCCTCTTAGAACTGCCTTTGCTGCATCCCACAGAAGTTGTAGCTTTGTGTTGTTGCCAAACATGATTTTGAGAAGGAAGAGAGGAAAGGATATCCCTTGAAAGAGCAAATATATACTGATGGTCAGGTTTCACCTTGAACTGGCTGAATATTTACATAAATAAGTTGATTTATAAATTAGAAGAGTTTAGATCACCTATACTGATATTCTTTTCTTCCATCAGCAGGTGTACAGGCTTGAGATCCAGATGCATTCAGAAAAAGAAAATCAAGGAAGTGTCAAATTTTTAAATATTTGAGTTATGCTGGATAGATTTTTATCCCATTCCATGGGCTTTCTAGGCCCTCTGTGATATGGCCCCAACTTTTCTTTCTACCTTTAAAATACTATTTTCCTTCACATATTTTTAAGCTCTAAGACAAATCAAATTACTCACCATTTCACTCCTATGAGGACTTTACTCATGGTGTTCCCTCAACCTCAGATGCTTTCTCTGCATCCTCTACCCATGAAAATATGACTCACTCTTCACAAAGCCTCCCAACTGACTGGGCCCTGGCCCTCATTGGAAGTAACTGCTCCTTCTTCCACCATCACAACAACATTTTGTATCTCTGTTATAGAAAGAAGTCCACAAGTTGAGCTCACCAAATCTCCTTCTCTGCCTAAATGCACTTAATAATATTTCATTAAGGTTTGAAACTTATAAAAGGCGTCAAAGTTACTATTCTTATCATCAGTGATCACAATAAAAGGCTGTAGCTACTGAACATTTGGGGAATCTTTCTGACTCATTATTGGAGGTTTGCCAGTAAATAAATAGTGATTGAATAAATATCTGATGCTTTTTTCTAGCTTATTGAGGTATAATTGTCAAATAAAATTGTAAGATATTTAAAGTGTATGTGATTATTTGATAGACATATTGTGAAAGGATTCCCCCTATGGAGTTAACACCTCCATCATCTCACATATATACATTTTTAGAAAAAATACGTGATATTTTAAAGTCACTCATTCCTGTAAGAGATCTTTTTTAGACTTACCTAAGTCATTATGTTGAGATATTTTGTGGACTGTTAGCAAATTGCCTAGATAGTTTGTGATGATGTTCACAAAGAACAAACAATGTACTTTACGCTGTCACACCACAGGAAAGCTACACTGAGGGTATAAGGGCTCATTGGGAGACTAGAAAATGTTCAATAGGTCTACATTCTCCTTTGGCTTAGATTTAATTGCCTGAGTCAACTAAAGAGTACTGAGTTAATTTAAGTGAGCTAATCCCTGGCAAACCTGTATGAATGCATAATTGCCACTAAAGGGCTCAGTGGGGACACTGTTACTGCCTAGCCTGGAAAGGTGCTGGGGGACAGTCACAAGCAGTATTTGGGGAGAGAGACATTGGTGATGCTGACCAACATCCTGTAGACTCAATGAATGGATATAAGATATTGAAATCTGTACATGGAGGAAAGCAACCTCAAATGCTACCATCATTCAATGAAGACATGATGAACTTAACACCTAAGGAGTTACCAGAGGAGAATGACTTTTGACATTGAGAACAGCCAACAGACAGGAAATCCAGAAATCCACATTAAGGAGAAATTAACTAGGAGACATCAAGCAGAAGATAAAGTATTGAACTGAGGAAAGTTTTTCTATCTGGACTCCACCAGGCCTTCTTACATCCCAGTGTGAGTCACCCTATGGGACAAAGGGATCAGGCATTTACCTTATTTTTTATACCCTAGGGAGGAGGGTATAAAATGATAAAATGGGCTTCTCATCACTAAATTCCCTTCAACGTTACAGCTATGCAGTATTAAACACCTTCTTCTCTTGTTTTTGGAGAAAACACTATACTGGTTAGGGGAAATGAAAGTTATTTTAGACCACTATTTCAGGAATTCAAGATCAAGTCAATCTAGCTACTGATACCACTCTAACTTTGTGCAGTGATTCTGTTGCCTTATTCTCAGATCCCTGTCTTTTCCTTCAGTTCCTTAATTCCTATTTCTAATTTTTTACCATATTCCCTGGGAATAATGCCCCTTCTTGCTTTGACTCAACCTTGTTCCCTGCCACCTGTTTCTGGACATTTAAAACACTGGCATTACTCTCTTCTTTACTGACTGCTGTTTATAACTGGGATTGCGATCATAATGGACTGCTACTTTCTAAAGTTCTTCTAAGTGTCCTCTATCCACCCTCTTCATTTCTGTATAGTGCTCCCTGACCTAAAAAAATCCTTAGTTATCATTAATTATTACCAGTTATTCAGAAGAGATCCAGTAGGTAGAAGGAATAATAATTGTTTACCGTGTGGATCCACTTATTTAGCAAGGTGGCCTGATCATCTAATTCTCAAAATTGGGTAAGGTAGTGCTAAAGCACCATTAGTCATGATACTTGTTAAAGAAGGAAAGGCACACTTCATCCAAGGGGGCTACTACAATGGGGTTGTAGTAAAAGAGAGAGACCAAGCCAAACTCCTACAAGTACAAGTAGGGATTTGTAGCCAAGGAGCAAGGTAGAAAGCAGAGGATGGAAAATTACTCAGAGGAAACCTCAGGGGCAGAAGGATTCTGGTTAAACTGACTTGATATGATTTCTGCTGAAGGCAGGCCAGGATAGTGAACTATCTAAGGTACGGGAATGAGAAATTTGATCAGATATTCAGTTTGGAGCACTTGCACTAAACTGACCCGGAGAGATTCTTGCTAAAAGTGGAATAAATAGGCCAAGGACAGAGTTCAAGGGTAAGGCCTTGGCAAAAAGAGGACTCAGAGGAAAGCCTGACTGAACTTTGATCAAAGGAGAATCGTTGTCGGTGGCCTCGTCAGGGAGAGAAATTCTGAACTATAACCTGCCCCAAATTCTGGATCCAGAGTGTGGCCCAGAAAAAGTTACACAAGCCTCCATCTTTCTTTCTTAAAACCAAAAATCTCTGCAACCTGCTACGGCAAAATTAGGCAAGGATTAGGAAAATAGACCTATTTCACCAGCACAGTTATGCAATATTCAACAAATCTGGTTCTAAAATAAACCCACAAAACTGTCTTTCATTTCTGTGCATTTGTGGTTAGCATAGTAGTTTTCTACCAAGTATATCTGGCTTTCTTTATCTGTCTCTAACTTTATGAAGTCAAAAGCATTCCTCTGGGACTTCCGGGAATATGGCGTCTTGAACGGACTAGCAGAAAAATTCCTCCCAACATTATATTTATTCACGAAAATACAGCAAATACAACTATCCCTAAAAGAGAGACCAGAATACACAGGAAAGTGCTCAGCGTACAGCTACACCTGGGAGAACTTGGCAGCCGGTGAGGCGGACGGGCGGCGATCCGGTGGGACCGAGCGCTCCCCCCCCCCCAGAGCTCCAGCGGCCAGACACGCCGCACCTGGCGAGGCGGGATGGAAACACGATCCAGCGAGACGAGAGCGCCCCTGCACCCCAGCACTCCGGCGGGAGTCTCGGCAAGGCGGGTAAGGTACGGAGCCGCGAACAGACCGAGCGCTCCTCTCCCCCAGCGCTCCGGCGGGAGGAGAGGATTCAGAGCCGGGAGCCGGGGGAAGTCTGGGCCCGGAGCGCCCCTCCACCCCAGCACTCCGGCGGGAGTTCCGGCAAGGCGGGTAAGGTACGGAGCCGCGAGCGGACCGAGCGCCCCTCTCCCCCAGCGCTCCGGTGGTGGAGATCTGCGGTGTAGCGGAGATTGGAGGGACAGAGGGCACAGGGTCCCAGCCGGGAACGTGCAAGTTGCCCGCGGCAGGCTCCGGGAAGGAAAAAGAAAGGAGAAAAAGGGGAAGAAAAGCGCGCGCTCTACCCCAGCGGTCTTAGAGAGACAGGAGCTCAGTGGAGGGGCCGGATAGCCCCGCGAACTGAGCCCAGCAAGCTGGGAGTCCTGGGGAGCTTTGGACCCCGTAGCTGGCGACTGGGAAAGAGTGCCCGCCATTGAGACCCTCACTGAGATCAACAGCTTCCCATTGTTTCCAACCCAGCTAGAACTATAGTGGCGCTGGAATAGTGGAGCAACAGCGCCACCTACAGCACTCGCGCAGAACCCACGCCCGGTGGCTTTTTTTTTGTTTTTTGTTTTTGTTTTTGTTTTTTCTCCCCTTTCTTTTCTTTTTTTTCTTTCCCTCTCTTTCAACAGCCTCCCATCCATTCTCACCCGGCCACAGATTTAAAGGGCCGTGTGGAGCGACGTGGCCGCGGCTCTGGAATAGCGGAGCAATAGCGCCACCTACAGCATTCGCACAGAAACCACCCCGGTGGGCTTTTTGGTGTTTTTTTTTGTTTTGTTTTGTTTTGTTTTGTTTTGTTTTGTCTTGTTTTGTTTTGTTGTTGTTCTTGCTGTTTTCTTTTAGGTGTTGCTGCCTTTTCTTTTTCTTTCTTTTCTTTTCCCTTCTCTCTCTCTCCTTATACTTTTATATTATTAGTAGAAATCTCTTTTTTTTCTTGTCTCTCCTTTCTTATCTCTCCTTGCTACCAACAACCAATTCTACAGTCATGAGAAGACAGAAGAATATGATACAGACAAAGCTTCAGACAAACACCACGCCAGAGAAAGAATCTGGAGAAATGGACATTCACAGTCTTCCAGAAAAAGAATTCAGAATAAAAGTCATAGCCATGCTGACAGATCTACAGAAAAATGTGCAAGAGCTGAGGGAGGAAGTGAGGGAAGTGAGGAAAGATAATGCAGAAATGAAACAAGCCATTGAAGGGCTCAACAGCAGATTGAATCAGGTTCAAGACACGATCAAGGAATTACAAGACAGGGACCAGGAATACAAAGAAGCTGAGGCAGAGAGAGATAAAAGGATCTCTAAGAATGAAAGAATATTAAGAGAACTCTGTGACCAATCGAAGCGTAGCAATATTCGCATTATAGGAGTACCAGAGGAAGAAGAGAGAGAAAAAGGGATAGAAAGTGTCTTTGAAGAAATAATTGCCGAAAACTTCCCCACGCTGGGGAAGGAAATAGTCTCACAGTCCACGGAAGCCCACAGATCTCCCAACACAAGGGACCCAAAGAAGACAACACCAAGACACATAATAATCAAGATGGCAAAGATCAAAGACAAGGACAGAGTATTAAAGGCAGCTAGAGAGAGGAAAAAGATCACCTACAAAGGAAAACCTATCAGACTGTCATCAGACTTCTCAACAGAAACCTTACAGGCCAGAAGAGAATGGCATGATATATTTAACGTAATGAAACAGAAGGGCCTCGAACCAAGAATATTGTATCCAGCACGATTATCATTTAAATATGACGGAGGGATTAAACAATTTCAAGATAAAAGAAAGTTGAGAGAATTTGCCACCCATAAACCACCACTACAGAATATCTTAAACGGACTGATCTAGAGGGGAACATCCCTAAGACTAAAAAGAGGTCACCAGAGAAAATAAAAGCATAGCAAAGAAAGCAGACCACCCAAATACTAACTAAAGGCAAAGAATAAAACACCTAATATATAAAGAAAAGAGGAGGAAGAATAGGAAGGGAGAGATAAAGAAACATCAGACGGCGCACACAATAACTTAACAAGAAAGTTAAGTTAGATTCTTAGATAGTAAAGAAGCAACCCTTGAACCTTTGGTAACCACGAATCTAAAGCCTGCAATGGCAATAAGTACATATCTATCAATAATCACCCTAAATGTAAATGGACTGAATGCACCAATCAAAAGACACAGAGTAACAGAGTGGATAAAAAAGCAAGACCCATCTATATGCTGCTTACAAGAGACTCACCTTAAACCCAAAGATATACACAGACTAAAAGTGAAGGGATGGAAAAAAATATTTCAAGCAAACAACAAAGAGAAAAAAGCAGGTGTTGCAGTACTTGTATCAGATAAAATAGACTTCAAAATGAAGAAAGTAGCAAGAGATAAAGATGGACATTACATAATGATAAAGGGGTCAGTCCAACAAGAAGATATAACCATTATAAACATATATGCACCCAACACAGGAGCATCAGCATATGTGAAACAAATACTAACAGAAGTGAAGGAGGAAATAGACAGCAATGCAATAATTCTAGGAGACTTTAACACGCCACTCACTCCAAAGGATAGATCAACCAGGCAGAGGATAAGTAAAGACACAGAGGCACTGAACAACACACTAGAACAGATGGACCTAACAGATATCTACAGAACTCTGCACCCAAAAGCAGCAGGATACACATTCTTCTCAAGTGCACATGGAACATTTTCCAGAATAGACCACATTCTAGGCCACAAAAA
>JAQQAC010016209.1:94126841-94167735 GCA_029783875.1 Phataginus tricuspis | reverse complement strand
TTAAACTGCGAAAGGCTTTCCAGAGGAGATGACACTTCAACTGAGTGGAGCAAAAGCTATCAACCTCAATCACTATTGGTATGAGGCCAAATAATTCCTTATTGTGGGGGGCTGTTTGATGCTTCGAGGACTGTTTAGCAAGATCCCTGTCCTCTCTGTACCCACTACGTGCCCCTAAGAACCACCACTTCCAAGATGTAACAACTGAAGATGTTTCCAGACATTACTACCCATGTCCAGGGAAGGCAAGGGGTGGGGACAAAATAACCACAGAGGTAGAAAGTATCATTACAAGATTATTCTTTCAGAAAAACAGCACTGGCACTATTTAGGAGAATGGATTTAAGGGAGGGAAAAACTGGAAAAGGTTATTAAGAAACATCCCTGATTCTTCTCTTTTCTCACCTCCACCAGCAATTCCTGTCAGCTCTAAAAGACATCTTAAATCTAACTACTTCTCATCATTCCAACTGCTATTGTCCTAGTCATCTCTCACCTGGACTCCATCATTAGCTTCCTATCTGATCTTCTTATGTGTAGACTTATTCCTCTATAGTTAATTATCTACAAAGAAGCCAAAATGTAAGCCAGATCACAACCATATTTTGATTTATATTTCCATTAAACCTAGACTAGAAACCCAAGCTCAGTAGAATATCCCAAAAGATCTTATCCTGATCTTATCCCTGACTCCCTCTCTTTCTTTCATCATTCTTTTCAGTTAAGCTTCTGTCATGGTGACCCTTTTCCTATTTGTGAAGTCATTAAGCTCATTCCTCTTTCAGGGTTACAATTGCTATTTATTTCTAGAATGTTCTTCCTCCATTCACTTGGTTGGCTCCTTGTCATCATTTAGATCTCCATTCAAATGGCATTTCTTCATATGGGCCCTTCCTGGCTACTCTAAAATATACACACATGTATATCCAAACCTGATTCTCTTACCTTGCTTTACTTTCTTAACACTTTTTACTGTTTGAAATTATATTTATTCACTTGTTTATTTTCTCCCAATAGAAAGCAAGTCTCATGAGAATAGAGATTGGTCTGTTTTGTTCATGACTGTATCATCAGTACTTACAATAGTGTCTGGCACATAGTAGGCACTTAATGAACATTTACTGAATAAATGGGTTCATAATCTACAAGTGAAGTGATACAGGACAGAACTAAGGCAGTAGCAGGGGGTAAAGAAGACGGAACTATATTAATCTGGCAGAAGAAATAGGACTTGGTGACTAATTGGATGTGAGGTGTACTTAAAGGAGAAGAATTAGGGATAACTCCCAGACTTTTGTCTCTGGCAAATGGGTGAATGGTAGTAGGTAATGAGAAAGTTTAAAGTACTGAGTTCAACATGCTTAGTACAGCCATGTTGACAATTTTTACAGGCAATTGGATATAAATTCTGTAGATCAGGTGAAATTTTCACATTGAAAGTAAATATGTGGGAGTGAACCATTTACTCTGATAGGTGAAACCATGGTGGTTGATGAGATCACCCAAAGAAAGTGGGTAGAGTTAAACAAGAAAATTTAAGTCTACAGACATGACATAGGGGAAAGCTAATAATTAAGATTTACATAAGGAGGGTAGGGATGACACACAGGAGATAAAAAAAAAATTAAACACTTAGGAAAGTTTGCCCTCAAAGAAGTCAAGGGAGGAACAGTCAAAGATGCAGTAGAGTTAGCAATGTCAAATGCTTGAGAGAGAGCGTCCATAAGACACAGCAATGAAGAAGCCACTAGAAATCTGGGCGAGAGCAGTGTCAGTGAAGTTTGGGAGATGTAATCCAAACTGAAGTAACTGAAAAAATAATGAGAGATAAAAATGGAGATATGTTAAGTGTAGACTACACCACTTAGAAGTTTGCATTACAAGGGAAGGAAAAAGAGAGCAATAGGATTGAGATGTTTTGCTTTCTGTTTTTAATGAAAGCAGCTTGAACATGTATATATGCTAAAAGAAAACAGAATGGAAAGGGAGAATTTGCATTTACTGAGTATCAAAATATATCAAAAGGGAGGTCCATGAAAAAATGGGAAGCACTGGAATGGATAAGCTATGAGAAAGTGATTTAGGAAAAAATGTAGTTTTAAGGATAGACATGGGAATAGATCATTTAAATAAGTAGCGAAGGGTTAGAAAGTTGAGAAATCGCAAGTCCTGGCTAGGAAGAGTTTAAAAAAGAGAAGTAATTATAACCAACACCTATTGATCCCTTACACTTACTGTGTGACATACATTTTCTTTGTGAAGTAGGAGACATGGTCACCCAGATGAAATGGGGAAAGGGAGCTGTTTGAGAAAAGGGTTAAGGACAATGGTAAAAATGTGAAACAGCTTCAGTGGGAAATGGAAACAAATTTCTTCCAGGTTTCAGAGATATACTAGAGGGATATTTTGCTAACATCTTTGCCTGTTTTCTCTTTTGAAAAATCTAGAGACATAAATGGAAAGAGGCACTGGCTCTTCTACTAATTATAGACCTTGGGTAACTCAATTAAAATCTTCTGAGCTTTAAATTCCCTCCTCTGTAAAATGAAGGGCTTAGACATGCTGCCCTAACTACAAGCTTCTTTACAGCTCTGGCATTCCATGACTTTGGTTCTGTTGTATCTAACTCAGAGGCCATTATAAGACAGAAGGCTTGATCTTGTTTTGCTTCAATTATGAGACACACTGGGACCATGGCATCAAACCAGTAATGCAAAGGAAAAAGCAGGAAACAGACTATAGGATTGATGTTTGTGAGGAAATACAGGTGAGGGTAAGAAGTACATGAAGGTTATTACACAAAGGGGCAAAGTAATCTTGGATTTAGCCTGTATTTGTGACACTAAGGGAGTATTTGACATAGTTATTGTGGTGAGGCATCAGTGATTTCAAAGTAATGATGATATTTGGAACCAGATGGATTTCCATACCATGGTTCTGTGTTTAGAACATGGTAATAGTCTTAAACTGGAAACAGGAAATGCTAGATGTAGTCTCTAGAAGAAAGGGGTCAGCCAAGTAGATAGTAGTTCTCAATAGGACTCTAATTCCAACAAGAGGAATTAGAGATCAAATCAGAAAACCAGTGTAGCATCCAAGACACAGATTTCACAAACTTGCTCAGGGACAGGTGGGGGCTCAGGTTTTCTTAGGCAAAGGTATATCAGACTCCAAGCTACAGAACCAGTTCCTTTACCCACTTGCTCAGGAGATGAAAGTCCAAAGATATAGACTATCTTAGTGAGGACTGGCTCATCTTTCTATTTAAGAATCCCCACAGTTTACAATCTATCTTTCCAGTTTTTTGTTTATTCCTACTCCCCAAAGTGACCTCCATGCTGCATTCAGGCAGATGAAGTCACTGTCCACTGGGTGCTTCCACCTCTGTGTTATTTCTCATGCAACTATTTATGTTTGGAATGTTCAACACTGTCTTTTCCATTAATCTGAAATCTACTCATCCTTCAAGGCCCAATGCAATTCCATCTACTTCCTTCATTACTCACCATCTGAGGTGATTCCACATATGTACACTCTTATAGTAACTACTGCCTGCACCAAATGGATATTAAAAAAGAGGATTTCACTGTGAAATTATTTCTATCTCATTGATCTTTGCTTTTCAGCACCTAACTTTGTGCTCTGAATAGACATTCAGATTTTGATGAATTAATGCCACTATTTGCATACACACTCAAAAGAGCTAGAAAATAGAAAAAAAATCATTCTCAATGGCACATATAAATTTGTGGCAAATCTTGCGCATCCTCTTTCTCCCAAATTTTCAAAGATTATTTTGTTATCTTGGAAGGTCCTCAAATTAATCATTCAGGAGAATTGTAGAAGGGAGAACATGTCTGTGGGATGAAAATATAAGAACCATTTTCCTAAACTGTAATATAGGCATTTTAATACTTTGCTAGAAAATATGCCCTAGAAAGGGACCAGAATGTCCTATAATGTGAATCAAAGGCAAAAGAGGATAAAAGTAGAAAATAAGGATTTGACAGAACAAATCATGGGAGTTAAATAATGTACTCATTTTACAAAGACTAAAATGACTAAATCCCCATCCTCCTGGAGGATGCTTTTTCAGTGGAGTTAGGGAAAGAATACACATTTGAAGAATGACCTGAGCAGAACCAATATCTTTAGAGTTCCTGTCACTAACACCAAATTCGATTTTAAATTTTGGATATTGATGTGTAGCTTTGGCATAAAGCTGTAAAGAAATGAGCCCATATTTAAAAGGGTAATATGAAAAATGAATGGCGCTGTGTCTTATAAATCTAAAACGTGACAAATGCCGCTACATTCCAGAAAATAACCCTATTTGTATATTTCATCTTTCAAAACGCTACCCAAAGTAGTAAAAGAAGGACCACAAACGGGAGTTGGAACCACTTTTCCAAGTAAAATGAAATCAATAGATCTGAGAGGTAACTGCTCCGTTTAAAAACTTTTCTGATAGAGCTTTATTTCAAGATTATTGTAATTCTATTTAGCTATAATGTTAAATGGATTTTAAATTTTAAAATTTAAATCTGTAACTTTAAAATTTAAATCTGTAAAATTAAATTCTGTAACTGCCTCCATTATCAAAGTTAAAACTGGAAGTCACCACATGCTGAGTGTTTGGTTGATTCTTAAAATTCGAGGACAACACGGATTCATTATGAAATACTATTGCTGCTAAGTCATGAAATGTCAGAATACTTTCAGACTCATAATGCTAGAATTGTGTTTTGGTAAATGCTGCTAGAAAGTAAAACCATTGACTTTTTCAACTAACTCTTGGTGAAGAAAAAAATAATATAGGAAATCCTTATGCGAGATGTCTGTAGTATATTGGTCAACCAGAGCAAACTCCAGGTGGTTTAGAGCTTAGGATGAGGTTTAGCATTTTTAGAGCAGAGTTAGATAAATGATTAGAGCAGATCTGGGAAACAATTTGCAAGACAACTGATGTCAGTGGAAGCCATAAGAACATGTAAAGAAATAGTTCTGCGAAATTATTGCACTGGATTTCTTTTCATAAGAATTTTTAATTACATCAGCATTCATACTTTTATCATGGTTTTTAGTATAAGAAAATTCTTATAGGTTTATAATAGATAGCATTAAGTCCAGGTATCAACAGAAATGGTTAGATGATTGGCAGAAGGCACCATTAGTGTGGTGACTACTACTGCTTAGAATCTGACCTTTTATCAAACTGGGAGAGCCACATGAAAATTATGTTCATAAAACAGACTGTCAACAAATTTACAACAGTAAACAATCCTTTTCAATTGCTCTAATACTTGTGTCTGTACCAGGGTACCCCTTCCTGGCATTTCAGAAATGCCAGGAAATTAAATGAGTGATAAGAGAGTTGCTTAGTGAACATGGACCCACAACCAATGGAAGTACATACGACTGAAGACGATTTTATTCAGGTCACAATGCAGCCTAGTATATCATCCCTACTTCAATGCTGAATGAATTTCTCTACTAACTAGAAACTTTATGTCCTGCCAGTTCAGTCTCAGGACAATACTAAAGGAATGGTTCTTGAGACTCCCCTATCTGTGCTCTAGACCCGTGCTACCCCAACTCTTGACCAGCCCTCTTAGTCAAGTCAGCATATCCAGAGATACATGCATTCTCACTTCTTGTGAAGAAAAAAAAAATACTCAGTGGCAACAAAGACTTAGAAAGAAAAAAATAACATTAAACCATGACCAAAGAAGAAAATGATGAACAAATGCAAAATTAATGGTGATTCTGTGATCTTTTTCAATTAAATAAGAATGATAACAATTGAACCCTATTTACACAAATGAGAAAGCACTGATAATGCAGAGATTCAAAGCACCCTTACTAAAAATGTTGAGGATTCCATTGAAGGTTCTGAAAAATTGTCAAGCATTTCATAACAGCCATGTAATATTATTTTGATGTACCTCTAAGAACTACTTCTGATACTGAATTACAATAGTAACTCTAGTAACTGTGCTACTTTGGGTATTCTAAAGGTAATTCACTCTTACTGATTTCTAAAAAAGCATAACTTAGATACACATAAAAATAATGCATATGAAATTGTATGACAGTCATCTCTAAGAACTGGCAAAAAAAAAGGTTTCATTATGTATTAGCTCTTGGCCCATCAGGGAATCCCTGGAAGCCAACCCACCTTCTAAAGTAACTTTTCTAAGATAATTCTTGTCCTTTTGTACATACTGCTTTGTCTTTTTCCAAATAGTATATAATGAAGTCGATTCGTTTTCTGTTACATAACCTATAGTGTTATCCTGAAAATAAAAAGCCACAATGAGAGGCAAAAGAACATACATTTGAAATCAGAGAATTACAGTTCGGAAAGCACAGATTCAGACAGAAACCCAAATAGCGGCCTGCTTACAGGGTGAAAACAAGAGGTTTCAGTGAAGAAAAGGAAAGGAGCAATTACGTGATTTGAAAAAAATAAATAAACAAGTTTTCTGTGGGGGTTAACTAGCTAAGCTACTCTGGGTTACACATTGATTGACTAGTGATTCTATCTTCACAAAGTCCTCAACAATCAGTCTTGTGATAAGGAAGTCCATCCTCCCACTGACTTCTCAAGGAATTGCTTAAAACAATTGCTGGTTTGCCTACTCCAAAGGTTTTGGCCCAGGTCAAGCAAAGATAGATAAGGCAGTTTCTCTGCAGTGGCTACTCTGGCTCTATTTTAAAATGGCTCCAGTCACGTCAATTTTTCACAACAGCCACACTTAAATTCTTGATTCTTGGAACTGTTCCCAGATTATGTTGATAGGAGTTTTGGGGGCTTCCCTATTGCTTCAGCTACATATATATATAATGATTTACCATCTACCAGATTATTATGTGTGAGTTCTATTCATATTAATTATGTGTGAATTCTACTGGGTTAGCCACCAAAGGTCATCATTATTTCCAAGTCATCGGCAAATAAACAGTATCTTGTTATTACCATCATGTACAATAAAAATGTTTGCATTTCATAAATATAATTTCTGAAAGTTGTTTTAGATTTTCTACCCAGGAGCCAGATTAGCAAATATTTTCATGTGTCCATAGTTCTAGTCAAAACAGATCTTTCTTGAATAGCTGCCACTGACAACATAAACAGAATTCTATCTAATGAATATGATCATTGTTCTTCTCTGTTCTAGTTATTATACAGTTAACGATATATATTATGATTATATATACAATTATTTCAAAGGAAAAGATCTCAAATTCTATGATGAAAAATAAAAGATAAGTGGCATGCTTTAAAAAAATTATAGTTGATTTTTTGTAAGCATATTTATTCTACAAGTGAGGTTTACCTGGAGAAACATGTTTCAAATTAGATTATGCATAGTCTTAGAGTCCCTTGAATTGTGTTAGGGAATATATCACAGTAAAGGACAACTTTATAGCATTTTTCTGAAGAATGATTTTAATTATTTTAACTAATTGAAAACATCTTATATATAAACAAGCATAAATATATCAAGGAGCAGAATGCAAAATGTGCCCACATTTTTCAAGATAAAACAGTGAGACCACTGTGCTTTCAAAAGTATCTTGTGGGTATATCCCAAGTACTCTAGGTATATCTTTTGGGGTCACAGTTCTAGAATTTGGGTGCAGGGTTTCAGTAGATAGAATAGCAGTGAATTCTACTACTAATCTTGAGTCCCGTATTATGTGCAATTCGATGGCACTTTACTACCTTATTAGATTAATTTCCAAGAGGACATGATACCTTTGGTTCATTTTTATTTTACATTCTTAAATACATTATTAGATAATGCATTTTTATCTTTAGATCACCTGCAGTATCTAGTTCATGTTCCTACTTGGGAGATAACCAGAAAATATTTAATTATTACTTACTGAGTTTACTAAAAATCTTCAGCTCATTTTTTACAAATAAAACCTTGTTTGCAGGCACATGTTCTCTGGTGCAGGCTAATTTCTGACCTCAGCGTCCCTGATATTGACATCATTCCCATAGTACCGCACTGACTCTGCAAAATGCTCCACAGTAATTTACATAATGTACTATGCTCATCACCAAAGTAAAAGACCAGATGTTCCAAGGAAGCTAAAAAGAACTTTTAAATATAGTCTAGTTCTTGGTACTTTGTCTCTGCTTCATTCTCCCTTAAAAGTTTTCCAACATCAATTACATTATTGACCACAGGTACAAAACTCTCCTTCATGCCAACGTATTGTACGACTAATGATGGTTTTAAAAAATGTGGTTGCAAACTCTCTGCACAACTAAACAAAACATGCTAGGCCACACTCATGCTGAGCACATAGGACAGGAACAAATTATTCACCTGTCCTTTCCTAACATAGACAATATTCTCTTGAAAAATAAGATAATGTGGGTTTCTGACAGTGTGACAGAATTGAGATACAGTCCTTCAGTGAAAATGCACCATCAAAATGTTCACATAACTTTTGGTAGACAACATTTATATCCTGGATATTCAAACAAGGAAAAAAAATCTTTCAAAGATGGTAAAGAGACTAGAAACAAAGGGAAAATGTAGGAAATGCAATTGGTGCAAACTTCAAATTTATGCCTACATTCCACCAGCTCCATTTAGCTGTCCCAAATGCCCCTTACACAATATATCAAAAACTGAACTCATGAACTTTTCCCACTAAATTGCTTCCTTTCCCAATGTTTCTTGTCTCAGTGAATGGCAACATCATTTGGCCAATTCTACAAGAGGGAAATGTACAAAGCAACCTTGATACCATATTCTCTCTCTTCCTCCATATCTAATATATGACCAGGTCCCTTTTATTTTACCTCCAAAGTATGTTTAAAATCTGTCCACTTTTCTGCAATATCACTTCTACCCCAATAGCTATCTAATATAACAGTATCTCCTTTCAGGATTACAGCAATAGCCACATAAATATTTTCCTTGTATCCATTCTCTGTACTCCAATCCATCAATCTCTTATCAAGCAGCCAGAGCAATCTTTTTAAAATGTAAATTTGATCATGTCACACATGAACATTTCCAACTTAAAATCCTTCAATAGACTTAGGATATTAAGCTAAAATCCTACAAAGTGCTACATGGCCTGGTTCTTGTCTAGCTCTCCTCATCTCAGCCAGATTCCAGCCAGTTTTCTGTGTCCCAGTCAAGCTGTCCTCCTTTAATCCCCAGCAGACCTTATCATGTGCTCATACACTTGGGAACATTCTTTCCCCAAATCCATCATCATTCCCCCTTTACATAGTTAACTTCTGCTCTCATTCATATCTTATCACAGATATCACTTTTTGAGGAAGTCTTCTCTAAATGCTCAGGGTAAACGAGATCTTCCTGTTTTATAGTTTCGTTAATTACACTTTCAAACAGGTTTTGGTTGTTTTTAACATAGTACCCATCATGGCTTATGACATATAAAAGCATCACGAGCCTCTGCGGCTAAGTACCATACCTGGCTTTTGTTTTCCATTTTGTTTGTAACTTACCTTATCATAATGATTTTTCTTTTTTTCATTTTAAATAAAATTTGAGGTATGATATACCAAAAAATGTACCATTTTAAATGTACAGTTCAGAGTTTCAACAAATTATACCCATATAACTACTACCACAGTCAAAATATAGACCATTTCTTTCACCCTAAAAAGTATCAACGAGTTGTCTGTCCTCCATCATTCCAAATTAGTTTTGTCTGCTTTAGAATTTCTTCTAAATGAAATTATGAAGTAATATCTTGCTTGAGGTTTTTTTATTCAGTGTAACATTTTTATATTTATATGGGTTGTTGTGTATATCAATAGCTTGCTCCTCTTTATTCAAGCATACTATTTTACAGAAATGGGACAATTTGTTTAGCCATTCATCTACTAATGAGCATTTGGATTAAATCCAGTTTTAAGCTATTATAAATAAAGCTTCTATAAATATTTGTTAAGAAGTCTTTGTGGGAATATGTTTTTATTTCTCTGGGCAAGTATCTAGGAGTGGAATTGCCAGATAACATGATAACTACATATTTATCTTTGTTAGAAATTGCCAGATAATTTCCCAAAGTGATGGTACCATTTTTCATATCCATCACCAGTGCATAAAGGTTTCAGTTGATCCACACCTTCACCAACATTCAGTATGCAAGTCTTTTAATTTTAGTCATTCTGCTGAATCCACTCTGGCATTGCATTGTGATTTTAACTTGCATTTCCCTGGTAATAATGCAGAGCTTTCTGAGCATTTGTGTATCTTCTTTGAAGTGTTTGTCCTAATCCTTTGCCCAGTTTTTGTTTTTTTTTCCTCTTCTTAATATAGAGTTGTGAGGGTTCTTTATAAATTCTAAATTCAAGTCCTTTGTCAGATACATGTTTTGACACATCTTTAAATGGTCTTTCCATTTTCTTAATGGTATGTTTCAAGGAGAAGTTTTAAAATTTGATAAAGTCCAATATGTCCATTATTTTGTGGTTCGTGCTTTTTGCATCCCATATAAAGGTTATGAGAAAGCTGTGACTAGCCCAAAGTCACAAATATTTTTATCTCTTCTTCTATAAGGTTTATGTTTTTAAATTTTATCTAAGGTCTGTGATCTAATTTAAATGACTGGGGAAGAATGAGGTACACCCAGATTTTTATGTGCACATTCAGTACTTCCAACATCTTTCTTTATCCATTTCTTAAAGAATTACCTTAACTTTTCAAAAATCAATTAACCATGTATGTGTGGGAATTCTGACTCTTCTGTTCCTGTGACCTGTGTGCCTTTTGTTATGCCAATACCACATTGTCTTCTATACTGTAGCTGCATAGTAAGTCTCTATATCTCTCACTGAATGGCAACGAATTCCAAATTGTTTTCAAAACTGGTTTTGCTACTCTAGGTCCTTTGCCTTTCCATATGATTTTAGAAGCAGCAGGTCAATTTCTGAAAAAAAAAAGTGCTTGGATTTTGACATATTTGCTCAAATCCATAGACCAATTTGAGGATCATTATCACTTCATCCTTACTGAGTCTCTGGTATAATGAACTTATACATCTCTCCATTTATTGAAGTTTTTTTCATGTATTTCACCAATGACTTGTAATTTTCAATACATACATGTCTTTTCCATATTTGTTGAATTCATCCCTATTCTATGCTTTTGAGACTATTATAAATATATTCTTTAAATTACATTTTCCACTTGTTAGTTTAGATAAGTAAACTTCAGTTTTTACAGATTTTTATCCTGAAACTATGTTAAATTTTAGTATAACTTCAAATATTCTTTAGGATTTTCTATGTACATGATTATGACATCCATGAATAAATACAGACTTTTTTCCCTTCCTTTCCAAAATCTATGCATTTCTTTTTCTTTCTTTGATTCACTGGCTAGGACCTACACTGAACTGCTAAATAGAAGTGTTGTATACAAACACGATTTCCTTATTCCTGATCTTAGGTTAGTTTTCATAGTTGATTATTAAGTGTGAAGTTAGTTGTTAGTTTTTTTTAAAAAAAAGATCTCCTTTATCATTTGAAAGAAGTTCTCTTCCCTAGTTCTCTATTCCTAGTTTGCTGAATATTTTGATTGGGTGATGACTGATGTCAAATGCTTTTTCTCCTTTATCCTATAACTGTGGTGAATTGCACTGATTGATTTTTCCCAGCTTTACTGAACTGTTACAGATATATAACATATGTAAGTTTAAGGTGTACAACATGGTGATTTGATACATGTATATACTGCAGAATGATTATTATAAGGTTAATATCTCCATCCCTCATATAATTATAATTTTGTTTTCTTTTCATGGTAATAACATTTAAAGTCTATTCTCTTAACTTTCAAGTACATAGTATAGTATTGTTATAGTCACCATTATTATGCATTAGATCCATACATTAGAGCCCCAGAACTTATTCATCTTATGATTGGAAGCTTGTACTCTTTGACCAACATTTCCCTGTCTCTTACTCCTAGCTTTTGGTAACCCATTTCTTCAGCTTTTTTAGATTCCAGATATAAGTGAGAACACACAGTATTTGTCTTTCTGACTTATTTCGCTTAGTATAACATCCTCAAGGTCCATCTATTTTGTCACAAAAGGCAGGATTTCCTTTTATATGACTAATATTCCATTGTGTGTGTGCACGTGTGTCTCTCACATCTTTATCCTTGATATCTGAAAGTTAGACAATCTTTCATTTCTGAGAAAAAAACCACTTGATTATAATACTATTTTTCATATGTTGCCAGATTCAGCTTGCTAATCATTTAAGATTTTTGTGTCAATAATCATGAGAATTGTTAATTTTCTGTGTATGTAATTTTCTTCTTTCATATGTCCAATATCTGGGACTGGAGATACCTTTATTAAGGAACTATTTAATTTCAAATTTGATTTATTTGATGGTTAAAGGGATACTCAGACTATTTTTTTATTGGTTGAGATTTGATTCATGGTTTTCAACAAATCTGTCCATTTCTTCTAAGTTGTTGAATTTATTATCCTCAAGTTGTTTGTAGTATTTCCTTATTGTCCTTTGAATAACTGCAGAATCCCCAATTTTGTTTCTGATATTATAAACATTCAGGGCTATTATTTCCATCTGCACTATTTTGCCTCATTTTGCATATTTTGATATGGCATATTTACATTTTTATTCAGTTCTGTGTATGCTTTTAAGAATTCATCTGAAACTTCCTCTTTGAACCATGCATTACTTAAACATTATAGTTTAATTTTCAAGTGCTTAGAGATTTACCTGTTGTTTTTCTGTTGATTTCTAGTTTGATTCCATTTTGGTCAGTGACTATACTCTATATAATTTTGATTAAAATTTGCTCGGGTTTGTTTTATGCCTTAAGGCATGGTCCATTTTGATGAATGTTTCATGGGTACTTGAAAAATAATGTGCTCTGCTGTTGTTACATGGAGTGTTCTATACATGTCAACTGCATCTTTTTGGTTGATTACTCTGTTAAGATCTATTTCCTTGCTGATTTTCTTTCCAGTCGTTGTATTAGTTACTGAGACTGGGGTTTTAAAGTCCTTAACTGTAATTTTGGATCTGGTCACGTCTCCTTTCAGGTCCATCACTTTTTGCTTCATGTAAATTGAAGCTCTGTTGTTTGGTTCATACACATTTAGGACCGGCACCTGTTCCTGGCAGATGGATCCTTTTATCATGAAGTGAAGTCCCTCTTTGTCTCAAATTCCTATGCTCTGAAGTCTACTTCACCTGATATTAATGTAGCTACTCCTGCTTTCCTAAAATTTTGATTCATGTTTGCATGAGGGATCATTTTTCATTCTTTTGTTTACACTTTACCTACCAAAAATCTATAGTTAACATCATATATAATTGTGAGAAACTAGCTTTCCCAGTAAAATCAAGAACAAAACAAGAATGTCCCTTCTCTCCACTTGTTTCCAACATCATACTGGAAGTTCTAGCTCCTGAAATAAGACAAGAAAAGGAAATTAAAAGCATACTGATTATGAAGGAAGAAATAAAGCTGTCTTTGCATTTACAGATGAATTTATAGCTGATTGGTCAGAGGTACTACTGATAACCTGGGACTGGCTTCTGACATGGGGGAAGTCTATGAAATTAAACCCTTAATTTGTAGGATCTGACACTAACTCTAGGTAGATAGTATCAGAATTGAATTGAATTCTAGGACACCCAGCAGATGTCAGAGAATTAGAGAAGTTGTGTTGGAATAGATACCACATATTTGATGTCAGAAGTGTTATCAGTTAAAACACTACAAATGGCAAGCAAGTTATTTTGTGGATATCAACAAATTGATTGTAAAGTTTATATGAAGAGTCAAGACCCAGAACTGCTAACACAATATTGAAGGAAAGCAAAGAGGACTGACGCTAGTAGACTTTAAGACTTTCTATAAAGCTACAGTAATCAAGAAAATATTGTTCTGGTGAAGGGAATAAACAAATAGATCAATGGAACTGAAGAGAGCTCAGAAATAGACCTACATAAATATGGTCAACTAATCTTTGACAAAAGAGCAAAATCAATACAACAATGATAATCTTTGGAACAAATGGTGCAGTTACAATTGGACATCCACGTGCTAAAACAATAAATCTAGACACAGACCTTGCACACTTAACAGAAATTAACTGAAACTGGCTCATGGACCTAAATGCAAAATACAAAACTTACAAAACTCCTAGAAGATAAGGAAAAAACCAAGATGACCTTGAGCATGGCCACAGCTTACTGGATATAACACCAAAGGCACAATCCATGAAATAACTGACAAACTGGACTTCACTAAAATTAAAAAACAAGCAAAACTTCTGTGAATGATACTGTCAAGAGAATGAGATCACAAACCACAGACTGGGAGAAATTAGTTGCAAAACACAAATCCTAAAAAAGACTGTTATCCAGTAAACACAAAACTTAAACCTCAGCAAAAAGAAAACACCCAATTAAAAAATGGGCAAACGACCTGTAATAAAGACCTCATGAAAGAAGATATACAGATGGAAGATAAGTATATGAAAAAATTATCAACATCATATACTATTAGGGAATTGCAAATTAAAACTGAGTTACAACTACACAAATATTAGAATGGCCAAAATCTAAAATACTGACAACCAACAAATGCTGGTAAGTAGGTGGAGCAGCAGGAATTATCATTCATTGCTGGTGGGAAGGAAACATGATAGTCACTTTGGAAGATAGATTAGCAGTTTCCTACACAATGAAACATACTCTTACCATATCTTCCAGCAATCACACTCCTTGGAATTTACCAAAATGATCTGAAAGTTTATGTCCACACAAAAACCTGCATATAAATGTTTATAGCAGCTTTATTCATAATTGCCAAAACTTGGAAATAACCAGGTTGTCCTTTAGTCTGTGAATGGATAAAAGAATTGGCACATCCAGACAATAGATTATTCAGCACTAAAAGACAATGAGCTATTAAAGTCATGAAAGACATGAGGAACCTTAATGCATACCACTAAGTGCAAGAAGTCAGTCTGGAAAGGCTACACACTGTAAGCTTCCAACTATATGACTTTCTAGAAAAGGCAAATCCGTGGTGATAGGAAGAGGATCTCCATGGATTTATCAGTGGGTTGTCAGTGGTTATGGGAAAGTGAGGGATGAATAGGCAGAGTACAGAATTTTTAGGGCAGTATAACTGCTCCGTATAACATAACGGTGAATAGATGTCACTATACATTTATCAAAATTCATAGAATGTATATGACCAAGAATGAACCCTAATGCAAACCATTGACTCTGTGTAGTAATGTTTCCATGTAAGTTCATCAACTGTAAACACATGTACCACTCTGGTACAAGATTTTGATGGTAAGGAAGGCTATGCATATGTGGATATAGAAGGTATATAGGAAACATCTTCCACTCTCCCACTCAATTTGCAGTGAATCTAAAAACTGCTCTAAAAATAAAGTCATACACATGCACACATTAAATTTGTGGTGGTAACATATTCAGTATTGTACATCTAAATATCATCAAATCGTAAGTTTAAATGAATCAGTTTGTATGGTATGCAAACTTTCATTAGTTCCTACTGCCACTGTATCACCATAAACTGGGTGGTTTAAAGAACACTATTTATACTCTCACAATCCTGGAGACTGGAAGTTGGAAATCACCTTCACCAGCCTAAAAGAATGTGTTGGCAAGGTTGTGCTCCCTCCAGAGGCTAGTGAAAAATCTGTTCCTTGCTTCTGCTGGCTGCCAGCATCCTGGGCTTGTGGCCACATTACTCCAACCTCTGCCTCAGTTGTCACATTGTCTTTCACTTTTCTTTCAGTCATCAATCCTCCTTTTTTTCCCTCTTATAAGGATATTCAATAATTACATTTAAGGCTTTCCCAGATAATCCAGACTAATCTCCCTATCTAAATGTCCTAAACTTAATCATATCTTCAAAGTGTTTGCCATACATTATAACATTCACAGGTTCCATGATATTTATGTGAACATGTCTGGGGCCCATTATTCAGCCTAACACAGATTTTTCAATAAATCTGTTAAATCAATAAAAATACATGTGTCCACAGACATGTACTACAAAGATAAAACAACTTATTATGTTTAGAGATTCATTAGTTTTTAAAAATGTTTTATTTATAACTCATATTTTTTAATACAGTTTAAATTTTAGAAAAAAACTGGGGAAACTTTGCAAAAGACCTATTCATTTCTTGAGCTTATGCAGTATATGAATGATGTGCTAAAGCAAGTGAACTAGAAATGCATGGTTTACAGTCCTTTTCATGTTTGACAAAAGACGTGTAGTTTGCTGAACTGTAATTATTGGAAACTAAATCAAGATGAATTTTGAATAGTTCAAAACACTGCTGAATCATTGCATGTGTTACCTTGAAATGATTTTTTTGCTCAAATTTCAAGTCTATATATAATTCAGAAGATGGTTCTACCATCAACTAGAAACAGGTTCTTAAAAATAAAAATTACCCAAAGCAAATTTAACAGTTAACACAAATGCAAATGAAACAATCAGTAGCTTTCACTCAACTGCAAAAAAAGATAGTTTCTTATTTATATAAAACAAAGATTTAATTTCATTGGACTTATCTGCCTCAAAGATAATTTTAACTAAAATTGTTTTCAACCTGTAATTTTGGTTGGTTGAGGTAAAAAAAAATTACTGTTTTTCATTTGAAAAGTCCTTCGTAATTTTCAAAGTACCTCCAGGTACATTAATCTTACTAGACTTTAAAGCATTCCCATAAGATATGCAAAAAAAAGTGTTATTACTGTCATTAAATAGAGATTTTAACTGACTTTTCCAAACCATAGAGCAATTTATAACAGTGTGTATGAAACCCAAGTCTAGTGAATTTTTTTACCTTAACACTTCTTTTTAAAATATGGTTTAGACTTCCAAGTTTCAGGAAACAGAAAAAGTTACAAAAGAAAATTCCAGATGCTATCTAAATCAAAAGGACCCAAACATCTGAACATTGAGATATAGTCTATGCTTGGATACCTTACCACATCAAAAAAAAAAATGTATCTACTACAGAATCCATATAGACATCATTGTTGAAGCCATGAGGGTAGGTAACTTCTCTAAGGAGATCGGAAAGAGATCAAAAGTCAGGACAAAAACTTAGAAAATGCCCACCTTGTTTAACTTTGTTGACTTTTTCTTGCACCTGGATGAATTAGCTAGCAAATGTTAGAGCATCTCCAGTTATTCTGAGGTATTAATGAATAATTTCATTTTTTTGGTACTTAAATTTGTCATTAATTTGGATTTTCTTTCCTCATTAAGCTCTGTTCTGTCTTAGGACGTTGGGATATAATTTTTAACATGTTCCAGCAAGATTTCTGTTCTTCAGTTATTCAGTTAAACACTAATGACTGCTATAAGGGGACTTTGCTAATCACCTGGCCTTAAGTAGAGAGAGTGTCTCCTAGATTTCCCAGGTGGACCCAATGGAACCATAGTGGCCCTTAAAAACAAGACACAGGCAAAAGAGATGCCTCAGAAGAGATGAGCTAGAAGAAGGATCAAAGTTATTTCAAACACAAGATGGCTTCTATCTGCTGTTGCTGGCCCTGGAATGTCAGAGGCTTCAAGAAGCTGAGAATAACTGCCAGCCAGCAATTGGCAAGATAATGAAGATCTTAGTCTCACAGCTGCATGTATCTACAATATATCTTGTATTCAGCCATCAACTTGAATGAACCTAGTGGATTCTCTCCTAGAGACCCAGAAAGGAATGCAGTATGGCCTGCTCCTTTACTTTAGCCTTTTGAGTCCTTAAGCAGAGAACCACCTCAGTGACTTCACCTGGACTTCACACCTACAGAAGTGTGAAAAAAATTTGTTTTAAGCCTTTCTTGCCAATGTGTTTCAGCCCCCACCTGAAAGTTCACTATGGATTCAGTGTGACCAAAGAAATGACAGTAGAATGTTCTTGGGGGTGAAAGCGTTTATTACCCGACTTGTTCTCCTGGCAGTAGGTCGGGCACTAGCGTCTCTGCCTCCACCCAGAGCCCTGGGCCGAGCTCTCTATGCAGCACAGTAATAGCTTATTGCCTACGGGTGTGAAAACAGTAGCCTAGCAACAGGCCAGTTAACATCATCAAGTGGTTTAAGTTCAGTGAGGATCCTGGCCATAGGAATCCCAACTTCCCCACAAAGCCCTTAAGTTTCTGGTACAGAAACTTTTAGGACAGCAACAGAAAACTAATAGAGCTGAGAATTCTGCAGTGAGAAAGACAGACATGGTAGCCCCTCTGTATTTTCCCTTGTTTTCACCTCCTCTTCTTCCTCTGACCACCCTAAGAACAGAAAAATTCTTACTTGTTTCATGCAGTTATAATCTATAATTAGTGCTTATATTAGTCAGGGTTCACCTGAGAAGCAGAACCAAAAGATATATTGTAGATATATGTAAGAGATAGATATATGTAAGAGGAGATTTATCATAGGAATTAGCTCACATGGTTATGGAGGCTGAGAAGTCCCGTGATCTGCAGTCTGCAAGCTGGAGAACCAGGAGAGCTGGTGATTTAATTCAGTCCGAATCCAAAGTCCTGAGAATTGGAGAGCTGGTGGTGTAAATCAGTTTAGTCCAAAAGTCCAAGAATGATGAGCACTGACATGGCACAGAGAAGAAAATGGATGCTTCATCTCAGAGAGAGCAAGTCTTCCCCCACTTCACCTTTTTGTTCTCTTCACACCCTCAACAAATTGGATGATTCCCATCCACACTGGTGAAGTCTGATCTTCTTTACTCAATCTATTGCAAAATCCTGGGAAGATTTGTAATAACACTAATGCCTAAGTAGTACCCAAACCAATTAAATCAGAAGTCCTGCTATCAGTATCGTTAAAGCACCCCAAGGTGTCTCACCAATGGGTTTCAGCTCACCAAGTTCACTCTTGCTTCAGTGAGACTGAAAATGGCAATGAAGCGTTCCTGGGATGAAAGGGTTTACACCCAGCTTTATTCTCATGGTGGCAGGTCAAGTGCTAGAATCCCATCCACCTCCGAGTAAGTCTGCATGCAGCAAGCCTGTCTCTGCCTCCAGGCCGTTCTCCCCTTGCAGCCATCTCAGTCTCTGCCCTAGGCGTTTCCACCACACCAGACCCTACTCTCCTGCAGCTATGCAGCCCAGAGCACTGGCAGAGCTCTTTATATAGCGTCCATAATAACCTATTACTCACACGTGTGCAGTGGGCCAGCTGACCAGAGTCAGGTGAGAATCCTGGCCATAGAAACTTCCATTTTTTCTACACTAGGTAATCCAATATGCTGCCAAAGTTGAGAACCAGCCTAGTATTGATTCCCCAAATCTCCACTTGTTAAAATCAAATCCAAATCCTTGCAGGCCCACTTCAAATGCAATACTTCCCATGAAGCCTGTCCCTCAAATTCTTAAAAGAATGTAGTATCTCACATGTCACTATTTATACTGGGACATATTTTAATACTTAGCCACTTAACACAAATTTATTATCACAGTTTCCATAAGTTTCTAATATTTGGTCCAAACCACTCTCACTCCCTGCCTAGTCTGTTATAATAGTTTCCAAAGTAATTTATCTTTTTTGATTCTCCACCCCCCATCCACCCAATCCCTACTCTACCCAGCAAACTTAATTACCATTTCACTATGTAAATTTGATTATGTCCGTCCCTCATTTTAAAATACAAAATCCCTTCTTTGGTTTGCCATGGTCTACATGTTCTTGTAGGGTTCATTTTCTCTCTCCTTGTCCACCTGTCTTCCCATTGGGTTTCAGCCCTGGGCAAGTTCACTATGGATTCAATGTGACCAAAGAAATGACAGTAGAACATTCTCAGGATGAAAGAGTTTATACCCAATTTTATTCCCATGGTGGCAGATCAAACACTAGAATCCAGTCCACTCAGAGCGAGTCTGCATGCAGCAAGCCGATCTCTGCCTCTGGGCCTCTCTGCCCATACAGCCGTCTCAGTCTCTGTCCTTGGCACTGCTACCACTCCAGTTTCTGCTCTCCTGCAGCCTTGCAGCCATGCCACTGTGTTGCTGTGTCACCCAGAGCACTGGGTGGGGCTCTTTATACGGAGTCAGTAACAACGTATTGCTCACACCTGTGCAGTGAGCTAGCCAACCAGGGCCAGGTGAGAATCCTGGCCATAGGAACCTTCACTTTATCCACACCACCATTCTGCAATCACACTTTATGGGAAGTTCTCTCTTCAGGACTCCACCTGGCAAAATCAAGTTGGGACAGTTGGGGCTGCATTCTTATATGAGCCTCTGGGTCCTCTTCCAACCTCATTTAGGTGGTTGCAGTGCTCCCTGTTTTCTGGTACCAACTAGGAGTCACTCTCAACAACTAGAGACTCCTCTTAGGCCCTTCCCATGTGGATCCCGCCATCTTCAAGCTAGCCTCAGTGTCTTCAACTCCCACATTCTTTGAATCTCTGTCTTCCTTTTCTGCTACTATGCAGAGAAAACACTTTGCTTTTAAAGAACTCATGTAATTAGGTTGACCCACCTGGATAATATCCCTAGTTTGGAGTCAGCTGATTAGTAACATAATTACATCTGCAAAATGTCTTTTGCCATATAACAATTACGGGAGTAACACCAGGGAGAGTAGCTCATGGGGACTATCTTATAATTCTTCCTATTATACTTGGTATTACCTATGTTTGTATATTTTATTTTAGGTTGGAAGATGTTTCACAGCAAATATCAAATTATATATTTTTCTTTTCCAGACTCTTCCACAATCCACAACTCAGTACAAGTCTATGAACATAGAAATTCACTAAATATTTTTTTGTTTAAACTAATGGCAAATCATGGTCAACCTGTGTGGGGAAGTTGGGGTTCCTATGGCCAGGATCCTCACTGAACTTAAACCACCTGGTGATGTAACTGGCCTGTTGCTAGGCTACCACTTCACACCTTTAGGCAATAAGCTATTATTATGCTGTATAGAGAGCTCAGCCCAGCGCTCTGGGCGGAGACAGAGATGCTAGTGCTCGACCTACCACAGGGAGAACAAGCCAGGTAATAAACCCTTTCACCCCAAAGAACGTTTTGCTGTTAATTTCTTTGGTCACATTGAATCCATAGCGAACTTGCCCGGGGCTGAAACCCACTGGCAAGACCCTACCATTCATTTTTTCAAAGTACAGGCAATAAATCAATTTATAAAGTCATCAGCAATCCATTTTCCCAAATATATACAATGCATGACTTTTATACATACTTGTATTACACACTTCAAGGACACATGCTTTCATGTTCATGTATTGTAGCATAAATTTATTTGCTTTAACCTACTACATTAGCAACATGAGCTTGTAATCTCAAAATCCAGGAACATCAAACTTTTAAAAGGCTCAACATTTAGAAAGGCAGATGTTTTAGAATAAGCTTACCCTTGTCTCGTCACTCTCTCTGGGGCAGTTTGTTCTGGTTTGCTTAGAAATCTGCATATATTTGGGAATTTTCATGGCACAACATTGCCTTCAATGCTATCAAGGGATAACATTAACACCTATTTACTCACAGTGGGATTTTTTAAATCTTTAAATAGTAGTTTCTCATATGTAGCTTGATATTCCACAACCTGAACATGAAATCAACAAAGGGGAGGCATTTTCAAACAGCTGGTTTAATGCTACAAACTGAAATTATCACTCCTGTCTGCCCAAGACATTGCTTTGCTGTTTGGGGCACCTTCAAAGATAAAGCCATATAAGTTAATGCTCTTTTTATTTAAACGTTTAATTTAAAAAAACAGAACTTCTATTTGCACAATATATAATATCGAACTTAAATATTTTCAGAAAACATACACACACACATATGAGAAATAATTCTCTGCTAATCAATATAAACCAGGCATATTTTTCTTCTATTATAAAATGGTTTTGTTGAGTCAATGGTGGTTTAAATAGAATTGATATTAACTAGGTTTGCTATACTCACAAAACTCTGGGGACTGATTTTTAAGGGACTATGAAAAAACTCAAAACCAGTTTCTCCTCATAGTGATTTTTTAAATTCAAATTATTATTCATTTACAATCTGGTTTCATATTTTATCACCCTTCCACACCTGCCTCAATTTGAGTATTGCTTCTCTGCCTCCATTTACCTATTTTGTATTCAGAGCCCAACTCATTCTGCCTGCTCCCACCCTGTAACCAGAAGAAGGATATCTATTTCTAATTTTAAAACTTGACACAATGTCAAAGTTTTTCACCCAGAAAGAGAATAAGCCTGCAGTAAAATCTTTTATGTTCACTGAAAGTCATGGATGTATTTATTTGATAAGCGTGATTATTTATAGTGTCTGCCTAAAAGCTTTCATCTTACTAGAATTGTCCTGTGTTAAATAACACACCAATAACCAGATCAGTCACACTGGTTTGAAAAGCATTTTGTTTTATAAAGAATTGTAACAATGGGCTGGAATCTGATAGTAGCACAACATCATTTAAGTGCTTTATAAGCATATTACATAGCTACTACAATATTATGTCCATTTTACAGAATGGAAAACTGAGAATAGGGAAGAGAGTTGGTGATTTGTGAAGGTCACATAGCCAGTAATAATAAAACTAAAATTTGAACCCAGGCAACCAACCATCAAAGCTGGTGCCACTAATATACATTACCATCCCCGGATTTTGTTAAGAGGTCAAATGCTCATTATGTACCTGCAAGTAACTGTTTCTCGGCAGTGAAGCACTGAAACCTTTTTGTTTACATAAATGTATACTTCGCTTCTGTAGCTTTTTCTCACAGGAGAATGTTATAAATGCTAAAAGACAGAAACCTTGTATAGTTTGTGATAGTTAGAATTAAGAAAAGAATCTAACAATTACCAACTGAAGTTTAACAAACTAGAATTTTAATATAGACAAGAAAGACAACATTATACACCTTCACTGCCATAAGAGCAATGTCCACTAATAGTCATTTCTTTGAGTTTGCAATTGATTTCAAAAACAGCTTTCTTGGAAGTTGTACCAAACAGAGGTATCGCTTATGAAATAAATTACTCTCCCAATGTCAGCATCTTAGTAGTGTGAATGTACGCTTTTAAAGGTGGTGTTAATTTTTTTAATTTAAAAAATTTACATATATATATATTATATCTCCTATTCATCCATCACTGTGTTTCCTGACTGCAGGAAATAGCTTAATCAGGCATCCTCATAATGCCTGAAATTTCCCTAACAATTCCCTACCTTCACCTCATTGCTAATCATAATTACAGCTGTGCCCCTGTCACAGGCAGCTGTAAGAGAATCATAATGTTGAGAGCTAATCAGTTCACAGCTGGTCTAAACTTGCTTACCAGATTCATATAAAATTTATGGATTATACCAATTAAAAGCAATCTAAACAGTTTATTATAAAGTCTAAACAAAAATAAAAGAACATTTAAGTGACTATAAATCAATCAAAAATCCAAATGAAATGAAAAGTCTTTTCTAGTGAACATATAAAATGCTAGTCATTATGTGACTTGGTAAAGCAGAAAATAACTAGCAATGTCTCAAAAGCACCAGGGGATTAAATAAATATTAGTGGAGCGTGGGATCTCAAAAATCCCAGAATGCTGGAGATACAGGTGCCACAGAAGTCTAAAAGTTTCCAAGTCATTGATTAAATTTAATCTTTCTGTTTTCTGACTTTGCCAACATAAATGTTGGCATTGTATGTATAAATATACAGAATTATAGAACTAAAAAGGAGTTCTTGAATACTGAATCTCCCATTTTCATGGCAGTTATTGACATAGGTAAATAACAGTCAGTGGCAGAACTAAAACTAGGTCCCCTGACATTCAGGTCAGTACCCATTTAATGATTATCCCATCTTTCATGTGCATTATGTCTTTGAGTTTTGTAAATGTATAAAACTAGCATTTTCAGGAAGAGAGCGCTTCATGCTCTGCCTTAAAGTTATTGATTGTAAATGAGGCAATTGAAAGTCATGTTTAGACGACAACGATGATATTGTTCCTATGGAATTTGAACACCAGGGAGTGACTTCTGGAAGAGAAAGATCTGGGAGTTATCATTTGGGAAGAACAACAGTTTCATTCATAGTCAAATATGACTTAACTTTTCAAAAGCAATGATGAAAGTCATGGGACATTTATGGCAAGTACAAGCAGAAACTGATGGATAAGGCTTTGGAGATCATCTAACCCAACCCTTCATTTTAGGGATATGGAAAGCAGAAAAGAGAGGGGATAAAACTTGCTCTTATTGGTAATCGTGATAATCTAGATGTCAAGGGTATCTTTCCTATATTTTTCTAAGTAATGCATTCAGCTTCAAAATATCAAACAGTATTTGGTTATTGATATTCCAGAGAGGTTCTCTAAGATGTCAGAATCTCCATCAATGGATTATTTATCTAGCAAGCCACCAACAGAGAAATATTTTTAAGCTTATGATGATGTAAAAAAATCATGCCAAATTATACAACTTTATGAGTCCTGAAAACTTTAAATGCATGGTTTTACATAAATGCGTTTTGAAAGAACTATATTGTACACCTGTCAAATAAAACTCATAACCTGGGGCTTTTGACTATTCCAAAACTTTGTCTTTTACAGTTCTAAAGCTATTTAACTCATCTTGAGGTTATGCTTACTGGAGGAGCAAAAGAAGAAACCACTCTAAGTGATGGTTGCCAGTACGCTATCAACATAAAATCTGTTTTTAAATTCAAAAGATAAATGAGATGGATTGAGATTATTCACACCGCTTTTAACACAGGGATAAGCACTTTGAAAATTCCTGTTCCCACGGTAAAAGTCAGGCATTAGTGAGAATGATATTATTAATATGAGAGTGTGCTTAGTTCTATTTTATTGACCAAACACTAAAGGAGAGAATTAGGTGTGGTTTTCAGTAGAATGATGAAGACAAGCTCAAGTTTTTGTTTTTTTGTGTTATTTTTTTGTCGTTTTGTTTGAAAGTTTTCAAACATAATTAACTTCACAGTGTCAGATTCTACCAGTTATGTCACATATACTTTGATACTAGAGTAAAACCAAAAGAGTATAGGAGGAAAGCCATGTGGATAAACTGCTTTAAGAAATAGGGAATTGTATCTTATGTAAATAATAGTGATAGACTTTAGTTCTTTTCCTACTCAACTTATTTATGGGAATTGGCAACAGCCATCCTTTATAACATAGTGTTTTAGGTTGTGGAATACTAAGTTACTGTTAAAAAAAATTAGCCGTCTCTCCTTATAGTCCCTCCCATGAGCTCCTCCCTATGAGATGGGGGATAAAATATTTTCACACCATAAATGTGAGCAGTATATACTTCCTCTTATTCTTCTGCCACAGGAATGACAATATTCCTGACAAGGGCTTTCCGTTTAGTCTAGATCCTGAAGTAAAGAGAGCATGCTGCAGAATCTCAGCTGACCCGCAAACAAAACATAATATGCAAAAGAAATACAGGTTTGTTGTCAGCAAGCCACTAAAATTTTGGAATTGTTTGTTACTGAAGCATACCCTTGCCTAACCAGTTCTTACACACTATAAAAACAATTGTAATGGAGCAATATTGATAGGAGAAGACGAGTATGAGTAACTTATTGCACCAACAATATTTTAAACGAATTTAGTGGAAACTTTCCCATTGGAAATGTATGGAAATGCCAAATAAAACAAATTCTTATTTTAAATACATAGTCAGGCTCAGAAGAAACAAAGAAATGACCAGAACAGAAAGAAAAGAGAAAGTGAGAATAAACTGATAACAAGAGTTCTAGGTATATAAGATGACACTGGAGCCACCTTGGGATGGGGAGGAAGGAGGGAAGTGGGTTATCACAATCACAGAGTTTGAAGGTTTTTATGGCCTTGTATGATGAAAAGTCAGGGCTTGTCCATCAATAAGGTAATAAATTAGAAGAGAGAACTCTATAAATTGAGACCAGAGCTTTTCAACTAGTGTGTGGAGGGGCATATCTGAGTGTGCTTTACAAATATTATCATTTTCTATGTACAGTATGATGTAAAGATTTTAGGAAGCTTTGGGTGGAAAATATCAAAGACTATATACCTCAATGAAAGGGTAAAATAGGAAAAATCCACTCAGTCTCGGAGGAAGACAACAAGGAAGCTTTAAGACATCTTTGAGATTTTAGGAACATTGGCCTACATCACATGTGGTTTGGGGATTATATATACATTTTATATATATATATATGTATGATACAGAAACCTCAAGACTGGAATATTAGCACAATCAATGCCCTATGATACCTATAGGGGCATTTATAAGACCCAAATACAAAACCCCTCTGAGATACTCATTCTCAACTCATGTAACAAAGTATTATCACAAAAAATCTGCTAGTAGATAGGTAGTTAGAATGAAAAATTATAAAACGAATAAGAAAAGAATCTACCATGGTGATAAGTTATCTGACATAAAAAATAAGGATCATACTCTAAGAACATTATAGAAACTACAAAAAATACACTTTAAAGAACTAAATATATATTAGTAAAAGATGTAATCTAAAAAGTAGGAAACATTACTATGTAAAGGGAAATCTTAAAAATAGAGTTTTTAAAAATGAAAATAAGAGTGATCACAGTACAAAAAAAAATAGATTCTGTAAATAACGTAATAGACAGAAAATCTGTGGAATGGAAAACATTTTCAAAAACTGACAAAAATTCATTACAGAGATAAATAAATGGGACATATGAAAAAGACATTAAGAGACAAGGGAAACTTAATTAGAACATCCAGCATACATCTCATAGGAGTTCCTGAAGGAGGGAAAAGAAATATGGGGGAAAGACAATATTTTGAAGTGATAATAGCTGAGAAATTTCCAGAATTCAATAAGATGTGAATTATCACATTCCAGGATCACAAACAAGTCCCAAAGGATAAAAAAGGCAGAACATGCTAAAAGAAAGGTATATCCTAGAGTCCAGCTATAACAAAAATGCAGAACACTAGGGAAAAAGATTATAAAATCAATCAGAAAGAAAAAGAATGGCAATTACTGACAGTAGACTTCTCAGTAGCAAAAACAGAAATAGTCATTCATTTGACAACTGTATTATTGGTTTCCTCCCTTGTACCCAGCACTGTTCCAGGTTTGGCGGATGCAGAAGTGAACAAAACAGACAAAGTACTGGTCTGCATGGAACTTACATTCTAGCGAGGGAAGACAGACAATAATGAAAGGAATATGAATGATGCTGATGATAGTAAGTGCTGGTTAAAGAGATAGGAAATACTGTGAGTATGGTGGAAACATGCCAGTTTAAACAGAATGGTTAGGGAAAGCTTCACTGATAAGGTGAAATTTGAAGAAACTGAGGCAATGGGGCTGATGATGATACGTTCATATCAATCTATAATTCTACACCCATCTTAATTATCACTCAAGAGTAAATAAAGACAATCCCAGTAAAAAGCTGCAAGTATGTATGACTAACAATTTCTTGCTCCAAAAAATTATTAAAATACATGCTTCAGAAAGACTGAAATTGTATCTATAAGGAAGACATGTAATACAAGAAGAAACTGAAGATGGAAGTATACCTAAAATAGTATACCTTGTAAAATAATAAAAATAAAAATTTTAAGTAGTAATACTAATTTGTGGGTATTAAATAAGGAAGAGATGAAAGTACTGAAGAATAACATACAGGAGAGAGAAATATTATTGTAATATCTTTTATTTTGGGAGGAAATTAGAGATATTTGAGCACCCTGGTAATCACTATCAAAACTAGTGAATGTATAAATATTAGAATGTATAACTTCCAAATTAGTAGAAAGTAAAGGGAAGAAAAAAACATGATTAATAAAAGGCAGGGAAAGAGGGAAAAATGTAAGAAAATAAAAGGTTTATAGGAAGATAGAGAAATGAATCAAAATATATCAACAAAATAAAAAAAATTGTTAAAAAAATATATCAACAATCACATCATATGAAAATGCACTAAATTTGCTAGTTGAAAGACTCCCAGATTAGTTTTAAAAATCCAGCTTTATGCTACTTATATGAGACATCCCAAAATATAGACGGGAGCAAAATTTAAAGAGATAAGATAAACCCAATGAATAGTAAACAAACATATATTGGTGTGCCTATATTACTATCAGACCAACTGTACCTTACAACAGATGCCATAATTACAGATATAAAGGAACTCTGTAAATTATTTTTTAAATACCAGAAAATATAGCACACTGTATTTGTACATATCCAATAGCACAGTCCAAAATATAAAGCAAAAATTAGCAAGATAGGAGAAACGTATGTGTTTAAATTATAAGAAAAGAATATTAACACACATTTAGTAAGCATATAGAATGTTAGAAAAACACATATAAAATGGTTCTTTCCATGCCCATATATAGAATCTGGCACATAAAATTTGGAAACACACATTCATTCAAGCATACATGGAACATTTATGAAAATTGAACACACATGAAATCCAAAAACACATCTCAACATAGCACAAAATATTGATATGATACAGACCATATCCTCTGGATACCATGGAATATAATTAGAAACCAAAGGCAAAAAAGTTCCTAAAAAATAAAGACTGCACTAATTTGAAATTTTAAAGCTACTTCTAAACATCTCATTGACCAAAGAATATAAGTATTAGAAATATTTATAACTGAATTAAAGCTAATAGAACATACATAAAAATTCTTGTAAATACTTATACCTCTGGTGGAACTTATAAATAAAATGAATTAGAGAGAGAGAGAGAGATACAGACACACAGATTCTAATTTCATGTAATTTCTTCTTTGATCCATGGACTACTTAGAAGTATGTCAGTTAATTTCCAACATTTGGGGATTTTCTAATTTCCCTTACTGATACAGGTTTCTAATTTAATTCCATCATGTTAAGAGAACACATCACATTCTATATGGCTTCAAACCCTATACATTTATTATGACTTTGTTATGGTCATATATATTGACTATATTGGTCAAAATGCCATGTTCACTTATAAGAAATGTGTATTCTTCAGTTTTAGGGTGTTATATATAAATATAAATTAGGCCAAGATAGTTGACAGAGTTTTAGATCTTCTATGGCTTTACTAATCTTTGGACTACTTATATCAATTAAAGAAAGATGCTTTTAAATCTCCAATGAAGGTTGTGAATTTCTCTGTCTCTGTAAATTATGTTGATTTTTGCTTCATGTATTTTGAGGCTGTTCTTAGAAACATACACATTTATGAAGATTATTTTATGCAAAATGTAAGTTCTACCTCTATGGCTCTCCCTTTTCTTGGATTTTCCCCTAACCTTTTAGTGTTTGACCAAAATTTTGCCCCTTAGATTATTCAGTTTGGTTGAAAAGGTTCTGTTGAGCCAAAAAATAAAGGCAGATAAACAAGTTGTATGTATGCATTCCTCAGGGTAAGCAATGCTAGCTGCTGTCATATAATACTGACATCAAAATTCTTTGACAAAATAAATTTTTATTTCCTTCTCATATGATCATAAAACCAGTTTGGGCAGCTCTCTTTCAAGAGGTGACTCTAAATCATGGCTGATTACATCTTGTGGTTTCACCATTTTGTAACTTCAATGCTGCCTTTTCATTATGCAGCCTGTGGATAAACTGTGGTATAACAAAAATATATTTGATCTTTGTCCTAGGTTCCTGACACAGAGCCCCTAAAATGCTTCCTTGGAGATTCCTGATGGATACAGAATTTCCTTCGTTATTCATAGCAAACTTCTTTGGACTATACCTGAGTTTATGCTAACAAATTGGCTCATTCTGGAGGGCCTTTGGAAACTTCAGGTTGGGGGCTGGCTGCTAGAAGAAACAACCATGTGATTAGAGGGTTGAATTTCTCACCCTCATTTCCAACCTCTCTGTAGGGGAGAGGGACTAGAAAAATCAGGAAACAATGGGGTTTAAGGAATTTCCTAGTTGGTGAATATATCAATGTACCAGGAGGGTGGTACACCCCGACTCCACAGAGGCAGTCTCCTATGTTAGGAATGCTTCCAGACCTTACCCAATGGACCTCTTCACCTAGCTGTTCATTTGTATCTTTTATAATTAGCCATTCATTGTAGCATAACACTTTCCTGTATTCTGTGAGTCATTCTAGCAAGTTATCAAACCTGAAGGGAAGTTGTGGGACCCACCAAAACTATAGCCAAGTCAGACAGAAGTATAGGCAGCCTGTGGGCCTGGAACTTGCAGCTGAGATCTGAAGTGAGGGCAATCTTGAGGAACGGAGCTCCTGAACCTGCAGGGTCTATACTAACTCTGAGTAACTAGTGTCAGAATTGAAGGACTTTGTCCAAATTGTGGGGTCTGCACTAACTCTGAGTACTTAGTGTCAGAATTGAACTAAATTGTAGAACACTTAGTTGGTATTAGAGAATTGCTGTTAGAAAGCACAGAAAGGGAGAGAGTATAGTGGATCCTGCATCTGATAGTTAATCTTCTTGGTCCAAAAGTGAAATACATCACTTCTTCTGACATTCCAGTGGAGGGAACTACACATGAGTGACGTTACTGTTGTCCATAGTTGGGCAGACACATGTAAGCAACACCGCCACACTACTGAAAGAGAGTACAAATCTTTGGTGGAAAGCTAGCTTTTTATTCTGTGGAACCTAGGGCAAGAACAACAGAATGAAACTAAAGTCAGCAAAAGAAATGATAAAATAAGTACAGCAGCCAGATTCAAGATGGCAGCATAAGAGGTGGAACAGAGAACTCCTCCCAAAACCACAGATAGTAAGAAAATATAGTTAATATAACTAACCCTAAAATAACAACAGGAAAGAAGGCTGCACCAGACTGCATACAGACCACACAAACAGAGCAGACCACATGAAACAGGGTAACATACAAAAGCCTGGATCCGGTGGGACCCGAGCCCTTGCCCCACCTCAGCTCACCGGCAAGAGGAAGAGGAACCAAGCAGGGAGGGGGTGGAAGTCTTGAACTGCTGAACACCCAGCCCTGGAGGTCTGCTTTGCGAGCAGAAACCTACACTGTGTGCTCTGGAGGATGGGGAGCTGGGACAGGTGGAGTGCTTGAGAAACAGATTCTGGCCATATGTGGAGGATGGGATCCACACCTGGCCACTCTGGGCCTAAGGAAAGGTGAGTGATCTGACAAGCTCCCTAGTAGCAAGAGGGCTGCTCAAGGGGCGGGGTTTGCACAGAGCTTGCTGCGCGGGAGAAGGGATGGGGGACAAGGCTGTCTGGGCAGTCTCTGCCCAGCAGATTGGCAACTTTGAGGAGCTTCAGGTGATCTAGCACCCAGGCTGGCTACTCAGCCTTGAGGCCAAGCCTTCCTACTGGCTTGCAGGCACCTGCTGGCAAACCGGAAGTCACTGCGCTGGTGTCAGGCCAGTGAGAGGGAGGCCCCACCTACAACAGCAAGAGATGCAGAGCACAGAGGCTTACACGTGTGTGCTTGGCCCAATGGCTCTGACACTGGAGACAGGCAAGGCAGACAGGAGTCAGGAAACAGATCTTTCCTCCCCCCAGGCACCAGCTCCACTCCCTTACAACCCCCAACCTCACTCTAGGGGCTGAGAAACTCCAGAGACTGGAGCTTCCTGGAAATAGAGGGCACCACACAGAAATATGAAATGTCAAAAGAACATGGTATAGACCAAAATCTCACAAATCCTACAAAAAAGGCCAATTGAAACTGAATTCACCAATCCTCCTGAAAGAGAGTTCAAAATAAAAATCATTAACATGCTTATGTAGGTACGGAAAAATATTCAAGAACTCAGGAATGAATTTACGATGGAGATTTAATCATTAAGAAATTCCATATCAGAAATGAAACATACAATGGAGGGATTTAAAAGAAGATTGGATGTAGTAGAATCGATGGTAAATGGAATACAAATTAGAGAAGAGGAATACCAAGAAGCTGAAGCACAGAGAGAAAAAAGAATCTCTAAGAATGAAGGAATATTGAGAGAACTGTGTGACCAATCCAAATGGAACAATATTTGCATAATAGGGGTACCAGAAGAAGAAGAGAGAGAAAAAGGGATAGAAAGTGTCATTGAGGAGGTAATTGCTGAAAACTTCCCCAATCTGGGGAAGGAGATAGTCTCTCAAGCCATGGAGGTGCACAGATCTCCCAACACAAGGGACCCAAGGAAGACAATATCAAGACATATAATAATTAAAATGGCAAAGATCAAGGATAAAGACAGACTTTTAAAAGCAGCCAGAGAGAGAAATAAGATCACATACAAAGGAAAGTCCATCAGGCTATCATCAGACTTCTCAGCAGAAACCTTACAGGCCAGAAGGGAGTGGCATGATGTATTTAATGCAATGAAGTAGAAGGGCCTTGAACCAAGACTACTTTATCCGGCAAGATTATCATTTAAATTTGAAGGAGGGATTAAACAATTTTCAGATAAGCAAAAGCTGAGAGAATTTACCTCCACAAACCACCTCTACAGTGCATTTTGGAGGGACTCCTATAGATGGAAGTATTCCTAAGACTAAGTACATGTTACCAAACGGATAGACACAGAGTACAGAATATGATTCATAACATACAAAGATGGAGGAGGAAGAAAAAGGAGGAAAAAAAAGAATCTTTAGGTTGTGTTTGTAATAGCATAGGAAGTGAGTTAAATTTGACTCAGATAGCAACAGAATTACCCTTTTACTTTTGGTAACCACAAATCTAAAGCCTACAATGGCAATAAGTACATACCTATTAATAATCACTCTAAATGTAAATGGTCTGAATGCACCAATCAAAAGACGTAGAGTCACTGAATGGATAAAAAAACTAGACCCATCTATATGCTGCCTACAAGAGACTCACTTCAAACCCAAAGACATACCCAGACTGAAAGTAAAGATATTTCATGCAATTAATAGGGAAAAAAAAATCAGGAGTTGCAGTACTTGTATCAGACAAAATAGACTTCAAAACAAAGAAAGTCGCAAGAGAAAAAGAAGGACATCACATAATGATAAAGGAGTCAATCCAACAAGATGATATAACTATTATAAATATCTATGCACCCAACACAGGATCATGTACATATGTGAAAACAAAACTAACAGAATTAAAGGGGGAAATAGAATGCAATGCATTCATTTTGGGAGACTTCAACACACCACTCACTCCAAAGGACAGATCAACCAGACAGAAAATAAATAAAGAGACAGAGGCACTGAACAGTGTATTAGAACAGATGGACCTAACAGACATCTACAGAACACTCCATCCAAGAGCAACAGGATACACATTCTTCTCAAGTGCACATGGGACATTTTCAAGAATAGATCATATACTAGGCCACAAAAAGAACCTCAGTAAATTAAAAAAGATTAAAATTGTACCAACCAGCTTCTCAGATCAAAAAGGTATGAAACTAGAAATAAATTACCCAAAGAAAATGAAAAATCCCACAAAAACATGGAGGCTTAATAACATGCTGCTAAATGATGAACGGATCAATGACGAAATAAAAACAGAGATCAAGCAATATATGGAGACAAATGAAAATAATAATTCAAGACCACAAAATCTGTGGGACGCAGGGAAGGCTGTGCTAAGAGGGAGATATATTGAAATACAGGCCGACCTCAGGAAAGAAGAGCAATCCCAAATGAACAGTCTAAACTCACAATTAATGAACCTAGAAAAGGAAGAACAAATGAGGCCCAAAGTCAATAGAAGGAGGGACATAATAAAGATTAAAGGAGAAATAAATAAAATTGAGAAGAATAAAACAATAGAAAGAATCAGTGAAAGCAGGAGCTGGTTCTTCAAGAAAATGAACAAAATAGATAAACCTCTAGCCAGACTTCTCAAGAAAAAAAGAGTCCATACACATAAACAGAATCAGAAATGAGAAAGGAAAAATCACTACAGACACCACAAAAATACAAAGAATTATGAGAATACTATGAAAATTATATGCTAACAAACTGGATAACCTAGAAGAAATGGACAACTTTCTAGAAAAATACAACCTTCCAAGGCTGACCCAGGAAGAAACAGAAATTCTCAACAGACCAATTACCAGCAATGAAATTGAACTGGTAATCAAAAAGCTACCTAAGTACAACAACTTTAACCAGATGGTTTCACTGCTGAATTTTATCAAACATTTAGTGAGAACCTAATACCCATCCTCCTTAAAGTTTTCCAAAAAGTAGAAGAGAAGGGAATACTCCCAAACTCATTTTATGAAGCCAACATCTCTCTAATACCAAAACCAGGCAAAGACACCACAAAAAAAGACAATTACAGACCAATATCCCTGATAAACAAAGATGCAAAAACACTCAGCAAAATATTAGCAAACCAAATTCAAAATTATGTCAAAAAATCATCCATCATGATCAAGTGGGATTCATCCCAGGGATGCAGAGATGGTACAACACTCGAAAATCCATCAACATCACTCACTACATCAACAAAAAGGAGAAAACCACATGATCATCTCCATAGATGCTGAAAAAGCATTTGACAAAATTCAACATCCATTCATGATAAAAACTCTCAATAAAATGGGTATAGAGGGCAAGTACCTCAACATAATAAAGGCCATATATAACAAACCCACAACCAACATTATACTTAACACCGAGAAGCTGAAAGCTTTTCCTTTAAGATCAGGAAAAAGACAAGGATGCCCACTATCTGCGCTTTTATTCAACATAGTACTGGAAGTCCTAGGCACAGCAATCAGAAAACACAAAGAAATAAATGCATCCAGATTGGTAAGGAAGAAGTCAAACTGTCCCTGTTTTCAGATGACATGATATTGTACATATAAAACCCTAAAGAATCCACTCCAAAACTACTAGATCTAATATCTGAATTCAGTAAAGTTGCAGGATACAAAATTAACACACAGAAATCTGTTGCATTCCTATACACTAATGATGAACTAGCAGAAAGAGAAATCAGGAAATCAATTCCATTCACAATTGCATCAAAAAGAATCTAGGAATAAACCAAACCAAAGAAGTGAAAGACCTATACTCTGAAAACTACAAGACACTCATGAGAGATATTAAAGAAGATACCAATAAATGGAAACACATCCCGTGCTCATGGATAGTAAGAATTAATATTGTCAAAATGGCCATCCTGCCTAAAGCAATCTACAGATTCAATGCAATCCCATTCAAAATACCAACAGCATTCTTCAATGAACTAGAGAAAATAGTTCTAAAATTCATATGGAACCACCAAAAACTCCTAATAGTAAAAGCAATCCTGAGAAGGAAGAATAAAGTGGGGGGAATTAGGCTCCCTGACTCCAAGCTCTACTACAAAGCCACAGTAATCAAGACAATTTGGTACTGGCACACAAACAGACCCATAGACCAATGGAACAGACTAGAGAGCCCAGATATAAACCCAAGCATATATGGTCAATTAATATATGATAAAGGAGCCATAGATATGCAGTGGGGAAATGACAGTCCGTTCAACAGCTGGTGTTGGAAAAACTGGACAGCTACATGTAAGAGAATGAAACTGGATCACTGTCTAACCCCCTACACAAAAGTAAATTCGAAATGGATCAAAGACCTGAATGTAAGTCATGAAACCATAAAACTCTTAGAAAAAGACATAGGCAAAACTCTCTTGGAGATAAACATGAGCAACTTCATGAACGTATCTCCCCAGGCAAGGGAAACAAAAGCAAAATGAACAAGTGGGACTATATCAAACTAAAAAGCTTCTGTACAGCAAAGGGCACCATCAGTAGAACAAAAGGACATCCTATAGTTTGGGAGAATATATTCATAAGTGACATATCTGATAAGGGGTTGACTTCCAAATTATATAAAGAGCTCACACACCTCAACAAACAAAAAGGAAATAGGCCAATTAAAAAATGGGCAGAGGTTCTGAACAGACACTTCTCCAAAGAAGAAATTCAGATGGCCAACAGGCACATAAAAAGATGCTCCACAGCGCTAATCATCAGAGACATGCAAATTAAAACCACAAGGAGATATCACCTCACGCCAGTAAGGATGGCCAACACCCAAAACATAAACAACAACAAATGTTGGCAAGGATGTGGAGAAATGGGAACCCTCCTACACTGCTGGTGGGAATGCAAATTAGTTCAACATTGTGGAAAGCTGTATGTAGGTTCCTCAACAAACTCAAAATAGAAATACCGTTTGACCCAGGAATTCCACTCCTAGGAATTTACCCTAAGAATGCAGCAGCCCAGTTTGAAAAAGACATATGCACCCCTATGTTTATCACAGCACTATTTAGCCAAGAAATGGAAGCAACCTAAGTGTCCATTAGTAGATGAATGGATAAAGATGTGGTATATATACACAATGGAATATTATTCAGCCATAAGAAGTAAACAAATCCAGACATTTGCAAGAACATGGATGGAGCTAGAGGGTATTATGCTCAGTGAAAAAGCCAGGTGGAGAAAGACAAGTATTAAATGATTTCACTCATCTATGGAGAATAAGAATAAAGCAAAAACTGGCAGAACAAAACAGCAGCAGACTCATAGAACCCAAGAATGGACTAACAGTTACCACAGGGAAAGGGACTTGGGAAGATGTGTGGGAAGGGAGGGATAAGGGGGGAAAAGGGATATTACAATTAGCACACATAATGTAGCGGCAGGGGGATACGGGGAAGGCAGTATAACACAGAGAAGACAAGTAGTGATTCTATAGCATCTTACTATGCTGATGGACAGTGACTGCAATGGGGTATGTGGTGGGGACTTGATCATAGGGGGAGTCTAGTAACCATAATTTTCTCATGTAATTGTACATTAATCATATCAAAAAAAAGATAAGTACAGCATGTACTTTAAAAAGTCAGAGAAAAATAGAAATAATTAATAAAACCAAAACTAAGTGTTAATTCTTTCAAAAACAGTAAGATGGGCAAGCTTGACATAATTTAGTGAATAAATAAATTATACTAAGAATGGAAAAGGCATCAGGCAAAGATAGATTTCATATAAAATTTAATAGAGAGGTATGAACAATATTTTGCTACTAAATTTGAAAACAGATTAATAACGGGCAATTTCCTAGAAAATACATATTTCAGATGTTTTTAATATTTTTTTAAACTATGAATATACATTTAATCATGAAAGAAATTAAATCAATAATTTAAAAATACAACAAGCAAAAATCCCTCACTAGGACTAGAGAGATTAATAGGTATCTTCTACCATATTTTAAAGAAGATAAAGTGTCCATTTTATAGAAAAGTTCAAAGTATAGAGATTATAACAAACTACCCAATATCATTTTGAGATACTAGTATATCCTTTTTGCCAATAAAAACTAATAAGGGAAGTAAGAGGAAAGAACATTTAAAGTCAAATACATTTATGAATATAGATACACAAATTTTTTAAAAGACATTTAAATAAAATATTAGGAATGTAAAACCATCAATGTATTTTAAAAGTGGCTTCTGATTAAACTGGATTCTACTGGGGAATTTAAAACTGGTTTATTATTAGAAAATATATTCCTTTTAATCACTGCATTAATGGGTTAAAGGAGAAAATTATATGATAGTCTTACTAGATTGAAAATAAATTATTAAACAAATATATTTTCATGATAGAAACTCACCAAACTACACACTAAGGAAATCTTTTTAACTCAATAAAATGTGTCAATAAGTTTCTTACAACAAGCATCTATTTGTGAAACATTAAAAAACAGCCCCTTAATTTCAAAGATGTTTACTATACTGCTTCTACTCACCACTGAAATGGAAGTACTAAAAATTCCAAGAGAACGAAAATTCAAAATAAATCTAAATTTACAAGGAACAGAAGAAGCAAAATTGCCTTTATTTACTGTCCATATAATTGTGTATATATAAAAACTGGGAAAATTGGAATAAAGGCAATGACAGATGTTAAAAGAATTAAACAATATTTCTGTATACAAAATCAATGTGAAAAGAAAGAACTGCCCAAGTCCAAAGCACTGGCAGTACAAATTGCTAGTGAGTATACCCGAAGAATAGTAGCTCTCATTAGTTGCTACTGGGGATGCAGAATGGTACAGCCACTTTGGGAGACAGTCTGTCAGTTTCTTATAAAACTAAATATATTCTTATAACATGATCCAACTCCTTAGAATTTACCAAAATTAGTTGAAAACTTCACATTAAAACCTACACATGGATATTTATAGCAGATTTACTTATAATAACCCAAAATTGGAAGCAGCCATGATATCCTTCAATAGGTGAATGGATAAACAAACTGTGCTACATTTAAACTATGGAATATTATATAACAATAAAAAATAAATAAGTCATCAAAGCATCAAAAGACATAGATGAATCTTAAATGCATTTCACTAAGTGCAAGAAGCTAGTTGAAAAGGCCACACATATTGTATGACTTGAATTATATAACATGCTGGGAAAGGCACCACTATATAGTGCAAAGTAAAGTGGTTGTTAGCTCAGGGTCAGTGTGGGGAAGTGAAGAACAGGTGAAGTCCAGGAAATTATTTAGGCTATGAAACTATTCTGTGATGTCATAATGGTGAACATATGGCACTATGCATTTATCAAAACTTATTGAACTTTACATGACAAACAATGGAGACTATAAGACTAAATGCAAAAGCAACTGTATAGAAGTAATGTATACTAGTTCTTTTCCACTGGGGTACTGGTTAACAATTTTGATACTGTTACACACATATACTGGAAATGAAGTAAGTGGACGGTATATGGTGAGAACTAAGTTTCTCACAGTTGGAGTGGAAGTTCACAGATAAGCAAGGTTAGACTGTTCCCTGTGATAATGGATTAGAATTGGAGTCATCAGTATAACTTATGTTTGTTCTAATATAAATACAGATGATGGCATATAGAAGTATATACACAGATACATGCATATACATGGGTTAGTACACATACATATTTATATTTCCTTGCTTTGTCAGCTGTATGGACCTAAAAGCAACAATAACCCAGAAAGAATGAACGTACATAGAGCCCAGATCTTGCTTTTTAAAGCACTTGCCAATTAAAGTAACCAGAGATCTTTGGTAAAATAGCTGATTTAAGGACTAGGTCATGGATTAATACAAGCAGGCTTAGAGTATCTTGTAGTGCCAGAAAATAAGGAAGGGCTTTAAAAAAATCCATGATACTGGGGATATGTCAAATGGACATAGGAAACAGCTGAGAAAACTCCTAATGACCAGAATTTATTTGAAAAACAAAATATATAAAGTGGTGTTGCATTATAACATGAAGAATAAAATAAATATCCATGAATTCATATTGATATAAATAAATGATTGACTAAATAAATAACAAGAAAAGACAAATTTCCCATCTAGAAGAATTCCAAATAATTTATGTGGATTCTCCATCCTCAAGAAGGTGAAGCATAATTCCCCTCTCTTTAAGTGAGGGTCTGCAAAAGACTTCCTCCAAAAAGTACAATATGGAAATGGGGAAGAATGGAGTAATTTTCCAATGGAGAAACCTGACGACCACTACATCAGCCAGGTATCCAATATCATCATCATCAGTGGTAATAAGGTTGATAATATTTATCTTGATATAATTTGAAGAAAATGGCAATTTCCCACTATTGCCTTCCTCTTCAAAACCAATAATTCCAATCTAATCATGAGAAAAACATAAGAAATCCCAGTTGAGGGGCATTCCATAAACTACCTGACAAGTACTCCTCGAAACTGTCAGACATCAAAAACAAGGAAGGCCTGTCAGAGCCAAGAGGAGCCTAAAGAGATGTGATGACTGAATGTAATGTGGTGCTGTTACTGGAAACAGGTCCATGGTCTCACTGCAAGAAAGAATTCAAGAACAGATGCAGAAAAGCTGTTGAGAATTAAGTGTTTATTTGGAGATTTAGAAAGGAGACTCAAGAAAGGAGAGAGTACAGTGCCTAAGAGTTGGGGTATAGGCTAACCTAAAGGGGTTTGCACATGGAACAATAGGAAGCCTTTTTTATATGAATGGAGATTAATATTCACTACATGAGATAGGCTTCAAAAGGAATAGGTGGAGTCTTCCTGGAGTTCAGGCTTGCTCCACCCTCACATCGCATGAAGGGATTTTTGACTACATTTGTTCTCCATTGGAATTGTCGGGTGCAGGCAGGTGTGATTTTTACTATGCTAATGACAGAGGAGCATGTTAATGGGTTTTGGGGTGAAGTTTGGGTCAATATCTCCTCCATGTTGGAACTAGATGGTTTTGGCCAGTCTGTAAGCTATATTCTAACTCCACATCCAATGGGAATAGCTTACACAGAATGTATAGAATGTAAGCAAGCATCCAACTGAAGTCTCCCTTCCTTTCCCCACTTTTGTCTGGCTATCTAGCTACTATAACAGTATATTGGATTGGATCCTCAGATAGAAAAACAGGACATTAGGTAATAACCAAAGAAGTTAGAATAAAGCATGGGATTTAGTTAATAATAATATATCAATATGTTTTCATTAGTTGTAACAAATGCAACAACCTAATGTAAGATGTCAACAATAGGGAACAGTCTGTAGGGACTATGGGAACTCTCTGTACTATCCTCATGATTTTTCTACAAATATAAAACTTCTAAAAATAAAGTTTATTAAAAAATCAAAATCAATGCATTCCAGTATAATTTTTTTACAGTTTATTTTATTTTAGTATCATTAACCTACAATTACATGAGCAATATTGTGATGATTAAACTACCCCCTTCATCAGGTCCCCCCCACCAACCCTATTACAGTCACTGTCCATCAGCGTAGTGAGATGAGAATCACTACTTGTCTTCTCTGAG
>JAQQAC010016209.1:94102640-94126441 GCA_029783875.1 Phataginus tricuspis | reverse complement strand
GATGGACAACAATATAATTTTAATAAACAATCATACAATGTAATTTTTAGGAGAATTTTATAATAGCAATAAATGCAGTAAGACACTAAGGAATACATTTCTTTAAAAGATTCAATATATTCAAAGGACCTGAGTAGACAGTTCTCTAAATAAGATATGCAAATGGCCAACAGGTATATGAGAAGGGGCTCAACACACTAATCATCAAGAAAATGCAAACCAAAACCACAATGAGATATCACATTACATCTATGGCTATTATCAAACAAACAACCATAAGCATTGGCAAGAATGTATAGAAAAGAGAACACTTGTACTCTTGTCAGTAAGAATGTAAATTAGTACAGCCATTGTGGAAAACAATATTTATGTTCCTCAAAAAATTAAAAATAGAATCACTTTATGATCCTGAAATCCACCTCTGGATATATATCCAAAGGAATTCAAATGTGAATCTCAAAGAGATATCTGTTCTTCCATGTTTATTACAGCATTATTCACAATAGCCAAGATATGCAATCAATAATAAATGTCCATCAATGGACTGATAAAGAAAATGTGGTATATTCATACAATCAAATGATATTATGACATATTATTTAACCATTAAAACAAAAAAGAAATCCTGCCACTTGTGACAATGTGGACCTGGAAAACAATAAGCTAAGTGAAATAAGCCAAACACAAAAACACAATACTACATGATCTCATTTACATGTGGAATCTAAAATAGTCAAGCAGAGAGTAGAATGGTGGTCACCCTGGGGCTGGAGGGAGGGAAAATGGGGAGGTGTTGGTCAAAGGGTATAAAAGTCCTAGGTATGTAAGATAAATAAGTTCTGGATATATAATGCAGACATAGGGTCTATAATTAACAATAATTTATTGTGTACTTAAAAATTTGCTAAGAGGGTATATCTTATGTTAAGTGCTCTTATTACAAAAGGAAAAACAAAACAAAACGAAACCAAGAAGGAGAGAGGAAACTTTTGGAGGTGGTGGACAAGTTTATGGCATTGACTGGGATGGTAGTTTTTCAGGTGTACACTCATCTTCAAACACATCAAATTGTATACATTATCAACAACTTTTTATATGTCAATCATACTTCAATTAAAATAATGTTTCACCATACCACAATTAAAAAAATATAAGACTCAAGATATTAATGGTGTAAATAATAAACTTCATTAAAAGACGTTATTAAGAAAAATAAATAACAAGCCTAAATGGAGTCATTAGATCACAAAAACAACTTAATAGTTTCAACCGATTACAGGAATGTGACCTCATAACAGTCAGTTAAGAATTTCTGGAGGGGGGAGCTCAAGATGGCAGTGTGAGCAGGGTGGTGGAAATATCCTCTCAAAACCATATATATTTTTGAAAATAACTACAAATACAACTATTCCTAAAAGAGAGACCAGAAGACACAGTACAACAGCCAGGCTACATCTACATCTGCGGGAAATCAGCATCTCACGAAGGGGTTAAGATATAAAGCCATGATATGGTGGGACCTGAGCACGCCCCTCACCCCAGCTTACCAGTGGGAGGAAAAGAGTCAGAGTGGGGAGAGAGTTGAAGCACAGGACTACTAAATAACCAGCCCTAGTAATCTGCACTGGGAGCATAGACACACATTGCATGGTGTACTGTATATTAGAGAAGCGGAGGGGCAGGATCCGAGATGGGGACTGAGAATGGGTCCCCACAGCCAGCTCCCCTGGGACAAAAGAAAAGTGGGCACTTTTTGAAAGTCTTAAAGGGGACAAGGTCCCAAAAACTAAACACAATCGTGCCAGCACACACAGCCCAGCAGGCTGGGAATCTTGAGGAACTTCAGGTGCCCTAACCCCCTGTCGGGTAAAGCAGCCCCAAAGACCCTCATGACAATAAGCAGCTTGCCATTCGTTCCCCCTGGCTGGTGCTTCAAATGGGCTGGCTGACCTTCCACAGCTGCAGAGCAGCCGGGGAACATCCCCACGCCCAGAAACTACACAGTCTCCTCCCAGCACGCAGCTAACTGGGATGGGCAGCAGAATCTGGAGCAAGGTCCGGAAGGCATGAAGGGGCGCCGTCCTTTCAGGAGAACACACCTGGTATGGCTGCAACCCCCCACAGTGCTCTAGGCTAGCCTGAGGGCAGCCCCACCAATGGAAGCTCAGGGGATTATCCCAGAGACTGCCTCCCGGTGTGCGGATAACTGGCACAGGAAGCTGAGAAGGGCAAGGCAAATGACAAGCAGGAAGGGACTTTGTTCTCCCAGCTGACACACATGCCACCTGTCTGCGACCACTTCTATCACCATGAAAAGGCAGAAGAATCTGGTCGAGTCAAAAATCACTCAGACAACCCCAGAGAGAGGGCCTGGTGGGATAGATATAACCAATCTTCCTGAAAAGGAATTCAAAATAAAAGTCATAACAATGCTGATGGACCTACAGAGAAATATGCAAGAGCTAAGGGAGGAAGTCTGGAGGAAGATAACAGAAATGAAAGAATTGATAGAGGGGCTTAAGAGCAGACTGGAAGAGGTGCAAGAGACTGTTAATGGAAAATAAACAGAGAACAGGAATACAGAGAAGCTGAGGCAGAGAGAGATAAAAGGATCTCTAGGAATGAAAGAATGAGAGAACTGTGTGACCAATCCAAACAGAACAATATTCGCATTATAGGGGTACCAGAAGAAGAAGAGAGAGAAAAATGGATAGAAAGTGTGTTTGAAGAAATAATTGCTGAAAACTTCCCCAAGCTGGGGAAGGAAATAGTCTCTCTGACCATGGAAGCCCACAGATCTCCCAACACAAGGGACCCAAGGAAGATGACACCAAGGCACATAATAATTAAGATGGCAATGATCAAAGGCAAGGACAGAGTATTAAAGGCAGCCAAGAGAGAAAAAAGATCACCTACAAAGGAAAACCCATCAGACTATCATCAGACATCTCAACAGGAACTTTACAGGCTAGAAGAGCATGGCATGATATATTTAATGCAATGAAACAGAATGGCCTCGAACCAAGAATACTGTATCCAGCACAATTATCATTTAAATTTGAGGGAGGGATTAAACAATTCCCAGAGAAGCAAAAGTTGAGGGAATTTCCTTCAACAAACCACCTCTACAGGATATTTTAAAGGGACTGCAATAGATGGAAGCACTCCTAATGGTAAATAGATGTCACAAGAGAAAGTAAAATCACAGCAAAGAAAGCAGACCATCTAAATACTAACTAAAGGTCAAAAATAAAATCAACTATCCACAAAAACAGTCAAAGGAAACACAAAAGAGTACAGAACAAAACACCTAACATATAAAGAATGGAGGAGGAAGAATTAGAAGGGAGAGAAATAAAGAATCATCAGACTGTGTTTATAATAGCTTAACAAGAGAGTTAAGTTAGACTGTTAGATAGTAAAGAAGCTACCCTTGAACCTTTGGTAACCACAAATCCAAAGCCTGCAATGGCAACAAGTACATATCTATTGATAATCACCCTAAATGTAAATGGACTGAATGCACCAATCAAAAGACCCAGAGTAAAAGAATGAATAAAAAAGCAAGACCCCTTAATATGCTGCTTACAAGAGACTTACCTCAAACCCAATGACATACACAGACTAAAAGCAAAGGGATGGAAAAAGATATTTCATGCAAACAACAAAGAGAAAAAAGCAGGTGTTGCAGTACTTCTATCAGACAAAATAGACTTCAAAACAAAGAAAGTAACAAGAGATAAAAAAGGACATTACATAATGATAAAGGGGGCAGTCCAACAAGAGGATATAACCATTATAAATACATATGCAGCCAACACAGGAGCACAGACATATGTGAAACAAATACTAACAGACTTAAAGGAGGAAAGAGAATGCAATGCATTCATTTTAGGAGACTTCAAAACACTACTCACTCCAAAGGACAGATCAACCAGACAAAAAATAAGGACACAGAGGCAAGAAACAGCACACTAGAACAGATGAACCTAACAGACATTTAGAGAACTCTATACCCAAAAGTAGCAGGATACACATTCTTCTGAAGTGCACATGGAACATTTTCCAAAATTGACCACATACTAGGCCACAAAAAGAACCTCAGTAAATTCAAAACGATTGAAATTGTACCAACCAACTTCTCCAATCACAAAGGTATAGAACTAGAAATAAATGGTACGAAGAAAACAAAAAGGCTCACAAACACGTGGAGACTTGACAACATGTTACTAAATAATTAGTGGATCAATGACCAAATTAAAACAGAGATCAAGCAATATATGGAGATAAATGACAATAACAGCACAAAGCCCCAACTTCTGTGGGACGCAGCAAAGGCAGTTCTAAGAGGAAAGTATATAGCAATCCAGGCCTTTTTAAAGAAGGAAGAACAATCTCGAATGAATAGTCTAAGGTCACAATTATTGAAATTGGAAAAAAAAGAACAAATGAGACCCAAAGTCAGCAGAAGGAGGGACATAATAAAGATCAGAGAAGAAATAAATAAAATTGAGAAGAATAAAACAATAGAAAAAAATCAATGAAACCAAGAGCTGGTTCTTGAGAAAATAAACAAAATAGATAAACCCCTAGCCAGACTTATTAAGAGAAAAGGAGGGTCAATACACAAAAACATAATCAGAAATGAGAAAGGAAATATCACGATGGACCCCACAGAAATACAAAGAATCATTAGTGAATACAATGAAAATCTATATGCTAAAAAGGTAGAAAACCTAGAAGAAATGGACAACTTCTTAGAAAAATACAACCGTCCAAGACTGACCAGGAAGAAACAGAAAATATAAGCAGAACAATTATCAGCAACGAAATTGAATTGGTAATCAAAATTACCCAAGAACAAAACTCCCAGATGGATTCACCGCTGAATTTTATCCAACATATAGAGAAGACATAATACCCATTCTCCTAAAAGTTTTTCAAAAAGTAGAAGAGGAGGGAATACTTCCAAACTCATTCTATGAAGCCAGCATCAGTCCAATATCAAAACCAGGCAAAGACCCCACCAAAAAAAGAAAATTACAGACCAATATCCCTGATGAACATAGATGCAGAAATACTCAACAAAATATTACCAAACCAAATTCAAAAATACATTAAGAGGATAATACACCATGATCAAGTGGGATTCATCTCAGGGATGCAAGGGTGGTACAACATTCGAAAATCCATCAACATTATCCACCACATCAACAAAAAGAAGAACAAAAACCACAACATCATCTCCATAGATGCTGAAAAAGCATTTGACAAAATTCAGCATCCATTCATGATAAAAACTCTCAACAAAATGGGTATAGAGGGCAAGTACCTCAACACAATAAAGGCCATATATGACTAATGCACAGCCAACATCATACTTAACAGCGAGAAGCTGAAAGCTTTTCACCTAAGATCGGGAACAAGACAGGGGTGCCCACTCTCTCCACTGTTATTCAACATAGTAGTGGAGGTCATAGCCACGGCAATCAGACAAAACAAAGACATACAAGGCACCCAGATTGGTAAAGAAGAAGTCAAATTGTCACTATTTGCAGATGACATGATATTGTACATAAAAAACCCTAATGACTTCACTTCAAAACTACTAGAACTAATATCTGAATTCAGCAAACTTGCAGGATACAAAATTAATACACAGAAATCTGTTGCTTTCCTATACGCTAACGATGAGTTGCAGAAAGAGAAATCAGGAAAACAATTCCATTCACAATTGCATCAAAAAGAATAAAATACCTACAAATAAACCTAACCAAGGGAGTAAAAGACCTGTACTCTGAAAACTACAAGACACTCTTAAGAGAAATTAAAGAGCACACTAACAAATGGAAATTCATCCAGTGTTCTTGGCTAGGAAGAATAAATATTGCCAAAATGGCTATCCTACCTAAAGCTATCTACAGATTCAATGCAATCCCTATCAAAACACCAAGAGCATTCTTCATCAAACGGGAACAAATAGTTCTAAAATTCATATGGAACTACAAAAGACCCTGAATAGCTAAAACAATCCTGAGAAAGGAGAATAAACCAGGGGGCATCGCGCTTCCCAACTTCAAGCTCTACTCCAAAGCCACAGTAATCAAGACAATTTGGTACTGGCACAAAAACAGACCCAAAGACCAGTGGAACAGAATAGAGAGTCCAGATATTAACCAAAACATATACAGTCAATTAATATACAATCAAGTAGCCATGGATATACAATGGGGAAATGACAGCCCCTTCAACAGCTGGTGTTGGAAAAACTGGACAGCTACATGTAAGAGAATGAAACTGGATCACTGTCTAATCCCCTACACAAAAGTAAATTCAAAATGGATCAAAGATCTGAATGTAAGTCATGACACCATAAAACTCTTAGAAAAAAACATAAGGAAAAATCTCTTGAACATAAACATGAGCAACTTCTTCATGAACATATCTCCCTGGGCAAGGGAAATAAAAGAAAAAATGAACAAGTGGGACTATATCAAGCTGAAAAGCTTCTGTATAGCAAAGGACACCATCAATAGAACAAAAAAGGCATCCCACAGTATGGGAGAATATATTCATTAATGACATATCCGATAAGGGGTTGACATCCAAAATATATAAAGAGCTCACATACCTCAATAAACAAAAAGCAAATAATCCAATTAAAAAATTGGCAGAGTCTGAACAGACACTTCTCCAAAGAAGAAATTCAGATGGCCAATAGGCACATGAAAAGATGCTCCACATCGCTAATCATCAGAGACATGCAAATGAAAACCACAAGGAGATATCACCTCACACCAGTAAGGATGGCCACCATCCAAACCACAAAGAATAACAAATATTGCTGAGGTTGTGGAGAAAGGGGAACCCTCCTCCACTGCTGGTGGGAATATAAATTAGTTCAACCATTGTGGAAAGTAGTATGGAGGTTCTTCAAAAAACTCAAAATAGAAATATTGTTTGACCCAGGAATTCCACTCCTAGGAAGTTACCCTAAGAATGCAGCAGCCCAGTTTGAAAAAGACACCCCTATGTTTATCGCAGCACTATTTACAATAGCCAAGAAATGGAAGCAACCTAAGTGTCCATCCGTAGATGAATGGAATAAGAAGATGTGGTACCTATACACAATGGAATATTATTCAGTCATAAGAAGAAAACAAATCCAGACATTTGCAACAACATGGATGGAGCTAGAGGGTATTATGCTCAGTGAAATAAGCCAGGTGGACAAAGACATGTACGAAATGATTTCACTCATATGTGGAGTATAAGACATGCTGATGGACAGTGACTGTAATGGGGTATGTGGTGGGGACTTGATGATGGGGGGAGTCAAGTAACCATAATGTTGCAAATGTCATTGTAGATTAATGATACCAAAATTTAAAAAAAAAGAATTTATTTTCATCACCAATGAGGTAATCTGTCATATAGGCCATCTCCATCCCCCAAAAGATGAGGTCACCTGCATGATACGATCTCCTGCTCTTCCCCTTAAGGGAGGGTGACCTTGCCTGAAATATGTAATTGTAGATTAATCATACCAAAATGAATTATAAAAAAAAAAACCAGAAGACTCTTATCAACTCATCCAAGACCTTAGGCTCATTAATGAAGCCATTATCTCACTCCATCCCTTAGTTCCCAATCCCAAATCCTCCTTCTTAAATTTCTCTATTACCAAATGCCTACCGAAATATTCCCAGCTTTACTTTCTTTATAATACTGCTGCCTTCCTCTGCTTGCCCCCTGGCTGGACTGGCCAATGTGCCCTAGTCTCAATTCTTCCAGCTGTTTCTTTGCATTATGGACCCATCCCTATGCCATTTATAATCGTCTCCTCACTCATGCACAAGCATAAAAGAGAACTTACTTTCACTCTTGTAATCCTTGCAACTGCAGTAGCTATCAGTATCAGCACTGCTGCCACCGTTCACTCCTCCCTGACCACTTCTCAGCTCTCAATTTAGCTGACCAAATTTCTGCCCTCATAAACAGCATTCTAGAATGGGGAAATGAGCTGAGAGAAAAAGGAATCAATTGGAATTGGGAGTGTAGCATTTTTAAACACTCATTTCTACCCCTCATAAAATGGATACTACCTTTCACAGGACCTGTTATAGCTGTGGTATTCCTGTGTACTTTTGAAGTTTATAGCCTCTCAAGTCATCGGACAAATTGGAAGGTCTTGCAGATAGTCTAGGCAGATGGCAAGTCACCTTAATGGCCTATTTCTCTGTAGCTTTCCCCACACTCATACACTGACAGGACATCTCTATGCCCTGAATCAGCTTGAAGACGTTACAGAAGCTAGACCTTTACTCCTATCCATAAAAATATTTTAAACAACAGAGGGAATGTAGAGAAGGCAGAAACAGAAAATTAATTGTGATATTTTGAGTTTCATTCTTAGAGAAATTGTAGGCTCAAAGAGGAGCTGGAAAATACCCTGTCCAGACCCTGAGAACATCCGCAGGACTCAAGTTCTGGTAGCCAAGAGACAGAAATTCTTGCACCTACATCCTGCCCAGACCCTTGGGGATATCTGCTTGGCTAAAGACTGACTACTATAAAATCCCAAAACTTTTTCCTTTCAGTGCTGTAGTCTCTCTGACTCAGACCTCACTACCTCTGTAGTGAAGTCTTCTAATAAATCACCATTCTGGATTCCTGCATTTCCTTGGCTTTCTCGAACTAACACCTTTGAAGTTTTGTCTTATGAATAGGGTCATTTAGGTGACTGTGCTGATCTGAATCTCAGGATTCTTTCTCAACAGTGGTTCATTTACAACTTCCTTAGTCTATCTCCTGTCCTGGTTACAAAGTTACTTAATTGATTAAGGGGCTGGAAGAAGAGGAACAACATACAGATTAAGTTAAAGAATAAACTGGGACTTTTTCACAGGCTAAGGATATTTTACAATGGTAAGACCCTTGTCCCATTTCCCTGCTCTATCTCACTGGAACAATTATTTCAAGCTAAACCTTATCTCTTCTTAATCTTGCACTTATTACTCCACTCCAACCACTTTGGCTTCCTTGCTGTTTTCCAACTGCACTAAGCTACTCTCATCTAAAGATTTGTGCCCTTGACATTCTCTTTACATGGCTAATTCCCTCATTTCATAAGGTCTTCATTCAAAAGTCCTCTTATCAGTGAGGTCTTGTGTCTTTATATCCTCCACTAAAATTTAAGTTCCATGGTATACAGGACTTGGTCTGTTTTGCTCACTGCTCTATCATCATAAAAACAGTACATGCATATGGTAGGTGCTCAATAATTGCTGAGTGAATGAATGAATGAATGATGAAAAAAGTTAAACCCCTAAAACACTTGTATACAAAAGTCCTTTTCAAATGTATTTGAGACCTACATGGAAAAAAAAACAAACCTTGAAAACTATTAAAAGAAGATAGAGAAGGAGACTATTATGAACTTCAAGAACTTAAATGATTTCTTTAAAAAGACATAAAAGTACAAAACATACAATAACATATTAATAAATGTTTCTGAACTAAAATTAAAATTTTCTCTTCATTCAAAAAAGAACATATATAAGAATTACAGAAAACATAGAGAGGGAGAACTATGCATGTAATTGACCAAGTTTTAGTACCCAGAATATGTCAACAAATGCCTCAAGTAATAATGTAAATAAAAAAGATAAACAATTCTAAAGAAAAATAAGCCAAAGTATTACTGGTGGAACACCTTGTGTTTCCCAGATTCTTATTTTCTCAAAGAAAATAATTTAGTTCAAGAGACCAGATAGTAAGAAAAAGTAGTGAAGAATTTATTGAGTTAAAGCAAAAAGTATACTCTTGAGACAGGAGAGTGGGCTATCTGGAAACCAGCAGCAGCCCCCCTATTAGGGTTAGGTTGGCTTTTACTTTTTCTTAAGATTGCAGGAAGTCCCTCCCTGCATCTTACATCATTTGATTGACAGTTTGATAGCTCTTGGTTATATCACCTTTTTCTTAGTGCACAGGCATCTTACCCATAGGTACCTAAGGGAAGCCCACAGAGGGTCCAAAACCACAATGCTAATTAGATATAGACATTATTTTAATGAGATGAGGTTACATTTGGACAAAGTCTTCAGACCTTGCACATGCCCTATAATCAAGGAAGCCCCTGTGGTCCTGGACTTCTTGACAATCTAGGTGTCCTTGACTGTCTGGGCCTCCTGATAAGCTAGGTGTCCTTGACTGTGGAAATGGGAACTAGGGAGGGCTTAGAGGTTGGCCATGGAAGTCTTCCTTGGTGATGGGCTGGCCCCTTTCTCCTGCTAATGTCTAACTGCCTACTCTAAGAAAAGTATAACCAATTCAGAGAATTATAAACTTGTACTTTTTATATATATATATGAAAAGTTTCTTGGATCAGTAGTTCAGATTAGACACATGAGATTTTGGAAACATGATTGAATAATAAAAGGACTAAGAATTAAGTTGACTTGGAAAGAGGAGCTAGATTTACTAGAAGAATGATCATAGAGGTAGAAGCTATAGTGTGGTATAGAAGCCAGAGGGGAAAAAAAATGAATCAAAGATAAATAGTCATTGAAGATGATTTTGGCTAGAAGGGAGCAAAAGGGGAATCCCAGCTTTGATTCTTTCATCAGTATTCTTTTGATTTCTCTATTACTTCTTTGTACTGTAATGTAATACTAAAGCATCCATTTGACTATCTTGTGATTATACTGGATTGCTAAAGTCAAAATTAGAAAGCACATAATTCAAAAGTTGCTCAATAGTAACGAGGAGACTAAAAATAAAATAAATAGTAGGTACAATTTAACCCACAACAAGTTTTAAAAATTTATTCTTCCACAATATGGAAAATAAGGTGTTGAAAAACTGTCACTCTTATATACTGATTATAGGTAAAAATGTGCATACATTCTGACCCTTTGATTCCACTACTTGGTATAAACTATAGGTTTCCTTACCCCTGGGCACAAGGAAATATATGCAAGAATGGTTATTTAGGATTATGTGTTTAATAGCAAAAACAAACTAAATAACTAAATTGAGATATAGTCATACAATAGCATATTACATAGTATTAAAGATAAATCAACTAATGACATATTTATCAATAGCAATAAATAAAAACACAAAGTTAAAGAAAAAGTGTAGGGACCAAGGGCAGGCTTCCCCAAGATGTGCCACTTTGACATGCAGATTATTTTGAGCTGAAAATCATCAAGGCCTAAAAGACTCAAGAAGACACTTTGACCTCCCTGACCCCAACTGCATAAAAAGAATTTACATGGAGAAACTGCTCCATGTAATAGCTATATTACAATGTAAACTAGGAGTGATATACAGGAAGGAATGTGACAAAGCCTGTTTGTTAGAATTTCTCTTTGTGTCCCATTATTTCTGTATGGCCATCAGGTCACGAGGATCTGCATGGCATGGGAACTAAATCTCTACAACTCCAGGATTTGGGAAAGCTGAAGAGCACTGGGTGGACTAATATTATGTTCTAAGAAATTCCCAAAGCAAAGAAAGGAGATTTTACAGGCAGACTACTTGTAACTCTGGGGGGAAAATAAGTTCCTAGCCGGGGGCAAATTATCTTTGAAGCCAAAATCAGTCAAAGGGAGAAATAAACTGGTAGAAACATGCTCATTGCTTACAAGCAATCATTCACTTGTGCTCAACCATGTCTCTCATGACCTGGCTGTAAAAAGGGACCCCACCCTCTCTGTTCCAGATATACCATCACTCCACCCACCCTTGTAATCACCTATTGATATGGAAATGAACTACTTTTCTCCACATTTGGAAACACCTATTGATATGGAGATGCACTAAGGCCAGGCAAGAGATTCTGGAAATACTGCAGTTTTACCCACAGCCCACCCCTCCAGAAATCTCGCCTCACAATCTACTTGCTCCCCATCTTCCACAATGGCCCCTGTGTGAGAAAACTGGAGCACTTAACCAGACTAATAACATACAATAACAACAGCAATAAAATCATGATAATACTCAAGCCAAAGGATTCAGCTATGTTAAAAGTCCTATGAAGATTAAATCCATAGCTCACCCATTCCACAAGTGCCAGTAACTGAATGGGTAGGGAGTTCAGAGCAATCATCATGTGGCAGCTGCAGCCAGGGGGCAGGTCCAGGCCACAGGGACTATAGAAGAAAATAGCCTTAAGGTTAATAAAATACATGTTTTAATGACACCAGCATAGGTAAATCTTGTCCATCAGGTAGGATGCATGCAAGAGAATGTTCCTGTGATAGGACAGTAGCAGGAATGGGATCTCATCCCAGTCTAGTATACCAGACTTTAAGCCCCCTCCCTGTGGCAGTTTCAGATAGGTCAAAATATAGGGCTATGGTAGGTACATGCACTGGCCATAAAGATAAAACAAAACTTCCCCGTAAGATGCTCTTACCTCCCGGACGTTTTGGGTACACCACCCTGAACTTTGGAAGCCATTCTGCTGTTACTGAAGGAACACACAGGAGGCCAGCTTCCAGGCCTTGTCCCCAATGTGCAAGAAGTGCCCAGCTATCGCTGGTCCATGTGTCAAAATGTTCAGGGCCATGTGTACTCAACAGTCTCTAGGGTTTAATGTAGTTGGGGCTGGTAGTGGGATGTTACTCTGCTGGCAATATCCTGGCTTCAATAACTCCTCTTTGGTTTGCACATGCAGTTGTATGCAAGAGGCAGCAATGTGTGTTAGCATATCCAAAGGGCTCAAGGCTCCTTTCTGGGGCTCCTCATTCAAATGCTGTAGCACTGTCCATAAGCAAACTGACCAGGCCCGTAGACTGTTGGTGTCTGACTTCAGGCCAGATTTCAAAAAACCACTGTACCTCTCTATCATGTCTGCTCCAGTATGGTTATATGGTATATGAAACTTCTACTTTATTCCTAATTGCTGCACTGTCATTAAAACATGTATTTTTTCACCCTTACAGCTGAGTAGAAGTGAACAACTGCTTGTAAGCAATGAACGGGTTTCTCCCACTTTATTTCTCCCTTTGACTGATTTTGGTTTCAGAGGTAATTTGCCCTGGGCTTCGAAAATATTTTCCCCCAGAGTTATATGAGGGAAGGAGATGCACAGCACATTTGGAGGGGCTTTTCTGTGCTAGAAGAAGCTGGGAGTTGAGTTCTCCCTCAATTTTATGTCACTATGTCAGGGGTAGGGATTATGGCAAGAGTGTGTCTAAGCCTTTCCTACACTTTCCTACCTATATCAGTGTAGTAATTTTCATTTTCCTGATGTGTAGAATTTGCTCAGCTACTTTCTGGATTTCTTTCTGAAGGAATTGTTCTTTTTGTACTGGTTTATTTGGTGTGACCATGGGAGGTGAGTTTAAGAGCTTCCTAACATCTTTTAGACCAGAGATTGAACTCTGATTTGCTTAACCATTGTTAAACCATCATATAAAGTCCAGTTTAAAGAATTTCATATAAAACAGTTTAGAGACTTTCATTTTTCAGTAAAACAAAATAAAAAATTCACCCTTTTCCTACTGCTTTATTATCTTGACTAATGCTTCATGAAAACAACAAAAGAAGAAAAAAAATTGTACCAGAATTTCCAGAGTAGCATTAGAGGAATGAGATATCTTCAATTTTCCTTGTATTTCTATCCCATAAAGTGATTTAATTGCCCTTAAACTTAAGAATTTCTGTCTACAGCATGAATCACAAACTTTCGACATCTCATTCTCAGTGTCACAAAATCTATTTTTATATTATGATGCTCTGGGGAATGAAATTAATTTCATTGCCTAAAATCACCATTTTAAGTTTACAAAGAGTAGAAGTAAACTTCACTGGAAGCTTTTTTTTCTCCATGAATGAGAAGATACACTGTATTCCTAACTTTGTTAATGAGTCACTGGCAAGTAAACACATTTATTCTTATTGAAAGTGGGAAATTAGTCCTTTTCTTCAGCTAATTAACTCATCTATCTCTGAAATTTTGATGACTGACTTAGTAAACATGCAGTAGATTTTGTCCAAACACTATATTTTAAACTTAATGAAGCAATTCCAGCCTGAACATGATGCTGTTTGATTGGAAAAACAACAAATACAATAGATTTGTCTGTCCTTATTTAGAGCTAAATGTTTTAGCTAAGGTCAAAATGATAATATGAAGTAGTTATAAATTTTAGGTGCTACATTTGAACATCAGGATTTCATTTTTACATTTCAAAGAACCTCAAAGCAATATTCCAATTTCATTTTACAAATGATCAAATTTTTTTGAAGGAATTAATTGCTTGTGGAATTGAAAATTGAATTATTTAATGTATTTAGCTTTAAGTAAATTGTTCTTTATGTTTTATATATGTTTAGATTTATTTTTTCAGTTTCACCTTTTTTTAATATACTGAATTAAAAACCCATATTTTTGAAGGAAAAGTCATACTGAAGTTTGTTTTTAAATATGTGCAAATATATTGTTTTTAAATATGTCAAAAAAATTCCAAGCCATGAAAAGCTGCTAATTATCAAATGAAGGAAAAATACATTTATGGTTTTGTTTATATTTTTCATATGCTGCCACATTTAATACTCACTTATGAATCTTTTCCAAAATATATACCACGAATTTGACAAAGAAATAAAATATGAACTCGATTATGAAAAGTTTGCATACCAATTCAGATATTCAGAGTAAATAGTCTAATCTATTATCATTCATAATATTAATGCTAGAAATGCTCCTTTTGAATTATGAAAAGTTCTTACAGAAAGGAAATAATAATTCAGGATTTAGCTAGGGTACAATATTTCATGTGAAGTCCAATTTAAATGTGCTTTATAGGAAATAAATTTCATGCAGGCTTATTCATTTGAATATAATGTTATCTCTACTTTGAGTTGTCAATAATGTAAAAGAATTGTAGCAATCAATAATAACCATCCATATGGACTTTCATTATGATCATTTTGCTATTAAGTAACTGAATGACCTTGAATAAGAGCAGCCTTTCTGATCCTGAGTTTCTCTGTCCAACAATTAGATTCCATGATTCCATGAAAAAACACACAAATATATGAGTGCTGCATCCTGCTTGAAGAAAGCATAAAAGCATTTAAAATAAAATTTTTAAAGATTTAAATTACAATGAGGTTGTTTATATAAGGTTTTCATGTTATTAAAAAATTTACTGCTGGTTTCTCTTAAACATGACATCTTCTGGTGCAGTTCAATGTTTATGCATCATTCATATATCACAGAGAGGTTAGAATATAGGATTCTCTAGCAGAGCTTGATTAAGAGAAGCTAGAGATATTTGAAGCTGAAACAGTAGATGATTTTTTGTCAGAATATCCCCATTATATGTCATAGAACATCAAAAATTATCAAAAACCCCCAATGTATCACATACTAGTCAACCAGAGCACTTTTGAAAGCACACAGACACACAAATAAGAGTAAATGCAACTTTTGTTTAAGAGGAAGAGGAGAGGATTAACACTAAATTGGAAAGTTAAAATATTATTTTTGGAGGAAATAATGTTTTCTGCCTGAGTTCTAGTAAAATTACCTCACTCCAAATATATGCTCTATTTCACCTTTTGTTGTAAGTACTCATAGGATATCAGTATTTAGTATGAAAATTCCTTTTCAGATATGGAAATGGAACAGAATGGCTAATGGCAAAATGGCATACTAAAGCCACCCAGCAAAGATCACTCATTTCCCCATTTTATGAACAAAAAAACTGAGATTAGAAAATATTTTCAGATCATATATCTGATAAAGGACTTGCATTCAGAATATACAAAGAACTCTTACACCTTAATAATAATAGTACAAATAACCCAATTTAAAACATGCACAAAGGATCTAAATAGACATTTCTCCAAGAAGATGTGCTAATGGACAATTAGCATATGAAAAGATAATCAATATCCTTAGCCATCAGGGAAAAGCAAATCCAAACCACAATGAGATACCACTTCACACCCACTGGAGTGGCTAGAATAAAAAAGACTGATAATAATAAGGATTAATGAGGTTGTGAAAAAACCATAACCCTTACATTTTGCTGGTGAGAATGTGTTAGGCAGAAAGACAGACATGAATGGGATAGAGAGAGGATAAAGCCAGTAAAGCCCACTAAAAGGGACTCAAAGAGTTAACCAGTTAATTAGTTGAAGTTTCAAAGGCTAGGAGTGACTTGGAATGTCTGGATATTCCTCAAATGAAAAACAATTTCCCAGATAAAGAAAAACATCAGAGCGCAGGAGCCCATGTCTTCATTATACCAATTAGATCAGGCCTCCAAGGCCAAAAATTATCAATCAAGGACTTCTCTGCCCTACCTGTAGGGCAGGGAAATGGGACAAGGTGAGACATGGGCTTAGACAGAATAGGGTTAGGACCTCTGGAAAAAGCAAGGCAGGATATTTGCAGTCAGAGGTATGTAACTACATGCAAGGAAACCCCCTACCAAAACTTTGTGTTAAACATTAAGCTCTAGGGTCATTCTTCAGTTGGATCAGTTAATGTTCCCCAGATAAAGAAGATTATCACATGTTTTTATTATGTTAATCATTTATAAGATTCACTTTAGCATGTTAAAAGGCCCAGGCCTATGTGCTGTCTTTCCTCTTTCAGATCTGATGGGGTGAGTTTACAAATTGGGCAACTAATTTAGCATGCAGACCCAGCTGTAAACAACATATTAAAAGGCAAGAAAGATTCCACCTTAAAGATAAGATTGCATTTTAACACCCAGGAAGTTTAAGAAGCAAGATTCTTAACTTACTCTTTAGCAAACAGACAATACCTCAGCCCACCTTGGGGGCTGGGCAGGCTGCCTTTCGATAGCTCCTAGACCAAGACACCAGTATCTGGGAGAGAGATCAGGGCGGGAAATTTCTTGTGTTAATTCTGGGTGTTCAGACACCACTTAGCAGGTCTACACCCCTAAGCCTTCTTTTTCATGGTCTCGAAAAATCCTCATGTGCCTATAAAATCCCCTAGACAACGCACCACACTGGACTCTCTTGTCCCCTCCTGGCATGAGCCGGGAGCTCTTTCCTCTCGCTTTATCTCTAAATAAAAGCCTGTACTTTGCTCTCCTACCTTGAGTGTTTGTGAAGCTCATTCTTCGGCTTCGTGAACAAGAACTCCGGCATCAAAGGGTCATACAATTGTAAAATATACTTAGCCAGCCAGAAAGACCCAGTTTATTCTATAACTTAATGTGTATGCTGGTCCTCTTCTTCCAGCCCCTTAATCAATTAAGTAACCCTGTAGCTAGGACAGGAGATAGACCTATGAAGTATAAATGAACCTATGTGGATAAAGAATGCCAAGATCCAGACCAACACAGTCACCTAAATAACCCTATTCTTAAGACACAACTTCAAAAGAATTATGAATCACCTGTATACATCATGTCTTATGATGACCCATACCCAAAAAGCCCTATAAAACCCCAAACCCCAAACCCTTAAGCATGCCTCTTCTCTGAGATTGTCCACACTCCCCTTTCTTTGCATGTGTACTTTTTGCCATAAATAAAGACTTCTTACTGCTCAACTTACTGCATTTTGTCTCTGTGTTCTTCCAGTGGTGTCTTTGTCGTTTTGCCATTTCATTCTATTTTCTAGACTTAAACACAAGTCTTCACTCTGTCTATGTTCTAGTCCAAATAAGTAGGGAGGGGCTACTAAGAGATCTGATTTGGGCTTGCACGTTCCCATTGCCTGAGTGACCTGGAGAACTGCAGCTGTAGGATCTTTCTCTTTAGTAGCCTGTTACTCTATTATTACAGACTGCAATAAAACTAACTTACTTTGCTTTCTTGACTTTGTTTTCACTCTGACTTCCCTGCATCTCTGAACCAAATTCCTTCCCAAAAAAATGTATAATGGTTCACTGCTTTGGAAAACAGTCTGGTGGTTGTTCAATATGTTAAACATAGAGTTACCATATGACCAAATAACTCTACTTCCACTCCTAAGTATATACCTAAAGGAAATGAAAGTGTCTACACAAACACTTGTACATGACTGTTCACAGCAGAATTATTCATATATCAAAAAATAGAAAGAATTCAAATGTCCCTCAACTGAGAATGAGTAAATAACATTTGGTATATTCATATAGTGGGATATTATTTACCATATAAAGATGAGGTACTGATACATGCTACAACATAGTTGAACCTTGAAAACCTTATGCTAAGTGACATAATTTAGGCATAATAAACATATTGTATGATTTTGTTTGTATGAAATGTCCAGGAAAGACAAATCTACAGAGGTAGAAACAAGATCAGTGGTTTTTTGGGGGTGTGAATGGGGATTGACAGCCAAGTCAATAGGGGTAATAGAAATATTCTAGAATGAATTGTATCATTCGAACAACTACAGTAAATTTGCTCAAAATTCTTGAATTAAGCATTTATAGTGGCTGAATAGTATGGTGGGTAAATTAGACCTCAATAAAATAGAATTATATATGTATATATATTTTTTAAAAATATTATTAATATATAAATATATTTGTTTAAAATATTTAATATTATATACATAATAGTTTTTAATCAGCTATGAAAACTTATTGCCCTGTGCTCAGAGTACTGCATAAATCAAAGCTATGTTAGAAATGCAAATAACAATATTTTTGGTACTCTACAACAGAGAGTGTATTGCCTGAAACCTTTGTGACACTTGACATTTTTCTTCTCTATAAAATTATGCAAAGAACTTTGAAGTTTCAAAATTACCTTTAGAGAAAATTGAGGAAAATTTCTACTTGCCTATAGAGAAGTAATTTCCAATAAACCTCCAAAAGAATTCAGCTAAAACACAATTACTGTCAAATGCAAATAATCCACACTTGCAAGCTGTTGCTCTAAACAGTTCAAAACTGGAGAAGGTATTGACAGTCACAATCTCCAAAGATATGCTGTTGCTAAGTGATTCTATTATGAAGAATAAAGTTAAATAACAGAAAAATTATTTAAATGCTATTTCAAGTAATTTTGCATGATTCAAGTTGATTAGCTAATAAAAATAGCTACCATAATGAAAGCTTTCAGTCCAATATATTTTAGAATTTAAGATTAGAGAATCTCTAAAAATACTTTACATTATCAAAAAATAAATCCCATAGGAATTCACATAGTTTCTATGAGGTTGAAAACAATATCAAATATTAAACATATTTGTCTCTTTTCCTATTATCTACAATGCTAAAGACATGGTTTCTTTAAATTGCTTCCAGATTAACTTTTGGAAAACAATATTTGTATCACCTCATGGCATATAAATTACATTTACATGCATACATCAGTCAATAGAGCAGTGTAACATTTAAGAGCGCTTGGAATTTAACACAATCACTTAATAGCTATACATCCTTGAACAATTAATTTCACCACTTTGAACTTCCTTATATATATAAAATAGAAATAATATTAAGATATGACACACAGAATATTATGATGGCATGTGTTAAGTGCAAGGCATATAAATAGTAATTATAAATTGTACTCATATCTTATATATTATGCATATTATATCAAATTACATTTATGACATATAGGATTTTCAGTCATATATCTGAACTCAATGAAAATTTTTTCCTCTGAGTTTCATTTTACTTATCTAAAACATCCTCACATTTTAAAATAATAAGATCTGCTTCACACTGTTATTGCAAGAATTACTAGGAATTATATATGCAAAATGTCTAAAATAGTTCCTTTGATTGAATAAACACTCACATTGAGTTCTTTTCTTCCTAGTCTGACTCACTGAGATAGTCCAGAAGAATATGCAAAGAATTGTAATTGCTTAAGTCTAAAGTTTAATGGCAGCAAATTTCCTTAGAGCCTCTGGTCATGGTAGCCAGAAGATACTTTAGTAAAAGTTAATACTACAAAATGACATAGGAATTCTGTTGTGTTTCAGGCTGACCAACTACATCTGGGAAAGTAGAGGAGACCACACAGAAAAGGGTAAAGTAGCAGAGCTGTGACTGAGTGGGACTTAAGCCCTCCCCCCACTCCAGCCTACAGGCAGAAGAAAAAGGAATAGAGTGGAGAGGGTGTAGAAGCCCAGGATAGCTGCATACCTGGCCCTGAAGATCTGCTCTGGGAACACAAGTCCACATTACATTGGATTCTGGTATTTAGTGGGGCTGGACACCAGGGACAGATGGAACATTCTGGGAGACTGAGACTCCAGCCACTAGGAAGACAGGCACACTCCACCAGTCCTGAGACACAAAACAGAGGTAGCAGTTTTAAAGACTTGCGAGCAGCAGGAGGGGTGCCAGAGGGGCAAGGATTGGATGGAGCTCTCTCCTCAGCAGAAAGGGCAGGTGGATGATACCTCCCCAGCCTGCTCTCAACCCAACAGGTCAGGAACTCTTGGGATCTCCAGATACTCCATCCCCCTCACTGGCAACATAGCCCTGAGGCTCTGTTTCAGCCCAACTGGGAAGATGCCATCAGGAGCCACCCCAAAGAAGTCCTTCTTCTCAATGAGTGTCCAAGCCCAGTGCTGTGAGTCTCACCCTGCCCCAGAGCTGAACAATGGCCTGCCCACTCCTTTAACCCTGCAGCCCACCATTGCAGGGCCAGAAGAGGGTGGCCCTACACACACAGAGATTCCAGCAGAGACTTCTGCACTGATCACAAAGGCAAGCCAAAGCAAACTTCTTGCCCAGACTCAGATCACTATAGAAGACAGACAGAAAGGTGGCCCTGCCCACTGCATGCCAACAGCTGGGGTTCCTGCACTGGAAAGTAAAGAGTCTTCAGTTTCTTGGCATCAGAGGATGCCTCCTTCATAAAGCAATTATTCCATAGGCCAAGAAGCATAGCAGAGCCATCTAATAGAAAGGAAGAAACACAGAAACCATGACAAAATGAGGAGTCAGAAGAATATGTTACAAACAAAACTACAAGACACAAAAAAAACACAAAGAGAGCTATATGAAATGGATATCACCAATATTCTGGATAAATATTTCAAAGTAAAAGTCATAAACATGTCAGGTCTACAGAAAACTATTCCATATCTCAAGGAGGACTTCAAGAAAGAGATAGAAGACCTGCAAAAGAGCCACTCAGAGCTGAATAATACAGTAACTGAATTTAAACATACAATGGAGGGAATAAATAATATATTGCTGCAAGTAGAGGAGACAGTCAATGAGATGGAATTTAGAGAACAGGAACACAACAAAGCTGAGGAGCAGAAAGAAAAAATGATCTCTAGGAGTGAAAGAATGATAACAGAGCAGTGTGACCAATCCAAACAAAATAATATTCACATAATAGGGGTACCAGAAGGAGAAAAGAGAGACAAAGGGATAGGAAATCTTTTTGAGGAAATAATTGTTGAAAATTTCCCTAATCTGGAGAAGGAAATAGACATTCAGGTCATGGAACTGCAGAGAGCCCCTAACAAGAAACAGGAAGACAATGCCAAGACATATAATAATTAAAATGGCAGAGATTAAGGACAAGGAGAGAGTATTGAAAGCAGCTGGAGAGAGAAAAATGATCACTTATAAAGGAAACCCTATCAGGCTACCAGCAGACTTCTCAGCAGAAACCTTACAGGCCAGAAGGGAGTGGCATGATATATTTAATTACTGTAACAGAAGGACCTCCAACCGAGAATCCTCTACCCAGCAAGATTATAATTTAAATTTGAAGCAAGGATTAAATAATTAAATAGCTTTCACCAGTGAAAATAAACCCACAGTACAGGTAGTGGACCAATTAATTACCAAGCAAATATAAAATTAAAACAAAACAAAATAAACAAAACCAACCATACTCAAAATCAGACAAGGGATACACAAAAAGTCCAGATTATGACATCTAATACATAAAGCATGGAGGAGGATGAAGAAGAAACAAAAGCACCATTAGATTGTGTTTGAAATAGAGTAATCAGCAATTTAAGATAGACTGTTATAAAGAAAAGAAGCTATCCTTGAAACTTTGGTAACCACAAAACTAAAGCCTACAATAGATACACAAAAAATTTTTTTTAAAGAAATCCAATCATAACACAAAAGAAAATCATCAAATAACAAGAGAAGAGCATATGAGAGGAAGAAAGGCACAGAGAGGAGCTATAAAAACAATCAGAAAACAATTAACAAAATGACAATAAGTATATATATAAAAATAATCACCTTAAATAAATGGACTGAATGCTTAATGCTTAGCCTAACTGAAGTTTCAGCCTCCTCCAGAAATGTAGACTTAACAGTCAATCAGGAATTTTTTGGTCAGCATAAATGAGGTCACTTGTCACATGGGCCCTCTCCATCCCCCAAAAGATGAGGTCATCTGCATGATGAGATCCCTGCTCTTCCACCTAAGGTATAGTAACCTTGCCTGAAAAATACCTTTTCTTTTGCTAATAACTTATTTTCCCACCCTCCTTCCTACGGAAGCCTTCCATTTTGCACAATTCCTTGGAGCATCTCTCTACTTGCTAGAGGGGATGCTGCCTGATTCATGAATAAGGCCAACTGGATCTTCAAATTTATTCAGTTGAATTTTGTTTTTTAGGAAAATTCTTTGTCAGTAACTACTAAAATTGAATGGATGCATACCTAAGACCCAACAAATATACTCCTAAGTATATATCCAAAAGAAATAAGCACACATATTGACCAAAAGATATGTCCTAAAATGTTCATAGTAACTCTCTTCATAATAAAACCAGACTGTAAACAACCCAAAATGCCCATCAAGAGTAGAATGCTGTATAGTCATACAGGAATGCTATGTAGCAATGAGAATAAATTATAAGTCCATACAAAAATATATGAATCTTATATATAAAATTTTCAGTGAAAACCAGAGGCCAAAATGTTTAGTATGTGTTATTTCATTTATATCCTACATAAAAACATGTAAGCTGTTAGAAGTCAGGGTTTTTACCTTTGGCTGGGGTGTGGGAGTTGTAATTAGAAGGGATGAGGGGAGGGTTTCTGAAGTCCTGATAATGGTCTTTGTGTTGTACTAGGTGCTCATTACTCAGATAGTTCATTTTGTGAAAATTTTCCAATTCTCCTGTATGTTGATTAGACTTTATATAAATATAAAAGAAGAAATATCTCTCTTGCTTCAGATTTTATCTACAATTTCCCCACCACATGCCAATAATGCTTTCAGCCAATTATTTGTCCAAGCTAGTGCCAAATCTACAGTTACCTCCCGCTTGGGGTGCTCGGTTGTCTTGGTACATGGAAAAGATGTACCTCTGCTCACTTGTTTACTCTAGCTAAGTCCTTCACAAATTTTAATATCCTACTTGCATTTCTGTTTTCAGCTAAATTCTATATGTATGACCTGTTTAACCATTTTTGACTGAATGTATTAATTACTATCCTCTTTTTTGAAGATGTCGCCTCTCCTCTTTGTACAGAATACAAGTCATAAAACTGAGCTGTTAAGTACAAATAAGATCCAAGGCTCAGTGTGTAGTCACCTTTCCTTTATTAATACAAACTTCCATTTCCAGGGTATTTTGGAAAGACAGTCACAATAAGACACTTTAAGTTATATAAATGCAAATGAGTTTTTCAAAAGCTTATTATATTGTTCTAAAAATATATAATTTTATCAAGATTTGCGTGTGTGTCTGTTTGCTATTAATTCTTGTCAGAAAAAGAGATAATCAAAGACTTTGCTTGAGAGTTAATTTCCCATTATTAAATATTTTATCTTTTAATTAGGTGAATTTAACAACATTACTGAATATTAAGTCTGAATTGCTATCTGTTTTCTGTTCGAAATTCACTG